>CM070600.1:34433805-35175692 GCA_036346395.1 Hsuehochloa calcarea
ATTGGAATGGTGGACTCACGTAACGTGGCCCACATTGGAATGGTGGACTCACGTACCCATCTTGGAATTGATGGGATTTCAAATGCCCATACTGGAATTGATGGGTCTTACCAAAATAATGAATGCATGTCATGATCATCACATGTCAATATTGAATAGTAATCATAAATGAAAAGAACACATGGCATTCATCTACAATTACGAACAAATGTAAACATTCATTCACACATCATACATGACATCAAACATTGAATATAAATTACTTGCTGCCGCGCTGCAACAGCAGGGTTGGGAGGTAATTGAGATACCCCACCACTCACCGCTTCACCGCCTACAATATAAAATAATGGAAATGAGGACAAGCGAGTATGAAAATGCTACACGTGTCCTCCCTCAATCTCTAACCAAACTAACCAAATAAAAGTTCAATTTGATCAATCTACCCAATCATTTCAATTAACCCCAATCTGGCAGTTTTACTAGAAAATTCACCAATAAAAAAACCGTAAGTCCAAAAGACCTGAAACCAGTGCTCAAATTTTCTTAACTTAACAGGCTACAAAACTCTAGTTGATGGTAAACTCTAATTCGGCCATTACAGAGGTCTAACCATCCATTGAAAAACTACAACTGCAGTCTGCCCAGAAATCTGAACAGCCCTAAAGAAAATGCTATAACTTTTAAACCACTGATCCAAATAACGTGATTTTTATCAGCCTGGAAACATGGTGAAATTATCTTCAAAAACCTAGTTGGGTGGCCGACCTGATTCTGACTCTAACTAGATCAAAACCTAGGTGCAACCGACTATACCCATCAGTTCTGACAGACAGACCAGCGCGTAGTAAAACAGCCATAACTTTTAATCTACTGGGTGAAAATTTGTGATCCAGGTTCCAAAAGAAAGCTAATGAAATAAGGAACAAAACTCTAGAAGGCGAAATCATCCAATTCTGCCTCTAAGACACCCAAAACCGAGTTGCAACATACTGTACAGAACCAATCTACTAACAGAGATTACGCAATACTATCAAAAACATGGAATCGACAACTCTAACGCAATCAAACAGCGATGGGGTCTCTCGTTACCCTTGTAGACCCGAAGAACGATGACGAACAACTTCCCAAAGCCTTCCCCTCTCCTTCTTTGGCCAGCTCCAACTCCACGAACCCGATTGGAATGAAATCGCCCGGCGGAGGAAGAACCGAAGAGGAACACTTGGAAAACGGGGGGTGCAGCTCGGGGATCTCCAATGGCAGCCACCAATGGAGAGGAGGCGCCTAGGAGGAGGGGAGGAAGAGAGGGGCGGCACAAGGGGAGGAGAGCGGCTTGGGGGAAAAGGGGAGGAATAGGGTTTGGGGAGAAAGGGTGCTCCCCTTTGGCGGCCCCTAGGTGGGCTGGCGGCCCACTAATGGGCCTCTGGGTCGCGACTGCGCCCAGGTTGCTGATATTAAATACCCCCCGACGAATGGAATTTTCCACTGAAAACAATTTCTTTCGCTCTCTCCGACCTCTTTCTTTCTACCGATCATTTAGGAGTATTACGGTCTACCCCCTTAGCGAGTTAGACCTCGAATCTAAACAACGATCCAACGGAAAGAAATAAATCTGGAAATACAACTTAAACAATTTACCTTAAGCGAGCAGTCGGGTATTGCTCTCTCATGCGGGACTCCAACTCCCAAGTGGCCTCTCTCTCAGTCTGATGCGACCAAAGAACTTTGACATACTTCAGGGTCTTATTCCTCAGAACCCGTTCTGATTCTTCCAATACCTTCACTGGCCGGGACTCGAAGGTAAGGTCTTGCCTGACAATCAAAGGCTCCAAAGGGATGACATGATCTGGGTCTCTCAGAAACTTTCTAAGCATCGAAACATGGAACACGTTGTGAACCCCACTCATAGAATCAGGAAGGTCCAAACGATAAGCTAGCTTCCCAATTCGTGCCACGATTGGGAAGGGTCCAACATACCTTGGACTAAGCTTTCCTTTGGTGCTTGGCGCACTACGCCTTTAGATGGCGATACTCTCAACGAACTTCGCTCCCACCTCAATTCCAAATCTCGCCTTCGACATCAGCGTAGCTCTTACATCGGCTGCAGGCGACCAACAAATTCGCCTAACCACTGCCACTCTAGCCACTGTCTGCTGAACCCAGTCGGGACCCAAGACTGCCCGCTCTCCAACCTCATCCCGGCTGCGGGGACCTGCACTTACGCCCATAGAGAACCTCGTATGGTGCGGCTCGAATCTTGGAATGATAAGCGTTGTTATAAGCAAACTCGCCAAGGCTAAATGCTCTTCCCAATTACCTTTCGAGGATAAAACACAACACTGAGCATGTCTTCTAAGGTGCGAATGGTGCGCTCGGTCGCCCATCATGCAGGGATGAAAGGCTATGCTAAGACGAGTTGTGTGCCCAATGCACTCTGCAAACTTTCCCGAATTTGGAAGCGAACTTGGCGTCTCGGTCGAAACAATGGTCTTTGGCACTCCGTGCAAGCGCACAATTTCCGTACATAAAGAGGAGCCAAATCGCTTGCCGAATTGGTTGTACGAATAGGAATGAAATGTGCAGACTTACTGAACCGGTCCACAATTACCCAAATAGCATCCTTTCCTCGCTGCGTGCGAGGTAAACCAACCACAAAATCCATAGATATATCGTCCCATGGCCAAACTGGTACCTCCAAGGGTTGCAACAGATCCTGCTTTGGTCGCTTGTGCTCGACCTTGACCACCGCACACCCCACATGAAGCCACATCTTGGCGATATCAATTTTCATCCGTTTCCACGAAACTTTTCTTTAAATCTTTGTACATCTTGGTCTCCCGGGATGTACGGTATAAAAGTCTGATGAGCCTCTTTCAAAATCTCCAATTTAACTCGAGACTCTGTGGCACACAAAGCGCCCTTTAAATGCAAAGAATCAAATTTGTCCACACCGGTGACCACCTTGCCCTCGGTATACGCTTCCTCACTCGTTGGAACATCGATCTTCTTTGTTGTGCTACGCACCCGATCCTAAAGGTGACTCTAAAATCAATCGAGTCTCGATGCATGCGGTACCCGCAAGCGAAAGAAATATCCATACGCTCAAAATCAGCAATAAGACAACTGAGGATAGGAGGTGTCGCCTTGCGACTCAAAGCATCGGCTACCACATTAGCCTTGCCGGATGGTCTTGAATAGTGAGATCATAGTCCTTGATCAACTCTAGCCATCTCCTCTGTCTCAAGTTCAAGTCATACAGGTAAAGATGTATTTGAGGCTCTTGTGGTCGGTGAACACATCACAAGATTCGCCATACAAATAATGGCCTTGAGATCTTCAAAGCATGAATCATCTGCTGCAAGCTCTAGATCATGGGTGGGATAATTACATTCATGCTTCTTGGTGCCTCGATGCATAGGCAATCACTTTACCATCTTGCATGAGTACACAACCAAGTCCAACTATGGGCGATCTGAATAGATAGTGAATCTCTTCCTGTGCTCGGGAAGAGTAAGAATTGGAGCGATCACTAATCTATCTTTCAAAGAGCAAAAGCTGCGCTCAAGCGTCGGACCACTGGAACCTAACACCTTTACTGTGTCAAGCGGGACATCGGTTTAGCAATGGTTGAAAAACCCTCCACAAAACGCCGGTAATAGCCACTAAACCTGAAAACTCCTTACTTCTTTAACATTGGTTGGTCTCTTCCACTCAACCACCGTCGAAATCTTACTAGGATCAATGAAATACCCTTACGATTAATAACATGACCCAAAAATCCAACTTCGTAAATCCGAACTCACATTTCTTGACTTGGCATAGAATTGATTCTCTCTTAAAGTTTCAAGTACCAACCGCAAATGGTGGGTGTGATCCTCCTCGACTTGGAATAAATCAAGATATCATCTATGAATACCACAACGAAATCATCAAGGTATTGATGCGACATAACGCTCATGGCTTCCATGAAATCGCAGGAGCATTCGTTAGTCCAAAAGACATAACTTTATACTCATAATGACCATACCTCGTAGAGAAAGCCGTTTTCTCAATATCACGCTCACGAACTCGAATCGATTATAACCCGATCGAGATCAATCTTAGAAAAATCTTAGCTCCTTTCAAGCGGTCGAAAAGGTCATCAATGCGAGGCAAAGGATATTTGTTCTTCACCGTCACTGATTAAGCGCTTAGATAATCTATGCACATCGCCACCGCCATCTTTCTTCTTAATAAAGAGAACGGCGCCCCCAAGGCGAAATGCTCATTGAATCATACCTTTGGACAGCAGGTCGTCCAATTGTTTCTTCAATTCTTCTGAAATGGCCGAGCCAAGCGGTAAGGAGACTTGGACAAAGGCGAGTCCGGAACAAGATCAATCCGAACTCCACTTTCCTCACCGAGGCATTCCGGAAGTTCTATAGGAAAGACATCGGAAAACTCCTTCACAACTGGAATCTCCTCAATACGCTGCAAAGAATCAGTCTTTTCATTCAGGGAGCAAAGTAATCCGATGGTCGATGCACGACGGCTAGGGAATAGATTAGCCAGAACAAATACCGAATCGACGCGGTGCGGCGCCTGGAATACCGCTTCTTCACCTAAGGAGCTAGCAAGGTCACCGTCTTCCGAAACAACAGATCTTGGCACGGTATTGGAATAACCAGTCCATACCCAGGATAACATCGAATGGTGCCAATTGAATAACCATAAGATTCGCAGTGAAAACCTCATCATCTATCAGTATAGAACAACCGGGACAGACGGTAGAGCTAGAAATAAGTCCTCTGGGAGCCGACTACTCTTGACTCGAAATAAGTGAAAACTCAAACCCACTTTTCTAACAAACTCCAAAGACACGAGCGAGTAAGTAGCCCCGAATCAAACAAAGACAAAGGCATCATGCGAATCAACAAGTAAAGTACTGTCACCACATCGGTTCGTCCCAAGGTCTCGGGGTGGGCATGGTGTAAACCCCGATGCACCGGCAGAAGACGCATCAACACTCTGCGTTGGAAAGGCGGAAACAGCATTTGGAGGAACAAGCGACGGAGGTGCGGATGGTGCGGGATTCAATAGAACCTGCAGAGGCGCCGAGTAAAAGCTGCAGTGGACCCCATCTTTGGAGGGTACCGTGGTGCAGAGGCTGCTGTCAGTCTGAATCAACCTCTGTGGAAGCCGGAGGAAGAAGGCTGCTGGAACGGCTTCCCATTTGATGATACTAGTTGGATTTTGCTTGCACATCGAGGACTTGTGGCCCTCTCGACCACATCTTTGGCATGTTCCTTGAAGGAACATTCAAGCTCGATGCCCGCCACCACACCGAAAACACTTCATGCCCCGACACAACAGGGCAATCGTGGGGCGAAAGATGAAGGGCGTGGCGCCAAGAAGAAGATCGCCATCTTCTTGAGCAGAGCGGGAGGGTTGGTTCTTGTGAAACCTCTTAGCGGTGGTCATTGAAAAGACCCACCACCACCACCGAAACTCCGCTCGCCAACCTTTGCCGGAACCACTAGCAACATGCCCTTGCGAAGAAGGAGCTCTTTCCAACTCCATCCTCTAGCCCGCTCAACCACCGAGCTAAAGTCACGTGAACTGTTGCTCCCGAATCTGCGATACTCTGATTGAGGCCCCGCGAACCTCTTAGCCTTCTCTTTATCATCACTTGCCACGGTGGGACAAAGCGCACAGTTGTTAAATCCGCCTCATACTCGAGATCTGACATTTTCCTTGCACATAGGTCGGGGGATTGCTCCATCTTCTCGATGAAGGAGTCGGGATAAAGCGTGTCTGAACCTCTCCACAAAACCTCCCAAGTAACAAGACCTGTCTTTGGAGTCCTGGAAGACAGGACCCCTTCCCACCAGATGTCGGCTGGCCCTTGGTGAAGGCCACAAATCGCGCCTTCTGCGCGGATGCCGCTCTAAGGCTCCAAGCGGCGCTCCATGTACCTCAACCATCCGCGGCTGAACCGGTGTACTGCTCCGTCAAAAGTGTCGAGACGGCGACATCCACTCACGGAGGCTCATCCTAGCCTCGGGTGGAGCAGCGGCGACAAATGAGCTCCACCACCGGTCAAAGCGGCCGCAGAATGGCCGCCGCAATTGTTGGCGGAGTTGTTGATTCTCCTTAATAAGGTGCGAATGAGATCGGCGGTTGCGGCGGTGGCTCGGCAGAACCGAGGCGCAATGAGGCAATCTCCTCGATGCAAAGACCACCAACCCTCGAGACGAAGACGATGTAGTCTGCGGACCGCGCCACGACCACCATTACGGGTCGGTGGGCGACCACGACCACGACCTCTACCTCTAGCCATCTATGAACAACACAACGAAAAGAAAATCAAATACATAGCTCAACGAATCGATAAACAAATTAATTGGGACAAAACCAAGCAATTGCGGAAAAACAATGGTTTACCCAACCCTTCCTATTGTGCACAAGGTGTCATTTTAATATTATTACCACGGACCAAGCCCGCTCGATACCAACTGTAACACCACGACTATAAGGAAGTCAAGATGTCACCTACAATCTCTACTCTTCACATGAATAACATCAAGTAGCATAACAAAATGAAGCGATTATTGTGAATATATGAAAACAAGCATTCATCCTCGAGTCTTAATCAACGAAATGGAAGTAAACAGTTCAGCAACATATGGTAAACACGGCCATGTTGGCTTATTACAAAGCAACTCAAATCATAAATAAAGACATTAAAAGTCCTCAAGTTGTTTGATATAATATAGAGAGTGCAACGTGATGAACTACCCTCCACAAGATCATTCCTCCTTGTCATTTACCTAAATAAGACAATAAAGCAAGAATGAGCCAAAGACTCAGCAAGCAACTGTATGTAACAATCAAGCATACATTGCGCAATATATCACAATCATAATTTGAACAACTACTGGAAACGAATTTATGAATGGATGAAGTGGGATGGTGCATTGAAGGAAATGGACATAATGCAAAGATATATCTGGTATAGCGAGTGAAGCACCGTCGGTGTTCACTTAAAGTATTCGTATGAAGAGCGTTTCATACGATCGTCCAACGTGGCCCACATTGGAATGGTGGACTCACGTAACGTGGCCCACATTGGAATGGTGGACTCACGTACCCATCTTGGAATTGATGGGATTTCAAATGCCCATACTGGAATTGATGGGTCTTACCAAAATAATGAATGCATGTCATGATCATCACATGTCAATATTGAATAGTAATCATAAATGAAAAGAACACATGGCATTCATCTACAATTACGAACAAATGTAAACATTCATTCACACATCATACATGACATCAAACATTGAATATAAATTACTTACTGCTGCGCCACAGCAACGGTTGGGAGGTAATTGAGATACCCCACCACTCACCGCTTCACCGCCTACAATATAAAATAATGGAAATGAGGACAAGCGAGTATGAAAATGCTACACGTGTCCTCCCTCAATCTCTAACCAAACTAACCAAATAAAAGTTCAATTTGATCAATCTACCCAATCATTTCAATTAACCCCAATCTGGCAGTTTTACTAGAAAATTCACCAATAAAAAAACCGTAAGTCCAAAAGACCTGAAACCAGTGCTCAACTTTTCTTAACTTAACAGGCTACAAAACTCTAGTTGATGGTAAACTCTAATTCGGCCATTACAGAGGTCTAACCATCCATTGAAAAACTACAACTGCAGTCTGCCCAGAAATCTGAACAGCCCTAAAGAAAATGCTATCACTTTTAAACCACTGATCCAAATAAAATGATTTTTATCAGCCTGGAAACATGGTGAAATTATCTTCAAAAACCTAGTTGGGTGGCCGACCTGATTCTGACTCTAACTAGATCAAAACCTAGGTGCAACCGACTATACCCATCAGTTCTGACAGACAGACCAGCGCGTAGTACAACAGCCATAACTTTTAATCTACTGGGTGAAAATTCGTGATCCAGGTGCCAAAAGAAAGCTAATGAAATAAGGAACAAAACTCTAGAAGGCGAAATCATCCAATTCTACCTCTAAGACACCCAAAACCGAGTTGCAACATACTGTACAGAACCAATCTACTAACAGAGATTACGCAATACTATCAAAAACATGGAATCGACAACTCTAACGCAATCAAACAGCGATGGGGTCTCTCGTTACCCTTGTAGACCCGAAGAACGATGACGAACAACTTCCCAAAGCCTTCCCCTCTCCTTCTTTGGCCAGCTCCAACTCCACGAACCCGATTGGAATGAAATCGCCCGGCGGAGGAAGAACCGAAGAGGAACACTTGGAAAACGGGGGGTGCAGCTCCGGGGATCTCCAATGGCAGCCACCAATGGAGAGGGAGGCGCCTAGGAGGAGGGGAGGAAGAGAGGGGCGGCACAAGGGGAGGAGAGGCGGCTTGGGGGAAAAGGGGAGGAATAGGGTTTGGGGGGAGAAAGGGTGCTCCCCTTTGGCCGCCCCTAGGTGGGTGGCCGCCCACTAATGGGCCTCTGGTCGCGAATCGCGCCCAAAGTTACTGATATTAACGAATACCCCCGATTTAATGGAATTTTCCGCTGAAAACAATTTCTTTCGCTCTCTCCGACCTCTTTCTTTCTACCGATCATTTCCGGAGTATTACAGCCAATCTCCACTCCCATGATAACTTCGACTGTTTTGAATCCAGATGAGGAAGGAGAAGCCGTGGATCAACGCGAGTACCGCAGCATGATCGGTTCCCTTCTGTACCTGATGGCCTCGAGACCGGGCATTCACTTCACGGTCTGCCTTTGTGCAAGGTTTTAAGCGTCTCCGAGAACTTTCCATCGCCAAGCCGTTAACCGCATATTCAGGTATTTACACTCTACCCTTCTGTATAGCATTTGGTATTCATGTTCTTCATCTTTGTCCATTCGGCGGTTTTCTGATTCTGATTTTGCGGGCTGTCGGCTTGATAGGAAGAGTACCTCAGGCACTTGTCACTTTCTAGGCACTTCTCTTGTATCTTGGTCTTCTAAGAAGCAGTTTTCTGTTGCACAATCCACTGCTGAAGCTGAATATGTAGCTGCTGCTAGTTGCTGTAGTCAGATTTTATAGATGGTAACCACTCTTAAGGATTATGGGTTAAATGTTGCTAGTGTTCCTCTTTTCTGTGATAACACTTCTGCCATTAATATTGCTAAGAACCCGGTGCAACACTCTAGGACCAAGCACATAGATATTCGCTATCACTTCCTTAGAGATCATGTCGAGAAAGGTGATATTGTGCTACACTTTGTGGAGTCCGAGGCTCAACTGGCTGATATCCTCACCAAGCCTTTAGACCCAACTAGGTTTGCCACCTTGAGAAGCGAGTTAGGGGTAATTTATCCCTATGGGTTGGTTTGAGGGGGAGTTCGATCTTTTCTGATCTTACCTTGTTCTTTTGATCTTTTCTTGTCCTTTTCTGAATTTATTGATCTTTTTGAACTTTTTAGGTTTTTAGACTTTTACTGCATCTCATTGTATCATATTGCATTCATATGAAAAATACAACAAGTGGTATGAAAAATCTAAAAATATGCATTGTAATATAAGTTTTTCTGCTTATCTTTGAAAATTGATGAATCTTTGCCTCCCTTTGGAGCTTTAGTATTTCAATTCTTGTTCAATGCCATGTCTAGTTCTTTGACTTGCTAGAATTATTATGTTTTCACATATACAGATAAGTCTTTGTTGTATGAGCTAGAACTCTAAAACAACTCGAACTAAAAATTGCAATTTGTGGATGTTTTAGCTAGTTACGCAATTAGTGCTCCTTTTGTGACATTGGCCCGGTCAGAATTGTTTTGTTAGCTCTTGAATCTAAAATTGACCATTACTTGAGTTTTTTGTGTTCTTGAGATTATAAAACTGCTTTTGTGAAATATGAAAAATCAAGATTGTCTTATGCTTAAATTGTGTCAAACTATTCTTACGAGACTGCTTGTCAAATACATAAACTTGGAGATAGTTTGATGATCCAGACGATCTCATGGGGACTGCTTGTCAGAAATGACATGAACCTCAAGATTTGTCGCCCTGGTAGATGCTTAGGAAGAGTTTGTGGATGGCTCCTAGTCCAGGATCTTCTTCACTAAGATATACCTTTGATCAACTTCTGGTCGAAGCTTAGGATGAGTTTGTGGATGGCTCCTAGTCCAGGATCTTGTCACTGAGTTAGATCATTAGTCAACTTCAATATTCAGTGCAAATGAGAAAACTGTTGACAAATGGGCTTTTGAGAAATTTGACCAAAATGATTCAATACAGGACATGATTGACTCTTAATGTGGTCTTTGTTAGATTTTTTTGATCTCACTTTGACATTTTGACATGGTCAGTTTCACTTTAGGATCTCTGTTGATGAACTTGCTAAATTTAAAGTTTTGCTTAAATTAATCAAATCTATTGCTTTACTTTTGAGCCTTCGTGCTTAGCTTTGATATATATGTCTTATCATGATCTTGCTAGCGCTGTCAGGCTTGATATGTTGTTTGCGCAATATTAGAAATGCTGGTTTGCTCTTTTGGGTAATCTCCAAAGCTTCTTGTAATCAAAAATTAAAAAAATACAAAAATAAATCCACTCCATTGCACTTCATGCATACTCCTTCTTATGTTTCCATTGCTTTTTCTTGCTTATGGACCAAGTTGTGCTTTTGTGCAAAAACGAAAGTATTTTACTTTTCAAACCTCCAAATTACATTTTCTGGATTATTGCCAATGTGTTCATCAAGGGGGAGATTGTGGATATCATGGGGATAAGCTCCATATCTTAGGATGATGTGACAATTGGCAATGGCGTTTACGGTTTGTCGTTTCATGTGTTTTCGACAAGTTTCAGAATTGTCTGTAGTAACCGGTCTGACCGGTCATAGCGTGGCGGTCAGACCGGTCCCAAATTGGTCCGACCGGTCATAGGCGGCGGTCGGACCGGTGAACTTAAAAAGTGTTATTTTGAGCTGGGCTAAAAATAGAGTGTGTAGGAAAGAGAGGGGATTCTATTACACTTGGTCTCATAATTTTTGGAGTCTCCAGTCAAAAGTTCTATTGGTTTGAAAATTCCAGTAGGTTTCGGTTTTTCAGAGATGAAAAACGGCTAAGTCCCAGCTGGTGGTCTGACCAGCCCATAGGTGGTGATGAGAGGAAAAACAGTTAAGTCCCAGCTGGTGGTCTGACCAGCCCATAGGTGGCGGTCAGACCGGCCAGGGTGGGCGGTCAGACCGGCCTGGGGGCGGTCTGACCGGTTTGCACTTGGTTAATCGCCCAGTGTGGCGGCGTTGTTCGGTTGTTAGGTCAAAGTCATGAGTTTCAGGGCATATATGTTGCATGATGCATGTTTTGACTAACATGGGTCAAGTTGTAGAGAACATGTTCCCAAATTCGGTTTACTTGTATATTGTTGTGCAGGTTGCTTGGTGGTCAACGACGGTCAACGGCGAGGATGCTCGGGACTATGCTTGGAGAGCTGAGGTCCAGAACGATTGACGATGCCGGGTGAGGTCAATGTACTCAAGCGTGGTGCAAGATGGACAAGGGTGACCTATTAACTAATCCGATCCGCAAGGTGTAGCTAGTTAGGTCAAGAGGAGATAAAGACGGCACTTTAAAATACGTGCGTATGTGTCCCGTTTGTTTTGGGCCTTAACGGGAGCCCAATAGAGTCAAACTTCTAGAAGGTCTAAGCCTCCACTATAAATAGGAGAGGGTGGTGGCTGCACCACTTCTTCGCCTTTTTTGCAATTCTTGTAAACCCTAATTTTCTTAGGGAGAGCTTTTGTGAAGGCTAGGGTTCTTGATGTTTCATGTGATTCTCGTGCTCTTGGATTGAGCATTGTCCACCATTGATGGAGTGGCTGTAAGCCCTGATCATATCAATCAATCAAAGGAAAGTTTGATCAATATTTCGTCTCATTGCGTTCTTTCTCTCTATTTTATGATTTTAGGTCTTTCTTTGATCCGTGAGTTTTTGCTTGGTTTCTTCATGTGATCTAGCTTGCTGTGACGTGTAGGAATCTATCTGAGATCATCTTGATCTTCAATCACCCACGAGCAAGAGCTTTGACCTAGTTTTGGTTTTGAACCGGTTTTGAACCCTTCTTTGATCAAATGGAAAAGGATCTTGATTCCTCCAAGAATTATCATAATCTTCGATTGGAATAGGTCTCTGTTATAGTAAAGAAGGTGTGTTCCAAGTTTTATCAAGTTTGGATTATTAGATCAAAAGTTTTATCTATTTTCATCTTCGTCATCGTATCGTTCTTACATTACAGACACCGCACGGTCGATCGCCCATAGCCACCGGCAGACCGGTCGGGAATCAGTCCGACCGCCAGTTAGGCAGCGGTCCGACCGCTAGTAGATTCTTTCACTTCAATCTTTGCTGATTTTGTCCTATCGCTTTGGGGTTTTTATTGGATTTAATATTAGTCTTCCGCTGTACTGATATACTGATCTTCATAGCTTCTATAGCTACTGGAGTAAAGTTTTATTGATCTATTATTTGTGAAAAAGTAGCGTGCTCCTATTCACCCCCTCTAGTCGCCTTTTCGGTCCAACAATTTGACAACCAATCCACAAAGCAATTGGAGGGAATGGAAGAGGGGATGGAGGAGAACAAAATGATACCTTGGAGCACCAAATGGATGGCCAGAGGAGGAGATCCGGAGTGGAGAAGGTGCTGGCGACCTGAGGGAGAGGAGAAGAGATGAGGCTCGGGCAGTGGAAATAATAGAGAGAAAGAGAGGAGCTCTCGGTTGAAGATTATAACATACTTCACGCAAAATCGGTCAGACCGTTGGGCCAACGGCGGTCGGACCGGTAGGCTAGCGGTTGGACCGCCGAGGGTGGCCGGTCTGACCGGTTACCTCTGAAACTGACAGATAGTCTCAGTGAAGAGAGAGAGAAAAGAGAAATTTATTGTAATTGCTCTAAATTTTTATACAATCAATCAAGCAAACATATTTGGAGTATTTCCAACTTATATAGCCCATGAAAATCAAACCTTAAATAGTATTTATAACAAGTTTCTTTGTGTTTTCTGTGTGAATTAGATACTACGTAAAAGCAATACTCTGTGCATTCTCAGGTTTGATATGCTTAAAGTCTTTGAAACCGAAAGGGAGGCCGGAGCCAAAGTAATGGAGGAGCACATGGAGGATGGTAACCATATTTGTTGCCTAGCGATGAAGAACAAGAAGGTCAAAGCGGTTAGGAAGGAGAAAATCAAGCAGCCCATGCGGTTGATCAAGGAGGAAAGAAGCCCGTGTGGTGGGAGAGCAAAAGGAGAAGAAGCCCAAGAACTTAAAGCTCAAGTTTTGAATAAGATTTTCAAGCCCAATTCGGATCTCCCACAAGCCCAACCGAAATCAAACTCGGAATCAACTCAGAATCAAATTCGGATTCGGAATCAGCAAGACAGTCCGGAGTAAAAAGGTCATAACTTTCATAAACAGAGTCCGATTTGGGTGCTCTTGTGCTTGTTGGAAAGATAACTTCAAGGCCGATCCAATGGATCCTCTCTTAGTCTGAAATTTTTCCTGTGTAAAAAGATATGGCCGAAATAATATGACGATTGTAAATTCAGAGTTTCCTTTTTGTTTTAGATTGTGTCTGAATAGGAGTAGGAGTTCTAATTCCAAAATAGAGTAGGAGTAGGGCCTCTTGGCCAGCCATGAGGAGGAGAAGGGTATTGTATATTAAGGGTTAGACCCCCATTGTAACCTCAGTCCAGTTTAAGCATAAGAATTGAAACATAGCTATTGCTTGTTCTTTCGAAACCAGAGTTCATGCGAAGACTTTGAAAGGGAACTAGGCGATCATTGGTTTGTACTGCAATTCACGGTCAAGCTGTCGTTCCATTGGGAATTGGGGACTTGGCGAACGTCGTTCGTGGTCTCGCGACGATCAACTATCCGGTGTGTTTTTGGCGTTTTTCGAAGAGTTGAGGGTTCGTGCATTGGCACGAGTGTTCAGCTAGCGACATCGTCTACTTCACATCAGTTATCCGCGGTTACTCACCGAGAAGATTGGGCTTCCCCCATATCATATGGTATCAGATTCTAGGTTTACTCGGTGAGAGCTTTTTTACCTTAGTTTAGATTCGTTTTTCTAACCTATAGTCCATTAAACCGAAAATTTCAACACAAAAATTCCAAACCCTAGTTTCAATCTGTTATTTCTTGTGAGTTTTGTTAGATTTTTGTTAGTTAGAATTTTTTGTTTTAGTGCTGATCTAAGTGTTTCCTTTGCGTACCTTGTTCCTTGTTTCCTTCCTAAAAAACAAAAAAAACCCAAAATCAAATTCGGTCCCTGACTCAATTTTCGTTAACTCCGAGTTCAATTGGTACACTGTTTTGTAAATCGGTCGTAACTTTTGCTTCCGAACTCCGATTGAAGTGATCTTTAATTAGTTGGAAAGCTTACAACGAGATCTCAAACTTTACTGTTTTGGTGAAATCCAAATTCGGCAGTCTTCTAGGTGTGTTCGAGCCTTCAACTTTCTTAAGTATTGCAATTATTGAGAAGCTTCACTTATATCCTTTCATCTTGTGAGACTAGCTTTGGATATTGTATTAGGGCTGCTCATTGAACATTGTTTACACCGTGCTGAATTGTTGGGCTTATGCACTCACGAGGGTAGCAAAACACTTTCGGCCATTGAGAAAAGAAGAGAAAAAAGGCAGTCGCACAATAGCAAGAGCCATGGCACTGAGAAAAAAAAGAGCATAAAAAAAACTGAGAGCAAAAACATAATTTTTGAGAAAGAAAAGAGAGGAGGAAAAAAATAATTCTTTTGCCGATTGCTACAGTACCATGCATTTTATTGGTTACTACAGTACCAGCCCATCATTATTCCAGTTTGTGTAGTCATGTTTTTTTTCTTTGAGCAATCTTGTGCCCTACTATTTTCAATTGCAATTGGCTAGCGTCTCTCTTAGTACTTGGTGCAAAACGAGCTAGTTTCATCTCTTTTTCATTTTGCTTCTTGCTAGCTCATTCCTTTGTTTGCATTGAGTCACATTTGTCTTTGCGTGTGCGTTCATCCCTTTCACTTAAACCCATTGGATCAGCACATAGGCAAAAGAATCTAGATTGGATGATTACTTAGCTTTACAACAACTTGAATATCAGTTTGAATAGGTTATACACTTACCTTACCAAGCTCCACCTACATCCGTTCATGTACTACCTTTGCTCTTGGTTACGCTCATACATTACCTGGTTGAGGTCGTTCGCAATCACAAGTGTCATTTTGCAGTCCTTGATTCACTTTGGAACGGTAAGCTTGTCTTGTTTTCAGGATACTGAGTTGTGAGCGTAGAGAGAGAGCTGTTTTGTTTTACTAACCTGGATATAACCTCGTTTGCTATTCGTGAGTTGTTGCCATGTCAGGTCATCAGGAGGATCTATCGGTTACATGGATGGAGTACACTCGCTTGTGCAGGATGCTACAAAAGCAACTTCAGGATCGTGATAATGGTGTGCGCAATGAGCTTGGGGCCGTTCGGTATGAATTGAACAATCTCGGGGAGGAGGTTACGCAGCTACGTACGAACATCAACAATAAATTCTTGGAGCTGCACACCATGTTCAACCACCCCGACGTGCATCGTAAGGATTTTGTCACTAAACCCAAATTTTCTATCCCTATATTTTCAGGTAGTACAGATGTGGAAGAATACCTCAATTGGGAGCTGGAAATTGATACGCTATTTCGGATGCACAACTATTCCAATGAGAGGAAGCTCTTACTTGTGTCCAATGGTTTAGCTTATTATGCCACACATTGGTGGGAGCGATTTGTTCGTAAGCGTATGGACCATGAATTGCCGATTATCACCTGGGAGCAGATGAAACAGCATTTGTGTGCACGTTTTGTACCTTACCACTACAAGCGTTCCCTAGTGGAAAAGTTAACAGGGCTACGATAATGTTTGAAGTCCACTTGTGTGACACAAAAGAAGGCGACCGAGCATGGGATTTTCCCTTCGGTCCTAGCTTCATGTAGTATTGCTCCATTGCTTCAGGAAGAGAATGTGGTTACTCGTGATTGCTCTGTTGCTGACCCACAATCTTTGGGGGATGCGATGTATCCAAACCCATGTGAGAATGGGAGCCACATAGCCAAATTGAATAAGAATGGTAAAGAGAGTGAGCTGTGTGATTTCACCATATATGAGGTTGATAGCATCTCCATCGAGTGTGAGAGAGATACACCAACGGAAAAGAGGGAAGTAGATGATAGCCAAAGTGAGGTTATTGCTGAAATTAATAATTTACTCTCTACTTCTAGTGTTGTTTCTCACAATGTGCAGGTCGATATTAAAGAAGAGGAGTTGAATGTTCAACAATCAGCATCGTTGGATGTAAAAGACAAGGAGATAACCACGGTTGGGGATGGAGTGCTTGCTGCCCCATGGTTTTGTAATGACGATTTGATACCTACAACACCTACAATAACTGAGAAGGACGTCAAAGGTAACAATAATGGTGTTGAATTGAATATTCATCACGCAAAAGTACGTATGTGTGAGAACTCTAGTGTTCCTTTGAATATTCTATGTTCTGAAATTTCTTCGCTCAATTTACATAATGTGGAATTGATTACTCATAAAGACGTTCTTACTAGAATATCTCTTGATGATTCTTTATACTATATCATGTTCGATGATCCTAGAGAGCTATCTAGTGTGATTGAAAACCTTGCTGAAGTTTCATGTTTAAAATCACTAGTTAGTCCTTATGCCTACACATATACGTTCAATTTGATTGGAGATTATGGTGTAGATGACAAGTTCTATATTTATCGAATATGCATTACTTGTGATAATCTTGCTGATTTTAAATTGTATATTTTGCGCAAACCATCTATTAAGCAATGTCATGGTCACTTTGAGATGGCTTTCCATACAAGTGCCTATTGTTTAGAACGCAACATGATGCCTACTTGTTTATCCTATACTAGTATACATAGTAGTGTAGTTGAAGCATGGAAGGTACTAGAAATTTTCTCCTCCAAATTTGAACAACTTCATCTAGCTGGTCCCTTTTATATTTTGTCCATGTGCTTAGAAAAGTCGAGTATGAATTTTTCTCATGGGAGGGAGAATGATGTGACTGAAGGTACCGCAATGTATATATCAAATACATCCCATGGTTGCAGTTGTGTTACTTATTTTGTGCAAAACAACACGAATAACACAACAATTGATACATACATATATCACGTATATATGTTGTTCTTTTTGTTTAGTACATGTTTAGCAAAACATCATGCACTACACGGAAGTTGTTTGGATGATAAATACATATACCATGCATATACATTATTTCCTTTGTGTAGCACATTTTCAGGCTATCAAAAGCCGAGGACATCTTTTTTTTAAGAAAGGGAGGACGATGAGGATATCCCTAATACTTATGAGGCTGTTTATGAAGCAAGAGCTGCACTTCTCAAACAACAGGTGCAATTATTTCTTAACAAGTTTCTTTGTGTTTTCTGTGAGAATTGGATACTACGTAAAAGCAATACTCTGTACATTCTCAGGTTTGACATGCTTAAAGTCTTTAGAACCGAAAGGGAGGCCGGAGCCAAAGTAATGGAGGAGTATAAGGAGGAAGGTAACCATATTTGTTGCCTAGCGATGAAGAACAAGAAGGTCAAAGCGGTTGGGAAGGAGAAAGTCAAGCAGCCCATGCGGTTGATTAAGGAGGAAAGAAGCCCGTGTGGTGGTAGAGCAAAAGGGGAAGAAGCCAAAAAACTTAAAGCTCAAGTTTTGCATAAGATTTTCAAGTCCAATTCGGATCTCTCACAAGCCCAACCAAATTCAAATTCGGAATCAACTCAGAATCAAATTCGGATTCGGAATCGACATCAAATTCGGATTCAGAATCAGCAAGATAGTATGGAGTAAAAAGGTCATAACTTTCACAAACGGAGCCCGATTTGGATGTTCTTATGCTTGTTGGAAACATAACTTCAAGGCCGATCCAATGGATCATCTCTTAGTCCGAAATTCATCCTGTGTAAAAGGATATGGCCGAAACAATATGACGGTTGTAAATTCAGAGTTTCCTTTTTGTTTTAGATTGTGTCCGAATAGGAGTAGAAGTTCTAATTCCGAAATAGAGTAGGAGTAGGGCCTCTTGGCCAGCCATGAGGAGGAGAAGGGCACTATATATTAAGGGTTAGACCCCCATTGTAACCTCAGACCAGTTTATGCATAAGAATTGAAACATAGCTATTGCTTGTTCTTTCGAAACCAGTGTTCATGCGATGACTTTGAGAGGGAACTAGGCGATCATTGGTTCGTTCTACAATTCAAGGTCAAGCTGTCGTTCCATTGGGAATTGGGGACTTGGCGATCGTCGTTCGTGGTCTCGCGACGATCAACTATCCGGTGTGTTTTGGGCGTTTTTCGAAGAGTTGAGGGTTCGTGCATTGGCACGAGTGTTCAGCTAGCGACATCGTCTACTTCATATCAGTTATCCACGGTTACTCACCGAGAAGATCGGGCTTCCCCCATATCAGGATATCTCTTTCTGTTTTGTGGGCACCACCTAGACTGAGACTCGTTTGCTTCTTGAGTTAGCTACTCCGGATCGAGTGCTAGAAGCACAGCAACATGATCGATGCTCTAGCGGGCAAGGAAGCGTCTAGGGGAGGGCAAGCAAGGTCATTTCAGCATTGACTAGTGTGGTGTGTTGCGGTGTAAGGGTCGCCTTTGTGTACCACAGGCGGCCCAGGTCAAGGATGAAATTCTAAGGGAAGCTCATCGTACTCCATACACCGTACATCCTGGCAAGACCAAGATGTATAATGATTTGAAAAAGAGTTTTTGGTGGAAAAGAATGAAGGTTGATATTGCTCAGCATGTGGCGTCTTGTGGTATTTGTCAGCGAGTCAAGGTCGACCATAAACGTCCAGCAGGGTTGTTGCAGCCTTTAGAGATTCTAGTTTGGCCATGGGATGATATCTCTATGGATTTTATGGTTGATTTATCTCTCACGCAGCGAGGGAAGGATGCTATTTGGGTTATAGTGGACCGGTTCAGCAAGTCTACACATTTTATTCCCATCCGTACAACAAATTTAGCGAGTGACTTGGCTCCTCTCTATGTGCGAGAGATAGTGCGGTTGCATGTTGTGCCTAAGACTATTATTTCTGATCATGGTACCAAGTTCGAACTATAGTGTCGGAGTAGTGTCGCGTCTACGCATAATTTTGAACATGACGACGACCAATTACCGATAGACCGCATCAAGGTAATGTACATCTATGGAATGCACCAAAGATAGACCTATAGGACGCCTTAGCTAATTGCGTATCGTTTTGTAGGAGCCGACGGCCTGCAAGCTCCAACTGAGGTTAGTTGGGTCCATTCCTATTGAGACTGGGCGGGGGATGGTGCATCCATACCAGGAAGGAGCGATGCGAAGACGGTGTCCAGTGGCGATGGTTACGCAAGGGTGGAGGTGGACATGGTACATCAACATTTCATGGCCGTCCCGCCGGACATTCGCCCGAACGAAGAGATCACAACACTAGGGGATGCCGTACGCTTTTATCCGATGGCCCAAGGCGGACATCGTCCCGGACCCAGCGAAGGCCGCAATCTCGACAGACCATTCCTCTCCAACGGAACCCTCCATGACTCCACCTCATATTTCGCCTCGAAGGCCACCTCATCGGTTCCGTGGAGAAGACGCCAAGGAACAACAAAAGCGTGCTACCGTATCGGTTCCGAGTCGTCTCGCAGAAAACGCGCCAATCGTTAAGGCCAAATCGGCGAACATTAAGCGCCTCCCAAGTCCCGAAGCACGGAAGTACTCCATCGAAAACCGTTGTGCTCTAACGCACAATTAGCCCACGCTGGATTTGCTTGTCAGGCTTTGCATGCCTGGTACTTGCGGAATACCGCAAAGAAGGGGTGCGATACTGGAATCACCGTCGCATACAAGGATGAGCATTTCTTCAACGGGCCGGGCAACTTCGTGGTGGGGTTCAACGACTTATTCAACCTATTCAATCTCGAAGCCCTCGACGCCTCTCTTCTACGATGTTGGACCTGTAAGTGTGTACAATCAAGTTCTACATTCATGTAATACCGATAAATATCGCAACTCATTGCTTATGTATAGATACATGATGAAAAATGCCCGGGAAGGGCGAGAACCGGTGGGTTTCCTCGACCCACACGTGGTATCTATGCAAACCATCCAAGCAGACGCGACCTTCGTCGAGAACTATATAACGACGTCATTGCTTCTTCAGAATCGCAAGGACTACATCTGGTGCCCTACAACCAGGGGTAAGTGCTTCACTATTTGCTATTCAAATTTCATTTGTACTTAGGTTTAATAGTTATAGCGACATACATGAGTAGGTACCACTGGATCCTTTTAGTCATTATACCCAAGAGGAACACTGTGATATATCTTGATTCCCTAGTCAGAAACGATCACGACTTCAGCATTCTGCAAGGAATACTCGACAAGTATGATCATTTCCTCCATACATAACTCTATTGTAGTCTTCCTTCGTTTGAAATGCCCGAGGATAACTTTTTTCAATTATGTAGTTCGTTCATCTCCTATGTTAGCCAACAAGGAAGATACTGATGGATCCAAATACCAACTAACACACAGACGAAATTTTGATGCAGCGCTACAACACAATAATCCTATATATATCATACTTCATAAAATTTGTCTTCAACTGACTATACGTACATATGTAATTCTATTTTTGCAGTGCCGCCAGCAAAAAAATGATGAGCTATGTGCATTCTACGTTTGCCATCATATGCAGCAAATCATTAGTGCTAAGATGAAGAATCCGGAGGTTTGTCAATCTCGAAATAATTTTTTTGTAATTGTAAATTCAAATATATATCCTTACCATTTTTTCTTGACCTAGCGGCAGGGTTTGATAATAGATTTATATGGACTCGTTGCGCAAGAGCTCGTGGAAGTTCGAGGGCAGCTATGCACCTTTATCATGACAGAAATAGTTAACAAAGGAGAGTTTCACTCCATCGCCGACCCAGAGATTCACGCAAACAATTGATTTAATTGTAATCCAATTGTACAACTATAGCAAAAATACTTCAACAAATTCGATCTTTATTAATTTATTTTGAGTAATGGTCAATTTGAGTTGTCAACAATTGATTCTCTGCGATGTATCTGCTTTTGTACATGCTTGTTTTGAGAGGACATGGCTAGCAATTCCGAGGTGGCCAAAAACAAAAACAATGTAGCTAGGTCGCTCGACTACCACGACGGTTTTATGTTGAAACCGTGCAGAAAACTATTACCACACGGTTTCAACATAAAACCGCTGCGTGGTAATAGCTTCTGACTGACGATTTTAAAATAAACCGTCGTGATACTAGACATATCACGACGGTTTTTAGAGTAAACCGTCTCGATAAGTGGTTATCACAGACGGTTTTAACGTAAACCGCTGCGTGATAAGTTGTTATCACGAGGCGGTTTACGTTAAAAACCGTCGTGATAACCACTATCACGAGCGGTTTTAAAGTAAACCGTCCGTGATAAGTGGTTATCCTGAGCGGTTTCGTTAAAAACCGTCTGTGATAAGTGTTATCACAGACGGTTTTGAACCGTCTGTGGTAACTGCTTGTTATCACAGACGTATAAATATAGACGGTTCGGAAACCGTCTGTGATGACGGTTCCGAACCGTCTGTGATGACGTGTTCTGTAGTAGTGTTCGTCTCCAAGTTTTGGAAGAGTCTGCAGAGTGCCTTGGGCATGCAACTACGTCTTAGCACTGTATTTCACCCTCAAACAGATGGTTAGTCTGAGCGCACAATTCTGACACTTGAGGATATGCTCAGGTCTTGTGTTATATCTTAGAAAGGAAGTTGGGAGGATCACCTAGCTCTAGCAGAGTTCGCCTATAATAACAGTTATCATGCTAGTATTCGATCTGCACCATTTGAGGTTCTCTATGGGCGAAGGTGTAGATCCCTATTGTGCTGGGATGCAATAGGTGAACGAGCAGTTTTGGGTCCCGATTGGGTTCAGCAGACTGTGGCCAGAGTAGCAAAGATTGGGAAGAATCTGTTAGCTGCTCAGAGCTGGCAGAAGAGTTATGCGGATGTGAGAAGGCGAGATTTGGAATTTGAAGTGGGGGAGTAGGTTCTACTGAGAGTGTCTCCTACCAAAGGCATCAGGCGTTTTGGCACCAAAGGAAAGCTTAGCCCGAGGTATGTTGGACCATTTCCAATCGTGGCAAGAATTGGAAAGTTGGCATATTGCTTGGACCTTCCCGAGTTCATGCGTGGCGTGCGTAATGTATTTCATGTTTCCATACTGAGGAAATATTTGAGAGATCCAGAACATGCTATTCCATTAGAGCCATTGAGGATTGAGCAGGAGCAAAACGTTGAAATATGTCAAGATG
Source organism: Hsuehochloa calcarea (assembly GCA_036346395.1). Classification (NCBI taxonomy): domain Eukaryota; kingdom Viridiplantae; phylum Streptophyta; class Magnoliopsida; order Poales; family Poaceae; genus Hsuehochloa; species Hsuehochloa calcarea. The sequence continues at coordinate 34,456,242 of CM070600.1, forward strand.
CTTTGGTCTCATCAATCGGAGAGAGAGGGTACCTAGGAATTGGAGTCTCACATGCATGAACAATATTTGAATTTGTTCGTAGTGGGTACGTGTTGCTGTCATTAATTCCAGTCGTAGTTTTCTTTCATGTAGATCGGCGTTTAGATTCGGGGTCGAATCCTCTTAAGGGGGGTAGAATGTAATACTCCGATTTATTCTAAGAAAGGAAGCATTCAAAAGAGAAATTAGACATAACAAAAGGGGGTTTATGCAGTTTTTTGGCAACCTGGGCCTCGGACCTTGGCCGAGGAGGCCCATGAGGGGCCGGCCACCTATAAAAGGAAGGGGGAAATCCTACCCACTACTATAGCTACAGTACCATGTGGCCACTACAGTGCTGCTGCAGTACATCCTCCCCCCTTGCATTCCATTGCTTTCCCCCCCCCTCTTGGTGGTGCGCTCCCAATGCTGTCGGCCAAGGAGAAAGGTAAAGGAGAGGGAGACGAAGGGGAGAGGAAACCTCACGGGGATTTCAGTGGTTTCATATGTGTCTTCAAGGGTAATGATCGTCTCCCCGCTGTTGGGAGCTAGCTTGATCCTTAATTGCTATCGATGAGAGAATTGTTGATCTGTTGTGATTATAATCGGCAATCTGTACTCTCCTTGCTTGTCACTTTTAGCATAGTTAAATTCGGAATTCGAGGTTAGAGTCTCCTAGAGATTTGTGGGGCTTGTTCTCATATTTACATAGAGTCTAAGATCACCCAATTCGGAGTTGTAGTTTGGGAGATACGTTAGTTTCTTTACTGCTGTCCAGAAACCCTGACGAGATTTCAGCAGTCGTCTTCTGTAGTCGTCTTCTTTAATAGATAAGGTTTAGATAATACCCGATTCAGGGGGTTTCCCAACAAAGATTTCATAGAAAATTCTATTAGATTTAGAGATTGATAAAGAACATGAATTTTGGATCAGCCATTTGAAATATATGGATTTTTCTTTTACTCCTGTTCCTTCAGACTATTAGATTCTGACTTCACGTTTTTAACTATATATTAGATCATGCTAAGGGCAGAATTAGAGAATCTCGCCAACTAAGTTATTGTAGATAATTTTGTTATATTTGTAGAGAGACTTACATCATTGAATCTGTACATAACAAATAAAAGTTATGAAATTACCAATTCAGTAATACCGAAGATGACAAAACGGTCTTCGGGATTAAAAACAAAGGCTTAGATGAGATAATTTGATCTTTCAGTCACTAGAGAACTTGTAGCTATGCTCGTGTAGGTTCCAGTAAAGATGGTTTCATGACGTTTGGTGTTTTGACTCAAAAGTTATGGATTTTCCTTTGTCAGCTGTCTGTTTGGACAGATTGGGATTCAGAGTGCATCGGTTAAGTTTCGGGTTGCGATTAGGAGTGATTGATTTCATTTTGTTCCGGGGCTATGCTTTGCATTTTTGAATAGTATATTCAGTATACTTTACGGTTGCCCGGTGGTGGTGAGCACCGGGGTTGATCATCGTTCCTCTCACGGTTGAGGCAAGTACAAGGAGTGTAGAGTAAATTGTGATGTTAAACTCTTAATTATTGCCATGGTCTCTTCGTATGAACTTTATCTATGATATTATCACTGAATATTATTCTCTCATGATGGATTGAGATTATGAAGTTCATTTGCATCATGACATTCATTCTTGTATTATCACTGAATATTATTCTCTCATGATGGATTGAGATTATGAAGTTCATTTGCATCATGACATTCATTCTTGTACCTTGGTCTACGTGGTAGCCAAGGATTGTTTCTTTGAGTCTCCATCATGCATTGGACGGGCATGAGGTCCCCGTCATACATTGGACGGGCATGGGTCCCCACACTTGTGGAGTGTGGGCTTGAGGTCCCTGTGCCTGAGGGCACAAGCTTGAGTATGCATCGACGGATATACTACTCTGCATTACTGTTGGAAATATGCCCTAGAGACAATCATATAGATGATGATATTTCATTATGTTCATGTTTTTGATAGTATGTTATCACGTTCCTTGAATGAATCATTTGTTATAGATCAATAAGTATGTGACTTGTTGGTGGAACTCTTTAACTTATATGATGTCATTCTAAATGTATCCCTGGTCGAAGGTCAATGGTCGCAACACCATTGACTCTATGACTAGCACATGTATTGATTGATGACCTGGTTTCACTGGTCATGGATATGGAGATATCGAATCAATAATGTGAGCACATGTTAGGGAACATGGTGTTGTATAGATCCATCATTGAGACACTATTGAGATTGTTATGAATCTTTGTGTCATTAGTTGGTCTCAAGTAATGATGATGTATAATCCTTAGACCTGAGATCAGCATGGTTCCCTACATTTGTAATAGCACTCTTAGGGGTTGCCAAACACTACTCGTAACTGGGTAGTTATAAAGGTAGCTTTCGGGTATGCTATGAAACATGCGGAGGGATGTGACTGGTCGAGATGGGATTTGCCCCTCCTAACATAACAGGAGAGATGTCTATGGGCCCCTCGTGGTGATCGGATAAAGAAAGTGCATGGCCATGCCACTAGTGGTCGAAGTGTCGACCACATGATGTTATCCGACACTCGATCAAGAAAGTATTGAACATTCCATGGATGACACAACATCTCACTTGGAGTTCAACCAAGCATCGTGAGGCAAAAGGAGAATGCATGAGTAGGTCGCTTAGTTCGATCAGTTACGGACTGGTCGTATGGAGACACGATCTGGTCGTAGACTGGTTGAACGTAATCACAGGATGGTAAGGACCTGGTCGTAAGGAGTTACAAACTGGTCGTAACCAAATACAACCTGGTCGTATAGAGATACGAACTGGTCATAAGTGATGAGGACCTGATCATAGATCATATTACATCAAGGTTCGTCTGATATATTCTATGTGTCTTTGGGAATCGTTATGTGCTACTAGGTACCGCTGACGACTAGTGGTCGGAAAAGAGTTTCTGAGTCATAATCGATTACACATGAACCTGTGGGGTCGCACACTTAAAGGGCAAGGATCTGTTTTGGATGGTGATCCGAATTCGTATAGGCCACGAGTTCCTAATGGGCCTCCAGGTCGAGACCCCATCATGGATGTCTATATAAAGAGGGGCGGTGGCATAGGGTGAAGGAGAGGATGATCTTTGGAAGAACTCCCGAAACCCTAATTGCCACGCCTTCTCAACCACGCTGCCGGTGCTAGCACTCCAACGCATGGTGATCCTGCCCCGTACATGTGGATACCTCAGAGGTGTTGTTGCGAAGCATCAACACTGGGACGATCCGCAACTTGTGACGTTCATCGGAGTCGGAGGAGAAGTCACGCGACGAGTACGACCACTCGAAGAAGCAGACGTGCGACGAGTACGACCACTCGAAGGAGGAGACGCCTCGTGAGTACGACTACGACTGCATCAACTTGGTACAACGACTCTACTTCCGCTACGAGTCGGCGCGTCTAGCAGTAATCTCGTGATCTATTACTTGCGGTGGTTCCTTGGTTGCGCGGTAATTTTTTTTTATTTGTGCTATCGTAGCCTTGCCGCGTTACCCTTCAATTACTGGTAATTGCAAAGAAGAAAAACAGAGCATTCTTGACATATACATTGCATTCAAGCATAAGAGGTTTATTTATGGATCCTTACTGATGTTCATGTCATAACTTGGTACCCTTATTGGCTACTCATGATGTGTTGATTAATATTCCTGTTGTGCTTTGCTTAGTCATGGACTCACGCTTGTTGTTGTTTTCTTTTAGGTACCTCTTGAGGCAATGACATATATGGGAAGGGGTAGATTGGTGCACTTCACTTATATTCACCCATGGCAAATACATTAATTTGTCTACCTAAGTCTCATACTCTTGCTATTACTTTTATGTTTCAGACTGAGTTCATCCTTCGCGGTGATGGATTTATTTGTATTCGTGGTAGCCAAGTATTATGGTGGGTGTTTCGATTGATGCATTAATATTAGCTTTTGATTTGTTATTTCTATTTAATAGAATAACATGAACGTCTTGATTAGTTTTACATTCTCATTTTTCTAGCAAGTCTTGATGATTTAGATTTAATTGATAAGGACATACTCTCATTATGTTTTTTTTTATTCTTTTGGTTCGGTTCGGATGAGAATTAGCATGAGCCATGCCTAAGTATTCATTAACTGAATTGTCGTAGTCTTATTTCTGTCTATTTGTAGCTTGTGTTAGTTCTTGTTGATTTGAGTTAAATCATTCGTAGTTGTATGTTTTGCTGAATTGTTTTAGTAAATCGAAGTAAAAATGTTGTCGTAAGGTTGTTTAGTAACATCTTAGGCCCTATGCTGGGCTGGGGTATTACAGTGCAGGCCTTGATTTGTTCTACTTTTTGGCTTTACCTTTGTGGTCGTCAGGCCTGGTCGGTTTCTTGAACTATTTTTTTGTCGGGACCTTCCCTACCTGGTAGCCGCAGTGCATGGCCTTTGTCGACCATACAATTCCATTCCACAGCTTTGTTGACATCTGTATAGCGATCGGCCATGTCAAACTAATCAGACATGGTCCTCGGTGGATTGATCTTTAGATCTTCAGTAAACCTTTTATATTGCACCGCCTGCTTAAATGCTCGAATAACAGAAGCATCAGTATTGTTAGGAATAATGTTACACACTTCTACAAACCTTCTAACAAACTGACGCAAGTTTTCTCGGAAAATTTGATGAAGATGATGTAAATCATGTTCCTTTCCAAGTTTTGTATAGAGACTTTTGAAATTGCCTATAATGGCATAACATAGATTTTCCCAACTGAAAATAGAATTTTTTGGCTGTTTGAATAAGCAAGTCTAAATAGATTCTTTTAAGGTAGTGGGTAAATAGTTCTCCAGTACCTTTTCATCGCCGCCAACAGCCTGGACAATAGTAGTGTAGATTTGAAGAAATTCCAATGGATTTTGCATCCCATCGAAACTTTCCAAATGCCCTGGCTTGAAGTTCTAAGGCCAATTGACATCTCTTAGCTTGAGTGAGAAAGTCTTGCACCCTGTGTAAGGTCCCAATCATGGTCGTACATCATGACCTTCATCATAATTATTAGGAGAATGAGGTTATCTATGACCACGGTTTGGGCGTTCACCTAGGACCAATCTGTCAAATACGTTCCGTCGGGCGGAGCATCTTCTAGACAAATATTGCCATCATGATGATGACGTCTAGAATCAGACTAGTCTGTTCTAGAACTACTTTGTGCCCTTGATGATATGGAAAGGCTTTGCACTTCAGCAGCGGCTTCTTACAGGTCGGTAACCAGTGAACGAATGACCAAAAGGGCATGTTCACTATCATTTCCCATAGGTGGTTCACAATTGTGCTTGAGAGTATTCGTACTCTATTAGCGGGAGTGTCTGCCTATGAGGGTGATGGTAAAACATTTAAATCTCTTACCGTCGTCCTCGGGGCGACCTGGGGTGTCATTGGTGGACATTCTTCACCACTCGAGTTGAAGGCAGGTCTTCTAGATGTCCCCAGCGCGCTATCGTGGTACTGGCAACATGACTCTTCCATTGCCTTCGGCTTGGCTGCATGAATTTGATTGTGTCGTTCTTGTGCCAAACATTCGACATGTCTTAGGCCTCACGTTGTTCACATGTTGTACGTTGCTCGTCGATCTAGTTGGCATTTACGACTGCACATTCACCAAATTCAGAGCAGATAGAGGGTGAGAACATTCCATCCTCATCAGAGGAGGAGTAATAGTCGAGATGTCAGAGTTGATGGAGTAGATGCTTTGGAGACGATTCTTCCATCGCCACAGCAAAGTCTTCATCATCGAGATCATGATGAATTGTCATATCACTGGCATCGTGGTTACTTGTCTCTCTAATTGAGACAGAAGTTGGATGTAGTCCTCCATCGTGAGGTGGGTGTAGTAGGCAATATCGAAGGAATTCTCCTCGTAGTCTATCGGTGAGGGCATGAGAACATCACAACGATAATCTTCAGATTTATGGCGCCCTCCTTCTAGTGCCAAATGTGAAGAATCTAGACCCACTATTATGAGTTAATAGAGTATTTTTGTGATTAATGATAAATCTATTTGTGAGACTAACACTTCTGTTATTATATCTACTATTTAGTCTCAGTTGGATAAAAAGGTAAAAATCATGAAGGTATGCACTCGACATCATATTCTCATATATTGTTGCATTCCTCGGATCCAAAATATAGGTTGAACTCCACCAAAAGTTTAACTTGAATATGTGCGTATATTTTTATTACACATTCGTGCATGCACACATTTAGGGGGAGTTCACTCTATGTTTTATGGTTTCATTAGTATCGATTTATATCTCTTTATCCTTATATATTGGAGATCTCTACTTTGAAACATATCCTTTGAGTATATAAAACTTTTGTAGTTCACATATACTCATATCGCTTGATATTCAATTATTTACAATTGTGTTTATGAAACTAATGTGTGTGCCAAGTTGTTTTAAAGGCTTAGTCCCGGATTATGGAAGACAACATGGAAATGGCAATGCAAAGACAATAGAGGGATTATAACTAGTAGTTTGATAGCATGTTCTTGTGGACATTGGATCAATCTAGGATCATGCATGCACTCAGAACTTGTTTTAAAAGCAAATCTTGTTTTCTAAGACAAATCGGCAGTACCGACGTGTTGTCGGTGGAACTACCGTTCTACGGTATGATCGGCGTTCCTTGAGCGGAACTACCGCAGATCGGATGTACCAAAATTTTGCGCTACGTTTTTTTTCCAGAGAGGCACCTTTTTGGGTTTTAGTGTTCTCTTGGAAATGCGGTAGTACCGGCGGTCTTTGAGCAGAACTGCCACAAGTTGGTTGTACCGAGCCAAGGCGCGGAACATTTTTTCCAAAACGGTGCATTTCCTTGTTCATTTGTTGATTTACTATTCCGAAACTACCGCTGTGCTTTTCGCAGAACTACCGGAATTCGGTACAACCGAAGAATTCAAGCGGTATGTTATTTCCCGTATGCGGTGTTTTTGGAACTCCAAGGAAATCAGTCGTACCGCCATGAATTGAATGGAATTACCAATAATCGGAACTACTGCATGATCAATGGCAGTAGCATCGCACCTGTCAGTAATGGATTGTTCAGAAGCATTTATTGCGGGTATATCTTGGTAATTAATATTTATCATTGTGGGACTAACATTTTTCATGAGTAGGATGAATAGGTTATATTCCAGGGTGATGAAGACTTTGGATTGCATCATGAGTTGATCGTCGTCAAGTCAAGGTTGAAGAAGAGAATGCATCATGTGTTGATGCATATCAATATCTCGAAGAGGAGATGATCATGAGTTGATCATCAAGTCAAGAGAAGACCCATCATGTGTTGATGGAGGTCAAGTAAAGGATGCATCATGGGTTGATGCATATCAAGACAATGACCCGGACTTGAAGTGAAGATGTGTGTCATCAAGCTTCAAGAAGATGCTCAAGGCAAAGGTACTAGGGTTAAGCATGCGTTCCTAGTCTTTTACCGGTCTTGGTGTTTGGTTGGAAGACTGAATTGCTAGTATAGGATTACCGTACTATTAAGAGGGGTCTTGTCTAGTAGCTTGAGTAGCATCATGTGTTGATAGCTCAATCTTGCTTGCTCTAGCTCACCGTAGCATGAGGCTATTATTTACAAATGTGTTTTGCAAATAGTCGAGGCTCATGCATTTAATTCTTGTAGTATGTGACTATACTTTGTAAATGTGTTTTGCAAATGGTTGAAGTCTATGTACCTAGTCCTTGTGACATGATCTAAGTTGTAAATGTGTTTTGTAAATTATTGGGATTCATGCATTTTCCCTTGGCATGGTCTAAGATTGCTTGTTGCTATTTCTTTGGACTTAGACTATAGTAGTGGCTCTTTGGTGTTGTGCTTTTGATTTGATCAAATGTGTTTGAGATCAATCAAATAGGTGGGTTGTGTAACCCTCTGAATAAGATTTCCATAGAGCCCAAGATCACTCAATTCCGACATTGGAGTCAAAAGTTATGACCTTTTTACCGAGTGTCGTCTGTGCTGAAATTGGATTACGGTAGTACTGCTCAAGAAGAGAGGTGCTACCGCAGAACGGTAGTACCGCCCATTGCACTGCGGCACTACCACACCAAAAATTTTAATGGCTCATTTTTGAGCATTCAATGCACCATTTCCGACCGTTGAGCAAAAATCGGTAGTACCGGTCATTGTACTGCGGTACTACCGTATTTTGTTGAGTTTGCTGTTTTCTGCTCCCAACGGCTAGTTTTTGTTGTGGGGGCTATAAATACCCCCTTGGCCGGTTGAGAGAACATCTTTGGCATCACATTTCACTCACTTGAGCTAGTATGAGATTCTCCTCTCAATTGTGCATGTGTTGCACCTTGTGAGCAAGGAGAGAGGTCTCTTGTGCATGTGTTGCACCTTGTGAACAAGGAGAGAGGTCTCTAGTTGCATCTAGAGGTAGATTTTGTATCCACTTGAGCTTGTGCATTCATTGCACGTGGTGAGAGTCAAGCAATGGGCTTGGCTTATTACTCTTGGTGCTTGCCGACACCTAGACGACGTGGAGGCGTCGTAGACCGGTGATCTTCTCAAGAAGCTTGTGAGAAGGCCTAGCGTGTTGTGAAGGTTGGAGCTCACCTACTCGAAGCGGGAAAGAGCTACTACTAGTGGAATTGAGGTGTTTGGCTTAATTCATGGAACCGGTCCAATTAGTTTGGGCTTACCCCAAGGTGGATTAGGGGAGACCAGCAAGTCTCCAAACACCACGGTAAAACATAATTGTGTCATTGTGGTTTGCTCTATTGTGTTTTACTTTGTGCAATTTACATTTCTTGTATTAAATTGCTTTCATGTCTTTGAATGATTGCTATCATTATCAATAGTGTATGTTGTTGGTGCACTTAGTAAAGACTAGTTGATTTAGGCTTTAATTGTGCAAAACCGAATTGATTTACAATTCCGCATAAAGCTCAGTTTTAGCAAAAAGATTTTAAAACCGCCTATTCAACTCTCTCTAGTCGGCCTCCTCGATCTTACAAAATATCGATGATTGGAATACAAGGTTTCCTATTGAACTTATTCGGGAAATAATGTGAGAATGCTATCAAAGATGAGGACTCTTATTGTTGTAGGCACACTAAGTGTTTGTATAAGAATACAAAGGATGTTACAGAATGATCGTAATGATCGGGGTTGTTGTCAATGTCTATTGAATATTGCTTATTATTACAGAGTATGTGGGTTACACCCTTTATAGTATTTGAAGGTGTGACAGTTAATACTGCTAAAAGTGCCTCTAATCTTCATGCACGTTCGCTAGGAAAGTCTTAAATCGTCGCATCCTTTAGCCAACTGTCGCAAGTTTCTAGATGCGCCAATAGCTGCCTTTCCGCTAGTCACATGGATAATTGTTGTGTCGCTCGACCAGTTTGTCTTGTATAACTGGTCGGACAATGTCCATAGCTGTTCATTGAGTAGTTTGGTCATAATAAAGGGAATTAGACTTCCTTTATAAATTGGTTGCAGATTCATAACCATTATAATATGGGCCTATATTAAGTGGACTTTCTTTGACAGGAACTGTGACTTTAACCGAAAAAATTGACCTAGTTAAGAATCATCGTCAATGTTATCTTCATAACGTTGAACCATGCAAAATCAAAGTGGGGAATGGATTTGGGATTGAACGGATTGGGTCCAGTCGGTAGTAATGGACAGGGCATGCAGGAGCATTTTTGTCCATATGAAAATGTGTAGTGAAGTACAGGGTTTGAATACGTATAAAAGTGATGTAAATGGTATATAACGGCATATCTCCAAACATGATCACTTTACAATGGCATATATCTAATTTTTCCTTAAAAAAATCTCTTTCGTCCATCTTTAGATCAATCTCTTTCAATTCACTCATTCAACTAATGTTTATTCTTTGTTTTGCATTTTTTGTAATGACGTGAGCTGCTTGATGCATGGGTTGGTTTAATTGCCTAGGAGATGATCCACATCCTCCTTGTCTTGTTTTTTTAAAAGGTACAAAATGGACGCACACTCAATCACTCACACACGTGCACATCCTCTACACTTCTTGTCTTGTTTTTTTTTCAGGGTACAAAATGAACACATACTCAACCAGCATGTGTTCTCTACACATATGGAATTTTTTTTACTAAGATACAGAGCCTCACGGAGTATAGGCACGTGTTTTCCGGTTGAAATTTTTTATGAAGGCATAAAGCCACACGAAGTACAGAGTACAAGTATATGCTTTCCTACTAAACACGTTCGATTTATGGTTCGGTTTGGTCTTTTGGGAGAATGGGGCCCAGCAAGGATGCAAACTGGACCCTGTTTTGAGCCCTACGGAATGAGCTTGGCCCGGCCTAGTCCTACCAAATAGCCCGTCCAGCCTAAAACTCCTGGTATATTTTCCCCTCCAAGAACACGCATGTTTAACACATGTCAATAAAAAGTACATTTATTAAGAACGGCAAAAACAAAATTTTCCCCTCCAAAATTCCAAACGGCCAGACTATCGGTCAGCCCAGAACCATAAAAACTATAATTTGATTGCTTATGGAGCGTAAACTTTTTGCGGTATGAATATCAGACGTTTTTTTTTTTGGACGCACACGTTTAACACATGTTAGTCATGCAAAAAGATGAGAGCTGTACGTACCCTAGCGGTACAATATCACGCCACGTGTGGTGTGGGCACGCAGCGGAGAATGATCGGCACGTCTAGACAAAATCAATTTAATATATGCTTTAATTGCTGATGTTCCATTGTTTCCCCCGATGATAATTAACGTACGTAACCAGTAGAAAATTCCTTCTTTTTCACGCGTCGCGATTTCTCCATCGATCTCGTGCACGGGTTGCACGTGCTTGGAGTACTCGAGAAACATTTCCTTAGTACTCCCTCTTTCCTTCTTTCTTTATTTTTTCTCCATTTTTGCTTCTGATAGGATACTTTAAATAAGGCCGAGTGTTCAGGGCATTTGCTGCACAAATTTATTGTTTATATATATAATTATTTTTTAGAGAAGGTTCTTTTGTGATTTTTTTTAGAACTCAACGTTGGGGATAATCCCACCTGAACATTTTAATTTTTTTTATTATAACTTATCTTTATATAAAATTATCTCTGAGAGAAGGTTCTTTCATTATAACTTCAGCAGCTACTACTTTAATAGAGGAAAGATCGATGACGTTAACGTCTTCTTGTTGCTTTAAGATTTAGCATGCGTCAATATGGTGATGTACGTGAAATCAAAATTTTCGGCGATACCATACATGGATGAATTTGACAAGGCTACTCTTTAATTATGACAACCAGATGACCGTACAAGGTTACGACCCTGTTTATTTGAATTCAGACTAGTGGTGCAAGTGGTTGTGGGCTGTCTAGGAGTCCACTAAATCCACTCCATAATAAACAGTAGGTAAACTCCTGCGGACTAACTTTCTCTTTTAAGTGGACTTAACTGGCAACCCGCGATTTAGCCCGCGTAGCCCACCTCTTATCCCCAGTTAACTGTAGCCCGATTCCCTCGTGGGCGTAGCCCACGGGGCCATCGACTTCGGCTCGCACGCCGGCACGCACCCGTGCCTCGGAGCCGTCGACCACGTCTACTTCCACCATCTGGCCCAAACCTCGGTCGACCACATCACCGTGCTCGCCAAAGCGATGGCCGCCGACATCAGAGACAAGCTTCAAGGTTGTTCTTGATTTCTCTCTCCGAATCACTCCACGTGAAGGATCAGTACATTGCTCAAATTCTTGGTGCTCACTGTGTGCACTCTAATGGCGCCCTGCAGTGCAGATGTTTCCATACGGAGCAGCTCACGGGGAGGGAAGGACCCTAGCCTCCATTAGGAGGCAGCTTGGCTACTTCAAGCCCAACTCTTCAGGGGGTCAATGGAGGGGAGCATTGGACGCAGAGACACTGCCCATCACCCCCTACGTCGGGCCCGAGAGGCTGTCGAGATCCAAGGGTGTGCTGATCGTCAGAGCAACCGGCTGGGTCGACAACTGTTGGTGATATGCCCTAGAGGCAATCATAGATATGATTGTATCACGTATATGTTTATGAGTTATTGAATAAATGTTACTATGTTCCTTGAATGAATCATCAGTTATAAAAATTAACAAGTATGTGACTTGTTGGTGAAACTCTTCTAACTTATGATGATATCGTTCTAAATGTATCCTTGGTCGAAAGTCACTGATCGAAATACTAGTGACTATTGACCAGCACATGTATTGATTGGTGACCATGTTTCACCGGTCATAAAATATAGGGATATCGAATCAATAATGTGAACACATGTTAGAGAACATGGTGTTGGATTGACCCACCTTGAGACACTGTTGAGATTGTTATGATTTGATGTGTCATCAGTTAGTCTCAAGCAATGATAATGTATAATCCTTAGACCTAAAATCAGTATAGTTTTCTACATATGTAATAGTACACTTTGTTGTTACCAAAGACTACTCCGTAGCCGGGTAGTCATAAAGGTAGCTTTTGAGTATGCTATGAAACATGTGAAGTAATGTGACTGGTCGGATATGGGATTTGCCCCTCCTAACATAATAGGAGAGATGTCTCTGAGCCCCTAAATGTGGTCGGGTAAAGAAAGTGCATAGCCATACCACTAGTGGTCGAAGAGTTCGACAACATGAAGTTACTCGACATTTGATCGAGAAAGTATTGAACAGTCCATGGATGATATAATATCTCACCTGGAGACGATCGGCGACGACTACGCTGGACATTCGACTGCGAGGACGATCGACTATGATCACTACTTCGACGCGCTCTTTGTTGGACTAAGCTGCTCCAACTCTTCTTCCATTGCATTGCGCGTCTAGTGGTAACGATCTGTGATCTTTTGTTTGCATGACATCCTGATTTACATGGTATAATTTTTGAATTGTAAGCTAATATATCCTACCCGTATCCCTTCAACAACTACAACGTGCCGGCGTACTCCTGCGACCTCGAGGCCGTGAAGCGGATAGCTCACGGTCGTGGCGCGACAATGACATATCTCCGTCTGAGCCAAGGGGCTAGCGCACGGCGACGGTGTCACGGAGGTCGCCTGCAATCTGCTTGATTCGGCGAGGGTCGGGGCAAAGCAGGTGTAGGACAGGGTGCAGCAGCTTGCTAATGCTGAAGGCTTCTCTGTTGGGGAAGGGGTATTTCACAGACTTCTCCCAGGAAAGATCATCGAATTGTACTTACAATCAGCAAAAACTGAGGCTTACCAACAAACACTGGGAAGCACTTCTTTTCTTGTAAGTCGCAGTTCAATCATCAAACCAGATTTACAAGTGCACATGGCTGCAGAGTTACTAGCAACAATGCATGCATTCCCAAGCCAGGTACTTTCAAGTTCTCTCTAGTAACTAGAGAGTATGTATCCAAGATGGGCGATCACCAACATGAAAATAGCAACAGTAGAAACATGCAACTGGTAGATTGAACATGAAAATAGCAAAGTTATGGGATAGCGGCCCCGCATATGTCGCGTAGTTTGCTTAGCGGGCTGCCGCATCTGCCCATGAAATGTTTGGTGGTCAGTGCGGGCAGATGCAGGCTAGCCGCAACTTGTCGCACTTGCATTGCACCGTTAACTTAGACCCCCCAACTTAAAACCAAAAAAATAACAAAGTCCAGATAAATCAGTGTCTTTTGGAAAACAATAAGCCACTTTACAACTATAAAACAAAAGCTAGAAAAGAGGTGCTTTTTTTTTTTGCTTTTGCGGGTTGGGAATAGGCCTTGCAACTCAACTTCGTGAAAATTATCCACCAATGTCATTGTTTATATAGTTTCAATCTTTCTCTTTTTTTCTCACTAGTTTTTTCCCTTCCGTCAAACCAAACCGATGTGTGACGCTTTAGCCACTCGCCTCTAGAACTTATCCAACGATGATGCCGGCGGCCTCATCTTCCCCAAGCCTGACGTCGGCGGCCCCATTCTCCCCGCTCCTCTAGCTCTCTAGCTCTCCTCCGCAACCCCGTTTGTCTCATCCGGATCTCCATCGTCGCCGCTGTGACCCCAGTCCGTCTTGTCTGGATCTCCACCACCGCCATCGAATCCCCTCCTCGACCTCCGTCCTTCACCCGGCAGTCTCTCCCCCTTATTCGCACCCAACCAGCTTTGCCCTTCACAACCGCCGGCCTCCTCCGACTCTCCCTCTGCTAGCCTCATCCGCCGCCCCCGCAGATATGCCAAACAATTTGTCTTGACATAAAAGCGAACTGCTTTTAAGCTGCTTCAACCAAAAAAATTGGCTTTAAGCTATAAGCTAAAAAAGTTTAAGTCTAAACAAAAATGGCCGTAGTTGGCCATATTTTGATGGTGTAGATTAAGACATATTTTTCTGTCTCACCAGAGGTGTAAGGGTATGAAATGTGAACTATACAAAAATTTTTGGTCTTTGAAATATGTATGTGCCAGCTCTTTCTTATTCTAATCAACATTTGTTCCCCAGTATAATATTACTACTCTCTCCGATTCACAATGTCTGTACACACCCCCACCATGCGTACAAACAGAGGAATCTCCAAATCTAAGATAAAAATTAATGGAAAATTATCATACACACCCTATTAAATGACCTTTTTAGAATTAAAAAAAACTCTGATTTATATGAAGTGTATCCAACTTCTACATTGAAGATCACATATGAACAACGTATTACCATCAAGTCCTTGAGTCGATGAACGTGTTGAGCTTCTTTGTCGTAGACTCCGTATATTTCAACGATGTCATGATTACCGATAATCACGATACTTAGCCCCTTCCAAAGCATTTAAGTAGGGGCAGAGAGTGTAAACATTACAAGAACCCTAATGTTAATCTCCTCGGTGCGTAAACATTTCAAAATGGAGACTCGAGATGCCACGAACAAACATTGCGAAACGGAGGGAGTGGTACGTGAATGATCAAGTAAAAGAGAAGTTCTAAAATGCTTGGTAGGTACTTTCAGTAGAACCACTCAAAAATATTGGCCTTTGATTAACAGAAGGGTATTTTGGGTATGGATCATTTGTAAATATTAACTTTCTTATAAATCAATAATCCGGCCACCACGCTCTAGTTATTTCTCACTATCAACCGCGGTCTTCTTGGATCTTGAAATTGTGGTGAATTAGCTTGAAACTAAGTAAGTCAATGTAATTTACACGGTTTCCATAGTTATTGCTGTTTCCATATACGTTGATCTGGCATTGATGAGGCCATGTGAACGCTGCCATTGCCCAACCCTTCAGCCATTGACGTCGTGAGTGCTTGATCTTAGTTGGCTTGCTTGCCCATCTAGCTCTTGAATCCTCTTTATCACCAGAGTCAATGTAAATAGTTCATATACTATGTATCCTATTTGATACCTCTGACCTTCGTAAAAAGTTCATTTAACACCGTCAACTACAAACTGGGTATTTAACACCATAAACTTACAAAATCGGGTAAATTTACACACTTTTACTATTTTGGAGCACAGTTTTGATGATGTACATCCCATGCAAAGTGATATTCTGTATATTGGCAGCCACATCACTGTATTTTGGTAACAAGGATCCAATTAAAGGATATTGACATCAACATCGTTGATCGTTTTCTCAATCCTCTTTCTATACATATTCCTTTTTTTTCTCACTCCTCTCTTTGTACACATTCCCTTTAGCTAAATCCGTTGATATAGCTGTCAAAATAGCCAAAACCACCCTGAGTTGGATCCCTATTAGCAAAACTGCTCTTCAAAACCGCCTTAGAGTGTATATTGACCTGGTTTAGTAAGTTTGAAGGGTTAAATAGTCGAATTTATAGTTAAGGTGTTATGTGTACTTTTTGGGAAGTCCAGACGTGTAAAATAGACTTATTTCCTAATAAAAACATTCATTAGCAGCAGAAGAAAACATATATCAGGGGTTAGCTACGTGTTGTCTACCTACTGATCCCATTCAATCCGTCGGCCAGTGAACATGGCCCACGCATATGCAGCTAGCCAGCTGGCGGCCTATGCCACAGCGCTCCAGCGTGCACGACGGACCAGTGGGGGAAAAAGCTCGTTTGGGGGTCTAGGGTTCGGTTTAAAATTATTTCAATTACATTAGTTAATTAGTTAAAAATTAAAATAGATAAACTTCTGATGAAATCGAATTTCACTCTAGATCATCTCGTTAGCTCGATTCTAAACATAGGTCCAAACTATAAATAAAATATACTAAATTCAATTTTAGAAGGAATAAAAAAACTCCATAAGACGAGCACGAGCTTTATACGGCCTCCACGCGCGGATCGAACACCTGAATCGGCGCGCCGTACGGGGTGAGAATGTGAGAGTGAGATCCATCGAGCGACGCGCGCCACATGAATCCGCTCCGTTATTGTCTCTTGATTTGGCCGAGCCATCCTACTCCCAATACAATATGGACCTAAGCTCGAGCTTGTCGCAATTCACGACGACACGATCGGGTTGATCGATCCTGGGTCGGACGAGGCTGGGCCTAGGACAGATTGGGCTTGTGCCTCGAGCAAACAAAATCCGCCACAGAAAGCATGTTTAACCTTACAAGAACTATGGTTAACATAACTGCGCGCCGAAAATGTCATTTTCTACATTCATTGCGGATTCCCCGTCTTTTTTTATATGCTGGGAACAACCGGCTAGCACAATTAACTTAAGGCTCACAACCCACGGGTCCAAATCCTGAATAATAATAGTGAAAAAATCACACAAATAATCCGCCCCAACCTATGGACGGTGGGAATCTAACTCTGACCATTAGCCAGAGATACAAGATAAATCACCGCTAGGTTGTTCTATGGTTGGTTTCTCTATGTAACTGTAACATCCAAATTTTCTGAAGATTAAGGGCCTGTTTGGTATGGCTCCAACTCCCAGCTTCTTAGTTGGAGTAGGTGGAGCCATGCCAAACGGTCCAGCTCCAACAAAAAATTGAATTTGGAGTTTGAGAATCTAGAGCAGGCTGTAGTGTATTTTTTCAGAGCTGCGAGAAGGCTGCTCCCCACATGGAGCAGTCATCCGGTTACGAAAATACCCCTAAAATTAAGATAAAATTACCCACCAAATGCCATCCAATAAAACCCCCTCGCCCATCCAATAAAACAAGGGTAGTATAGTCTTTTAACAAGATCTTTCTCATTCACTGAGTGGAGTTAACTTTCTAACCAAACACCTCCGTAGACTACTCCAACTTCTCATAGGAGTGGATCCAAGAGTGAAGCTGGAGTTGGAGCTGTAAAAAATTGGAGCAGAGCCGTACCAAACAGGGCCTAAATATCTTTTTGAGTAGCTTAGCTCTGTGGAAAAATTCACAAAAAGCTTTATTTGAATTAAAATAAAGTTTAATATTGACTTTCAAAAGCAAAACAATTTAATATGGTTAATTCCAACATCAACTATTGTCAAAATTATTTTATTTGTATTCTTTGTGCTTGGATGTATTTTCTAGATTTTTCTATAATCTTTTCGAGTTCATTTGCTATTTCTAAGTTCTATTTGGGATTTTTTGCTATTTTTAAAATAGAAAAACTATTTATTAATCCCAGAAATCCTTGGGCCTAATCTCTTTTCTCGGCCCATTCCTATTCTCTCTGAAGCCCAGCACACTCAGCCTCTTTTCTTCCACCGCAACCCAGCCGCGCAAGCCGCTCGCTTCCGCCTCCTTCTATCGCCGCCAGGTGGGCCCGCCTTCTTCGCCACGTCAGCGTCGTCCTCGTCCAGGTCTCTGCGCCGTGTCCGAGTTCATCTTGCCGTCGCACCATGTCTCTGCTGGATTATTCCATTTTCGTGCCTATTTAAAGCCCGCGACTATGTCAAAATCAGTGCATCTACCTCTTTCCTCTGAAACCCTAAGCCGCCTCTCAGATTGCGTTGCCGTTTCGCCGATTTGTGCCCTATAAGACTTCGGCCGCCGAAGCATTCCTCGCTGGATTCTGCCACCGCCAGTGAACCATCGTTGCCGTCGTCGCCAGCCCTAAGATCGTCGCCGCGTGGTCTACATGGTGCGCACCTCCTTGTCTCCGAAGAACCATCGTAGAGCCTCGCCACCGTTCAACTGCGCCGCTTTGCCGCCTTTCTTGTCACCGTCGCTGTCGTGGTCGTTGCCGATGAGATTGGACCGCGTCATCGCGTTCGCCGTGTCTTCCTTGCCTAGTTGCGCACCTCCGCCGTCGCCGGAGAGCTGTCGTTCGCCGAAACCTTGTTCGCCAGAGCGCTCCCGCCGTTGAGCCACTGTGTTGTCCACCTCAGCCACCAGCTCAGTGCCACATCAGCCCTAGTACTGGCGTGTCATCCCTGTGTCAGCCACCTCAGTGTCCAGTCAGCGTGTGCATGCCAACTCAAACTCCGACCCAGATCCAAAACCCTAGTGGACATAGTCTACGATGAGCTATCCTTCTGACTGTGGGTCTCACATGTCAGGTTGACTATTCCATGAACCCTTGAACCCGTAGACCCGTGAACCGATCGCGTGGACCTGATCCATGGACCTCGAGCCCGCATGTCAGTCTTAGTAGGGTTTTCCAAATTTGCTTTTATTTCTGAAATTCAGTGCTAGCGTGAGTGTTACGTCATTATTCAATTTTTCAGTAGAAAAAATAATTCAAAATATTCCAGAAATTCCTTTTAGGTTAATTCTTTAGGTTTAGATCTTTCAAAAGCCATATCTTCTTCATCCGAGTTCCGATTGAGCCCATTCAAATTTTTAAATTCATATAAATTCGAGCTCTATTTATGTTAGATTTTTATTTAATTTTTAGAGTGATTTATTTTTTTATCTTTGTAGAGTGTAAAACTATTCGAATAGCTGTGTCCGCGGTTATGGACATGCTCGGGGATTTCACACGAGAGATAGAGTTTCTTCATAAAATATGTGGGGGTGTGAATGGAAAGTTCACTTGATAAATATAATATTCGTTTGGTGAATGGGTAATTCACTTAGTGGTTTGTCCTGAGGAGTGAATAGGTAATTCACTAGTTGTTTCAAAGCAATGGTTTAATTATTTATTATTGTTTTCAATTACACATTTCAATCTATTTATTGTATTTATCGTCAATTGTGCTTTATGCAAAAGAACCATACAGCTAACCTTTGGTAATCCTTGCATGAATACTATTTGCATACATTCTCTTTCGGTTTGCTGAGTACTTTATGTACTCACGGCTCTACGCGTTTGTTGATCAGTTGCAGAATATCAAGCTGCTCTAGAGTTCTTTTAGAAGGAGGACTATGAAGGTTTTACGGATTAGCATGCGTTCTCCACTTGATTGTCTATGGGCATGTTGATTGGCATTTCCATATTTTTCCGTTCCGCTGTAAGTGTTTATTTGTTTATTTAGACCTGCGTGACAAATTAAGTAAACATTGACTATAAGATCCCATTATTTTGTATTATTATTTACTTTGAGATCTTTTTAGTTAAATCGAATAAATAGATAGTATTTTATCACTGTTTCCTATGTGAGTTTGCCAATTTTTCATGACCGGTCTTGATACTTACAAAGATATCCATGGTTAAAATTTAAACAATGTTTTCCTCGTAAAAAGGAAAACAAAATCAAAAGTGTTTGTTCGGCATGTATGCAACAGTAACATTAGGCCCTGGAACTCTTTCCAATTCATGCGGGATTGAACCATTTTCAAATGAAGCCTTTTTTTTGGGAACTGAGTTAGTATAAATCTGTGTTACTGTGCGTTCCTATAAGTTGGGAACGGAAAAGCTGATCTACATGTACGCGTTGCAACTCTCACACGCGTACACAGGCGAGGTCGTTGGAACGAGACAGCTAGAATATAATGCCCCCACCTGCGCTCGACCGGCGACGGCGATGACAACGGTCAACGGTGGTCAGGGTTAAGGTTCACTAGAGTTAAGAAAGGGTTCAACTGAACCTTGGAATATAGAGGAAGGAGAGGCGGTAGCCCAGCGGTGGGTGGCGGTGACGGTGGTCAGGGGTGGATTCAGGATAAAATATTAGGTAGGGTGAGTCGCGGTCTCACCGGTTGTGACGTGGTCGCACCCTCCGCTCTCCAGCGAGGCCGTACGTATCACGGGTGTCCTCCTTGCATTTCTTTTATAAATCCACAATATGTTGTATGTAATCCATTGGAGTCTATATTCTGGAGACGATGTCCCTAGACCTGCACTTGAGGCTGTTTGTTTCATCTTGGACAGGTCACTGATGTCTGGTGGTGAGGTACTCCTTCATGAGATCTACAATAATACAACCAGTAAATCGCATTACTACAATATATTATAGGACCGATTGATCCTAAAAATTACAAATGGGCATGAAGCAATCAATCTCACATTGTCCTCGGCAAGCAGGGGAAGGTGGATGACGATATATCCATTAAAGAATTTTTTCACATATATAAGAATGTGGTTCATTGAGGCATTGTATCAAACAGGTGGTGCGCAAACTCACTTTAATAGCAGCGAGGGTGCATGATTGCCGGAGCCGACGAGTGGGAGAGCTGGAGGCCGGAGGCCAGAGCAGAGAGGGAGACCGAGAGTGGGAGAGCCAGAGCAGAGAGGGAGACCGAGAGTGGGAGGTCGGAGCGCGGAAGCGAAGAGGGAGGCTTTGCCGAGCTGTCGCCGGTCGCGTCGTCTGTCAGGAACAAGCTGGGGGGGGTGGCGTCACCGGCGCTGGCTACCTGGGGCGGCCGCCCAGCCTTACCCTATTGCTGGAGCCGCCCCTGGCGACGGCGGTGGAGCTGGGATGTGGGATCATAGATAGCCGGCGGCGACGGCGACGGCGGCGGCGGGGTATGAATATTAGGTGTACTCTTTCAATCTAGAGGAGGCAAAAGCATTCTTTCATTAAGAAGTTTTATCCGCAAATCCATTGCTTCATTTAAAAGACACGGTCCTGTTAATTTGTTGAGGTCATTAACTTCCCTTTCATTTCTTCCATCCGATTGCTCCTTCTGCCTGTTGCCCTGTTCTTGTCCCCTGCTTCCTTTTCCATGACCTTAGCAGGCTGACGCCAGCGCACCGGATAGATGACACGCTCGGAACAGCCCTGCCTAATTAGCTTGATATTGCCATGTTTATGTTATTACGCACAAGACGGATGCATACATTCTATCGAGGAATTGCAGCTACCTAGCTAATTTCATGTATACGTCTTTCAAAACTAGACGCCGGAAGTGACTTAGTGAATAAATCTGTAAGATTTTCTCATGACTTAGTATGCAGTACTTTAATTTTGTCCATCTTTTACAATTCATGAATATAGAAGAATTTTGGGTTGATATGCTTTGTGAGATAAGTCTTTACATAACCCATATGCACTTATGCAACACAAGCTGCATTATATTCATAGATAATAGTAGAGGTTTGTATGGTATTCAATCCACACGACTACTGGGTGTGGTGAATCATCCGTCGAAGTCTAGAACATTCTAGTGAGACCTCGTACAGTGCTATGATTTTCGAGTGGTTCGTCGAAGTCGATACAAGACTTTGCTTATACGATTTTTTTGAAATTACAGTTCCACCACATGGGAATACATAACCTGTTTGCGACTTGATTGTATGCGGGTCCGACAGGTACCCAGCATCTGCAAAGCCATTCATAGACAGGTCTTGATTCTTTCTATAGAACAGACCAAGGTCTTTGCTTCCTTGGAGGTATCGGAAGATGTCTTTCATTCCCTGCCAATGCCTTTTGGTAGGTTCTGCATTATACCTTGCTAGTATGCTTATAGAAAAAGCAATGTTCGAGCTAGTATAGTTTGCTAAATACATGAGTGCTCCTATTGCACTTAAGTATGGGAATTCCATTCCTAGGACTCCCTCCCCCTCTTCTTTAGGTCTGTACGGATTCTTGTCTTGCTGCAAAGATCTTTCGACCAGTGGCACTTTCGAAGGGTATGCCTTTTCAAAGCCGAACCTTTCTAACACCTTTTGAGTGTAGGCTGACTGATATACAAATATCCATTCAGGGACATGCTTAAGCTGCAAGCCTAGGCAATATTTAGTTTTACCCAAATCTTTCATTTCGAACTCTGACTCCAGGTAAGATCTTGCTTTCTTAATACCTTCCAATATTCCAATGATGTTCAGATCATCTTCATACACTAAGATTATACAGAATTCATCCTGGGATCATCGTATAAATACACATAGATAATTCTCATTGTTCATGTAGATTTTCTTGCAAAGAAAGTCTCTTAAGCAATTATACCACATCCTGCCTGATTGCTTAAGTTCGTACAGTGACTTTCTGAGTTTCACATTGTATAGATTTCTATTTGCTCTGCCTTGGTTCGGGAGAGGGATACATTCATGTACCTTCATATAAATGTCCAAATCCAAGTTTCTATAAAGGTATGCAGTTACCAC
This sequence comes from Hsuehochloa calcarea, assembly GCA_036346395.1. Taxonomy (NCBI): domain Eukaryota; kingdom Viridiplantae; phylum Streptophyta; class Magnoliopsida; order Poales; family Poaceae; genus Hsuehochloa; species Hsuehochloa calcarea. Next base: position 34,478,656 of record CM070600.1, read on the forward strand.
ATCCATCAATTTCATTTCTAAATTCAAGTTTACTATCATTGAGATTAAATATCTAAAGGTAGTTCCGCCCATGACCGGGTAATATGTTTCTTCATAATCAACTCTCGGACGGTGAGTGAAACCTTGTGCAACGAGCCTTGCTTATAACTTTATTATTTTTATTTCTCTTTAGAATAAATAACCACTTATGCCCTACGGGGTGCACATGGGGAGGTATACGACTTACAGGCCCAAACATCTCTTTTTTTATTCAGAGATAGTAATTCAGTGTATATTGCCTTCTTCCAATCTTCCAATCTGATCTTTTCTTACATTCAGCGAGCGATGCAGGCTCTGAATCAAGATTGAAGATTATGGTAATTTTAGTTGCAAAATAAATATCGACATTGGCTGTTGTCATATTCGTAGATTCTCCCGTGGTTTCAAAGCTATTTCTTCATGGGGTGATTCTTCTCATGCTACTACTTGCCCATCGCTGCTTCCAATTATAGGGGCAAGTCCTTTTAGTTTTTCAGCTCCGATGTGTGCGCGCACACCCATGTTGATACCTCCCTTCGTGGGAATGTTCAAATCCGATATGTCTTTTTCTGAAGGTTCCATATTGGTGCCAAGTATGCCTTTTTCTGATGGTTCCACACTGGATCTAGGTCACAACTGGACCCCCTTCTGGTTCTAGGGAACTTTGGTGATCGGCTATGTCAAGTCCTTCTTATCGTTTTTCACCAGGCGTCCTCTGTTACTTTAGATTTGAGGGGTTGGTGTTCTCGTCCTTTCTGAGGCCTTAAGACGGGATTGGGGATACCTTTTTCTTTCTTCGGTATTTCAACCCTTTCTGATGCATTGCGTGCAGGCACGTGTGACTTGGTCACCCTCTTCAAATCACTAAAGTGGTCAGACAGTTGATTCGCTAATGCTTGCAAATCAATTATCTTCTGGACTTCAATTATCTTCTAGACTTCTCTTGTCTTCTCGGCTTCAATTGTCTTCTAGACTTTAATTATCTTCTGGACTTCTCTATTTGCTTCACTAGTGTGTGGATTATGTGCATATATGGATTCCCGTTGCTTGCCACGTTATTTTCTGACATTTTTAATCAATGAGTTGATTTCCTCCCCCTAATGACGGGAAACAATCATCATTAATATACTATCAGCGAAGTGGGCTGAATACAAATCTTTAGTCATGGGATCCAAATACCTGATTATAGATGTTGCCTCATAACCAATATATATCCCAGACTTTCGGAGAGGGCCCATTGCAGTTGGCTACGGTGGTGGTATAGGTACATAAATGTTGCAACCAAATCTGCGAAGATGAGAAATTTTCGGTGCTGTCCCTTGCGCTAGTTGCATTAGTGAAGGATCTAGACCCGCCATTATGAGTTAATGGAGTGTTTTGGTGATTAATGATAAATCTATTTGTGAGACTAACATTTCTATTGTTATATCTAGTGTGTAGTTTCATTTGGATATAAAGGTAAAATTCAACGAGGTATGCATTCGGCATCATATTTCTTATATATTGTTGTATTCCTTGGATCCAAAATGTAGCTTGAACTCAACCATAAGTTTAACTTGAATATATGCATATGTTCCTATTATACATTTGTGTATGCACACATTTAGTCCGAGTTCACTCTATATTTTGTGGTTTCATTAGTATTGATCCATATTCCGTTCACATATATTTGGGATCTCTACTTTGAAACATATCCTTGAGTATATATAAAACTTGTGTAGTTTGTATGTAGTCATTTGCTCTCTCATTTATTTACATTCAATTATTTGTAATTGAAGTGGTTACCATCAATTACGAAAGAGGGAAAGATTGAAGTATCTTGTCCCACCATTATGAGTTAATGGTATGGTATGGTAATTAATGATAATTATATTGTGGAACTAACATTTTTCATGAGTTAGATGAATAGGTTATGTTCCAGGATGATGAAGATTTGAGATGATCATGAGTTGATCATCAAGTCAAGTTAAGACCCATCATGTGTTGATGGAGGTTAAGTGAAAGAATGCATGATGTGTTGATGCATATCAAGACTCGGGATGAAGGATATCATCATGAGTTGATGAGCATCGAGTCAAGATCCCGAAGTAAAAGAGATCATCATGTGTTGATGATTATCAAAGTCAAGGACCCAGACTTGAAGTGAAGATGTGCGTCATCAAGCTTCAAGAAGTTGATTAAGACAAAGGTATGACTAGCTAGGGCTAAGGATGTGTTCGTAGTCTTTTACCGGTCTTGGTGTTTGGTTGGAAGACCGGATTGCTAGTATAGGTTGCTGTACTATTAAGAGTGGCCTTGACTAGTAGCATGAGTTAGTCATGTGTTGATGGCTCATTGTGTTTGCTCTAGCTCATCTATGCATGGTGCTATTATTTGTGAATATATTTTACAAATTGTTGAAACTCACGCATTAACTATTTTGTAGCATAAGACTATAATTTACAAATGTGTTTTACAAATAGTTGAAATCTATGCACCTTTACCTTGTGGCATGATGCTGTTATTTGTGAACGTGTTTTGCAAATAGTTGATGCTCATGCATAATCCTTGTAGCATGTGACTTTAGTTTGCAAATGTGTTTTGCAAAAGGTTTAAGTCCATGTACCTTATTCCTTGTGGTGTTTATTCTAAAAGTTGGTACATGTATTTTGTAACTTGTTAAGAATCTCACCTATAACTGTAATACTCTGAAAAATAAATAAATAAATAAATATTAACCTCTTAAGGGCCTGTGTGTAATTAAATAAAATAGTACATAAAAAAAATAGAATTTCAGAGATTTTAATAGCAATATAAATAGATTGTGGGTATTCTAGAAAACCCTAGTCCCATTTTCTTTCTTTTGTTTAATCCACCGCATTGCTTGATTTTTTCTTTCCCCACAGGATCTTGCTTGTATTTGCTGAAGCTTCCGCCAGCGTGGGCGCTTGCCTTCGCTACCGCTTTGCTTTCCCGCGTGCGTGCGTGAAGGACAGCGCGTGTCGTTAGGCTGCTGCCGATTTCTTTGTCTTGCGCGCGGCTACTTTGCTTCTTGTCTTGGTGCTGCGTATGCTTCTTCTTCGTTCTTCTTCTTCTTATTTTCTTGCCGAGCCAAACTCTGCGCCCGGCGACAGCGTGGGCGTCGCCGAGCCGAAGCCTGCGCCCGGCGACAGCGTGGGCGTCGCCCGAGCCGAGCTCTTGCCGCGTGGAGGCTGCTTCTTCTTGAATCCTTGGCACGCTACCGGTATTTATTCTTTGCGTGGTTTTCTGCCAAACCAGGTGCATGTGAGTGTACTTAATTACGTAGCATTGATCCTGCATGCATGCAGACAATTAGCACTAAGATAACTAGCGTAGCAAATTCGTTTTGTATGCTTGCCGTAGGATGTGGTTCTTTGCGCTAGAAAAAAAAAAGATTTATTCCTTTGTTTGCTTCGGTGGTACTTGTTACTCTGTATAGTAAATAGAGATAGGTTAATTAGTTAATGCTAATTAGTAGTTAATTAGTTTGGCACACATTGCTAGCTGGTGGGTAACTAGTGATGCACTGTATTTTATAGACATGCATCCGATTTGGATTAGTAGGAGAAAGAGTGCAGCTAGCACAAGAATTTCAGAGATGGGTTTAGTCTGATATTCTGTTGTACGATTTATTCGGATACCTTAATGACGAATTTTAGAAATCTCATCTACTAGTTAATTGTATATAATTTCGATATCTTTCTATAGCATATTTTATCATGTCGATCGGACAAGTAGAATTCGAGTTATGATTTTCGGAAGGCTGCTGTCATTGTGGTTGTCGTCTTTCAGCGCTGTTTTGGTAGACTGCGGATTAAAAATAGTAAATAGACTAATTAGAGTTTTTGATCTACATGAAAGATGTAGATAATTGTCCAATGGTTCTGTAGAATCTGAGAACGCGAATTTTGGTTGAGTAAAACAAAAGTTATGAAATTAGGAAGACCTGCTGTTCCGAAGCGGACAGATCGGTTTTCTGGGCTAAAAACGGAGGGTTAGATGATTTAATTAGAAGACTTTGTAATCTAAGAAAATGTGGATAATTTTATGAAGAATCCAGAATGGGGTGGTTTGTTGTGATTGGACGTTTGAGTCAAAAGTTACGCTCTTTTTAGTAACAGGACAGCAATGGATAACTATTCGGTACCGGAGTAACGTGGTATATTTGGGGACGTGTAGGAGCGAGGAATATTGATTGCTATTCTTGTTGCTATAGCTTGTATTGAAGTTTGTGTATTTAATATAGGAGAGGCGTCGTGCTTGTTGCCATCTTCTAGCCAAATCGTGCGTCGCAACTAGTAAAGGCAAGTGCATGGTAGACAGCGATCAATGATGGATCACTGTGATTCTTTATCTTTCAGTACCATTATTGTTGTGCTTTTATTTTATTTAATTGCAAACAATGGAATGCCATGGTTATATCTTTGTGGACAAACATGACGAAAAGTTGGATATGATGTTTATGATGGAGTTTGCATGTTTGCATTCATAAGCATCTTTGCATATGAGCAGGTGATCATGAATGATTACAACTCCACGGGAGTGGAGGAGGTCCCCGATCCTTATGGAGGAACGGGCTTGAGAGTGAATGTTGTCGCGAGCATTCACTCATGCTATACCGGTATACGCGAAAGAAGTGCATGTGGACATGTAGATTAGAGTTGCATTCATACATGAGATTAATGGATGTGAATCAAAGAGAAGATAACTGCATGAGAATATTAATAGAAGTACCTGTGATGATAATGAAGTTATTGAATGCTGTTGATTTATTATTGTTCGTTGTATATGGGTATGTTTGCTGAGTCGTGGACTCACCCTTGCTCTTTTGTTGTCTTTAGGTGATCTTCGAGGGTGCCGTAACTGAGAGCGAGTAGAGCACATGGACAACACATGATCATTTACCATAAGAATATTTTCATTCACAATTGGTTTACTCTTGGACATGTTGGAGGTTGAATAAAGTTTAGGACAACATTTTGGACTAGATTATTTATTTCAATAATTTGGATTCATTGGTTGAGGCTATTTTGGATTATTTACCTGGTTATAATTCCCATTGCTTATTTATTGTCGCTCGATCCATAATTATGCATGTCCTCTTTGTGGTCCATTGATATGTTAATTGTTGTTTTCTTGCTGTAATTTTATAGTGTGTCGATAATTATTAGTTTAGAGAGTAGTGAGGTGGCATTCTAGGCTCAGTGTTGGGCTGGGGTGTTACAGTTGGTATCAGAGCGGGCTTTAGGTCCGTGGTGAATAGATTAACAACTTAGGCAAACTAAAATTGTTAAAATTTATTTTAGTTTGGTAAATCAACTAAAATTTGCTAATGGTTAACTAACCTAAAATTTGACACACTAGTGCACAGTAGGTTAGAGAGAGGTACGAATATAGTTTTTACGCTTCCGTTATGTTGTTCATTGATGGATGATTTTATTTTGACCTTTGAGCTCATTGTGTATTGTTGATTGTGGTTGATAGCTATGCTGAGGGGTAGAGGGCGTGGTCGTGGTGGCGCGATCGTGGAGGTCGGTCGTGGCGAGGTTCCGTGGAGCCACCTCCGTAGCGATGAGTCGATGGCGAGGAGTTCTTTGTTGACCCGCCTCGGTTGGGGTCGAGATGAGACCCCCGCTTTGTTGAGAGAGTTGGTGGGAGAGATCCGTGCTCTTCGTCAACAGGCGCCGGCAGCCCCTGTTGCTGCGGCATCTGTTGTTGCTCCTGTCGCACATCCACCGGTTCCTGAGGCGCGGATGACACTTCGAGAGTGGATGGGGTTGAGGTTTGATTCGTTTGACGAATTGGGCACACCGTCGAGCGTGGACTGGTTGCGCTACATGGAGAGCGGTTTGGAGCTTTAGAGATGTCTTCACCTCAGAGGGTCCGTTTTGTAGCCTTTCAGCTGAAAGGGCAAGCGGATATTTGGTGGGAGGGCGTGTTGTCTTCGAGGACCGCCACTCAAGGGCCAGTCACTTGGGAGGACTTTGTTGATCAGTTCAAGGGAAAGTTCTACCCTATTCTTTTGTTGAGAAGATGGAGGTTGCCTTGGCGACCTTTGCTCGGGGAAGAGGTCTATTCTTGAGTATGAGGCCGAGTTCAACAACTTGGTTCGCCGTCCCTTGATGAGCGAATGATGATCTTGAAAAGCCAAGAGGTTCCGTCGGGGTCTCACCTCGAGTACCGGCATGTGTTGGGAGCTACTCCACTCCGTGATTACTGCCTCTGTTGTGGAGCAAGCTAGGGGCATGGAGTTGGAGATGCACTCACAAAGGGCGACAAGCCTCTGGTGGGTGGTAGCCGGTGGTGACGGAAGAGGAGCTCTAGTGAGGGAAGTGGGTGCATTCGACCGCTTTCAAGAAATTCAAGGAGGACCGCAGCTTCTTCATGTCTAGCGATCGAGGCCGTTCTCTTCTTGGCGCCTCGTCCTTTTGCGAGTACTCGGCTCTTCGTCTGTCCTGAGCGGGGCATACTTTGCTTTAAGTGCGGTGATGGACACCACTGGCTGAGTGCACTTGGACGGAGATTGCCGTCGGTGTGGCCGATCGGTCACAAGGAGCGGGTGTGTCGCGAGAACCCGCTAGTGTGATCAAGTGGGAGCTGTGCCATCTTCTTCTTGATGGGTCTGCTCGAGGATCTTTCCGGATGATGATCGCTCCTCTAGCGCCGCCATTTCCTTCAGCTTGGGCGCCTCGAGTAGGGTACTACTGGCAGCCGCCACCTTCGGCACCGCTTCAGGTTGCACGACCGGCCTTACCGCACCGCCACGCCAGATTGTCGGGGCTCGCCGCCCGCCGTCGTCTTCTTCGCCATGGCGCCACAGAGTGTCGCCATGCCCACAGTAGTCTGGGTCGCCCTGACGTGGTGACAGTACTTTGCTTGTGGATTCGTTTGATGCTTTAGTCCTTTTGATTCGGGGCTACTTTTTCGTTTGTCTCGACGGCGTTTGCTAGGAGAGCGAACTTGAGTATCTGATGGATTTCTCGATCGGTGTTGGTTAGTTCTCACAGGGTATTATTGCTAGCTCTCTTTTTGTCCCGGTGTTCTATTGTCATTGATGGAGAGAAGTTCACGCGAATTTGATAGTTATTCAAATGGAGCCGTTCGACGTTATCTTGGGTATGGATTGGTTGCACTCTTATCGAGCCGTGATATCCTGTTTCTGTAGAACAGTCTCGGTGCAGACCTCGTCTGGGGAGACTTTGACTTTTCAGGGGAGTGCGCCTCCGCGCTCTCTTCGATATTACGGATTGTTTCGGTCGTGTGCGCGAAAATCGGACTTCTTTTAGCTCTTCTTGAAACCGAGTGTGGCTTCGCAGATTGAGGAGATTCGGTGGTTAGTGATTACCGGATGTGTTCCCGGTGAGCTTAGGGTTTGCCGCCTGCGCGAGACGTGGAGTTTCGCATTGATCTTGTTCCGGGTACTCGTTCCATCTCGATGTCTCCATATCGATTAGCACGTCCGTTTCAGGACGAGTTGAAGAAGCAATTGGATGATTTGTTGGCTAAAGGTTTGATCGGCGAGCGTATCGCCGTGGGGAGCTCTGATGCATTCTCGAGAGAAGAAGGATGGGAGTTGGCGCATGTGTATTGATTACCGTGCGCTTAATGCGGTCACAATCAAGAACAAATATCCATTGCCCCGCATTGAGGACTTGTTTGATCGGTTGAATGGAGCTCAAGTATTCTCCAAGATCGACCTCGGTCGGGTATAATCAAATCCGTGTGCGTGAGCGAGATGTAGAAAGCCGCTTTCTCCACGGTATGGGCATTATGAGTATAAAGTTATGTCCTTTGGATTGACTAATGCACCTGCCATTTTTATGGAGACCATGAACAACATGTTGCACGAGTATCTAGATGACTTCGTGGTGGTGTTTATTGATGACATTCTTATCTATTCCAAGACCAATGAGGATCATGAGCGTCATTTGAGGTCGGTTTTAGATACTTTGAGAGAGCACAAGTTCTATGCTAAGTTGAAGAAGTGTGAGTTACGGATTTGAAGTGGGTTTTACGGGTCATGTGATTAATCCTCAGGGCATTGCTGTTGATCCTAGCAAGGTATCCACAGTGGTGGATTGGAAGAGGCCGACTAATGTGAAGGAGGTGAGGAGTTTCTTGGGCTTGGCTGGATATTATCGGCGTTTTATGCAGGATTTCTCTATCATCGCCAAACCGATGTCTCAACTTACTCGAAAGGTGTGAGATTCGGTGGGTGATGAGTGTGGCCTTGATTTACGCATTTTGAAGGACAAAGTTGGTGACCTCTCCTATTCTCACTCTTCCCGAGCCGGAAAGCGGTTCACAGTCTTTTCAGATGCGTCTCGAGTGGGTCTTGGCTGTGTTCTCATACAAGACGGTAAGGTGATTGCTTATGCGTCGAGACAATTAAAGAAGGACGAGCAGAATTATCCCACTCATGATTTGGAGTTGGCTGCGGTTGTTTTTGCTCTCAAAATTTGGAGGCATTATCTATACGGTGAGCCTTGTGATATTTTCACAGATCACAAGAGTCTCAAATATATCTTCACTCAGAAGGATCTGAATTTGAGGCAAAGGAGGTGGTTGGAATTGATCAAGGACTACGATCTTACTATTCAGTATCATCCAGGCAAGGCCAATGTAGTTGCGGATGCTCTTAGTCGCAAGGCGACTCCTGCTACTCTAGATTGCCTCATTGCTGATTTTGATCGCATGGGAATATCTTATTGTTATGCGGGCACATCACATGTTGAGACTCAGTTGATTCTTGAGTCATCTATTCCAGACCGTGTGCGGAAAGCACAACAAAGTGACCGGTTACTACAGGAGGTTAGGAAGCGTCTGGATGAGGGTAAAGAGTGTGATTTTAGCATGGATGATTCTGGTACTTTGAGGTTTAAAGGCCGCTTTGCGCGTGCGCAAAAGGCGGAGGTCAAAGATGATATCTTGAGGGAGGCACATCGCACTCCATACTCGCTCATCTGGTGAGACTAAGATGTATCGGGATCTGAAACAGAATTTTTGGTGGAAAAGAATGAAGGTGGACATTGCTAATTATGTGGCTTCTTGTGGTGTTTGTCAGCAAGTGAAAGCTGAGCACAAGCGTCCTGCAGGGTTGTTGCAGCCTTTGGAGGTTCCCCAGTGGCCTTGGGATGATATCTCTATGGACTTTGTGGTGGCGTTGCCTCGTTCGCCGCGAGGGAAGGATGCAGTTTGGGTAGTGGTGGATCGATTCAGCAAGTCTGCGCACTTTATTCCTATTCGCACAACAAATTCAGCGAGTGATCTAGCTCCTATTTATGTGCGTGAAATAGTAAGACTGCATGGTGTGCCCAAGACCATCATTTCTGACAGGGACGCGAAGTTTGTCTCCAAGTTCTGGGAGAGTCTGCAGAGTGCATTGGGCACACAGCTCCGCCTTAGTACAGCGTTTCATCCTCAGACAGATGGGCAGTCAGAGCGTACTATTCAGACTTTGGAGGACATGTTGCGATCTTGTGTTCTATCTTGGAAGGGTAGTTGGGAGGACCAGTTGCCACTTGCAGAGTTTGCTTATAATAATAGTTACCATTCCAGTATTAGAGCCGCGCCATTTGAGGTTCTCTATGGGCGGAAGTGCAGATCGCCACTTTGTTGGGATGCAGTTGGAGAGAAGGCAGTTTTGGGTCCGGTTGGATTCAGAAGACCGTTGAGCGTGTGGCCATGGTGAGGCAGAATTTGTTGGCAGCTCAGAGTAGACAGAAAAGTTATGCTGATTTGAGGAGGCGTGACTTGGAGTTTGCGGTGGGTGACCAGGTGCTCTTGAGAGTGTCTCCCACTAAAGGCATTGTCCGATTCGGTACCAAAGGGAAACTTAGCCCGAGGTACGTTGGACCGTTCTCGATTATTGCAAGAATTGGGAAGTTAGCCTACCGCTGGACCTTCACGAGTCCATGCGTGGAGTTCACAATGTGTTTCACGTCTCGATCTTTGAGAAGTTTTGAGAGATCGAGCATAAGATTTCATTAGAGCGTGACTATTGAGCAAGACCTCACGGTGAGTCGCGTCCGTAGCGCGATTCGGAGAGGTCGGAGCGAGTCTTTGAGGCACAAAGCGTTGGTATCGTCAAGGTCTTTGTGGGCGATCGCCTAAGAGAGAGGCGACTTGGGAGTTGGAGTCTCGCATGCGCGAGCAATACCCGGAGTTGTTCACGTCGGGTACGTGTTATTTTTTTTTTATTGTTTAATTTCAGCAGTGTAGTTTTTATTTGAGTAGAACGGCGAGTAGAATTCGGGGTCGAATTCTGTTAAGGGGAGCAGAATGTAATACTCTGAAAAATAAATAAATAAATAAATATTAACCTCTTAAGGGCCTGTGTGTAATTAAATAAAATAGTACATAAAAAAATAGAATTTCAGAGATTTTAAGAGCAATATAAATAGATTGTGGGTATTCTAGAAAACCCTAGTCCCATTTTCTTTCTTTTGTTTAATCCACCGCCGCCGCTTGATTTTTTCTTTCCCCACAGGATCTTGCGCCATGTTGCCGAAGCCTCGCCCAGCGTGGGCGCCCGCTTCTTCCGCTTTGCTTTCCCGGTGCGTGCGTGCGTGAAGGACGGCAGCGTGTCGTTAGGCTGCTTGCCGATTCTTCTTCTGCCGATTCTTTGTCTTGCGCGGCTATCTTCTTCTTGTCTTGTGCGCTGCTGGCTTCTTCTGCGTTCTTTGCGGCTTGGCCTTCCGAGCCAAGCTCTTATCGCCCAATGATCGCGTGGGCGTCGCCGAGCCGAAGCCTGCGCCCGCGACCGCGTGGGCGTCGCCGAGCCGAAGCCTCGCCGCGTGGAGGCCGCTTCTTCTTTGAATCCTTGACGCGCCGAACCCATTTATTCTTCGCCGCGTGGTTTTCTGCCAAACCAGGTGCATGTGAGTGTACTTAATTACGTAGCATTGATCCTGCATGCATGCAGACAATTAGCACTAAGATAACTAGCGTAGCAAATTCGTTTTGTATGCTTGCCGTAGGATGTGGTTGCTGCGGCTAGAAAAAAAAAGATTTGCGTTCCTTTGTTTGCTTCGGTGGTACTTGTTACTCTGTATAGTAAATAGAGATAGGTTAATTAGTTAATGCTAATTAGTAGTTAATTAGTTTGGCACACATTGCTAGCTGGTGGGTAACTAGTGATGCACTGTATTTTATAGACATGCATCCGATTTGGATTAGTAGGAGAAAGAGTGCAGCTACCACAAGAATTTCAGAGATGGGTTTAGTCTGATATTCTGTTGTACGATTTATTCGGATACCTTAATGACGAATTTTGGAAATCTCATCTACTAGTTAATTGTATATAATTTCGATATCTTTCTATAGCATATTTTATCATGTCGATCGGACAAGTAGAATTCGAGTTATGATTTTCAGAAGGCTGCTGTCATTGTGGTTGTCGTCTTTCGGCGCTGTTTTGGTAGACTGCGGATTAAAAATAGTAAATAGACTAATTAGAGTTTTTGATCTACATGAAAGATGTAGATAATTGTCCAATGGTTCTGTAGAATCTGAGAACGCGAATTTTGGTTGAGTAAAACAAAAGTTATGAAATTAGGAAGACCTGCTGTTCCGAAGCGGACAGATCGGTTTTCTGGGCTAAAAACGGAGGGTTAGATGATTTAATTAGAAGACTTTGTAATCTAAGAAAATGTGGATAATTTTATGAAGAATCCAGAATGGGGTGGTTTGTTGTGATTGGACGTTTGAGTCAAAAGTTACGCTCTTTTTAGTAACAAGACAGCAATGGGTAACTATTCGGTACCGGAGTAACGTGGTATATTTGGGGACGGGTAGGAGCGAGGAATATTGATTGCTATTCTTGTTGCTATAGCTTGTATTGAAGTTTGTGTATTTAATATAGGAGAGGCGTCGTGCTTGTTGCCATCTTCTAGCCAAATCGTGCGTCGCAACTAGTAAAGGCAAGTGCATGGTAGACAGCGATCAATGATGGATCACTGTGATTCTTTATCTTTCAGTACCATTATTGTTGTGCTTTTATTTTATTTAATTGCAAACAATGGAATGACATGGTTATATCTTTGTGGACAAACATGACGAAAAGTTGGATATGATGTTTATGATGGAGTTTGCATGTTTGCATTCATAAGCATCTTTGCATATGAGCAGGTGATCATGAATGATCACAACTCCATGGGAGTGGAGGAGGTCCCCGATCCTTATGGAGGAACGGGCTTGAGAGTGAATGTTGTCGCGAGCATTCACTCATGCTATACCGGATATCTGTGAAAGAAGTGCATGTGGACATGTAGATTAGAGTTGCATTCATACATGAGATTAATGGATGTGAATCAAAGAGAAGATAACTGCATGAGAATATTAATAGAAGTACCTGTGATGATAATAAAGTTATTGAATGCTGTTGATTTATTATTGTTCGTTGTATATGGGTGTGTTTGCTTTGAGTCGTGGACTCACCCTTGCTCTTTGTTGTCTTTAGGTGATCTTGAGGGTGCCGAATGGCGAGAGCGAGTAGAGCACATGGACAACACATGATCATTTGCCATAAGAATCTTTTCATTCACAATTGGTTTACTCTTGGACATGTTGGAGGTTGAATAAAGTTTAGGACAACATTTTGGACTAGATTATTTATTTCAATAATTTGGATTCATTGGTTGAGGCTATTTTGGATTATTTACCTGGTTATAATTCCCATTGCTTATTTATTGTCGCTCGATCCATAATTATGCATGTCCTCTTTGTGGTCCATTGATATGTTAATTGTTGTTTTCTTGCTGTAATTTTATAGTGTGTCGATAATTATTAGTTTAGAGAGTAGTGAGGTGGCATTCTAGGCTCAGTGTTAGGCTGGGGTGTTACAATAACCCTTGTTTGAATTGCACTCAAATTGGCAAATGTGTTTTGCAAATTGAGTTAAGCAAAGTGCAAAGTCTCTCTGTGGTTTGGCAGTCTGACCGTCAGTGTCGACCGGTCTGACCGGTGGTGTATCGGTCAGACCGCCATGTGTTGGGTGGTCGGACCGATTGCTTCTTGAGTCGAATCTCTTTGCGGCAGTACCGCTGTTAAATAAACGGTACTACCGGAGAGCAAATGTACCAGAGTCTTTAGCGGTACGTTTTTTTTTCCAGAGAAGGAACTTTTTGGAATGCCATTTCATTTCCTTGAGCGGTCAGACCGCCTCCCCTTTGGCGGTCGGATCGGGATGAAGCGGTCGGACCGGCCATTAGTTGGCGGTCTGACCAGCAGTGAGTCTAACGACTAGTTTTATAGCCGTTGGCTCTTGGGCGGTCCGACCAGCCATTTGTTGGCGGTCAGACTGACCCGTCTCTGATTCAAAGGAATGTTTCCTCCAACGGCTAGTTTTTGTGTGTATGGTATATACCCACCTTGGCCGGTTGGAAAACAATCTTTGGCACCTCATATTCATTCCTTGAGCAAAGAGCAAGCCTCTCATCTCTTATGTGCATCGGTTGCATTTAGTGAGCTTGGAGAGCAAACCCTAAGTGCATGTGTTGTCTTTGGTAGTGGATTGTATAACCATTGAGCTTAGATACTTGATTAGTTCAAGTGAGAGTTGAGTCTTGTTACTTTTGGTGTTTGCTGACACCTAGACGGCGTGGAGGCGTCATGGACCGTTGATCTTCTTAAGAAGCTTGTGAGAAGGCCCGGCATGGTTTTGAGTGGTTTGGTGCTCGCCATCTCTGGAGTGGAGGAAGAGCAACCCAAGTGGATCGAGGTGTTGGTTCTTGTTGGAACTGTAATACCCTGGAAATCGAATCGGTAAATCACAGATTTAGCCGAGAGAAGAAAAGGGAATAAGAGGAATAGTAAAACATGAAACGACAGGGGGTCATTTGATACTTTTCACCAACTTTGGCTCGGCATGGCCCAGAGAGGCCTCCTTGTGGCCGGCCAAGAGGGGGTGCCCACCCCCAAAACCCTAGTGCCCCACCCTTTCCCCCTTTCCCCTTTCCTCCCCTAGCGACACGGCTCTCCCCACCCTCCCCCTGCGCCAGATTGGTTCGGCAGATTTGGGTAAGTTCTGTATATTTTCTGATCTGTCCACCTTTTAGAAAGTTGTAGCCCTTGATCTTAGCTTTATTTTGGCACCGAGATCATCTGATTTGGAGTTACGTTTTAGGATATATGCCCATTTTTGTGCGACTGGTTAGGAGAGCTAACGAGATTTAGCAGTTTTCTTGTCTGGCCATTATGAATTGTTTAGAGGCCGAATCAGAAAGGCCACCCAAAATGAATATTGTAGATAATTCAGTAATATTTCCATGTTCATAACGAACACGATTTTTAGAGTTGGCAATCAAAAGTTATTGAATTTTTACCGTCGCTGTGTCAGACTGTCAGACTGAGGGAACAGCAAACTTCACAAGAACATTAGGGTTAATTGAAGGCCGAATCAAGAGTCTTTCCCAACTAGGTTATTGTAGCCTGTTTAATAATATTTCCAAATTGATAAAGATCATCTCAATTGGATCTGTAGAGTGAAAGTTATGCCATGTTATTTACTGCTGTGCTGTATTCTGGACAGATGTCTGTCAGTTGTTTTCAACAGTTGTTTAGACCACTAGTTTGGCCGACTCAAAGAACCCCACCAACTAGAGTTTCGTAGCCTGTTACGTTAAGAGTATTTGAGCACTGGTTTCAAGTCATTCGGAGTTACAGATATTTAACTACGATTTTTCTCGTACTGCTGTCCCGGGAAGCATTATGCTAGACTGCCTGAAAATTTGGGTAGAACCTCTCTTTGAGTCATAGGTCTTGAGGAGTTGGATTAAGGGGTGTAAACGGAGTCTATCATTCATCGTATTTATTATTGCCGCTATGCTTGTGTAGGAGGCGGAGTTCCAGAGTAGAGACACCAATTTTGCTTCCTTGTGTGCCTAGCGGGAAAGAAAGAAACAGGCAAGTGCACCTATAATGTGGTTGTTATGTGATTATTCTATATGATAAATCATGGTAACATATGCTTGTTCGATGTACTATTTTATGGTGATATGTATTTGTTCATCATGGCTAGATTACTGAAATTCAATTACTGTCATTTTATTGTTCATCATGTGCACTCATGAATGCAAGTTGTGGACTTGCGACACCCACGGGAGTGGGTGGTGATTGTAAGACCCACCATTCCAAAGTGGGCATTGTGGATCCCCGGTTGACTTGTTCTCAAACGGGCTTTGGATCCCCGCGTGTTGTAGAACGCGGGCATAAGTGAACACCGACGGGTGTTCACTCGCTATACCGGTATGAGCAAAAGAGAAGTGCATGTGCATTCATTCATTCATATGTTGATTCGATTCGTGATGTTGATACACTGTTGGATACTGAATGATTTTGTTATGTTTTGTATCTTTGGCCTTGCTGAGTCTTGGACTCACCCTTGCCGTGTTGTTTTTTAGGTACATCGGTTGGGGACGGCATGCATGGGCGGGAGTAGAAATTATCATGGTTGCACACTGGCATGAATAAAGTTGAACAATACATTTAAGTGATAGCTTCGATTTTGAATAGTTTTATGTGAGGCTTACTTCTTTACGTCCTATGTTGTGGACAACCTCTATTGGAGTTGGATAGTGTTTTATAGTCGTTTCTTTCATAAACATGTTTAGTATGCGTGATTAGATAATTGTTTAATATTACTGTTAATTGTGCGGATGTCCAGTTGGTTCAATTTACAACGGAGATTCTGCCGGAAATTAGAAAGAAATGTCTTAGTTTCATTTGTAGTCTTGTTATGGTGGTAGCATTCCAGGCTCGAGGTTGAAATTTGAATGTTACTGATTGGTATCAGAGCGGGGTTCAGGTCCGTGGTAGCTAGAAAAGAAAAAGAAAATTAAATTGACACACTGTGCACAGTAGGATGGGAATGGGCAAAGCATTGCATTTACGTTTCCGATATATCGTATTGATCGTTGCTGATATTAATTGAGTATGATTGCTTATTACTTGGTTATATGATTATTATGTGTGGGGATAAACGATGCCGAGAGGTAAAGTTTGGTAGTGGTCTTGGGCATAGTCAAGGTGTGCCACTGTTGGTGGTATGGGGTTAGCAATGGTTTTTCTCGAGTAACTTAGTTACCAAGGTTGGAGAAGAGCTCTTTGGGGAAGTTGTTGTCTTCCTTGAGTTTGTATTTGGTTTTAAATCGCAGCTTTTGTGGTTGATGGACTTTCCTTGAATGGTGGTTACAATGCCGTTGACGGGTTTCAATTGGTCTCTATTTGTTCTTTTAAACAAATATTGTTCTTTCGGCTAATGAGATACTTTTGGCTACTTGTGAATGTTGTTGATCTGCAAGGTTGGTCCCTTCATGGGAGTTTTGTCTTCTTGTTGTGAAGTATGGCTCGCTTATTAAGCTTGGCATTTTGGGTAAAAGAAATTATATTTTACAAGTTCTTTATTATGTGAAGTTTCTGCCCATGTACTTCCTTTTAGGGGTAAGTGGAGATTAATGCTTCTTCTTTAGGAAGGGAAGTGACAAAATTCTTTTGTAACGTTTTGTTGTATTAAGGTAAGAAGTTGCAAGCATTGAAGATAATTGATTTGGTATGGGTACCAAGTTGGGTCAATGGCATGGTACATGATTAATCTTAACTAGTATCCTTGGAAGTGAAATTGATTAAGTTGATGTTGTCTTCTAGTAGTTCTTGATGAACTGTGATTGAAGCTATGTTTATACCTACTAGGAATCCGAGATTTATTAAGAACTGTGTGAGATATTGATGAATTAAATCGATCATTAAGATTGTGGAATTTGATAAATTTCTTAGATAATTTGGAGTATTGGGTCTCAATAGATTAATATAACCATTGGCGATGGTTACGGTAAGGATGTGTTTCAATGTTGCCTTAGAGGACATTAATGCAGAAATTGTCGCAAATTGGCTATTTGATGATTATATGGTTGCTAGATTTACATATTCTTTAGTATGATTAATTATTGGAATTGTGTACAAGAGGTCGAAGGGGTTGAATATCGGTGAAACTAGAAGTTATGGGAGGAGTTCTAGATAGTTCGTCTATATAGATGACGCGATGAATTTGGTTGTAGTGTTGGTGAGAATTTTGGTCGATGCAAGATTTTGATTCTTAAAATTCTAGTATGATTTAACCGAAGTCTAAACATGAAGAGGAATTGTTGAATATGTGGTTGTAAGTATTCATGTGATTCGCAAAGATAGGTTGGTAGTAACTGTACTTTATAATGAAGCCAGTAGATAACAACAATGGTTGGCATGCAATTGTTGTGTGTTAAGGTTTGGTGTTGTGCATTACTAAGAGTTGAACTGACGTGATTAAATAGGTGGATTATGCCTACATAATTGTGGAATCATCGGATAATAGCATGTTCTTGATGGAAGGGTTTTGGTAAAACCTTTTAATTTGTGTAATGGATGCCTTCTAAAATAAAGTAGTTGATGTAGTAAGGTTGTATGGTTTTGGCATACTCGCATTTTGAAGATGGGATGGTAGAGTAGTATGGAACAATTTGGTGAACTTTTGGGGGATTTATAAGGGAAGAGTTGACTATAAGGAATCATGTCAATAGTGTATTATTCTTAATGTTAGTAAGATTGTCTGCAAGGGATTATAACTTGTGGGGGTGGTGACGATTCTTATAGAAAGAATGTAATTTGATAGCCTTTCGTAATATCAGTTAAATGAAAAGTTTGGAGTTTGCACTCATGGCCTTTGGTAGTTCCTGAGTTATGTGGTAACTGAAATTTGTTGAGCAAAGCGACATGTTGGAAAATTCTAATTGGTCCTGGAGTAATTCATGAGGTTTGAACTTAAAGGCTCTTTTGGTTGAGTTGGCAAAATGAATTGTAATCAAAGAAATTATTTCCTTGTTAAAGGAACAAGTGTAGTAGAAGTATTTGAGATTGAGGTTAAGTTTTGTCACTTGCAACTTATTTAAGTGTGTTTACCTTTTCTTTCATTGCTGTTTAAGAGTTTCTTGAGTTTTGATGACAACACCTATTTTATTGGCTGAAACTTGATATTCTCTTTTGGTGGGACTTATGTCCTTATCGTGGTCTCATCTTTTGTTTTACGAGTTCATCGCTATATGACTATTTCTATCGATCTTGAATTTCTTGTGAATGGAAAATATTTTTCTAAGTGCGAAAATCATTATTGTTATTTGCCTTTACTTTTGAGAAAGGGATAATGGATTGCTTTCCAAAACCTCATAGAGGGTAGAGCAACTGATTGGTGGTAGTCAGGTGAATGATTTTGTGAGATTATGGGTGTCAATTCGATTGAGAAGCATTGAGTGAAAAGTTGATTTCTTGAAATAATTCTCAGTGAGGATCTGATTTAAATAGAATGTTTATCTTTTGTGCTAATCGGTTACATTGTTGCAACCAGTGGAACCTATAGTAAATTATGGTTCAAGAACCTTTAGATCATTTTGGTGGAACATTAGAACTATCGGAGGCATGAGAACCTTGATTAATTTTATTAAAGTAACGTGATTGGGTATTTTGCAAGGTTGAGTAGGAGGATATTTGTATGCTGTAGTTAATGAGATTAGATTTGCAAAGAAGTCTAACCGTTATGACAATTGTTGGGATAATAGGGAGTGTTGTGATGTCGGTAGGTATACCCTGGCTTAGTGAATAACCTTCTGGGAGATATAATTCTTCTAAAAGACAAATTTGGTAGAGAAAAAAAAACATTTACATGTGGATGATAAGGACTGAGTAAGTTTGGAATGTGGGAATTTTAGTGAACGAGTACGAGGTTTCTCGATCTTCTATACGAAAAGTTTATCGTAGGAGTCTTGGAGGTTGAATTTGGGCTTTGGATTTTTATGCTAGAACTTCGGTTGCCAATGATTCTGTGTAAAAGTAGTAGAATAAGAATGGATTTTGAATAGCGGGATGACCATTGATAGTAACCTTTGAGTGTAGAAAATGAGGCGTGTCTTTGTGAATCTTAAGTTGATTATTCCTAAAGGATTGAGAAGGTGTGATCGTGGGTGAAACCTATATTGAGGTACGTTGGAGATTATTTATCAAAGTGATTCATTTGGTAGAGGAGTTGGTTAGAGTATATTTTGTGGAAGTCATTAAAGCCTCCCTACAAAGGTATTTATGTTGATTTCGGTTTGAGCATAGTGTTGGGGTAGCCAATTTAAAAGAAATGAGTCAGTGTGATATGGATGAAATAGGGTTCCATAATTTGAGGGAAATTCTATTTCTAAAAGAGAAAATTGGAAAAAAATGCTTCCTCGAGTAGTGAAGCGCTCTTTGATTCTTGTTTGAGCTATGTGGGTGTGTCGGATGTCTTTTACAAATGGAGTTTGACCTTATGATTGGCATGCATGGTTCTTATCAGTTCAGAAAGAATAAAGAAAGTAATCGATTTGGGTATTCGAGTGGTTTCTCTTTCGGCTTGTGAGGTGTTTATTTGTAAATTGCCTACTGGAAAAGTGGAACAGATTTCATGATGAATCTTCGCTTTTGAGTTCGATCCTTTTGGATAAAGTTGCCGTTTTGTGATTGTGATGAGGATCCGCTATTTTCGATTGGGTTACGGTTATAAAAGAGTTGTTTAAAGCAAGTTACATTGTGTGATCTGATTAAAGGATGTGCTCATTGTTAAGATGAAAAGGTTGATCGAGAGTTGGAGCCAGAGTCCCATGTGTTATGTGTAGAGTGTCTGGTTTGGTACCACAGGGAAGCTTAGCCCAAGATACGTCGGACCGTTCCCGATTATGGCTAGGATTGGGAAGTTAGCCTATCGCCTGGACCTTCCAGAGTCCATGCGAGAGTCCTAACGTGTTTCACGCTTCGATCTTTGAGGAAGTTTTGAAGGACCCGAGCACAAGATTTCATTAGAACCAGCGACAATTGAGCAAGACCTCACGCTTGAGTCTCGACCAAGTCGTATTTTGGAAAGGTCGAGCGAGTCTTTGAGGCACAAGACGTTGGTATTTGTCAAAGTATTGTGGACACACCAAACGGAGAGGGAAGCCACTTGGGAGTTGGAATCTCGTATGCGTGAGAAATTTCCAGAATTATTTACCATAGGTAGGTGATACTATGGTTTTAGTAGCTTCTGCTCTGGCGTGTTAACCTTGGTAGAATTCGGGGTCGAATTCTGTTTAAGGGGGGTAGAATGTAATACCCTGGAAATCGAATTGGTAAATCACAGATTTAGCCGAGAGGAGAAAAGGGAATAAGAGGAATAGTAAAACATGAAACGACAGGGGGTCATTCGATATTTTTCGCCAACCTGGGCCTGGGCCGCGGCCCAGGAGAGGCCTCCTTGTGGCCGGCTAAGAGGGGGGTGCCCACCGCCCAAAACCCTAGTGCCCCACCCCTTTCCCCCTTTTCCCTCTTTCCTCCCCTAGCAACACGGCTCTCCCACCCTCCCCCTGCGCCAGATTGGTTCGTCAGATTTGGGTAAGTTCCGTACATTTTCTGATTTGTCCACCTTTTAGAAAGTTGTAGCCCTTGATCTTAGATTTCTTTTTGCACCGAGATCATCTGATTTTGAGTTACGGTTTAGGAGATATGTCCGTTTTTTTGCGACTGGTTAGGAGAGCTAACGGGATTTAGTAGTTTTCTTGTCTGGCCATTATGAATTGTTTAGAGGCCGAATCAGAAAGGCCACCCAAAATGAATATTGTAGATAATTCAGCAATATTTCCATGTTGATAAAGAACACGATTTTTAGAGTTGGCAATCAAAAGTTATTGAATTTTTACCGTCGCTGTGTCAGACTGTCAGACTGAGGGAACAGCAAACTTTACCAGAACATTAGGATTAATTCAAGGCCGAATCAGGAGTCTTTCCCAACTAGGTTATTGTATCCTGTTTAATAATATTTCCAAATTGATAAAGATTATCTCAATTGGATCTGTAGAGTGAAAGTTATGCCATGTTATTTACTGCAGTCTTTGTATTACGGATAGATGTCATCGCTTGTTTTCAACGGTTGTTTAGACCACTAGTTTGGCCGAATCAAAGAACCCCACCAACTAGAGTTTCGTAGCCTGTTACGTTAAGAGTATTTGAGCACTGGTTTTAAGTCATTCGGAGTTACAGATATTTAACTACGATTTTTCTCGTACTGCTGTCCCGGGAAGCATTATGCTAGACTACCGGGAAATTTGGGTAGAACCTCTCTTTGAGTCATAGGTCTTGAGGATTTGGATTAAGGGGTGTAAACGGAGTCTATCATTCATCATATTTATTGTTGCCGCTATGCTTGTGTAGGAGGCGGAGTTCCAGAGTAGAGACACCAAGTTTGCTTCCTTGTGTGCCGTAGCGGGAAAGAAAGAAACAGGCAAGTGCACCTATAATGTGGTTGTTATGTGATTGTTCTATATGATGAATCATGGTAACATATGCTTGTTCGATGTACTGTTTTATGGTGATATGTATTTGTTCATGATGGCTAGATTGCTGAAATTCGATTACTGTCATTTTATTGTTCATCATGTGCACTCATGAATGCAAGTTGTGGACTTGCGACACCCACGAGAGTGGGTGGTGATTGTAAGACCCACCATTCCAAAGTGGGCGTTGTGGATCCCCGGTTGACTTGTTCTCAAACGGGTTTTGGATCCCCGCGTGTTGTAGAACGCGTGCATAAGTGAACACCGACGGGTGTTCACTCGCTATACCGGTATGAGCAAAAGAGAAGTGCATGTGCATTCATTCATTCATATGTTGATTCGATTCGTGATGTTGATACACTGTTGGATACTGAATGATTTTTTTATGTTTTGTATCTTTGGCCTTGCTGAGTCTTGGACTCACCCTTGCCGTGTTGTTTTTTAGGTACATCGGTTGGGGACGGCATGCATGGGCGGGAGTAGAAATTATCATGGTTGCACACTGGCACGAATAAAGTTGAACAAAATATTTAAGTGATAGCTTCGATTTTGAATAGTTTTATGTGAGGCTTACTTCTTTACGTCCTATGTTGTGGACAACCTCTATTGGAGTTGGATAGTGTTTTATAGTCGTTTCTTTCATAAACATGTTTAGTATGCGTGATTAGATAATTGTTTAATATTACTGTTAATTGTGCGGATGTCCAGTTGGTTCAATTTACAAAAGAGATTCTGCCGGAAATTAGAAAGAAATATCTTAGTTTCATTTGTAGTCTTGTTATGGTGGTAGCATTCCATGCTCAGGTTGGGCTGGGGTGTTACAGGAACCGGTCCAAGTTGTTGGACTTACCTCGGAGGTGTTGGCTTAATTTGTAGAGCCGGTCCAATTCGTTTGGGCTTACCTCAATGTGGACTATGGGAGACCGGCAAGTCTCCGATCACCACAGTAAAACATCATTGTGTCTTTGTGGTTTGTTCTCTTGTGTTTTACCTTATGCAATTTACCTTCATAGAATTCAATTGCTTACTTGCATTTGGTTAATTGCTTATATTCAATTGTATTCATATTGTTGGTGCACTTAGTCAAGCCTAGTTGATTTTGGTTTTAATTGTGCAAAACCAAATTATTATTAGCTTCCGCATTATAAATTAGTTTTAACCAAAGAGTTTTAAAAACCATCTATTCAACCCCCCCTCTAGTCGGCCTCCTCGACCTTACAATTAGTGAATGAAGGTTATTTGCTGATGGTCTAAAATTGATGAGAGCTACTGCATGCAAGACAGCGTGTCCCCAACATGTAGTTGGTAAATTACAATTCTACTAGTCCATTATGGGTGTGGACATGCTGTATGAAATGCTCAACTTTAATTCCCATTGCCATGCAATAATCATCAAATACCTACGTGGTAAATTCTCTAACGTTATCCATTCTGATAGACTTCACATGATGACCAGAGAAATCATTTTAATTATCTGCGAGATTAGCCTTGCAAAAGCGTGATTTCTCGTAGACAATAAACATACGCGGGACCCAAGGTAGTTAGAATCGCGATCCTACTCTTAGAGTCTTACGATTCTACAAACCCACGACAGTCTGTCGATCCAAATCACACAGTGAATCGGAATCAGGTAGAATCATGATAGAGTCGTGATCCAAAGAGTAGAATCACATAGAATAGTGTAGAATCGCAAAGTGGAATCGTGGTAGAGTCGTTTGGGCAAAAAAAATTATATTTTTTATTTTTTTAGAGGTCAAGGTTTGCTGATATTTTGTTTTAGAGTAAAATTTATTGATATTAATTTATGAGAATGAAACTATAAATAAACAAGGAGCATGCAAAATATTATATCAGTGTGGTAATACTAGTACAAATATCTATATTATGACATGAGCAATCTTGAACTTGATAATGATAAGCTATTTTTATTCCTGCAGTATGTCTAGCTGCTTTTAAGGAACATGCAAGTGTTGCTATTAGATATTGATTTACAAAAGTTGTGAACATTTATTATATAATTGTAGTAAACTAGTCATAGTCATTGGTTGTTCTCCTGTAGTTCATAACTATATCACCCATCATGTCAGTACCATTATGCTTTTTTGTTGTGCGATAAAAAATGATTTGCCCCTTTTTGGTTATAAGTAAGTGGTAAATCATATAAGAACCATACAAACTTATAGTATAGATGTTAAATATGTGTATTTTTATAATTCCGTAGAATCGCCGATTCTACGATTCGATACTATGATTCGATCCTACCAGAGGAAATCGATCCAACTTAGGATCTCGACTCTGACTACCTTGGTGTGACCATTTCGAGGAAGCATCGATGAGCACCAAAAAATACCGAAATGGCCCTGACAGGGCTGTATAGGAGCATAAATATCTCTCTGGATACGGTCTAGGAATGCAGGGACTTCATCCTCCACTTTCAGAGCAAAAGGTCTAGTAATTAATTTCCCAGTGGTACATGCGTGACACACAAAATATTCTTGATTCAGGGAATTCTTTATATCGATATTATGTCCCTGTGAATTGTTAATTATATCTCTCATCATTTTAAGACCTAGGTGGTCTAATCTATCATGCAATAGACAGAAAAGTTCAGAGCTTCTAAATACGGTTTTCAGAACAGTATAGGCTGCGGGTGACTTAATATTAGTATAGTATAGCCTAGTTTCATATGAAAGAAGTCATTCTAATACTATTTTTTCACTTTCTTCAGGCTTTGTAATGAGTAGGTATTCCTTACCATACTCTTCTTCAGTATCTACGTGGAAACCGTTAGCGCGAATATCCTTGAGAGTTATAGTCGATTTTGGGTACAACAAGGCTTCTTTAATAACCAAAGTTGTGCCCATTAGGAGTATAATTATGGCCCTTCCTGGGCCTATTATACAAGTATCGCTACTTGCGATTGTCGTAAGACTACTAGCATTCTTACTAATCAACTGAAAGAATTTTGTCTTTCTCAAGGTGGTATTCATTGTGGTAAGATAGGGCACACTTTGTCCATAGGGCACCACACGTGTTCTAATACTTTAAATAGCAGAACATAACTTGCTATTATAAATATAGGAAAATAAGCTTTGCAGGACTCATCACAAGAATTTAATACTTTGCTCTCCTAGGGCTTACAACCACTATTCAAAGAGTAAAATAATTCAAAGTTCTGTCATAATCACTAACCGTATCTGATGATAAAAAGATCTAAGTGCAATGCGTGCACTAGATCAAATCAGCACAACATGTAGAAACTTCTGTCTAAATCTGCTCCATGGCGATCTTGTCCTCTTGGGCAACTACGGATGCGGCCGCTACGATGTCGAAAGGAGGGGTGATGGGGGCTACTACTGAGCTATCCGCATCTATGAGTGCAACTAATGGCTGTGGATCCTTCGTGCCTGCAATGGTAAGGTGTGCCTCACGTTGTCCTTTTCCCTTCTTCTTAGATTGGAAAGCATTAATAACATGCGACGCACGACCTTACCCTTCTTTCCCCTCTCTTTTGTAAGAGAATTTCTCACCTTGTAGCTATTAGCATTGGCTTCATGACCGACATTGCTACTAGGCTGATGTGAGATTTAGTTCTTCCTTAGAACATCATCTTGAGCTTCCGCAACTTGCATGATGTCAATCAATTCGGCATACTTCTTATAGTCGTCTTGACAATAATTGTGTGTGAATTGCACCGCATTCGGGTGAAAGGTAGAAAGTCTTCTTAATTTTCTGCTCATCCATGATTATCTTACCACATAGTTGAAGATTGATAGAAATTCTGTACAAATTTTGGCCAAACTGGGCCAGTCCTTTCGAACTTCTGGTTCGTGATGCTAGTCATCTACATATTCATACAAAGAGTTCATAAGATTACTGCTGGTAATTTGCATAAAAAGGTTACAAAAATTCTAATAATGTTCCCGTATTTTTCTATCAATTGTTCACAATTTACTGCTATTTTCAAGGATTAAAAGTAATATAAAAATCACAGATAATCAAAACAGAAAATACAATATATAAATTGCATAGAAATAATAATAACAAAGTTAAACATGCTTCAAATGCTCAAAATGATTCAAAATTTGAATTCCTAAGACCCTTTTCTGCTGGAATATGAAATTTTGGTGAATTCTGCAATTTTGAATCTATTATTCATATTCAATTGCAAATGTTGCCTTATGCAAAATAACCACATAAGTCATTCCTTTGGAATAAGCCATCATCTATAAATTGCATTCTGTGGTATGACCTGCGAGTACGGCTGTGTACTCATGCTTGCTTCAAACAATCAACAGAAGTGGAAGAATCTCCACCTGCATTTGAGGAGGAGTTCTACGAAGGTGCTGATCGTTAGGGTCTTGATCCCAGTAGGTTGCCTGTGGTGAATTGGTGGGATTCTGCTGGAGTTAAACTTTGTTCTGTTGCTGCTATTTTATTTATTGTCAGCCCTGTGTGGCTTAATAAATGTAAACTCGACCATAAGGTCAAAACCATTATTTGCTATTCAAATTAGTCATTTATTCTATTAATCGTCTTGTATGGACCGATATTCATCTATGTTGATACTGCATACACTAGTGTGATCTTGGACAAATGCAGAATACACAGAGGGTTGTAATACTCTGAAAAATAATATTAATAATAATAATAACGTCTTAAGGGCTTGTGCGTAATTAAATAAAAAGAATTTGTGAAAAATAGATTATTTCAGAGTTTTTAAGAGCCATATAAATAGATTGTGGGTTTTCTAGAAACCCTAATAGCTTTTATTTTTTTTTTCCTCCGCGCCTCCACATTTTTTTCTCCATCGGTGCCTGACCATTTTCTCTGCGTGCGTGCGGCATCTGCGCCACCAATCCTCTCGGCGTTCTTTGCGTTGCCGCGCGGCGTGGAAACCGCCCGATCGCTGTCGCGTCTGCGCCGAAGGTCGCTTTGTCTTACTTCTTCGTGGAGCCGAAACCAACGGCCGAAATTTCTTCTTCTGATTTTTCTTAGGCTGCGGCTGCTGCTTTGCTCTGCTGACTGCGGCGTTCTTCTTCTCTTTGCCTTCTTAGCCTCTTCTTCTGAGCCGATCTGCTGTGCGCGTGAAGCCAAGCCGCCCGAGATTGCTTGCCGATCGGTGAGTCAGGAGTTCTTGCGCCCGTTGCCGCGTTCTTTGCGTGTGGGAGCCGGCAATCAAGCAATCGGTCGTGAAGCCGGTCGCTCTCCCGCGTCATTAGTTGGCAACAGGTGTGGAGGCGTGCTTACACAGGTGTGAGGTTTGCTAGCATTAAATACATGTTTTCCTCTGGTTTGCTAGACACTGTTAATTAGAGATTATAATTGAGGATAATTAGAGAAGGTTCTATAGTTTTTAGTCAAAGTGCCGATTAATAGATCTATTTAGCCTGCTGTTCTGTTGAACGATTTATTCGGGTACCTTAATGGCGAATGTTGAAAATATCATCTACTAGTTAATTGTAGATAATTTCGATATCTTTCTATAGCATATTTTATCATATCGATCGGACAAGTAGAATTCGAGTTATGATTTTCGGAAGACTGCTGTCTTTACGGTTGTCGTCTTTCGGCGCTGTTTTGGTAGACTGTAGATTAAAAATAGTAAATAGCTTAATTAGAGTTTTTGATCTACATGAAAGATGTAGATAATTGTCCAAGGGTTCTGTAGAATCTGAGAACGCGAATTTTGGTTGAGTAAAACAAAAGTTATGAATTTAGTAAGACTGCTGTTCCGAAGCGGACAGACCGGCTTTCTGGGCTAAATACGGAGGGTTAAATGATTTAATTAGAAGTCTTTGTAATCTAAGAAAATGTGGATAATTTTATGAAGAATCCAGAATGGGGTGGTTTGTGGTGATCGGACTTTCGAGTCAAAAGTTACGTTCGTTTTAGTACTAAGACAGCTACGGGTAACTATTCGGTACCGGCGTAACGTGGTATATTTGGGGACGAGTAGGAGCGAAGTATATTGATTGCTATTCTTGTTGCTGTAGCTTGTATTGAAGTTTGTGTATTTAATATAGGAGAGGCGTCGTACTTGTTGCCATCTGCTAGCCAAATCGTGCGTCGCAACTAGTAAAGGCAAGTGCATGGTAGACAGCGATCAATGATGATCACTGTTTTCTTTATCTTCTATTACCATTATTGTTGTGCTTTTATCTTGTTTAATTGCAAACAATGGAATGACATGGTTATATCTTTGTTGATAAACATGATGAAAAGTTGGATATGGTGTTTATGATGGAGTTTGCATGTTTGCATTCATAAGCATCTTTGCATATGAGCTGGTGATCATGAATGATCACAACTCCACGGGAGTGGAGGAGGTCCCCGATCCTTATGGAGGAACGGGCTTGAGAGTGAATGTTGTCGCGAGCATTCACTCATGCTATACCATTATCTGTGAAAGAAGTGCATGTGGACATGTAGATTAGAGTTGCATTCATAAATGAGATTAATGTGTGTTAAACAAAGGGAAGGTAACAGCATGAGAATATTAATAGAAGTGCATGTGATGATAATGAAGTTATTGATTACTGTTGACTTATTATTGTCCGTTGTATATTGATGTGTTTCTTTGAGTCGTGGACTCACCCTTGCTCTTTGTTGTCTTTAGGTGATCTTCGAGGACGCCAGAATGGCGAGAGCGAATAGAGCACATGGACAACATATGATCATTTATCTTAATAATCTTTTCATTCAGAATTGGATTACACTTGGACATGTTAGAGGTTGAATAAAGTTTAGGACATCGTTTGGACTAGACTATTTGCTTTATTAATTTGGATTCATTGGCTGATGCTATTTTGGATTATTTACCTGGCTATAATTCCCATTGCTTATTTATTGTCGCTTGATCCATAATTATGCATGTCCTTCTTGTGGTCCATTGATATGATTGTCATTGCCTCCTTGCTGTAATTTTTATAGTGTGTCGATAATTATTAGTTTAAAGCGTAGTGTGGTGGCATTCTAGGCTCAGTGTTGGGCTGGGGTGTTACAGTCCAGAATTGCATTTTTGGGTCTCGACAGAGGTAGTATCAGAGCCAGGTTGACTATAGGTCTTGACCTTAGTTAGATCGATCGTCTTAGTGTCCAAACTATTTTCTAAAGCAAAATTAACTTGCAAGATTAATTGAACTGCTTAACTCCTCTCATGTCTTTCTTGACTCAACTATTGCTTTCCCCTCCCCACTATTTTTAAGTTGTTCTTACCCCTATTGTCTGTCTTGTCAAATGCCTCGTCTTCAGAACTGTGGTGAGCGCAAGGGAGGACTTCCTGCTGAACTTTGGAAGCTGTTGCAAGTGCTTAGAGGATTCGACCGTCTGATGTACCATAGCAGCAACTAGGTAGTGAACGGTCGAGACCGTGGAGTGATCTGTTATTTGACTATCCACGCCCGGAAGGACGCCAAAGCAAGTCGACCCCTGAACATCTCATCACGAAGGATGATTTGGATAGAAGCAATTCAAGAGTGTTGGACCGAAAAGTCGACTAGAGAGGGGTGAATAGGAGCACGCTCACTTTTTCACAAATAATAGATTCAATAATATTTTACTCCAATAGTTATGGAAGCTATAAATATCAACATACCAATACAGCGGAAGACTAGTATTGAATACAATCTAACCCCCGAAGCAAAACAACGAAAATCGACACAAGCTAAAATTCTAAGTGTTGGGCGGTCTGACCTCTGTGTTAATGACGGTCGGACCGGTCACCTTGGGAGGTCGGACCGGTGACCATGGGCGGTCTGACCGCCAGCCTGATAAACAGAGAAAACAGTCCGAAAAACGAAGTTGCAAATAGATGTAACTTTTGATCTACAACTCCAAACTTGATGAAACTTGGAACACACCTTCTCTAGGATGTCAGGAACCTATTCCAATCGAATATCGTGAAAATACTTAGAAAAATTACGATCCTTTTCCGTTTGAGAGGAGGATGGTTCAAAACCGAGTCAAAACGAAAACTAGATCCAAAATCTTGCTCGTGGGTGATTGATGATCAAGATGATCCTAGATATGTTCCCACATGTCACAGCAAGCTAGATCACATGAAGAAATCAAGCAAAAACTCGCGGATCAAAGAAAGATTCAAAATTATCAAATAGAGAGAAGGAAAGCAAAGAGACACATATTTGATCAACCTCTCCTTTGATTGATTTGATATGATTTGGGTTTACAGCCACTCCATCAATAGAGGACAATGCTCAATCAAAGACCATGAAATCAAATCAAAACTCTTTAGAACCCTAACCTCCACAAATCCTCTCCCTAAGCAAATTAGGGTTTCAAAATAATGAAAGAGTTGAAGGGGCGTGCAGCCACCTTCCTCCTCTATTTATAGTGGAGGGTTAAACCTTCTAGAATATTGAATCAATTGGGCTCCCGTTAAGGCCCATCACAAACGGGTCACACACGCATGCGTTTTAAAGCGTCATCTTTATCGCCTCTTGACCTAATCAGTTTCACCTTGCGCCATCTTGCGCCGCGGACTGGCAAAAGGTCACCCTTGTCCATTCTGCACCACACTTGAGTTCATTGACCTCACCCGGCATCGTCGATCGTTCTGGACCTCAGCTCTCTAAGCCTAGTCCCGATCATCCTCGCCGTTGACCGTCGTTGACCACCAAGCAACCTGCACACCAATTGACAAGCAAATCGAATCCCGGAACAAATTCTTCACAACTTGACCCATATTAGTCAAAACATGCATCATGCAACACATATGCACTAAAACTCATGACTTTGACCTAACAACCAAACATCGCCGCCACGAAGGACAACGATACAAGTGAAATTCGGTCAGACCGTCTGCATGGCCGGTCTGACCACCACCTGTTGGCTGGTCTGACCACCCAGCTGGGACTTAGCCAAATTTTCACGATGGAAAACCGAAACCTACTGGAATTTTCAAACCAATAGAACTTTTGACTGGAGACTCCAAATATTATGAGACCAAGTGCAATAGAATCTCCTCTCTTACCTACAACCTCTATTTCTGGCCCAGTCCAAAAAAACTTCTTTTTGCATTTGACCGGTCCGACCACCGCTATGGCCGGTTGGACTGCCACTGGCCTGACAACACTGCTACTTTGACGAAAACGCACGATTCGACAAACCTTCAATGCCATTGCCAATTGTAAAATCATCCTAAGATCATGAGCATATCCCCATGATATTCACAATCTTCCTCTTGATGCACACATTGGCAATTATCCATAAAATATAATTTGGAGGTTTGAAAAGTAAAATACTTTCGTTTTCGCATAAAGACACAACTTGGTCCATAAGCAAGAGAAAGCAATGGAAATGACCACGCTAGCATCATAATAGCATAGGCAAGTGAGATAAGGCAAAAGAAATCATAAAAACTTTAAACTCGAGAAAAGAGTAAAAAATCTCACTTAAGATCCATATGAAAGAACAATTGTTCCATTGACCTTTGATCATCGTGAGGATTAATGTGGATATCGTGAGGATATGTGCACGATCTCAGGATGATGAGTCAATTGGCAATGGCGTCATTGGTTTGCAAAATCTCGCGTTTTCGGGTTTGCTCCAAATTTGTCGAGCCTTTGGTGGTCGACCGGTTGTCTTGGCCAGGCGGATCGCCAGTGGAAGCGATCCGACCGCCCATGTTGGCGGTCCGACCATAAAAACAAATTTGGGATTTTGGGTGGGCCAAAAATAGGTTGTGTAGGCAAGTGAGGAGTCTCTGGATGTGGTCCCATCATTTTGGAGCTCGGTCAAAAGTTCTATTCGATTGAAATTTCGGAAGGTTTGAATTTCTCGCTTGAATTTTGGCTAAGTCATTTGGACCGTCCGACCGCCGTTGTGGGAGCGGTCCGATCCAAGCATGAAATCGGTCGGACCGCCTTGTGGGGCGGTCGGACCGGCATCACTGGAGATGAGCCAAGTGTGGCATTGAGTTTGTTACGAGTGTGTTATTCTATGAACTTCAATGCTTTATTGATGTATATTGCATTGCATGGAACCGCGTGGGTCAAGTTGTGAGGAACTTGTTCCGGAAGCGGTTTGTTTGTCTATTGTTGTGCGGTGGCTTGCGAGTCAACGGCGTCAGCGGTGAGTGGATCGGGACTACGCTTGGAGAGCCGAGGTCGAGCGATCGAGGATCTGGGTGAGGTTGTGTGACTCAAGCATGGTGCGAATGGACAAGATGGATCGAGCGGGAGGTTGAAGCAATTTGGTTGGATCGGTGGTGCGGATATCGGTGCGAGTCTCTGGAGTTTCCGATGGGATTCGGACAAGAGAGGCTTGGCGTCGATGAGAACCGCTGATCAACCTACACGTGGTGAAGCAGGCGATTGCTTCAAGAGTTATTTGTGTGTGGGTCCCATGTGTAAGAGACCCAAAAAGGGAAACCCTAGCTCTCTAGTATAAATAGGAAGGGGAGAGGTGGAAAACACAAGCAAGCATTCATTTAGCCCCCTTCTTCTTTTTCTAGGGTTTGGAGGAGAGGAGAGGAGAACTAGGGTTGGAGTGTGCTCCTTGTTGAGCTCTTGCCCTCCTTGGTGGAGAGGCTTTGTAAGCATCTATTGTGGATGAACAATCTTGTGATGCTTAATTGAAAGATCAATTGCTCCCTTTGTGTTCTTCTCTCTTTTGGATGTTTTTGGTGCTTCCTTGATTCAACGGTTCATGCTTGGTCTCTTGGCCTACTCTATCTTGCTTTGATGTGTGGGATTACTCCTAGAGTCATCTAGTTCATCAAACCCCCACAAGCAAGACTTGAATCAAGTTTTTCTCATTTCTAGGGTTTGTGCACTTCTTTGGTAAAATCTCGAGAGATCGATTCTGCGAAGTGGATCTGACGGATCGTCGCTAGAAATAGGTCTCCAATACCATTAGGAAGGTGTGCTAGAAATTTGGTCAAGTTTTATTGGTTGAATCAAAAGTTGGATCAAATTTCGTTTTGGATTTGGGTGGAGATTTTGATCTTGGACTCTACCGGTCCGACCGCCTTTCAGCGGTTCGACCGCCGGTATATTCGGATCACCGGTTTGGCGGGTCGAATCGTTGTCCACCGTCCGACCATTGGTTAGTTGCGGTCGGATCATTGGATCACCGTCGGTCCGACCGCGCGTGGTAGCCGGTCGGACCGCCGTGTCGATGAAGAACATTGAGTTCTTTTCTCCTTTTGTGTTGTGTGCTTGAGGGGTTTATCAAAGTCAACACAAGGCTTCCGTTGTGTGCTGCTGAACTTCTTAGCTTTCATAGCTAAAGGAGTAAAGTTCGTGTTGGTTTTGATTTAGGCGAGAAAGTTTTGAAAGCGCCTATTCACCCCCTAGTCGCCTTTCCGGTCCTACAAGTGGTATCGAGCCTGTTAGCTCTTTTCTATAGATCTTAACGGTCTTTGGAGCCATGGCGATGACAAGTACTCAACCAAGCCACACATTTTGAGGGAGTTGACTTTGCATCTTTGGAAGGCTTGTATGCAAGCGTATATCGAGGCTCAAGGGCACGCTATTTGGCTAAAGGTGAAAAACCCTTATGTCGTGCCACCGATGACGATCGATCACTCGGATGTGGAGGCCAACAGAAGGCTCGAATTATTTGATCCAAGGCCTTAGTCGATCCGAGTTTGGCGTGTTGCTCACTTGCGGTGCTGCTCACGAGATCCGCGGACACTTTGTGATTATCACGAAGGGTCCATCGCGATCAAGGAAGTGAGGCAGAACCACTCAAAAGGTTTACTCGAAGATCGAACAAAGGCCCGTGAGTCTTTGGATGAGTGTGGGAAGATTCTCTAAAATTCTTCATGATCTCCGTATTTGTTGACTTGATATTTTCTCGAATGCGAAAATGCACGCCGACTTACGGGTGCTCTTGATGTGAAGGTGCAGGGTATGAAGATCACTTCCATCAATGACAACATTGTCATGAGTGAGCTTACCATGGATAAGCTCTACTCGAGGTTGAAGACGCATGAGATTGACTTTATCTCGCGTCTCCCAAGACAGTCGATGGCTTTAGTGGTCGACAAATCCAAGGGTTGCTCTTGATTCTCTTGATTGTAGCTCATCGGCTTTTCATTATCTCGCTTTACATTCCTTGAGTGATGAGCAACTTGAGAAATTGCCCGAGGATGACTTAGCCCTCCTTTCCACCAAATTCACAAGAGCGTACAACAAGGTGAGAAATAGGAGGAGGAGGGACCTATCACGTGCTTGAATGTGGTGAGCCAAACCACATTCGCTCCAAGTGCCCCAAGCTAAAGGGCAAGGAGGAGAAGGAGACACGAAGACATCCCGGAGAGGATGCAAAACCCAAGAAGACAAACTATCGAAGTTTGTCGGTAGGGTCCTGCCGCTCTTGAGAATGTAAATATGAGCGATGTGGACTCGGAAGCGGAGGACGACGAGTGATTCTCGTGGCAAGAAGAAGGCGCATGACTTCACCGCATGTGTTTCATGGCCAAGAACAGCCACGATAGCGACTCCTCCAACAATGAGGATCCTTTCAGTGATCCTGATGAGGTATGCCCTTCTATTGCTGATATGAAAAGGGCTTTGGTGCTTGCTGAACAGAAATTGCATAAGCAAGTAAAAATGATTAGGAAGCAGGACATTATGATTGATAATTTGAATCTTGAAGTTGTTAGGCTTAAATCTATCAATCCTGCTGATATTTGTGATTCTGCACTAGCTTGCTTAAAGATTTGACAAGCTTGAAATCTGCTCATTCCTCTGTCACAAATCAACTAAAAGATGCTCTCGATGAACTAGAATCTTTCAAGTCTAGATCTGCTTGTTTAGATGTCATTCCTCTTGATGTGACTGCCATGGAAGCTATCCCTTTAACTTGCTCTAATTGTGCTTTGCTAGAATTAAAATTGGATAGTTCCTTAAAAGAATTGTAAAAGTTTGATGCTAGTCACACATGCTCTCATTGTAAGGATAATAGGATTAAGATGCAAGAGATGACAGAAACATTGATTTACTCTAGAGTTGCATCTTGTGAAAATTGTCCCAAGCTTACAATTGAGATTGAAGCCTTAAACAAGACCACGGAAGAAAAGGCTAAAATTGAAAGATCCATGTCTTTTCTTGCTTCTAAAAGGTTATTGATTCTAACTCTTGTGTTTTGAATCTTTGAAGTTGAAACCATGGTTAGTCGGATACAAGAGGCGTTTAGAGTCAAGTTTAAGGAAGCGATTGAGTAGGATTCAGGAATCCTATTGTGTGTCTTGTGAGGCCTTCAAAGTGGAAGTGGCCCTTCTTAAGAGTAAGCGCAATGAGGTAATCAAGTCTAGCAAGTGTGCTAGATGTGAGGAGTTAGTGAAGAGAATGATTACCTCAAGGTGACTCTTGAGAAATTTTCAAGTGGGAAAAAGAAACTCAACATGATTCTTGATCAATCCAAGGTGGCGTGAAAAATAGTGGTCTAGGTTTCAACCCCTAGAGCATTCAAGAAAAACCCACCTAAGATTGCTAGAGTTGTGAAGAATGGTTTGTTTGAGCTAGAACCTCCTAAGCCATCCGGGTTGTTTTCAAATCCGGTGGTTTTGCTCAAACTCTTTACGGCAAGAAAGGTGCTTTCACTCATTCTGCAGACCCTCAAAGGTCGAGTACCATTGCACCTTCTCGCAGAAAGAAGGCCATCTTGTTGAGTTACCTTAGGAGAGCAAAACTTGAGAGAAAAGAGAGGATGGCGTCCTAAGATCCATTAGAGGAGTCCCTTCTCGGATGTAGTCTCTAGAGCTAGGCGACTGTTTATCGCACCACACATAGGCCTAGATTTGTAGAGAACTTTGTAGACTCTTTTGGTGGGTCTAGGCGGCATGTTGGATTAGGACATCGTGAGGAGAGACACGGGTAGCACCTAGGCAGGGGAGTATCGATCTTTTGGTAGATCGTTTGGAGAGGTCTAGGTGGTTCTCATGTGCATTCTTATGATTTTATTCTGATCATGTTTCACTATTTCTCTCTTTGTTCCCGGACATCGTGCTTCTCGATCTTTGGATTCCTCGTTCATTTATCACTAACCCAAAGATCTTGAGCACGGATGTTTTCGATTGTGCCTTTTAGGTCCGTCGTGCGAGGAAGGAGGACAAGTGGCTTGTTGACTCGGTGTTCTCGACATATGACCGAGATTCTAGATGGTTCTCCTCCTCACACGTGCATCCGCAATGAATTGATTACATTTGGGGATGCTTCTACCGGACCGTGTTGCAAAGGGCACTTTGTCGCGTCAACGACAAGTTCATGCTAAAAGACGTCGCTTTGGTGAGTAAGGCGAGGTATAATCTTCTATCTGCTTCTCACCGCTTGCTTGATGAGGGTCTAGAAGTGAGGTTTAAGAGAGGTGAGTGCAGAGTTCTAGATTCCTCGGTGAGCTTGTTTTGAGATCTCCGTTTGAGAAGATTTTACGTGCAAATTTCAGATTTCTTACGCTTCTAGTCCTAGGTGTCTTGTAGCCTCTGATTCTCATGACCTTGTTTTGTGGCATCGTAGACTTGGGCATATAGGTTTTGATCATTTGTCTAGAGTCGGTTGCAAGGACTTGATTAGAGGTTTGCCTAAGTGAAGGTGTCGAGAGATCTTGTGTGCTCACCTCAGTAGACATGGTAAGATGGTGTCTGCTTCCACCCACCTCTTACTTTGGTAATGGTGATGGACTGGACGACTTCTTCACTTAGATCTGATTGGTCCTTCTAGAGTTCAATCACCGTGGGAAATGGTATGTCTTGGTGGTTGTGGATGATTACTCGGTATTCATGGGTTTATTTTCTTACTTCTAAGGACGAAGCATTTGGATTCTTTAAAGATTTGGTCCTTAGAATTCTTTGTTGATATACCCGGAGCTTTGAGAGCCATTAGGAGTGATAATGGGACAGAGTTCAAGAACTCTTCTTTTCTACCTTCTGCGATAGGGAATTGAGCATCGCTTTCTTCTCCTAGAGTTCCTCAAATAGAATGGTGTTGTAGAAAGGAAGAACAGAACCCTTGTAGAGATGGCTCGGACCATGCTAGATGAGCATTCTACTCCTAGGAGATTTTAATGAGGCGATCTCTCTGCTTGTTATATCTCCAATAGGGTTTTCTTGAGATCTGTGGTTGGGAAGACTTCTTATGAGCTTAGATTTGGTCATTCTCCAAAGGTCTCTCATTTCAAGATTTTTGGTTGCAAGTGCTTCATTCTTAAACATGGCAATCTTGATAAATTTGAGTCTAGATGTTTTGATGGCATATTTCTTGGATATCCCGCTCATTCTCGTGGCTATCGTGTTTTTAATGTTGATACTAACAAAATTGTTGAGACTTGAAGTCACTTTTGATGAGGCTAGTCACAGTACTAGACCCGATGCTTGGTACAGGTTTACGAAAATCAAGAAAGCATCTTCGCCGATGATGATTACGAGGATGAAGACTCAAACCATCCTCCTGCTACCTCGAGAGGGGTGGAGAGCTGCTACTACTACTTGATGTCGGTGAGCGGCCGCCTCCTATCCCCACCGACGATCCGAGTGGCTCTGTTCCTACCTCCACAACTCATGGGGTAGAGGCCATACGCACCAGAGCACCTCTTCGCATTCAATGACAACATCCTCTGAGCAGATGATTGGGGATCTTCAAGAGCGAGTCACTCGCTCGGGTTTATTCTCTGATTCCCATGCACATTACGCTTTTGTCGCTTCTTTTGAACCCCGAGATATCACCCATGCTTTATCGATGCCTCTTGGGTCAATGCCATGCATGAAGAGCTTGAAAATTTTGAAAGAAACAAAGTCTGGTTTTTAGTTGAGCGACCTTGATTCTCATGTTATTGGAACAAAATGGGTGTTTAAAAATAAGCAAAGTGAGGATGGATTGGTTGTTCGCAATAAAGCTAGACTTGTTGCTCAAGGTTATTCCTGTAGAGGGCTTAGACTTTGAGGAGACCTTTGCTCCAAAGCTAGATTGGAAGCCATTCGCATTCTTTTAGCATTTGCAACATCCAAGGGTTTCAAGCTTTTTCAAATGGATGTTAAAAGTGCCTTCTTGAATGGCTTCATAGAAGAAGAGGTCTTTGTCAAGCAACCTCCTGGGTTTGAAAATCAAAATTCCCAAACCATGTTTTAAACTCTCTAAAGCCTGTATGGATTGAAACAAGCTCCTAGAGCTTGGTATGACAGGCTTAAGAGTTTCTTGCTTGAAAATGATTTCAAAATGGGAATGGTTGATAAAACCTTGTTCACTCTCAGGCATGGCAGTGATTTCTTGTTGGTTCAAATATATGTGGATGATATTATTTTCGGTGGTTCCTCTCATGCTTTGGTGTCTAGATTTTGATTCTATGAGCGGTGAATTGAGATGAGCATGATGGGAGAGCCGACATTCTTCCTTGGTCTTCAAATCAAGCAAGCGAAAGAAGGCACCTTCGTCCACGAGTAAGTATACAAAGGATCTTCTTGGCGCTTCAATATGGGAAGCGATGAGGCCAATGTCTACTCCCATTGCAACAACCACCGTCTTTGGACCACGATGAGGATGGAGAGTCCGTGGACGGAAGAAGTACCGCATATGATTGGATCCCTCCTCTATCTTACAAATACGAGGCCGGACATACAATTCGCCGTATGTCCATGCGCTCGATTCGAGCTTCCTCGTGCTTCTCATCGTCAAGTCATGACGCGCATCTTGGTATCTTCAAGATACGCTTGATTTTGGACTCGGTATTCTTCTTCTTGGCTCTTTCAATTCGAGCATTTTACGATCTTGATTTAGCACGGTGTAGAGTTGATAGGAAGAGTACTTCGGCACTTGTCATTTCTTGGGCACATCTCTTGTTTCTTGGTCTTCTAGAAAAAAGTCTTACATTGCCTGATCTGGTAGAGGTCGAGTATGTAGCTTGCCGCCCGATGGGCTGCTCTCGGAGTTCTCTGGATTTTATCCACGCCTGCGGGACTATGGGTTATCTTTGGGAAGTGTTCCTCTTTTACGTGACAACACTACGCAATTAATATTGCCAAAACCCAAAGCAACATTCGAGGACTAAACACATTGATATTCGATTTCATTTTCTGAGAGATCATGTTGAGAAAGGTGATGTTGTGCTTCATTTTGTAGAGTCTGAGCAACAGCTTGCAGATATTTTCACTAAGGCTCTTGATTCTTCTCGTTTTGCTGCTTTGCGGGGAGAGTTAGGAGTTATTAGTCCTATTGGGCTGTTTTGAGGGGGAAGTTGCTCTTTTTGCACTCATTGTATCATAATGCATGTTTCATTTCTTTTGTCTTGCATTGTATAATAAAATTAGTGGAGCTTTGATTATTATCCTTGTATAACTTGATTTCATCTTCTATACCTTGTCATATCAAGTGATAGTCTGCTAGACCTCTTTTATGGCTCTTCGTGTTTGGCTTAGCCTTTGCCTTGCTAGCTCTATATCTGTGAGAAATTTGAATCAAATCATGTCTTGTTGGATCTTGTGACTAGTTTTGCTCTAGTGATCCGCTTATGATTCTCGCCATGTCTTACAAGTCGATTTGAGTCTTGAACTTTTTGAGATGAAAAAAAAGGAGCTTTTTATCTTCATAAGTCAAGCAAAAGAAAAAATCTACGTCTTGAAAAAGCTGATCTCACCAATCCTTTCTCATGAGACGGCTTGCCATTGCACTAGGCATGAACTCAGGGGGAGTTTTGGATGACCTAGATCATTCTTTTAAGCTTATCGCTTGAGATGGTCGCGGCAAGGCTTGAGATCTAGCACAGCAAAAAAGGAGAAAGAAAAATTTGCCCAAAAGGGCTAAGTGCTTGAGCTTTGCTTCAAAAGAATTTTCTTAATGCTCAAAATGCCTCAATTCTTGTTTTGTGTCTCTTTTTACTTATAGACATGGCTTGACTCATTGTTGGTTGCCTTGAGTGAATCTATGATTTTGAGCAACCGTTCATGATTGTAATTCTGTTAATCTCAGATTGCTGCTATCTTGGTTTTAGCTTTGCAGTACACGTTTTGCCATGATTGAATATAGCGTCTTCTCTTCATATGGCTTGGTATAATACTTGTTCTGTCTTCATGTATAATGGTCATGGCTCCTTTTCACTAAAGTTCAAAAATAAAGTCATTCCTTCATGCTCTTTCTTTTTCATGCATCTTGATGAATTCATTGTCAAAGGGGGAGAAAGATTGTGAAGAAAATGATGTTAATGATGTTGGAGCTTTTGGTTTCATACTCAAGGTTTAATATAAAAGAACTTCATAAAATAAAATTTTGAATCTTTTGAAAATCTGTGATCATGGTGAGTTGAGTTTCTGGGTTTCATTGTCTTATCTTATTTGATTTGCAATTGAAGAATACTCACAATGATCAAAGGTCAAATAGAACAATGTGTCTTTCATTTGGACCTAAGTGAGATTTTTGGCTACTTTACGAATTTGAATCCTTTTGTGCTTTCAATGCCTTATCTCACTTGCTTTCACTATTCGAAGCCCGACTTGGTCGGTTCCTAGGCTTTTTGTTGCTTATGGACCAAGTTGTGCCTTTATGCAAACAATGAAGTTTTTACTTTTCATTTGAAAAACCACATTTTCTTGAAAATTGCCAATGTGTTCATCAAGGGGAGATTGTGGATATCGTGAGGATATGTGCGATCTCGGGATGATGAGTCAATTGGCAATGGCGTTATTGGTTTGCAAAATCTCGCGTTTTGGGTTTGCTCCAAAATTTGTCGAGGCCACCGGGCGGTCTGACCGGTTGTCTTGGGCGGTCGATCGCCATGGAGCGATCCGGCCGCCATGTTGGCGGTCCGACCGCAAAACAAATTTGGGATTTTGGAGTGGGCCAAAAATAGGTTGTGTAGGCAAGTGAGGGAGTCTCTGGATGTGGTCCCATCATTTTGGAGCTCCCAGTCAAAAGTTCTATTCGATTGAAATTTCCGAAGGTTTGAATTTCGCTTGAATTTTGGCTAAGTCATTTGGACCGTCCGACCGCCCGTTGTGGGAGCGGTCCGATCAAGCATGAAATCGGTCGGACCGGCCTTGTGGGCGATCGGGCCGGCAATCACTGGAGATGAGCCAAGTGTGGCATTGAGTTTGTTACGAGTGTGTTATTCTATGAACTTCAATGCTTTATTGATGTATATTGCATTGCGGAACTCGCGTGGGTCAAGTTGTGAAGAACTTGTTCCGGAAGCGGTTTGTTTGTCTATTGTTGTGCGGTGGCTTGCGTGTCAGCGGCGTCAGCGGTGAGTGGATCGGGACTACGCTTGGAGAGCCGAGGTCGAGCGATCGGGGATACCGGGTGAGGTTGTGTGACTCAAGCATGGTGCGAGAATGGACAAGATGGATCGAGCAGGAGGTTGAAGCAATTTGGTTGGATCGGTGGTGCGGATATCGGTGCGAGTCTCGGGAGTTTCGATGGGATTCGGACAAGAGAGGCTTGGCGTCGATGAGAACCGTGATCAACCTACACGTGGTGAAGCAGCGATTGCTTCAAGAGTTATTGTGTGTGGGTCCCATGTGTAAGAGACCCAAAAGGGAAACCCTAGCTCTCTAGTATAAATAGGAAGGGAGAGGTGGAAAACACAAGCAAGCATTCATTTTAGCCCCTTCTTCTTTTTCTAGGGTTTGGAGGAGAGGAGAGGAGAACTAGGGTTGGAGTGTGCTCCTTGTTGAGCTCTTGCCCTCCTTGGTGGAGAGGCTTTGTAAGCATCTATTGTGGATGAACAATCTTGTGATGCTTAATTGAAAGATCAATTGCTCCTTTGTGTTCTTCTCTCTTTTGGATGTTTTGGTGCTTCCTTGATTCAAAGGTTCATGCTTGGTCTCTTGGCCTACTCTATCTTGCTTTGATGTGTGGGATTACTCCTAGAGTCATCTAGTTCATCAAACCCCACAAGCAAGACTTGAATCAAGTTTTCTCATTTCTAGGGTTTGTGCACTTCTTTGGTAAAATCTCGAGAGATCGATTCTGCAAGTGGATCGGACGGATCGTCGCTAGAAACAGGTCTCCAATACAATTAGGAAGGTGTGCTAGAAATTTGGTCAAGTTTTATTGGTTGAATCAAAAGTTGGATCAAATTTC
Source organism: Hsuehochloa calcarea (assembly GCA_036346395.1). Taxonomy (NCBI): domain Eukaryota; kingdom Viridiplantae; phylum Streptophyta; class Magnoliopsida; order Poales; family Poaceae; genus Hsuehochloa; species Hsuehochloa calcarea. The sequence continues at coordinate 34,520,060 of CM070600.1, forward strand.
GTTTTGGATTTGGGTGGAGATTTTCAAGATCTTGGACTCTACCGGTCCGGCCAAGCCTTTCAACGGCGGTTCGACCGCCGTGTATTCAGATCACTGGTTTGGCGGGTCGAACCGTATCCCACCGTCCGACCATTGGTTAGTTGTCGGTCGGACATTGGATCACCGTCGGTCCGACCGCCCGTGGTAGCCGGTCAGACCGCCCGTGTCCAGTGAAGAACATTGAGTTCTTTTCTCCTTTCGTGTTGTGTGCTTGAGGGGTTTATCAAAGTCAACACAAGGCTTCCGTTGTGTGCTGCGAACTTCTTAGCTTTCATAGCTAAAGGAGTAAAGTTCGTGTTGGTTTTGATTTAGGCGAGAAAGTTTTGAAAGCGCCTATTCACCCCCCCCCCCTAGTCGCCTTTCCGGTCCTACAATTAAGAAATGCAATTCAAGTTCAGAAAATGCAATAAGACGATAAGAATGCAATTCAAATGCTCCCATCACTATGATCCTCAGATTTTAGAAATTTTCAAATTCTCCAATTTTCTCCCCCTTTTTAACATTTTTATATCTTCTCCCCTTTATACAACATTGAAATATCTTCCCCCTTTGACAATGGAGTCATCAAGGAATCACGTCTTCCTCTCGTCCAGAGATAACAAATGCAGAATAGAGAAAGAAGCATAAGAAGGAGTATGCATGAAGTGCAATGGAGTGGCTTCATTTTTGTATTTTTCAAATTTTGATTACAAGAAGCTTTGAAGATTACCCAAGAGAACAAGCTAACATTTCTAATATTGCACAAACAACATATCAAGCCTAACAGCGCTAGCAAGATCATGATAAGACATATGTATCAAAGCTAAGCTCGAAGGCTCAATATAAAGCAATAAATTTGATCAATTTAAGCAAAGCTTCAAATTTAGCAAGCTCATCAACACGGATACTAAAATGATACTGGCCATGTTGAAATGTCAATATGAGATCAAAAAGCTAACAGTAACCACATTAAGAGATAAACAGGTTCTGAATTGAATCATTTTGCTCAAATTTCTCAAACGCCCATTTTTCAACATTTTTTTATTTGCAATGAATATGGAAGTTGACTAATGATCTAACTTAGTGACAAGATCCTGGACTAGGTGATACGAATTGTCGAACCCGGGAACGAAGGACCCCGAATTCTCTGTGTTCATACACTAGTCCAGGATTTCCAGTGTACACAGTCACAAAAATGTTATCACAAACATATCCAGCGTGTATTAATAGGCATAGAGTTTATTACAACTGGGGCCGAAGGCCAAATAAAACATTAAGCGGAAGCAAATAGTAAAGGTAAGCCACACGATACGCCACAGGCAATCGTCTGGAGATCGCGGCCTAATCGTCCTGCTCCTCACCTTCGGATAGCGTCTTCTCCCTGAATAATAATATTCAGCAAGAGTGAGCACTACAAGCTGTGCTGCAAATTACACCCAATCTGAAATTTAGAATGCATGCATAAGTTATTCAAAGGAAAGTTGTAAGGTTTATTTGCATAAATCAGCCTTTTGGTTTAAATAGTTATACTAAGTTTCAAGGCACATTTTTATTACATAATTAAAATCAGATTTAAAGATTGATCATTTTATAGTGGATAACCTCCATATGAAACATGGTGAAGGATACCCTCCTATCACAAGGCTACCCGCCAAATTTACCACAAGGATTAACCATCCTCAAATCATGTCCAAAGTTATTTTAAAAACCAAAAACAAATCTAACTTAGAGTGGCTTTGCTCAGCATGTCCATGACCGCGGACACGGCTATTCGAATAGATTTACACTCTGCAGAGGTTGTACAACTTTACCCACACGAGATAATTTGCAGTTATGTCGGCCAATACACACTTCCTTAGGTGTGTGACTAGGCAATTATCACAAGGCGTTTCCAATGTACTACCTCAATACCAATATGCCCGCTAAGGTTTCACTTCCATTAGGCTAACCACCTGCTGGAAACCCCCTCTTGCGCCAAGTGGGAATAAAGTCTAACCGACACCCACACAACAAAAATGGCATAAACAATACTGAGGTAATACAAATTATTAAGCCTGGTTCTGCCCATACAGAACATGTGGTAGTACGGTGGAGCTTTTGCAAGATGCGGCTCAAAGGCCGGTCCTTAATCTACTTGGGCAACTTTCAATAAAAACCCTGGGTCTCAGTCCTAACCAGACAGGCCCGTGCATAAACTTGCACCCACCAACGGTCCATGTTTGCCCAAGTACAAACCATTTTCTTTTATTTTAAATTTTCAAAGACATTTGCAAAAGTCCACCATGACAAGGCAATGTCATAGTCTTTTTATCAATTTAAGAAATTTTGGCTAGATTCTCCCAAAGTCAAATCTTTCATGGTCTAAGCATTTGCTAAGCATACCTTTATTTTTAAATTTATTTGACTAAGGTTACAAGGAATTGGTAATACAACAATCAAATTTGGCTATACAAAGGAATTGGAATAATTAAATATTTAAAACAGGAATTTAAAATAATTAAATACAATTATGCATGCAGTAATAATTTAAAATAGAAATTAAATAAATTTAAATATTGGGGCAAAATGGTCAATGGTGTAACTTGCCTTGCTCAAATTCCTAGTATTCTACTTCTTCAATAGGGTCAAGCTCTCCGGAGTCGTCAAAATCTATACGCGAAAATATTCCAAATTCAAACAGAATTCAAATGAACACAAATAAATTCAAATGAAAATTCAAATTAACTCCAAATTAAATAATTTTGGTTTAGTTAGCTAGATCTTGATTTTATACAAATTTAAAAATTTGAATCACCTAAATCGGAGTTTGTATGAAGAAATACGAGCTCTGGAAGTTTAAATCTAATTTTAATTCAAAAATAAAATTTGAATTTCCCAATTAAATTTCTAAAGGAAAATCTATTTATTGCGCCACCGACGCCAAGAATCTTGTTCACAGAGGCCGACATGTGGGCCCCAACAGTCATGGATCGAGTCCACTGGCGTTTTCAAGTCCACGGTGGACTCGGCTCACAAAGACAAGATCTGAAGCGGTAGTCTGTCTTTGGCCTGGCGCCCACGCTGGCGCCTAAATGGTCTCGTCGCCAAAATGCCCATGTGGCGCCAGTGGTCTTGACTTGGTCGCCACATCAAGCCAGAGGAGGCGGCGCTCGGGAACCAAGGTTCGGCGAACGCGCGCGGGCGAGCTCCGGAGGTGCGCAATAGATTCGAGAAACGACTTGAGTCGAGTCGCTACCCGGCGACGCGAGCGTGGCCGGAAGTTGGTCGGCGACGGCGAAGCGGCGGTCTTGTTCGGTTGTTGGCGGCGAAGGTGCTCGGGGATCTCCAGCGAGGACGAGGCGCGCACAGATCGCCGAGTATCTTGAAAGCCGATGGTGCGATCGCGGTGGCCGGAGAATGCTTTTGTCGCCGAATCGAAGAAGATGGAGCTTGGCCGCTAACGGGAAACTTCAAATGCCGTGATTGAGAGCGAGCAAAGCTTCGGAGTAGATGGAATGAAGTGTGGGAGAGAATGCGAATGGGGCACCTTTTATAGGCGAGGGGAGGCCGAGATGGAGATCGTGGGCGGCGATAATGGCGCGGCGAGAGAGGTGGGGCGTTACGGGCGAAATGATGGGGGTAAAGCCGAGGATGAGCGCGCGTTAGCTGGTGACTTGAGCGCGCGCAAATGGGGAGTAATGGGAGGGAATCACGGAATTGAAGAAATCCCGAGGTGCGGTAATGGCGGCGTCGCGCGGGGAAGAAAGAGGCGAGGAAGACGACATCATTGCGGTGGGCCCACCCGACAAGAGACAGAGAGGGAGAGAGGCGCGGCGGCGGATTGAATGTCGGCCGTCCGATTTGATCGGACGGCCGCGTTATTCAGCGCGGGAAGGGAGGATGGGTCGAGAAGCGCACAGGTCTTTGGGCTTCGCCCCGATCTTTAAAGAGATTTTAAAATTCTTTTCAATTGATTTAATTCCGAAATTCAAATAGGCTTTAGAAAATAGTAAATGAAGTCCAAAAATTTTGAGAAAATTCACAAAAATTCTATGAGTCATTCTGGACTTAAATAAAATAATTCCAATTTTTAGTTGGTAATAGATTTTGCACATAAATTCTTTTAGCCTTAATATACTTTATTGAAAAGCTTTTAAAAATTCGGAAAATCCACAAAAATTAATAAATCTTATTTTTAAATGAAATTGAAATTTTGGGTACATTACAAACCTACCCCCTTAAAGGGAATCTCGACCAGAGATTGAGACTGGTCGACAAAAGGTAGGGGTACTCGGCTCTCAAAACTTCTTCTCGCTCCCGGTAGCTTCTTCTTCGAATGATTGCTCCATTGAACCTTACAAGAGCGAATGACTTTGCTTCGGTGACGTTACGCCACATCGAGAATCTTGATTGGTTGTTCCACATAGGTGAGATCTTCACAAGATCGATGCTCTCAGCGGTGTTTCTTCATTGGTACTCGAGACATTTCTTTAAGCGGGATACATGGAAGACATTGTGAACACGACAAAGATCTTTGGTAGTTCCAATTGATAAGCAACTTCACCTCTTTTGCCAAAATCTTATAGGGTCAAACAAATGCAGGTGCGAGTTTTCCTTTAGTCTCAAATCTCTTCACTCCTCGAGTGGAGTTACCACGAGATAGACAAAATCTCCCATCTCGAAGGATAGTTCTCTCCGACGATTATCGGCATAACTCTTTTGTCGGGTTTGAGCTACTTTCAAATGTTCTCTTATTGCTTTTACCTTACTTTCAGCTTCTTTTATCAATTCAGTCCAAGAATTGGTGTTCTCCTACTTGATCCCAAAGGAGAGGGTTCTACACTTTCTACCATACAATGCTTCAAATGGCGACATCTCGTAGGCTAGCTTGAAAGCTATTGTTGTAGGAAAATTCTGATAGGGCAAATTCTTATCGGCTTCTTCCATAATCTATAGCACAAGCTCGAAGCATGTCTTCTAGGACCTGATTTACACGTTCAGTCTGGCCATCTGTTTGGGGATGATATGCTGTGCTGAAGTTGAGTCTGGTTCCCAAAGCTTCATGTAGACTCTGCCAAAATTTTGAAGTGAACTGCGAACCTCTGTCAGACACAATTTTCTTGGGTATACCATGTAGATGAGCGATCCTCGCCATGTACAATTCGCAAACTTATTGCTTCTGTAAGTGGTTTTGACTGGAATAAAATGAGCCACTTTTGTTAATCGGTCAATTATCACCCAAATGGAATCACAACCTGATTGGGTCCTAGGTAGTCCGGTGATAAAATCCATACCAATCTCCTCCCATTTCCACTCGGGAATTGGTAATGGTTGTAACAATCCGCAGTCTCGATGTTCCGCCTTAACACGACATACATCACAACGCAACAAACTCAGCGATCTCTCGCTTCATACTAACCCACCAATACTTTTCCTTCAGATCTGGTACATCTTTGTACTCCCGGGATGAATAGAGTAAGGTGATTCATGAGCTTCTTTCAGAATCAGTTGTCTGGTTTCATGGTGTTTAGGTACACGATGCGGTTGCCAAACCATACTTGTGCCTTGCTCGTCCTCAGAAAATCCTGGGGCTTTGCCTCTTCTCATGTTCTTCATGATTTCTTTGATGTCTTCGTCTTCTAGCTGTTTTTCTCTGATCTGACTTTGTATGGTTGGTTGGACTTCCACTTTGTGTTTATCTGACCTTGATGACAATTTCTAGATTCGGATGCTTTAGTTCTTCATACAACTCGGTTGATTTTCTTGAACTAACACCGTGTTGCAGTATGTTTTCCTACTCAGAGCATCTGCTACCACGTTAGCTTTACCCGGGTGATAATGAATTCCAAGGTCATAATCTTTTATCAGCTCCAACCATCTTCTTTGCCTGAGATTAAGATCTGACTGGGTGAAGATATATTTCAAACTCTTATGATCTGTGAAAATTTCACAGCGGTTACCAATGAGGTAATGCCGCCAGATTTTCAAAGCATGCACAATTGCTGCTAATTCCAAATCATGAGTTGGATAATTTCCTTCATGTGGTCTTAACTGACGAGATGCATAAGCCACAACTTTTCCTTCCTGCATCAGAACACATCCTAGCCCCTGGCGGGATGCGTCACAGAAAACTTCAAAATCCTTACGTATATCCGGTAAAACTAGCAATCGTGCGAGACTAGTCTTTTCTTGACTCTTGAAAACTATGTTCACAAGCACTTGTCCATTCAAATTTCTTTTCCTTCTTGAAGTTGAGTCATGGGTTTGGCGATCTTGGAGAAATTTTCAATGAATCATGGTAGTACCCGACTAATCCGAGAAAACTTCTCACTTCATGATGGACTTGGGTTGCTTCAATCCATTACTGACTTCAACCTTTGAGGGTCTCTCGCAACTCCTCCTGCGACACAATGTGTCCAAGAAATGCCACTTGATGAGCCAAAATTCACTTTTCTTGAGTTTAGCATAAAGTTGGTGTTCTCAAGTTTGCCCAAAATAATTACGAGATGTTTTTCATGCTCTTCCATATCTCTTGAATAGATGAGAATATCATCTATGAATACTACCACAAACTTATCCAAGAATTCCATGAACACTTTGTTCATCATATTCATGAAATAAGCAGGGGCATTTGTTAGTCCAAATGACATCACTGTGAACTCGCATACCCATATCCGGTGGTGAAGGTCGTGTCTTGGAATATCTTCCTGTCGATTTTTAGCGATGGTAGCGACCTCAAATCAATCTTGGAGAAAACATCGCTCCTTTAAGTTGATCAAGCAGATCATCTATCCTAGGTAACGGGTACTTGTTTTTGATTGTTACCTCATTGAGTGATCTATAGTCCACACACATTCTCATACTATTGTCTTTCTTTTGACAAATAGTCTTGGAGCTCCCAAGGTGATGAACTTCGGTTGAATGTAACCTTTACTCTGTAGTTCTTCGATCTGCTTCTTCAACTCTGCTAGATCATTTGCCGGCATTCTGTAGGGTCGCTTCGATATTGGAGCAGTCCCTGGGACTAAGTCAATTAAGAACATTATGTCCCGTCCGTGGCATACTGTAAGTCCTCCTAAAAACATCTGGATATTCTTGTACCACGGGTATATCTTCCAGTTTCACTTCCTTTAAACTGGTCAAGATAGGACTTCTTTCCGTAGAAGTCTTGGGTTGAAACTCTACTGAAATCCCTTGCTCATTGGTGAGGTTGATAGATCTACTAGCACAATCTATCCTGCCCTGATTTTTGGCAAGCCAGTCCATTCCAAGAATTACGTCCAATCCTTGCGAACGCAGGACTATTAAGTTGGCCGAGAAAGTTACTCCAGAGATTTCAAAGGTAAGATTTGGACAGAATAAACTAGCCCTCATTTCTGAGCCCGGGGAATGGATTAACATGGGCTTAACTAAGGGGGAGGTAGATAACCCATATTTTTCCACAAACTTATTTGAAACAAAAGAATGCGAAGCTCCGGAATCAAATAAAACTCGATCTTTGATCGAGTTGACAAGGAACGTACCAAGAACAACATCCGTCTTGCATGGGCTTCCTCTGCGGTGACGTGATTCACACGTCCCTTCATGAACTGACCAGCTGGTCTTGAGGGACCGCCGGAGACTGAAACTCCGGGAGTTGGCTTGACGGGGGTGACAGTCTGCTGCTTCTTGGGACACTTATTGGCATAATGACCCAACTCGTTGCAGTGAAAGCATGTGATTCTCTTGTGGAAATAATCAGCCTGCTGGGCTCGACCTCCGCACGAACTACTACGGAATCCGGAAGTATTTGGGCGTGGAACTGGTGCTGGAACTCTTGGTGTAGTAGTTTGGAATCTTCCACGCTGAGGCGGCTGAGACTGAGAAAAACGAGGCTTGGGCAGTCCTCCCGAGTTAAACTTTTGAGCGGCCATCCTCCGCTTGCGATTCTCCATTTCCTGATGTTTGCCTTCCTGGCGTATGGCCTTATTTACCAACTGCTGAAAGTCGGTAAAATCCTGAGAAATCAAACGAACAGAGAGTTCGTCGTTCAACCCTTCCAGAAACCGCTCTTGCCTGTCTTCGTCTCTGGCTACATCCTCAGGGGCATAGCGAGCAAGTTGGTTAAACTTATGCAGATACTCGCCAACTGAACGGTTTCCTTGGCGGAGCGAGCGAAACTCCTTCTTTTTCAAGGTAACCATGCCAGATGGAATGTGAGATCGGCGGAAAGCTTGTATGAACTCATTCCAAGTGATTTCTTGGGCATTAGCATGGGACATGCTGAAATTATCCCACCATTCAGATGCGGGACCCATCAATTGATGAGAGGCAAACAAAACTCTCTCACGATCGTACCTCGAGCAATATCCGGTTTCTTTCCAATGGCCCCGAGCCAATCATCCTGCGCCCATGGGTTCTCAGTGCTACTAGAAAATGTTGGCGGACGATCCTCATGAACTCGCACAAAGTTACTCTTGCGGGAGGTGGAGGAGCATGATAGGTCACGACGCTTGGGTATTCTCGATTCTTTGTGAAGGGATCACTAGCAACTCAATCAGATGAGTCTGATTGGCCATCATTTGGCGCCAGTCAGGGGCTTCAGTTGGAGGAGGTGGTGGCTGTTGAACTGGATTTTCTTGATATTCGGCATTCTCATTTCCTTGCCCTCTAGCACTGACACTTCCGGTGCGAGTGGTTACCATCTGATGAATTCTTCACAGATTAGACAAGAGGGACAAGAATTATAAGAGTATAGATCTAAAATAGCCCAAATTCAACAAACACAAGACAAGAACATTTCAGCAAAATAATTTATTTTTATTTTATTAATTCATTATGGCTACTACAAAGGTTTGGTAGCTCATAATTCGTAACTAAAGGAAAAATTTAAGGTCAAATCTATGGTGTAATTGGAGTATAATCTGGCTCACTAGAACTAGCCTCGCCTTCCTTGTAAGAGACCAGTTCTTTTTCTGCACTCTTCAACTTTTCTTCTGCATCTTGTAACTTCACTTGCAGAAGAGACAGCTCATCTAGTGTATTCCCGTAGGCATAATCCATGGCTCTGGCCAGATCCACCTGATGAGTGAGATCGGGACAGTCCTCATCTCTAGTTGAGCGGAAAGCACTGTCATGCCGGGTCGGAATGTGCATTGGGTAATAGTGAAACCCAGTGCCGTTGAGGCGATGACGTAGATTGTAGCGAAGTCGGCGGGTTGCTTCCTGGCCGGCATCCTGGATGCCTTCGGCGAAGGTGTCTCGTCGCATTGGGGCATCAAAGACGTGGAAGTCCGTGTTCGGCGATAGATTGGAGTAAAGGATCACCTCCACTCTCCATCGTTCCTGATTTCCCACTTTATACTTGTATCCTTGATACGTCGGTCTTTCTTCAAAGTCCAAATGCTGCATCATCTTCCGAGAATGGCGCCCAATGACCAAAAAGACTCCATGGGAAATGGCGGTGAACTTGACCATCTACAATTTTTGAACAGAGATGAGTTAGTAAATAATTTTTCAAGAGAAAAGTTGAGGAATGACTCGGAGGACCAAGGTATTTTTAATTTTCAAAATAAGTCCTTAAGGGTTTGATTTCCTTCTAGGTCACGACCTCACGATCGATATGGCTCGATACCACTTTTGTCGAACCCGGAACGAAGGACCCGAATTCTCTGTGTTCATACACTAGTCCAGATTTCCAGTGTACACATCACAAAATGTTATCACAAACATATCCAAAGGTGTGTATTAATAGGCATAGAGTTTATTACAAGCGGGCCGAAGGCCAAATAAAACATTAAGCGGAAGCAAATAGTAAAGGTAAGCCACACGATACGCCACGAGCAATCGTGCGGAGATCGCGCCTAATCGCCCCGCTCCTCACCTTCGGATAGCGCTCTTCTCTGAATAATAATATTCAGCAAGAGTGAGCACTACAACTGCTCATAAATTACACCAATCTGAAATTTAGAATGCATGCATAAGTTATTCAAAGGAAAGTTGTAAGGTTTATTTGCATAAATCAGCCTTTTGGTTTAAATAGTTATACTAAGTTTCAAGGCACATTTTATTACATAATTAAAATCAGATTTAAAGATTGATCATTTTATAGTGGATAACCTCCATATGAAACATGGTGAAGGATACCTCCTATCACAAGGCTACCCGCTAAATTTACCACAAGGATTAACCATCCTCAAATCATGTCCAAAGTTATTTTAAAACCAAAAACAAATCTAACTTAGAGTGGCTTTGCTCAAGATGTCCATGACCGTGACACGGCTATTCGAATAGATTTACACTCTGCAGAGGTTGTACAACTTTACCCACACGAGATAATTTGCTGTTATGTCGGCCAATACACACTTCCTTAGGTGTGTGACTAGGCAATTATCACAAGGCGTTTCAATGTACTACCTCAATACCAATATGCCCGCTAAGGTTTCACTTCCATTAGGCTAACCACTGTGGAAACCCCTCTTGCGCCAAGTGGGAATAAAGTCTAACCGACACCCACACAACAAAAATGGCATAAACAATACCGAGGTAATACAAATTATTAAGCCCGGTTACTCCCATACGTAACATGTGGTAGTACTGTGGAGCTTTTGCAAGATGCGGCTCAAAGGCCGTCATTAATCTACTTGGGCAACTTTCAATAAAAACCACAGGTCTCGATCCTAACTGCAGGCCAGTGCATAAACTTGCACCCACCAACGGTCCATGTTTGCCCAAGTACAAACCATTTTCTTTTATTTTAAATTTTCAAAGACATTTGCAAAAGTCCACCATGACAAGGCAATGTCATAGTCTTTTTATCAATTTAAGAAATTTTGGCTAGATTCTCCCAAAGTCAAATCTTTCATGGTCTAAGCATTTGCTAAGCATACCTTTATTTTTAAATTTATTTGACTAAGGTTACAAGGAATTGGTAATACAACAATCAAATTTGGCTATACAAAGGAATTGGAATAATTAAATATTTAAAACAGGAATTTAAAATAATTAAATACAATTATGCATGCAGTAATAATTTAAAATGAAATTAAATAATTTTAAATATTGGGGCAAAATGGTCAATGGTGTAACTTGCCTTGCTCAAATTCACTGTATTCTACTTCTTCAATAGGGTCAAGCTCTCCGGAGTCGTCAAAATCTATACGCGAAAATATTCCAAATTCAAACAGAATTCAAATGAACACAAATAAATTCAAATGAAAATTCAAATTAACTCCAAATTAAATAATTTTGGTTTAGTTAGCTAGATCTTGATTTTATACAAATTTAGAAATTTGAATCACCTAAATCGGAGTTTGTATGAAGAAATACGAGCTCCTGGAAGTTTAAATCTAATTTTAATTCAAAAATCAGAATTTCAGAATTTCCCGAATTAAATTTCTAAAGGAAAATCTATTTATTGCGCCAGCTGACGTCAGCAATACTGTTCACAGAGACTGACATGTGGGCCCAAACAGTCATGGACTGAGTCCACGGCGTTTTCCAAGTCCACGGTGGACTCGGCTCCTGAGACAAGATCTGGCGGTAGGCTGTCTTTGGCCGGGCCGTCCACGCTGGCGCCTAAATGGCTGCTACGTCAGCCAAAATGCCCATGTGGCGCCAGTGTAGTCTTGACTTGGTGCCACATCGGACAGGAGAGGCGGCGCTCGGAACCAAGGTTCCGGCGAACGGCGGCGCGGCGAGCTCCGGTGAGGTGCGCAATAGATTCAGGAAACGATACTGAGTCGAGTGCGCTACCTGGCGACGCGAGAGCGTGGCCGGAAGTTGGTCGGCGACGGCGAGAAGCGGCGGTGCGGTTCGGTTGTTGGCGGCGAAGGTGCTCCGGGGATCTCCAGGCGAGGACGAGGTGCGCGCGGGATCGCCGAGTATCTTGAAGATGGTGCGGTCGCGGTGGCCGGAGAATGCTTCTTGTCGCGGAATCAAGAAGATGGAGCTTCGCCGCTAACGGGAAACTTCAAATGCCGCGATTGAGAGCGAGCAAAGCTTCGGAGTAGATGGAATGAAGTGTGGGAGAGAATGCGCGTGGGGGCACCTTTTATAGGCGAGGGAGGCGGAGATGGAGATCGTGGCGGCGATATGGCGGCGAGAGAGGTGGGGCGTTACGGGCGAAATGATGGGGGTAAAGCCGAGGGATGAGCGCGCGTTAGCGGTGACTTGAACGCGCGCAAATGCGGGAGTAATCTGGGAGGAATCACGGAATTGAAGAAATCCCGAGTGCGGTAATGGTGGCGTCGCTGCGGGAAGAAAGAGGCGAGGAAGACGACATCATTGCAAAGCAGCCCCACCGACAAGACGGAGAGAGAGAGAGAGCGCGGCGGATTGAATGTCGGCCGTCCGATTTGATCGGACGGCCGCGTTATTCTCTGCGGAAGGGAGTGGGCGAGAAGCGCAAGGATCTTGGGCTTCGCCCGATCTTATGTGCACAGATTTTAAAATTCTTTTTCAATTGATTTAATTCCAGAAATTCAAATAGGCTTTAGAAAATAGTAAATGAAGTCCAAAAATTTTGAGAAAATTCACAAAAATTCTATGAGTCATTCTGGACTTAAATAAAATAATTCCAATTTTTAGTTGGTAATAGATTTTGCACATAAATTCTTTTAGCCTTAATATACTTTATTGAAAAGCTTTTAAAAATTCTAGAAAATCCACAAAAATTAATAAATCTTATTTTTAAATGAAATTGAAATTTTGGGCTGTTACACGAATCAACCTTGAGATAAGATTAAATCCGTGAATAAGCCCGATCTTTCACGGTACTAAAACCAACAAGTAATGCTCTCTCATGTGAATAATACCTCCTAACACCATGCAGTTGCTCTTTTCAATCTCACGGACCAAACAGCAAGCACCAGCCCAATTAATGAATGGACTTAATTGAGAAGCAATAAACAATTCGGCAATTGATATTGAATTCCCGATGTAACTTTGGCCGGCAAGCAGGACTAGAAATTCATGGTTAATGTCCACTCCAAATAGCTCCTGTCAACGCGCAAAAAGAAGACAGAGACAAGCTATGTGCCTCCAAACAGCAGCAGCCAACTGGTTCCTGTGCTCCTCCAACAAGCACTAGTAGTATTTGACGTTGTGGTGTCAATTCTAGCAGCAATCAATGGACAACAGAAGCAATAGCACCTCGTGACGTTTTGATGCAACCGAACAATGACTTAACCGAACTCCTCTCGCAAAGAACAACGCGGCGATGGATTGGCAGCACTTGATGTAGTGCAGGCCAATCCTAGATAAATCTTCTACCCGTGTGCTAGCAGCACACGAACATCAGAGATGATCCTCAAAGATCAGCACGCAAAAACTAATTCAAGGAATCAATTCCTACGTAGCAGGGCTGAAATTGCAGATTGAATCTCACCAGAACACATGGAACTCTTGGCCACCAACCATGGTGATTTTTTAGGATTTTTTATTAACTCCCCCCCCCCCTTCCATGATGTTTAGGCCCTGACTTTATAGGCCACACACACGCACTCTATCTTGAGTTGGACTCGGAAACGAACGAAAAAAAGAAACAGGCACACGCACCTAATGTCTGACATGGACAGGCACACGCACGTAATGTCCGACATGGACACATTCAAATATTAATCTCTAATAAAAGTTAGACTACTATTTGGATTAAAAAGGAAAGCTATATTTAATAAACAACAGGAATCTGACTCAATTAATTGGAATAATATGAGAACCCACGTAGAAATAATTCTTTTTAGCTTCGTGACTTAGCTCGCCTCGGACATCCTCGCACATGTGCACAACACTGCGCAAAATTGGAGTAGCACATGGGGCCGTATCATCCCCTCCCCCTTGAAGCAAAGCCGTCCTCGGCTTTGGGGTAATCTTCAAAGCTTTCTTCTTCTTTGCCGAAATTTTTGTCACTTTGATTGCATTCTCCATCATTGGTTTAAGCACATGTCGCTTCGTGATGCATAAAGAATAGGTGTTAGACCGTCCATTATGTGTAGCATTATGATCATATTGCCACGGCCTACCCAATAGCAACCCACATACATCCATTGGCACGACATCGCAATCCACCTTGTCAACATAATCACCAACGACGAACGGAACACGCACCTTATGAGTTATTTTCAACCTCCCGGAGTTATACAACCACTCCACGTAGTGCGGTTGCGGATGCCTCCACGTGGACAGCCCCAAAGCGTACACCAAATCTTTGCTAATCACATTGGTAAAACTCCCACCGTAAATGATTAGCTTGCATACTTTCTCCTTGATCTTGCACTCCGTTTGAAAAACATTCCACCGTTGCCCTTTAGCTTCAATTTCAGCACTTTGCACCTTTCGAACTAGCATATTCAAACCACTTGGAAAGGGCAAAGCATCAATAGATATTCCTCTTTCAGGAGAACAAACAACGGTCTCTATTTTTTCTGACTCGTCGTGTTCAGACTCGCTACTAGAGCTCTCCGTGACATAACCTTCCCCAGTGAGCAGCACTTTTCGCGGATTTGGACAATCACGCATCATGTGTCCTCTTCCTTTGCACTTGAAGCACTCAATATTACTAGTACGAGTAGAAGAAAATGCACTAGAATCAGCTTTAGAGGCTTCTTTACCTCCATGACTCGCAGCTTTCGACACCTCCGTTGACATAGCCCCAGCTATCCGTTGTGACGATACCACCTTGGAGCTTGCGCCAATATCATCTCCTTGCTGTTGTGGACACCTCCACGTACTATTGTGGGTAGTGCGATTGCCACGCGCTTGGCGTTGCAAGATACGTTGTTCAGATCGCACTGCATGATGCACAAGGTCTTGTAGATTATTGTATTCCGACGACTCTGTCTTCTCTTTCACATCATCATTCAAACCCTGAAAGAAGCGAGCCATGGTCTCTTCCTCAGGTTCGTTCACGCCCGTACGAATCATGAGAATCTCCATCTCCTTGTAGTAGTCATCCACATACAAGGAACCTTGACGAAGCCGCTGCAACTTCGTGTGCAAGGTTCGAGTGTAGTGCGCCGGCACAAACCGCCGTCTCATGACGTTCTTCATGTGTTCCCATGTGTCAGGTCGTCCTCTGGCACGACACAATTGGTTCCACCAAACAAGAGCATATTCGGTGAACTCAATTGATGCAGAGCGTACCTTCTTCTCCTCTGTGAAGTTGTGGCTATCAAATATTTGATCTACCCGCATCTCCCACTCTAGGTACACATCCGGATCTGTATGCACATTGAACGACGACATGGAAATTTTCAGCCTCCCAATGCCATCGTCGTCATGGTGGCGATTCGCACCTCCACCATTGCGCTCAAAAAAATTGGGCGCACGACCAGCACCACGACGATTGTTGTAGCCACGTATTGGTTCCTGGTTGTAGTAGTTTCCACCAAAAGCACCATCTGAACGGACCTCATCAAAATTTTCATTGAATAACTCACCCCCGATGTGATGATTGTCGTGGCGTCGATGATGGGGTGGCGGTTGCACAGGGACAGCAGCACCCCCTCTCTGTCCTAGGGCTCGCTCCAAACGTTGTAGTGAGTCAGTTATTGCAGCGAATCGAATATCATTGGCCTGCCTCTGTTCAATAAACTGCACATTAATGTGATTCTCCACCCGATCAATGCGCTCTACCAACTCGACACGCATGCTGTCAACGCTTTCCTGTAGCACGTTACACCTTCCTGTAAAGTGCCGATTGGTTGCCTCAAGGCTTGCGCAGACAGCAGGCGGCATCTCCCCTTCGACGTGCAACACCTCTTCATAAGCACCATGATGTGAGCCATGCACACTAGCAGCCGAATTCACCATCTCTAATAGCCTTCTAAAAAAACAGCACCATGAACAACTTGGCGCTCTGATACCACCTGATACGAATCAACCTTGAGATAAGATTAAATCCGTGAATAAACCCGATCTTTCACGGTACTAAAACCAACAAGTAATGCTCTCTCACATGAATAATACCTCCTAACACCATGCAGTTGCTCTTTTCAATCTCACGGACCAAACAGCAAGCACCAGCCCAATTAATGAATGGACTTAATTGAGAAGCAATAAACAATTCGCAATTGATATTGAATTCGATGTAACTTTGGCGGCAAGCGGACTAGAAATTCATGGTTAATGTCCACTCCAAATAGCTCCTCATCAGCGCAAAAAAGAAGACAGAGACAAGCTATGTGCCTCCAAACAAGCGGCCGACCAAGCTGGTTCTGTGCTCCTCCAACAAGCACTAGTAGTATTTGACGTTGTGGTGTCAATTCCAGCAGCAATCAATGGACAACAGAAGCAATAGCACCTCGTGACGTTTTGATGCAACCGAACAGCAGCCAAAACCGAACTCCTCTCGCAGCAAACAACGCCAGTAGATGGATTGGCAGCGCTTGATGTAGTGCAGGCCAATCCTAGATAAATCTTCTACCCGTGTGCTAGCAGCACACGAACATCAGAGATGATCCTCAAAGATCAGCACGCAAAAACTAATTCAAGGAATCAATTCCTACGTAGCAGGGCTGAAATTGCAGATTGAATCTCACCAGAACACATGGAACTCTTGGCCACCAACCATGGTGATTTTTTAGGATTTTTATTAACTCCCCCCCCCCCCTCCCCTTCCATGATGTTTAGACCCTGACTTTATAGGCCACACACACACGCACTCTATCTTGAGTTGGACTCGGAAATGAACGAAAAAAAGAAACAGGCACACGCACCTAATGTCCGACATGAACAGGCACACGCACGTAATGTCCGACATGGACACATTCAAATATTAATCTCTAATAAAAGTTAGACTCCTATTTGGATTAAAAAGGAAAGCTATATTTAATAAACAACAGGAATCTGACTCAATTAATTGGAATAATATGAGAACCCACGTAGAAATAATTCTTTTTAGCTTCGTGACTTAGTTCGCCTCGGACATCCTCGCACACGTGCACAACACTGCGCAAAATTGGAGTAGCACATTGGGCGGTATCACTAGGAGCCATTCACAAACTCATCCTAAGCTTCGACCAGAAGTTGATTAAAGGTATATCTTAGTGAGGAAGATCCTGGACTAGGAGTTATCCACAAACTCTTCCTAAGCTTCTACCAGGGCGAAAAATCTGGAGGTTCATGTCAGTTCTGACACGCAGTCCCCATGTGATCATCTTGATTATCAAACTATCTCCAAGTTCATGTCTTTGACATGCAGTCTCGTAAGAGTAGTTTGGCACAATTTAAGCATAAGACAATCTTGATTTTTCATGTTTCATAAGAGCAGTTTTAGATTCTTAAGAACACAACAAGCTCAAGTAATGGTTAATTTTAAGTTCAAGAGCTAACAAAGTAATTTTGACAGGGCCAATGTCACAAAAGGAGCACTAATTGCGCAACTAGCTAAAACATCCACAAATTGAAGTTTTAATTCGAGTTGTTTTAGAGTTCTAGCTCATACAGCAAAGACTTAGCTACATATGTGAAAGTATGATAATTCTAGCAAGTCAAAAAACTAGACATGGCATTAATCACATTAACTCTATTCTGAACCGATCTGATCATTGCCTTGATACGACCACACACCGCGGCATACTCCGATGGCGGAACTCCGACCGGTAGGAGTATCATGCAAGGTGGTCGTGAACAAGCGCAATAAAACATCCGGTACAAATCGATCGTAACTCCGATTCGATCAACCACATTGATCTTCGTGTGCTCCAATGGATTTACGATCACTGTCTGCCTCGATGGCAGAAACCGACCGATAGAGGCAAGTCATGATACGACCATGCAAGCTCGATCACGGAATAACGAATAAAACCCATCCTACCACCAATGCACATGGACGATCATATCGACCACCGCCAAAACAGAGATAGATTACATCTATAACTACCACATATCACAATATGTGTCCAATCTGAATCTAGAACTAGACGGTATGGCTCTGATACCACCGAAGGGATACGCGGCAATGCTACGATAGCACAAACAAAAATTCCGCACAACCAAGGAACCACCGCAAGTAATAGATCACGAGATTAACACTAGACGCGCCGACTCGTAGCGGAAGTAGAGTCGTTGTAGCGAGTTGACGCAGTCGTAGTCGTACTCATGACGCATCTCCTCCCTCGAGTAGTCGTACTCGATGCGCGTCTGCTTCTTTGAGTGGTCGTACCCACCACGCGACTTCTTCTCCAACTCCGGTGATCAACACAAGTCGCGGATCGTCCTAGTGCTGATGTTTCGCAACAACACCTCCGAGGTATCCACACGTACGGGGCAGGATCACCACGCACTGGAGTTCTTGCTCTGGCAGCGTGGTAAAGAAAGTGTGGCTATTAGGGTTTCAGGAGTTCTTCCAAAAATAATCATTTTTCGTCATGCCACCGCCCCTCTTTATATAGGCATCCATGATGGGTCTCGTACCTGAGGCCCATTAGGAACTCGTGGCCTATACGAATTTGGATCACCATCCAAAACAGATCCTTACCCTTTAAGTGTGCGACACCACAGGTTCATGTGTAATCGGTTATGACTCGGAAACTCTTTTCCGATCACTAGTCGTTAGCGGTACCTAGCAGTGCATAACGATTCCCAAAGACACATTGAATAAATCGGACGAACCTTGATGTAATATGATCTATGATCAGGTCCTCATCACTTACGATCAGTTCGTATCTCTATACGACCAGGTTATAATTGGTCACGACCAGTTCGTAACTCCTTACGATCAGGTTCTTACCATTCTGTGATTACGTTTGACTAGTCTACGACCATCACGTATCTCCATACGACTAGTCAGTAACTGATCAAACTAAGCGACCTACTCATGCATTCTCACTTTGCCTCACGATGTCTGGTTGAACTCCAGGTGAGATGATGTGTCATCCATGGACTATTCAATACTTTTTCGATCGAGTGTCGGATAACATCATGTGGTCAACACTTCGACCACTAGTGGCATGGCCATGCAATTTTTTTATTCGATCACCACGAGGGGCCCAGAGACATCTCTCCTATTATGTTAGGAAGGGTAAATCCCATCTCAACCAGTCATATTCCTCCGCATGTTTCATAGCATACCCGAAAGCTACCTTTATAACTACCAGTTACGGAGTAGCGTTTGGCAACCCCTAAGAGTGTTATTACACATGTAGGAAACCATGCTGATCTCAGGTCTAAGGATTTTGCATCATCATTACTTGAGACCAACTAATGACACAAAGATTTATAACAATCTCAATAGTGCCTCAATGATGGGTCTATCCAACACCATGTTCTCTAACATGTGTTCACATTATTGATTCGATATCTCCATATCTATGACCGGTGAAACCAGGTCATCAATCAATACATGTGCTAGTCATAGAGATACTGTTGTTCCGACCAGTAACCTCCGATCAGGGATACATTTAGAATGACATCATATAAATTAAAGAGTTTCACCAACAAGTCACATACTTATTGATCTATAACAAATGATTCATTCATGGAACACGATAACATATTATCAAAATCATGAACATAATGAAATATCATCATCTCTATGATTGCCTCTAGGGCATATTTTCAATAATAAATTACCCCTAATTCGCTCCTCAAGGTGGCAAACCTTCTTGGGTCTAAAGGCTTGGTGAGGATATCAGCCAATTGAGCCTCGAACTCCACAAAGTGCAGCACAATATCACCCTTTTCGACATGGTCTCTAAGGAAGTGATAGCGAATGTCTTTGTCCTTTGTCCTAGAGTGTTGCACTAGGTTTTTAGCAATGTTAATAGCACAGAAAAGAGGAACACTAGCAAAATTTAACCAATAGTCCTTAAGAGTGGATACCATCCACAAAATCTAACTACAGCAACTAGCAGCAGCTACATATTCAGCTTCAGCAGTGGATTGTGCAACAGAAGACTGCTTCCTAGAAGACCAAGAGACAAGAGAAGTACCTAGGAAGTGACAAGTGCCTGAGGTACTCTTCCTATCTAGCCGGCAGCCTGCAAAATCAGAATCAGAAAACCCCCGAATGGACAAAGACGAAGAACAGGAATATCAAATGCCATACAAGACGGTAGAGTGTAAATACCTGAATATGCGCTTAACGGCTTGGCGATGGGAAGCTCTTAGAGACGCCTGAAACCTCGCATAGAGGCAGACTGTGAAGTGGATGTCCGGTCTTGAGGCCGTCAGGTACAGGAGGGAGCCAATCATGCTACGCTACTCGCATTGATCCACGGCTTCTCCTTCCTCATCTGGATCCAAAGCAGTCGAAGTCGCCAAGGGAGTGGCGATCGGCTTGCAGTTACCCATGTCGAAGTGTTTGAGTAGGTCCTTAGTGCACTTCGTCTGATGGATGAAGATCCCTTCCTTGCATTGCTTGATTTGAAGCCCCAATAAGTAATTGAGCTCTCCTATCATACTCATCTCAAATTCCCTGGACATAGTCTCAGAAAAACTGGAAACAAGAGCATGAGAAGAACCACCAAAGATAATATCATGAATGTAAATCTGAGCAAGCAGGAAGTCATTACCACGCCTAAGAATGAACAAAGTTTTTTTCTATCTTACCCATCTCAAAATCATTCTTAAGTAAGAAGGTCTTAAGTCTATCATACCAGGCTCTAGGGACTTGCTTAAAATCATACAAGGCTTTGGATAGCTTGAACACATGATGTGGGTTCTTGAGATTCTCAAAGCCTGGGGGTTGCCTAACATACACTTCCTCCTCTATGTAACAATTCAAAAAGGCACTCTTAACATCCATCTGATATAATCTAAAGCCCTTAGATGCAGCAAATGCAAGCAGAATGCGAATGGCTTCTAGTCTAGCAACAGGAGCAAAGGTCTCATCAAAATCTAAACTCTCAACTTGGCTAAAACCCTAAGCTACCAACCTAGCCTTATTTCTAATCACAGAACCATCCTCAATTTGTTTATTTTTGAAAACCCAGTGGGTTCCTATAACATTATGGCCACTAGGAGGTTCTACTAGGTTCCAAACCTTGTTCCTCTCAAAATTCTCTAACTCCTCATGCATGGCATTGACCCAGCTAGAATCAGATAAAGCATGTGATATGCCGCGGGGTTCAAAAGAAGCAACAAAAGCAGAATAAGAGTAGAGGTTTGGATCATGATACCTGGAGCGAGTGACTCGCTCATGAAGATTACCTATCATCTGATCCGGGGGGTGCTGCCTTTGAATGTGAAGTGGCGCACCCGGAGAGGAAAGCATTTCTTCGACCTCCGCAGGTACTGCTGATGATGAAGATGCAGCAGGAGCCTCATCTGAAGGCGAAGTAATCACAGCAGGTTCTTGTGCTAGAATAGGAGCGTCAACAGCAGCAGGTGGAAGAATATCATCGAGTCCTTCATCATTTTTCTCTATAAATATGCTCTCTGTCACCTATGTATGACCTGAAATATCTGATCTAGCTCTAGGGCTAGTCTCATCAAAAGTGACATTACATGTCTCCTGAACAAGATTAGTTTCAGCATTAAAAACCCGAAAACCCCTCGAATGCGCAGGATAACCTAGAAATAAACCATCAAAAGTTCTTGACTCAAATTTATCTAGGTTTCCTGTCTTGAGAATAAAACACTTGGATCCAAAGACTCGAAAGTGCGAGATAGATGGTTTTATACAAAATCGAAGCTCATAAGGATTCTTACCCAAAGACGGTATCAAAAAGACACGATTTGCAATATGGCAAGCAGTAGAAATAGCTTCGGCCCAAAACCTCCTCGGTGTGCTATACTCATCTAGCATCATCCTATCCATCTCGACTAGGGTCATGTTCTTCCTTTTCACAACGCCATTTTATTGAGGGACGTGTGGAGAATAGAACTGATGCTCAATTCCACACTCAACACAAAAGGAAGCAAAAGAGGCATTCTTAAACTCCGTGTCATTGTCACTATTGATCGCTCTCAAAGCACTCGAAAGTTCAGAAGCCAAACAAAGAACAAGATCATGATAATGATCAAAAGCTTCATCATTCGAAGCAATAAAGAACACCCAAGTGTATCTAGAAAAATCATCGACTATAACAAGAATGTACCATTTTCCACCAACTGACCGAACCTTAGCAGGACCAACAATATCCATATGAAGCAACTGTCCTGGTTCGTCAGTCATGACCATAGTCACTGAAGGGTGTGAGGCGGCAACTTGCTTTCCATGCCTACAAGGTGCACATACAACATCCTTGACGGCTTTGAGTTTGAACAAACCTCTCATGAGCTCAAGATTGCTAACTCGCGTCAGATGATCAAAACCAATGTGCCCCAAACGACGGTGCCAAAGCCAGAACTCGGAAGAAGAAGATGAAATCAAGCATTTGAGAGAACCAGCGAGAGATTCAGAAAAATCAGCTCCAAAGATCCTAGCAACTCTAGTAATCCTAAAAACAACCTCACTAGTTGAATCAAGCACCCGACAAGTATTTTTCTTAAATCCAGTCTCATAGCCATCATCAAAAAGTTGAGAGACAGAAAGTAAATTAAACATTAGCTTATCCACAAGGGCGACATCCTTGAGAATGAACTTGTCGTTCACCCTGATTGATCTCGTTCCTTCAATCCGCCCTTGTCTATCATCTCCAAAGGTGATGAAATTCATCACCACCCGTCGACCGCGTGAAGGAGGTGAACCATCTTGAATCTCCGGTCATGTGGCGTGAACAGCCGGAGTCGACGAACCACATGTCCTTCCTCTTTCCGTGGTAATCCTCATCGTTGTCATCGTCAGCGGAGTCAGCCATGAAGCACAGGCCGGTGAAGTCCTTGGCCTTCCCCTTCTTCTTGTCTTGAGGGATCTCCTCCTCCTTGTCCTCCTCGCTCCCGGAGTCCACATAACTTAAAGATTGTTCCCCAAAAGCGGTAATAACCCGGTGAGCAGCCTTCGTCAACTTGACAGTATCATACCTTGATTTGTTCCATTGAGCCTTCTTTCAAGCTGGCTTTCCCTCCTTATGATTGCTCTTTCCTTTCAGCTTGGAGCAATTTGCCCGGATATGATTAAGCTCACCACACTCATAGCAAGTCACGGGACCTCCCTTCTTTCTGTTTCTCATATTGTTATAGGCACGTGCAACCTTTTTTACTATGAGTGCCAACTCAACCTTAGGGAGACTCTCAAACTCCTCTTCATGGATTGCAGATAAACTAGCCAGCGAAAATCCAGAAGAAGACTCAGAACACCCATCAGAAGCTCTCTTGAGCGGGTCTGCTACCAAAGCCATATTTTCCTTCTTAGGATGACCAATCCTCTTGATCTCATGAGTCTTGAGCTTGCTATAAAGCAGCTCCAAAGTCATATTAGAGAGGTTGACGTTCTCCTCAATGGCGGTAGCCTTTATCTCCCACTCCTTGGTGTTGATTGCAGCCAAGAGGTGGGCGGCATTTTCAGACTGAGAATATTCAACACCAACAGCTTTCATCTGCTTAATCACTTTATTAAAGCGCCTGAAAATATCATCGATGCTCTCTCCAGGAGACATCTCGAATTTGTTATATTCACGCTTACAGACTGTTTGGCGTACTTTCTTGATTTGGGACGAACCCTCATGGTAGGTTTCGAGGGTGTTCCAAATCTCGTGCGCGGTCTCAAGATTGCAAATTCGATCATACTCCGGTCTACCAAGCCCACCATATAAGTGGTTTTTTTGCCTTATTGTTGTTAGCCAATTTGGCTGCTGAAGCCGGCGTAGCAACCTCGGGAACAACGAGCAGGGCTCGAACAACCTCCCACATAGCTTGTCCTTCGCTCTCAAGGAAGACTCGCATGCGATTCTTCCAATAGGCACAGTCGTGCCCATCGAAGATATGCGGCTTGGTGGAGTATTTATCCATCGCCAAGTTCAGTGACCGGTTAAGATCAAGATTGAAGTAACCGAGCTCTGATACCACTTGTTGGACCGAAAAGGCGACTAGAGGGGGTGAATAGGAGCACGCTCACTTTTTCATAAATAATAGATTCAATAAGATTTTACTCCAATAGCTATGGAAGCAATGAATATCAACATACCAGTACAGCGGAAGACTAGTATTGAATCCAATTTAACCCCCGAAGCAAAACAACGAAAATTAACACAAGCTAAAATTCTAAGTGTTGGGCGGTCTGACCTCTGTGTTAATGGCGGTCGGACCGGTCACCTTGGGCGGTCGGACCGGTGACCATGGGCGGTCTGATCGCCAGCCTGATGAACAGATAAAACAGCCTGAAAAATGAAGTTGCAAATAGATGTAACTTTTGATCTACAACTCCAAACTTGATAAAACTTGGAACACACCTTCTCTAGGATGTCAGGAACCTATTCCAATCGAAGATCGTGAAAATCCTTGGAAAAATTACGATCCTTTTCCGTTTGAGAGGAGGATGGTTCAAAACCGAGTTAAAACGAAAACTAGATCCAAAATCATGATTGTGGGTGATTGATGATCAAGTTGATCCTAGATATGTTCCCACATGTCATAGCAAACTAGATCATATGAAAAAATCATGCAAAAACTTGCGGATCAAAGAAAGACTCAA
Source organism: Hsuehochloa calcarea (assembly GCA_036346395.1). NCBI lineage: Eukaryota > Viridiplantae > Streptophyta > Magnoliopsida > Poales > Poaceae > Hsuehochloa > Hsuehochloa calcarea. The sequence continues at coordinate 34,544,550 of CM070600.1, forward strand.
TATCATCAAATAGAGAGAAGGAAAGCAAAGAGACACATCTTTGAGCAAACTCTCTTTGGATTGATTTGATATGATTTTGGTTTACAGCCACTCCATCAATGGAGGACAATGCTCAATTAAAGAGCACGAAATCAAATCAAAACTCTATAGAACCCTAACCTCCACAAATCCTGTCTCTAAGCAAATTAGGGTTTCAAAACAATGAAAGAGTTGAAGGGGGGTGCGGCCACCTCTCTCCTCTATTAATAGTGGAGGCTTAGACCTTCTAAAAGATTGACTTAATTGGGCTCCCGTTATGGCCTATCACAAACAGGTCACAAACGCACGCGTTTTAAAGCATCGTCTTTATTGCCTCTTGACCTAATCAGCTTTATCTTGCGCCATCTTGCGCCGCGGATTGGCAAAAGGTCACCCTTGTCCATTATGCACTACGCTTGAGTTCATTGATCTCACCTAGCATCGTCGATCATTCTGGACCTCAGCTCTCCAAGCCTAGTCCCGATCATCCTCGTCGTTGACAACCAAGCAACCTGCACACCAATAGACAAGCAAATCGAATTCGGGAACAAGTTCTTCACAACTTGACCCATGTTAGTCAAAACACGCATCATGCAACACATATGCACTGAAACTCATGACTTTGACCTAACAACCAAACATCGCCGCCACGGCGACGACGATACAGTGAAATCGGTCGGATCGCAAGATGGCGGCCCGACCGCCTCGCCGGCCGGATCACACCACCGGCGGCCGGACCGCCAGATGGGACTTAGCCAAATTTCCACACTAGAAAACCGAAACCTACTGGAATTTTTAAACCAATAGAATTTTTCATTGGGGACTCCAGAAATTATGAGACCAAGTGCAATAGAATCCCCTCTCTTGCCTACAACCTCTATTTTTGGCCCAGTCCAAAAAACTTCTTTTTGCATTTGGCCGGTCCGACCGCCGCTATGGCTGGTCGGACTGCCACTGGCCGGTCCGACCGCCAGGGGTGGCCGGTCCGACCGCCCTTTGGCCGGTGAGACCGCCACTGGCCTGACAGCACTGCTACTTTGCCAAAAACGCATGATTCGACAAACCTTCAACGTCATTTTCAATTGTAACATCATCCTAAGATCATGAGCATATCTCCATGATATTCACAAAGAGTCTTCACGCCTCGCTATCCTAAGGATCTACAACATTTACTCTCGTAAGCTTCGAGATACTGTCTTCCGCTACCACCTCGTGCATTTGTAGTGGATCTTCCTGCACGTTACCCATCTACAGATGGAGAGAGCAACGCCACCATGGTGCATCTTGCCCAGTTCGTCGCTGCTCAGGAGGAGTCACTAGAGTCGACCACTACAAAGCTGGAGTGCGCCTACGAGACCTTGCAGAAAGCAGAAGAAAGGATCGCCATTCGGGAATAGACTCTCTACGGTCAGGACGAGCATGAAGAGAATCAAGACGAGAATCACGAAGAAGAAGGCCCAGAAGAAGCTGAGAAGCCAGTAGAGGCCGCAGAGTTGGAGAAACCAGCCAGTGCTCGCACTGGGACGATGTTCTGTTGCACCATCCGAGCACCGAGACCGATTCGCAAGGATGCCAGCGCCCAAATCTACAAGAAGCAGAGCACCGCCAGTGCTATGGAGGCTATCTCATCGAGTAGTCCGCTTGAGTTTTTAGACTTAGCCAGTTTTAAGGTTAGGAGAGTCACCCTTTAGGCGGTAGATGTGTTTAGGTTTGTTCGTACTTTCTTGTGTGCGAATATGAGCTGCAAAAGCCCTTAGGCATTTGTTACAACCATGCTAAGATCTTAATTAGTATAAGTATTTCAGTTGAGTTTTCTTGAACTGTGTTTGTTGGGTTTAACCTACCCATGCCTAGTTCCTAACACATCTTGTGCTTACTACCTTATCTAACCCATGAAGTTTCACCAGATGGTTCAGACTCGTCAAGTTGCTGCAAGTGGTTCTGGTGCCCCTGTGTCAGAAGAAAATGAGCAGACCCCCCGCAGGAGTAGTTCCACCTCAAGCACCCCCAATTGACCTGCAGAATTTTAGAGCCTTCATGGCAGCTCTGACCTAGATGATGTACACCATGATGAATCAGATTCAAAATATGGACAATCAGAACAGCAACAACAATCACCACAATGGAGCCTCAGTCGCTCATGGTCACCGTGGACCATCTAAGCTAGCTGAGTTCATGACAACTCGTCCATCCATATTTTCAGGGCATGTCTCACCGATTAAAGCTGATGATTGACTCCGTGCCAATGAGAGAAAGCTGGTGATCACCCAATGTGGTGATCATGAAAAGGTTCTATATGTCACTCACCAGATGGAAGACATAACTGCCGAATGGTGGGAAGACTTCTGTGCAGCACATGAAACGCCGTAAAATATTACCTGTGACCATTGGACCATCTAAGCTAGCTGAGTTCATGAGAACTCGTCCACCAACATTTTCATAAAACATATGTGAAGGGAGCTATGTGATCTAAGTCATATGGCTATGTGAATAACTTGTTTAGACTGTGTGTCTTGTGTGAAAACAAATATCGAATTATTATTGTTTGTTTGGTTTAAATATTGTTCTCAGTCTATTATTCATATTCAATTGCAAATGTTGCCTTATACAAAATAACCACAAAAGTTATTCCTTTGGAATAAACCATCATCTATAAATTGCATTCTGTGGTATGACCTGCGAGTACGGTTGTGTACTCATACGTGCTTCAAACAATCAACAGAAATTGAGGAGTCTTCTCTTGCATTTGAGGAGGAGTTCTACGAAGGTGTTAATTGTTAGGGTCTTGATCCCAGCCGGTTGCCTGTGGTGAATTGATGGGATTCCGCTGGAGTTAAAGTTTGTTCCGCTGCTGCTATTTTATTTATTGTCAACCCTGCGTTGCTTAATAAATGTAAACTCGATCATAAGGTCAAATTAGTCGTTTATTCTATTAATCGTCTTGTGTGGATCGATATTCATCTATGTTGATACTGTGTACACTAGTATGATTCTGGACTAGTGCATAATACACAAATAACCCAGAATTGCATTTTTAGATCCCGACAAGGGGCTAGCGGCCACGTGCAGGCGGCGCGGCACCGTTTTTTTTTTCTATTTGTGCATTAAATTGTGCGATTAGGTCCACCCATGGGCCGACTGCTGGACTAAGTCCATGATTTCGCAACACACTCAACACATATACTACTCACGTAGTATGCATACACACGCGTGTGCGTCCTCTGTACACCCTGAAAATTTTTGCGAATGCACCAAAAACCTCACGGAGGATGAGCTCTGAACGCGCACACGTATATGTACTCAATTTATTCAGATGATTAGCAACGTCAAGTAAGACTCGAACGCTTATAGGTTACGAGCGCACATCACGCCCTGGCCATCAAACCACTCATAGGTTCTCTTCCGTTCTTATCCTTGTTTGCGACAATATAGGCAAAACTTCAAGCCATAACTCCTAGGCATGGATTCTCCGTAGTTATGCGGTTTTGCAAACTCATGGACGCTCCAGGTCAGCCCTCTGATTAAGGCCACGTTAGAATACGGGAAGTCTTCTTGATTCCTGCGTGAATCGACTTGTTTTCTATGAAATCTTGTGTTGGGGCCTAAAAAGATTGAAGGTTAATTTGCATGGAGCACGGGCAAAATTTAATTCCGTGTTGAGTCCGAGATGACGTGCAATCACTTGTTATGGGCAAAATTTAATTCCGTGACGTGCAATCACTTGTTATCACTGCGGCGGATTCGGCCTGTCCTAAGCAAAGTGGTCTCTAGCGATTGACAAACATGGACAGGTATGGGCTACCTGTAAACTGTCGAGCCCAATTTGTTTTGACTGTCTAGTAGAGCTGGGATTTGGACCGTGTTTTTTGAATCAGTTCAAAGTCCGTGACGCATGCGACATACGCCTAAGACGACACAAAGACGCACGACGCGTGATGGACCAAGCGCGACGCATTAATAGCGGGTCGGTGGTCCGAGAATGCGACCGTTAGGCGCGACAAAGACGCAAGATCGATTGGATCGCGCTTGGGCGCTGACGGCACTAAATAGGCCCAATCTTCTCGTTCTTGCTTAATCCCTCCCTCGGCCTGACCCAATCACTCCCCCACACCGGCCTAGCCTAACCAATCATTCCCTTCTGTCACCCGGCCTGGCCCACGGGTATTTTTGTCTTCCTAGACGGTGGAGGCGGCGGTTGTCGTCTTCTCAGACGTCTATAGTTACTTAGGGCTGGGCTTGAGCCGGCACGGCACGATCCCAGCACGGCGGGCTTTGAGCCGTGCCTGGATCTGACCAGAGACGAGACGGACTGGCACGGCACACACGGTGGGGTGACCAGGCCGAACTGGTACGACACAAAACGATCCGAAACACGACAGGTCTGATCCGTGCCCAGATCCCACCGCTACTGTTTAGGCATCGTCGACTGTGTGTTACAAACCGAAAGATCATGACTGCCTAGGAAGCGGGTCCTGTTAGTCTAGGACAGTGACACATACTAATGCATTATCCAAAATGAACGGATTAATCCGAATGCTATAGTACCTACGGCAGATATTTTCATTGTCTCTACAGTGTTTTTGCTGGTATCTGCTGCCAAAAACAGTTTGCGTAAATTGAAATTACTGTATACTATAATTCTCTGCAGCACAGAAAGAAAAAAAACCGGTGCGACTGTTTAAGTTCCGGATAGTACCACCGTTGAGGGCGACATTGCTACGTGGTGACCTCCCGTTAGAAAATCCACTTAGCCAGTGCCTTAGCCCATATAGCTAGTGGGGGAATGGGAAAACGATGTGCACGTTCGTGGGTGCCCCAGAAATTAAATGCGGCTAATCTTTTTGAAAAAAAAAAAACCAGAAGCGTGCCTGATGTATTGGGGATTTGCTGCTCCAAACCTGGACGAATTGCACGTGTTTAAAGCAATTGTAGATGAAGAGGAAAGGATATGAACTCACCTGCTAGAACGGGTAATAGAATAATGCTGAGTTTGTATGGTAGATGAGGAAGTTCTTAGTGCAATCTTATGCTGATGAATCACTGATATTTCAATGTTGTCAATGCTTTAAGGTCCTCGAATGTTTATTTAGCTAGAGATTGTCCGCATAAATTTGTACTCTGTTAACTATTGTTTCATGGATCATGATTTCTTGCACCAACTGTAAATCAGCGTATGCATTTGAGGCACACCACTTTATATGCATCAAAGGCATGAATAATAGTCCAGTTAAATGGTAGTTTTTTTTAAATTATTTTGTAATTTTTCTAAATTTTTTTGAGATGTTGTATGTGGTAGGAACAATTTATGCTTTGTTTTTTTTTTTTGCTATCGGGAATCTGGCTTTTTTTCACTAAACTATATTTTGCTAAGGGCAGCTCTAATAATATCATGTGAGCTGTCGGTTAGCCTTTCCATGTCAGTAAAATCCTAAGTGAAAGAGAGAGAAGCATGAGAGAGAAAGGAAACCGTCTCTTCCTCAAATAACCATCTCTTTACACGAACCAAAACAAAACAACCAGTACATATGAGAGAGGGGTGAAGGAGTATGAAAATTATAAATTTGACATGAATGTTAAAGATAGTTTATTAGAGGTGTTGTCTCTAAATTCATCTTTCAATAACGAGTAATTGATATAGCAAAATTAAACATAACACAGTTGAAAAAGCCCTAAGACCAAACACTCGTCGAACCAAACAACCCCCTTAACTACCCTCTTGGAACAAATCATCACGCTCGCACAAGATTGAGAATCCCACGAAGATGCCGCTGCCACATATATGGCCTGAAACGAAGGACCAACCAAGAGCTGAGTTCCGTGGACCCAAAGGATGGGGACAAGAGCCCACGAACGTTGAAACAAAAACACGGGCAATTATTATGAGGCAACAGAAGGAATAGGCCGGGGATAGGATAGAGAGAGCGTCAGGTGCCAGCCAGTATGGTGCTCTCGCACGTGGGCCCACCTCAGCTGTCTGGATTTCCCTCTCTGTCCCTCCACTGACATTTTTGTTTTTAGCGACTACGACTCTGTACGCAGCAAATATACATCGATCCACTGCTCTACGCACCGAAAAAGCGACTTTTTGGGCGCATGTTATTATTATGTGTAGTAGCAAAAATAATCTCAGTTCACAAGTAATTACAAAAATAATATCGTGAGAGAATCAACCAGGACACGTATCTTGCGTTTCGTCTGCGGGAATAGAAATAGTTGGTGCTATTATGTTCTTTGAATGAATTATCAGTTATATAGATCAACGAGTATATGACTTGTTAGTAAAACTCTTTAAACCTACATGATGTTATTCTAAATATATCCCTAGTCGAATGATACTGGTCGGAACAGTAGTAGCTCTACAACCAGCATATGTATGGATTGATGACTATATTTCACCGGTCATGGATATAGAGATATCGAATCGATAATGTGAACACATGCTAGAGAACATGGTGTTGGATAAACCCCACCTTGAGACACTATTGTGATTGTTATGATTATATGTGTCGTCAGTTGGCCTCAAGTAATGATAATATATAATTCTTAGACCTGCGATCAGCATGGTTCGCTATATGTGTAATAGCATTTTTAGGGTTGCCAAACGCTACTCGTAACTGGGTAGTTATAAAGGTAATTTTCGAGTATACTATGAAACATGCGAAGCGATGTGACTGGTCGGATATGATATTTGCCCCTCCTAACATAACATAAGAGATATCTCTAGGGCATTCGAAGTGATCGGATAAAGAAAGTGCATAGTCATGCCACTGAGGTTATCCAACACCCGATCGAGAAAATATTGAACAATCCATGGATGACATAATATCTCACTTAGAGTTCAACCAGATATCGTGAGGCAAAGGGAGAATACATGAGTAGGTCGCTTAGTTCGATCAGTTACAGACTAGTCGTATGGAGATATGAGGTGGTCGTAGACTAGTCGAATGTAATCATAGAGTAGTCGAAATCCTGGTCGTAAGGAGTTACGAACTGGTCGTGACCAAATACGAACTGGTCGTATAGAGATAGGACCTCGTTGTAAGTGATGAAGATCTGGTCGTAGATCATATTGCATTAAGGTTTGTCCGATATAATTTGTATGTGTTCGGGAATCGTTATGTCCTACTATGAACCGCTAACTACTCCTGGTCGGAAAGGGTTTTCGAGTTACAACTAACTACGCCTAAACCTAACGGGTCACACACTTAACAGGTTGGAACAAAACGTGTTCGGATAGGATCCGTCATGAGCACTTTACAAATAGATGCTTAAGGCTATTGGGAAAGAGAAGATATACGAGTTGACGTGAGTTGTTCCACTGAAACCCTAGCCGCCATCTTCTTGAGAGCCTCGTCGTGCGACTTGGTGCTGGCACACCGGTGTTCGGTTATTCCTTCCCTAAACGTGTGGATACTGTAGAGGTGCTACTGCGGTTGCTGTTGCGCTTGAGGACGATCCGCGATCTTCACGAGGAACTGCAGAGGTTGCTGGTGTGGAGGATCGACTACAACCACTTCGCCGACGCGTTTTTCGTTGGATCGGTCTACTCTAACTCTTCTTCCGCTGCATTGTGTGTCTGGTGGTAACGATCTGTGATCATTTACTTATTTGACTTCCTGGTTTACCTGGTAGAAATTTTAAATTGTTGCTATCGTAACATACCCGTGTCCCTACGCCAAGTATGTTCGGGAGCGTGGTAGGTGACTGTCGCAGTGCCACACTGTTGTAGATGACTTACCTAATCTTCTGTAATGCTATTTTTGTAATTATTTAAAAGCGAAAACGCAACAAATCATCCCAGATCTCTAAAAAAGCTTAGCTTTGCCTCGACGGCCTAACACTATCCACACGGGATCGATCCCATTATTCGATGCTTCCATTTAAAGCCTCCGGGTGGTAGCTAGCAGGGTAAGCAAGTACGCGTTAAAGTGGCAACTGAAGTGCTCGTATGTAAACTTGTAAAGCTAAAACTATCGCTAGAAACAGAGACAAGAACAGCAAGGGGAGACACACAGACTCAGAGAGGAGAGGCGTGGGAGCAAATAGGCGAGCCAATCTGCTTCCAATGGAGGCAGACATGGGTGTGAGCTTCGATTTCTGCTGGCCGATGCCTCACTTCTTCGAGCCCCACGAGCTCGCCGTCGTCGACAGGTAGGAGCACTCTGCTTAATTCTTCTGAAGCGCGAAACAATGGCGTGTGCGTCTATGTAATTAATTAGTTGTTTGTTCGTCGTGGATGATGATGAGTTCTTCAGAGAGTGACTAATCAATCGTTTGGTTATAGCCTGATTGATTGCTGTGACATATACGTGCCGAACGAGGAATCGCTGTCCTACGAGGACTCGAGCTCGCCGGACGGCGCCAACTCGTGCTCGGCGGCGACGGGGGCGGCCGCGGCCGCGGCGACGAGCAAGAACATAATCATGGAGAGGGACCGGCGCAGGAGGCTCAACGAGAAGCTCTACGCCCTTCGCGGCGTCGTGCCCAACATCACCAAGGTGAGCGCGCTGTTAATCAACATACATCAACAATCAAATCAGTACGAGAAGGAACATACATATTTATTTACGATTGTGTTTGTGTGGTGGCGTTAAGATGGACAAGGCGTCCATCATTCGGGACGCCATCGCGTACATCGAGCAGCTGCAGGAGCAGGAGCGGCAGATGCTCGCGGAGATATCCGACCTCGAATCCGCCACCGCAGCAGTGAAGACGGAGAACGTCGTGTCGGTCGGCGGCACAGAGGAGGGCACCGCCTCCCCGCAGAGGAAGAAGAGGAGGAGGGCACCCTCCGTCTCGTCCATCATCGACGATGCCCTATGCTCTGCCGCTTCACCTCCGGTCGAAATCCTCGAGGTAATTAATTATGGGCAAAATTGGCCACGGAAGCCTCTGACACTTCGTCTTCCTCTAATCCGTTTGCCATTTTCCCCATTTTTCTCTCCCTCCTCATCACCTATCCACACTTCCACAGCCCAGATCCGATCACCAGCATTCCCAAATCCCAATCCCTCCTACCACCTCCGGCGCCATCGTCAGCCTCGCCTCCACACCTCCCTGTCCCAATCTGGAAGCCGCCGTGATGCCGCCCAACCAGCCCCGATTAGGATGCCCCCAGACGACCGGAGCCCAAATCGTCACCTACGGCCGGTGGAGGCATCGGCAGGGCCGCAGAGAGGTGGAGCAATGGAGAGGGAGCAGAAGCCGCGGACCTGCGATTGTGCTCGCAAGCGCGATGCAGACGACGGGAGACACGGCAGCGCAAGTTCCGGCGGTGCTCGATGTGCGGCTCCGCCATATACTGCTCCCGCGCCTGTCGGGCGCTCCGCACTCAGTGCGCCACCGCACCTCAGCTTCCTCTCCCCCTTTCCCCCGCCGGCGCACTCACTGCTCAGCTGCTACTGCTGGGCGCCTTGCTTGCTGCATGTGCCGCCGTGGGTTCCATCGAGACGAAAAACGGCGGGGTCCCTGAGTAAATAAATATCACAAAAATACGAGTGTCCTAAGCCAATTTTACCTTAATTATTAAGGATTAACTTGTCGGATGCCGACTCAAAGTCGTCGTAGCCGGTTAGCAGATCGAGGTCTTGTTCGCAAGTTAATGAGATTAAGCAATCATGCAGACGACGAGAACGTACAATTGATTAACCGCATGATAACAACACGTGTGTGCAGGTACATGTGTCAGAGGTAGGGGAGGGTGTGGCGGTGGTGAGCGTTAGGTGCCGCAAAGCGAGGGCCGCCATGGCCAAGGTGTGCCGCGCGCTCGAGTCGCTGCGCCTCAAGGTCATCACGGCCAGCGTCGCCTCCGTCGCCGGGAGCATCGTCCACACCATGTTCGTCGAGGTAACACAATCGTCGCTCATAATGGTCCTTGCCACGTCTAATCGCTCCCATCCCTTTCTCTTCGTTGCTCCGGTGTCCTTGGGTGACGTCACCGGGATGACGTCACGTTGGTGGCGCACGCAGGCACGGTTAAGGTCGAAAGCTTACTTTGGCCTTGCTGACCTGGGTGATTCCAGAGTTGACTCTAACGAGTAATGTTGTTCATTACTGTTTATGCTTTCATTACTAGGCGGCGCATGCATGGGTGTTATATTACTCCTCCGATTCAAAACACAAGGAATATAGCTTTTGCGGATTTGTTTTAAAATATATGAATTTGTTGATGTTTTTCATTTTCTACTTTTATTTATCACATCTTCTCCTCTGCAATTATAAGTAACTTTTTCACAAATTATTGTCTCACACATTTTAAAGTATTTAGAGAATGAACATTTTTCTTTTGTTTTTTCCCCTTAATTTTACAACTTTCTTAGTCTTAGTCCTCGTCTCTAGCCAAAATATGTTTTATAGAAAGGAACAGATGGAGAACCTTTTATCTTCTTTTGGAGTAGTGGGCGGTTCAACTGTTGAAAGACTTAAAGAATGCCAGAAGGTCTTCGGTCTTCTCGTAGATTCTTATTCCCGCTCATTTTACGGCTGCTTTAATTGCTTTTCTGCTTCTCCTTTTGGTGTTGGACGACTTGTTGACGAACATACTATTCGTAGGCGACTTCACTCCAAACTTTTAAGGTCAAATGTAATGTTGCTATGCGTCGTTAATTAAGCCTAACCTAGCCCGGTTTTCACAGGGCTTATTTTGACCAAGCTTGATTTGGGGAACGGGACGAGATTAGGCCTAAAATTTGGGGCCCTCAGAGAGGCTAGGTCGGGCCCGGGCTACACGTATATTTCTGGTCGTGTAGAACTCGAATTGAACCCAACCCCACAATATTTGCCATCGTCTCCCCCTTTGCACAAACTCTACTCACGGCACACGTTCACATACCCGTACGTGTATACATCCACTGCATATGCTATGCAAGTTATTAGGACTGGACAAGATGTAAACTAGTCACTAGATCTTCCACGAAAAAAAACATGCATACAAATGCACCTGTAGTATAACTTTATCGGATTTTATAAATACCGTACCATGGTTTTCTTGCTACATAATGTAGCTATATGGAATAAAAATAATCAAAATTGTATTGCAAAGACCATACCGAATTGTTTTTTTTTTTTGAAGAAAACAAGTCCTTGATTTCGTTGTGAGGCCACATTACGTGGCGGTCACCAGATAAAAATGCCGCGTGGCCAGCTGTGGGGAATTGTGAACGATTGGCACGTGTAAAAACAAATTGGTTTCATTTAATTTGAGTATAACTCGTATCACTCCCATGCATCCAACGGAAGAAAATTTGACGGCAGGTCTACCTATAAACTGTTCATTCGAGTTAATAAGGGGAAATCAATAGCTGATGGAGAAGGATCGAATTTTCTTCCGCATCTCACGCATCTCCATCCGTTCTGTACGAATCACACGTGCTTGAAATTCGAGCTTAACAGAGACGACGAATCCTAGCTCTGTCACAACATGGGGCACGTACTTTCAGTTCCCCGTTGAAGAATGAGATGGAGATTTTTTTGGAACATTTCAGCTACAAATTATTGATACGTGCTTTTTGAAAAAAGAGAGGAAAAATGGTGATATCTTAGTGAAAAAAAATTAAGTCAGAGAAGCGCCAAGTCTATGTACTTGTGGCACCTAAAACTTAAGAGAAATTTTCCGGTATATTATATTAGTAGTATACCCGTGTTCTCCTATGCGTCCGCCTAGACCGCCTAGGTGTTAGGCGCAGTCCTCCCGTCTAGCCGATTTATTCCGCCTAGGCGGCGATTAGATGCCAAACGCTGGTCTGCCGCCCACCAAGCGCTTAGCGCTTAGGGAAACACTGTAGTATACAGTGATAATATAAATCAAATTTGATCATTGATTTGTTAATGACATAATATACTTTTTAGTTAATTTTCTCGTGAGTGCATTGTGGAATTTTTCAACTAGTGTTGAAAATATTACTCTTGTACAATTACAATTCTACTCACATCAGAATTTTACTATTTATACTACTAGGTGTAGTATAACTAAATTATAAATAACCTGAACCATTGGATCAAAAAGAATAAATGATCCATATTAAATTATGTATACCGTGAAAGAGGTCAAAATTAAAACATACCAGAAGTCACAAGTTCAACTTTCTGAGCCTCTGAGATGGGAAATTTAGGCTCGCTGTAAACTGGGATTTAGGGTTTCTTATAGCTAGAGATGGGGATGAGTAGATCTCATTGTTTTGTCTAATTTGGTGCCAATCTTTTTGAAATTAAAAGGAATCCAAAATCTGCGGGTACATTAATTTTTTCCTCGTTGAGTTTGTTCCTTTCCAGACAGAAGGAATGAGTGGTGCCCAGGTGAAGGAGACGGTAGATGCTGCTCTCGCTCAGCTCGATGTGGCGAGAAGCTCGCTGAAGCCCATGAGTTACTGTGAAGACTAATTGCTGCAAGATTGGCGTCTCAACCACCTGCGCTTCATTGCTTTATGGGAGGAGAGGACTGTGTCGGCTCACTTTGATGCTACAGTATTTCTGATAGTACGACAACAATTGTAATTATGGTCCCAAGAAATAGACTGTGTTTGGACTTTGATGTAAGCATGTATCCAAATTTTGGCAATAATTAGTGGGACCATCTACACAGAATTCAATTGTTTTCTCTGAAAAAATTTTATCATTCTGAAAGTTTATTTACTACTTCATTATACATAAATTACAATAAATTATTTATGTATTTTTAGTTTTTGATCACTGTAATTATTCTTGAAAGTCTTAATAATTCATATTTCCAATACATGATTCAAAATCTCAAATGTACTTTGGAAGGTTTAGCAAAAACAAAGATAAAAAAATAAAATTATATATCAACAAAATACAGCAATATGGTGAACCCGTTATGTTCTTCACATATACTTTGAGAGGTTGAGTAAAAACAAAGATAAAAAATAAAATTATATACCAACAAAATACGGCAATGTAGTGAACTCATTATATTTCGAAGGAAAAAAATATCATAAATTCGGAGCCAATTCATCATATGGAAAAATACAAATCTTAAAGCATATCTAACGAACAGAAAAATAACAGTTTTAAGTTCAAAAAACTGTTGAAAGTTATATAACAATTCCCCTAATTAATAGCGTGGGGAAGGCTAGCAAAGATTTTGTGCATTACCAATGTGAAAGTTTGCATTGGTAAATTAACATGAGATGTCATCATAACATTAATATAAGTAGTTGTCAATGGAGATCCGAGGCACAATGATCACAGGCCGGTGATGGTAGAATGCCGGGAGCCTGAACAACCTGGAGGTAAGCCCGTGGGGACCCAGGAAGCGCAAAAGCGGTTCATGACAGATCTGTTGAGCTAATCACGTGTGCGCGCTGTGCATGGGGCCGAACGTGTTCATTCATGTGTGATTTGGTTTGAAACAAATCAATCACGTTGGATTGGGATTGATTGAGTAACTACAGGGATTGATTAGATTAGATATTTCCTTTTCTGATATTTCCTCCCGCTGGCTGTAATCACTTCTCCTTTGGCGTTGGATTGATCTGTCATTTCTTTTGTGTTTAAATAGAAAGAAACACTGAAAAGCTACGAGGCATACGTGCGGCACAAAAATCCCCTCGTGTCTTTGATTGCCGATTGCTGAGTTTTCCTAAAATAGTGATCGCGTGCATTGTGTGTGTTCGAGTTCACGATGAGTGCAAACAATTAGTATCAGAGCGGTGATTATCAGATCTTACGACGATGTCTAGGAGCACGGGATCGGAGTCCCTCGCCACACCGCGAGCCCCTGCAGATGGCAGTGGCCATAGCAGCACCGGCAACGAAGGTCGGAATGTGGTGGTGCTCCAGATCAGGGAGGCGTCGGTGGCGGTGCGCTACCCTACCCTCACGCGCACAAACTACATCAAGTGGGCTCTCTTAATGAAGGTTAATATGCAGGCTCAGGGAGTCTGGGAGGCGATCAATCCGAAAAACACCGAGGCGATCAATCCGAAAACACCGAGTACTAGATTCACAGGGATGTTGTTGGCGCCATACTCCACGGGGTGCTACCGAAGATGCTAGCGACAGTGGCAGTGAAGGATAGCGCCAAAAAGGTCTTGGACGATGTCAAAACTATGCGTATGGGTGTGCAACGTGTTCGGGAGGCAAAGGCGCAGACCCTGCTCAAGGAATTCGATGGGATTCACATGAAGAGCAACGAGCCGGTAGACAATTTCGCCATGCGGTTGACCGGTCTTAGCAACAACATCCGCACACTCGGCGAAACTTTGGAGGACATCAAAGTAATCAAGAAGTTCCTCCACGCCATTCCTCCGAAGTTCACGCAGGTGGCAATCTCCATCGACCAGCTGATCGACCTGCGGATCCTGTCCGTGGAAGAGCTGGTGGGCCGCTCAAGTTTGCGAGGAGAGGTTTGATGCGGACGAGGCGCTAATGATGGTGGTCGTGAAGCCAATGGTCGCCTTCTCTCACCGAGGAGTACGTGGTTGGCGCACATGAAGAAGCGAGAGTAGGGTGATTCCTCTTCGGGCGGTAGCAGGAACAACAACAAGCAAGGCGAGTAAGGTGCTGCCCGCAATGGTAAAGAGAGCGCTGGGTCCGGCAGCCGCCACCACAAATCCAGGATCAAGTGTTTCAATTGTGAAAACCTTGGACACTTCTATCAGGATTGCCGAAAGCCATGGCGAGAGCGCAAGAAGCAGGCGCATCTCACTCAAAGCTTAGGACGACGAGTCCACACTGTTGATGGCCCAGGTGTGCATGCTGACGGAGGTCACGCGCGGTGTGCCCACTGACGTTGCGTTGGACGAGGTGCACGTGCAAGTGCACCTTGGCCGGGAGGAGGATGAGCATGACGGCACCTGGTACCTGGACACGGGTGCGTCCAATCACATGTTAGGGTGCAATGCTGCTTTCGCTGAGCTGGATGTTAGCGTAAAGGGGACTATGAAGTTTGGCGACAACTCCGCCGCTGACATATGTGGGCGTGGATTGTGTTGTTCACGTGCCACACCAAGGAGCATCGCACTCACCGTGGTGTACTACTGCACGCCTCACGGCAATATCATCGGCATCGTACAACTTGATGAGAACGGCTGTCAGATGTTGATTGAGAAGTGCACACTGTGGCTTCGTGATGAGCAGCGGCAACTACTAGCTAAGGTAAAATGTTCCAGGAACCACATGTATGTGCTTGATCTGGTTTTAGCGTAGTCGGTGTGTCTGGCGGTGAGCTACGGTGAAGATGCGTGGCGCTGGCACACACACTACGACCATTTGAACTTTTAGTACTTGCAACGTCTCGCACGTGACGAGATGGTCCGAGGGTTGCCATCGATTGATCACGTGGATCGAGTCTGTGACGCCTGCCTGGTCTGGAAACAACGGCGTGCTCCATTCCCGCAGGAGGCGCTACCGCTCTCAAGATCAACTCGAGTTGGTGCACAGTGACTTGTGCAGACCAGTCATGCCGGCGACACCAGGATGGAAGAGGTACTTTCTGCTCTTGGTGGATGATTTTAGCCTACATGCGGTTGATGCTCCTAACGTCGAAAGACAAGGCGCCGGCAGCCATCAAGCGCTTGTAAGCCCGTGCTGAACTTGAGGCCACCCGATAGATGTGGGCGCTACGCACTGATCGTGGCGGTGAATTCACATTCACAGAATTCGGCGAGTACTACACGAACCTCGCCGTCAAGTAGCAGCTTACGACACCGTACTCACCTCGTGAGGTAAAAGGTCGAGAGCGCGGAACCGATGGTGTCGGCATGGCGCACAGTCTGTTGAAGGAAAAAGGCATGCCAGGAAGGTTTTGGGGTGAGGCTATCACAATGGAAGTTTACCTCCTCAACCGCACTAACGCGAGTGTGCACAAGAAGACACCCTACAAGGCGTGGTATAGGCGGCGTCGAATGTGCACTATTTCGACACGCTTGGGTGTGTGACGATGTGAAGGTGGTGATGCCAAACCTAAAGAAACTCGACGACAAAAGCATACCCATGGTCTTCTTTGGCTACAAACCGGGTCCAAGGCGCACAGTTCTATGATCCCGTGCAATCGCGTTCATGTGTAGCGTGATGTCGTGTTCGACGAAGAGTCAAAGTGGAATTAGGACACACCAGGAGCTGATGATCCACTATCCGTTCATGTTGAAATCTTCTTCGTGGAACACATTTTTCTTCCGTTGACAAGTGATGGACGGGTTCATGCACCGGAGCATGGGGGTGACGTGGCATGAACGCCGTCCATGCCGGGTCATGCGCCACCGTGAGGACCCCGTTATTTATGTAAGACCAAGCCTTCCTGCCTTATCGAAATAACTCGACCTCAAGGAAATAAATTCTAATTTAACTCCATCTAAGTGAGAGGACCTGGCTAAAACTAGAGCCCCGGTGACCATGCACACCGCTCCTCTGCGGATGTCGCATGGTAGCCGGTTCCCCAATCAACCGAATACACAGTTAAACAAGTTGAAAAGGAATTCAAAATAGAGGGCATGTGTCCCGTGTTGGCTTCTATGATCAGCGATCAACACGCACATACCCTCATTCAACGTCATTCAAAGTCATACAAGGCATACAACATAATAAGTAAGCGGTATATGTTAAAAGACTTTAGTCTATAACTATTACAAAGCAGCAGACCTGCCAAATTCAAAATATTACATTAAGTAGCAGCTTAAGCAAGTAAAATAAACCAAAAGGTCCAGCGAGTGTGCCCCATAACCCATGGTAATCAACTGGGAGTTAAAGAATAATACTATTCATTAGCGTCGCCAAAATCGGCGCTAATGAATATATCGAGCGTAGGATCATCCTCACCAGAAAACAACAACGGGTTAAGTAAAAATGTAAATGTAAGTCTTACTCAAATTAAAAGTATATATGCTAGAGGATATTCAAAGGATGGCACTAGTGGCTTAGTTTTGTAGAACTTTCTCCCCGCGACCGCGCACTTCGCCGCCATTAGCACTCGAGCCGAAGCTTTCAATTTCGTGTTTCACTCCCTGTTGCTTCGAGATTTAGTGCGCATTCAAATCATCAGTTGCCACCGCAATCATTCCCGGCTATTTCATATCTTAAACGTGCACATTTACGCCGGGTGTTCGCCATCTCCGCCGTGACCACCGCGCATGATCTCCGCCTCTCGACCTCCCCTCGCACTATAAAGGGTAACCCCTTGTGTGCATTCGTCTCCTCCACCTAGCACCCCAGCTCTCCTCGCCCTTGTCTCTCTCTAGTGCTCGCAATTTGAGTTTATCTAGCAATCCCCGAAGCTCAGTTCTTCGCCGATTCCATCGCCAACTACCCCACTCTGACTGCCTCAGCCGCATCATCAGCATCGCAGCTTCACTGTGATCCTTGTGCATACCTTTGTTTCTCCAGGAGACCGCTGGAACGCCTTCACCGTCGACAACCGAATCGCTCCGCCGCTCCCTCCTCACCGCCGCCGCCTCGTCCTCCTCCAACCACTCGGGTGGCGATTAGACTCTCCATCACTCCCTCTCTCAGGCACGCACCTCACCGCCGTTCATCAGATCACCATTCTCCGGTACCGTTGGGACCCGAGTGCCGCCCCCGTCCGATGCCGACGTGGCCACCACCGTGAAGACACATAAGCACCACTCGCTCGTGGCCGACGTGGTCGCCGCGTGGACGCCAGTGTGGCAGCTTGCGCCAGCACCCGCACTCCTTTGTACTATACCGTGAGCCGAGTGCACTGTGGACTTTGACCCTTTCGTGGACCCAACCTTTGACTGTGGGGCCCACATGTCAGTGACTCATTCGAATTTCCAATAGAAAAATAATTCGTCAAAAATTCAGAATTTCCGTACGCTGACGTGAGCTTGTGCAATAATTTGATTTTTTTTTAGAAAAACAATTCAAAAAATTAGTAAAATCTGATTTTAGTATTTTCTTTAGTTTAAACTTCGTGGAGCTCGTATTCTTCATACGAACTCCGATTTGGGTGAATCAAATTTCTAAATTTTTATAAATTCAAGATCTAGCTAACTAGACTAAAATTATTTTATTTGGAGTTAATTTGAATATTAATTTGAATTTACTTGTATATCATTTGAATTTATTTGAAATTGGCTTATTTTAGTGTATTGATTTTAACAACTCCGAAGAGCACGATCCATTTGAAGATTTAGAATACCAAGACTTCACGCAAGGCAATTTATACCATTGATCATATTGGTCCCAGTATTTTAAAGTTATTTAATTTCGTTTTTAAATTACTATCGCATGCATAATTTTAGTCAATTGTTTTAAATTCCTGTTTTAAATTCTTAGTTAATCCAGTTGTATAGCCAATATTGTGTGTTGAATCATCATTTCTTTGTTACCTTAGTCAAATAAAAATTTGAAAAATAAAGGTATGCTTAGACATTGGTTAGATCACAAATATTTGATTTTGGGGAATTTAGCCAAATAGCAAGTTTTGATTAAAAGCCTATGACATTGTTTTGTCATGGTAGATTTTTGCAAATGTCTTTGAAATATAAAAATAAAAATGAGTTTGGACTTGGGTGGAATTGAGAGCTGGTGGGGGAATTGAGAGCTGGTGGGTGCAGGTTTATGCACGGGCTCGATCCGGGTAGGATTGAGGCCCAAGGGTTAATTTTGGAAGTCGCCCAAGTAAATTAAGGACCGGCCTTTGAGCCGCATCTTTCAAAGCTCCACTGTACTACCACATGTTCTGTATGGGCAGAACTAGGCTTATTAACTTATGCATACATCATGTTTCTCTATTGGGTGTAACTTGCGAGCACGGAAGTTGTGCTCACTTTTGCTGAATAATATTTATTCAGGAGAAGACTTCTATTTAGATGGTGAGGATCCAGACGTTTAAGACTACGCCTCCGGACAATTGCCTGTGGCACATCTGAAGGACCTAGACCCGCCATTATCTTGTCTAGTATTATCTTGTGTAGTCTCATTTCAATATAAAGGTGAAATTCAATGAGGTATGCATTTGACTTATACTCTTATATATTGTTGCATTCCTCAGATCCAAAATATAGGTTAAACTCAACCATATGTTTAACTTGAATATGTGCATATGATCTTATTACATATTTGTGTATGCAAATATTTAGGGGGGAGTTTATTCTATATTTTATGGTTTTATTAGTATTGATCTATATTCCATTTTCCACATATATTAAGGATCTCTACTTTGAAACATATCCTTTTGGGTATATAAAACTTGTGTAATTCTTGTATACTCATGTTTTGAGTATGTAGAACTTGTGTAGTTCTTGCATACTCATGTTGGAGTATATATATCTTGTGTAGTTCATATATACTCATGTTGTATTACATTATCTACATTCAATTTATGTGCAATTGAAATGGTTATCATCAATTACCAAAAAGGGAAAGATTGAAGTATCTTGTCCGACCATTATGAGTTAATGGTTTGGTGTGGTAATTAATGATAATCATATTGTGGAACTAACATTTTCCATGAGTTGGATGAATTGGTTATGTTCCAGGGTGATGAATACTTGGGATGATCGTGAGTTGATCATCAAATCAAGATTCAAGTAAAAAATGCATCATGTGTTGATGCATATGAAGAGCTTGAAGAAATGGGAATCATCGTGTGTCGATGATGTTTAAAGAGAAGACCCATCATGTGTTGATGGAGGTCTAATGAAGGATGCATAATGTGTTGGTGCATATCAAGACTTGGAGTAAAGGATGCATCATGTGTTGATGCACATCTAGTCAAGAGAAGACCCATCATGTGTTTATGGAGATTGAGTGAAGAATGCATCATGAGTTGATGCATATTCAAGATAAGATCCCGAAGCAAAAGAGATCATCATGTGTTGATGATTGTCAAAGTCAAGGACCCGGACTTGAAGCAATGATGTGCGTCATCAAGCTTCAAGAAGATGCAAGGCAAAGGTACGACTAGCTAGGGCTAAGGATGTGTTCCTAGTCTTTTACCGGTCTTGGAGTTTGGTTGCAAGACCGGATTGCTAGTATAGGTTGCCGTACTATTAAGAGGGGTCTTGACTAGTAGCATGAGTTAGTCATGTGTTGATAGCTCATTTTGTTTGCTCTAGCTCATCTATGCATGGAGCTATTATTTGCGAATGTGTTTTGCAAATAGCCGAGGCTCATGCATTTAATCTTTGTAGCATGGGACTATAGTTTACAAATGGTTGAAGTCCATGCACCTTAGCCATGTGGCATGATGCTGTTATTTACGAATGTGTTTTGTAAATAGTTGATGCTCATGTTTGATTTCTTGTAGCATGTGACTTAAGTTTGCAAATGTGTTGTGCAAATGGTGTAAGTCCATGTACCTTATTCCTTGTGGTGAGTATTCTAAAAAGTTGGCAAATGTGTTTTGCAACTTGTTGAGAATACCATCTTTGAAACCTAGTTGGAATTGCACTCAAATGAGCAAATGTATTTTGCCATTTGAGCGAAGTCAAAGTGTTTGGCCTCTGTGGTCTGGCGGTCAGACCGCCAGTGTGGACCGGTCTGACCGGTGCCAAATCGGTCGGACCGCCATGTGTTGGGCGGTCAGACTGGTGGCCTTGTGTGCAAATTCTTCAGGTCAGTAGTACCACCATTAAACAAATGGTACTACTGGAGAGCGGAAGTACCGGAGTTCTCGCGGCACGTTTTTACCAGAGAAGCACCATTTCAGTTGTTGCTGATTTTTCTCAGGCGGTCTGACCGCCCAGCCTTGGCGGTCTGACCAGTAAGAGACGGTCTTACTGGCCATTAGTTGGCGGTCCGACCGGCCGTGAGTCCAACGGCTAGTTTTATTGCCGTTGGTGCATGGGCGGCCCGACTGGCCCTTGTCAGATTCAAGGGAATCTTTCCCCCAACGGCTAGTTTTTGTGTGTAGACTATAAATACTCACCTTGGCCGGTTGGGAGTAGTTGTTGCTGGTGCCTATACTCATTCCTTGAGCTAAGAGCAAGTCTCTCATCTCTTTTCTGCATGTGTTGCACTTAGTGAGCTTGGAGAGCAAACCCTAAGTGCATGTGTTGCCTTAGGTAGTGGATTGTGTATCCACTTGAGCGTTGACACTTGATTAGTTCAAGTGAAAGTTGAGTCTTGTTACTCTTGGTGTTTGCTGACACCTAGACGGCATGGAGGCGTCGTGTCCGGTGATCTTCTCAAAGAAGCTTGTGAGAAGGCCTGGCGTGTTGTGAGTGGTTTGGTGCTCGCCATCTCCGGAGTGGAGGAAGAGCAACCCTAGTGGAGCGAGGTGTTGCTTCGTGTTGGAACTGGTCCAAGTGGTTGGACTTACCTCGGGGGCTTAATTAGTGGAGCCGGTCCAACGCGGTTGGGCTTACCTCAACGTGGATTAAGGGAGACCAGCAAGTCTCTGAACACCACAATAAAATATAATTGTGTCATCTTGGTTTATGCTTGTGCTTTACTTTGAGCAATTTACATTACTTGCTTTAATTGCTTATATATCTTTGTATGATTGCTCTCTTTCTATTGTATTCATATTGTTGGTGCTACTAGGGGAGCCTAGTTGATTTAGGTTTTCATTGTGCAAAACCAATTGCTATTAGCTTCCGCATTAGATATTGGTTTTAGCCGAAAGAATTTTTAAAAAACCGCCTATTCACCCCCCTCTAGTCGGCCTCCTCGATCTTACAATATCGTGTGGTCTACTACTTTTGTTTTCTCATTGTATTTTATTTGGCCTCGCACTTCTTTTGTAATAAACTCGATTCATATTAAATAAATGCGTGATATGAATGTGATAATATTTTTGTTGTAATGTATACTAGAGTTCCCGGACTAGTGTGGAAATACAGAGAATTCGGATCCTTCATTTCGGTTTGACAAGGCCATAACCCGCAACACCTCCCGACTCCTGCATCACCGGAGGAGCCAGCCATCATCACACACACGGAGGACTCGCTGATTTTCGCTAACAAATCCCCAACTTTCTCCAATTTTGATGATCCGATGGAGGCCAAGACTGCTCGTGGCCATTGATAAGAAACTAGCTATCGCCAATGCATCGGGCGTTGAGAGAGTTCTCTTTGCAAGCTATCAACTCGGCGGGGCGCGAGTGCTTGGGGGACAACTTCTACGCCATGCAACCCGAGGGATTAAGTTCCGACTTGGAACGAGTTCCAAGTGGCTTTCAACGAGGCTCATATCCCAAATGGAGTAATGGTCATCAAACAACAATGCCTTTCTCTCAAGCAGGGAAGAAAATTGTCACGAGTATTTGCACGAGTTCAACTTATTGGCTCGTTATGCTCTCGATGACGCCTCCACAGATACCGCCGCTAGAGCCGCTTTCATGAACTATTTGATCGAGGAGATGCAACTTGCTCTTGTCGCCCACGACTTCCACAATTTCCAAAGATATGGTCAATAAGGCCATAGTAGTGGAAAACAAGAGTCAAGTTCTAGAGGAGTCAAGAAAGAGGAAAAGAGCCACGCTAATTTTAGCAAGCGGCAATTTTCCGAGACCGCGCACCGGGCAGTCCCAACCGCCTTGTTTTCAAGCACTGGCGCCACCGAAGCCATCCACCTTTGTACCAAAACCTCCTACCCCAAATGTGCATCCAAGAGGTGGGGGAAACCAGCCCCAAAACAGCGGCTACATCAAGCCAAGTGTGACTTGTTTCCACTGTGATCGTCTGGGGCATTACGCCCATCAATGCTTGGCGAAAGTACGTGGGATGCCCCGATTCTTCAACGCCCCTACCCCAGCTCCAGCGAGGCCTTCACCACCCCCGAGGGCAGCATCTACACCTCCCCAAATCCCATCACGTGGTTGAATCAACCACGTCACTGCTGAGGAGGCAACAGACACACCGGACGTCATTTTGGGTACTCTCTTTGTCAATTCCAGTCTAGCTACTGTCTTATTCGATTCTAGAGTATCTCATTCATTTATCAAGAAGTCATATGCTGCACATCATCACTTTGGAATTCGTACACTTCAGCCACCCTATCACATTCAGTCTCCAGGATCGGTTTTTCAAACCAATCAAGTCTGCTGGGACGTAAAAGTGCAGATTCAAGGGGTTAACATTTTGTCAAACCTAATTGTAATAACTTCAGTGGGTATTTATGTGATATTAGGGATGGATTGGCTGTCCCAAAATATAGGGCAAATTGATTGTGCTCAACGCTCTATTTCTATGACAAACGAAGACGACAATCAAGTCGTGTTTGCACCTTTAGTGGGTATTTTTCATCTCTATGCCTTGGAAGTTAGTACATAGTACATCTCCCTAAAGAACTCCCAGGCATGCCCCCCAATCGCGAAGTTGGGTTCGTCATCGAGCTTGCACCCGGTACTGCGTCAATTTCAAAATGGCCGTATCGGATGGCTCCTAACGAGTTGGCTGAATTGAAAGAACAACACAAGGAACTTCAAGATAAGGGATTTATTAGGCCAAACTCCTCACCCTGGGGATCTCCGGTGATCTTCGTCAAGAAGAAAGACAAGAGTTTGCAGATGTGTGTTGACTACCGTCCGTTGAACGAAGTCACGGTCAAGAACACGTATTCACTTCCACGGATTGATGATCTATTAGACCAATTGTGTGGAGCCCAAGTATTCTCCAAGATTGACTTTCGATTGGGCTACCATCAAATTAAGGTTAGAACCGAAGACATACCAAAGACAACATTGTCTACTCATTACGGATTGTATGAGTATGCGGTTATGTCCTTCGGAATGACCAATGCACCAGTATATTTCATGAACCTCATGAACTCATTTTTCATGGAGTACATGGATCAGTTCGTCATCGTGTTTATCGATGACATTCTCATTTATTCCAAGTCTGAGAAAGAACACGAGCACCACTTGAGGCTTGTGTTGGAGAAGCTTCGTCAACATCAACTCTATGCCAAATTCAACAAATGCGAGTTTTGCCTTCGTGAAGTTAGCTTCTTGGGTCATGTATTATCCAAAGGCGGTGTCGTTGTCGATCCTAGTAAGGTGCAAGATGTACTGAATTGGAGACAACCCAAGACTGTCACCGATATCCGTAGTTTTCTCAGACTTGCGGGTTACTACTGCAGATTCATCAAGAACTTCTTCAAAATTGCGAGCCAATGACCCAGCTTCTTAAAAGGGAGAAAAAGTTCGAATGGTCAGTGGAGTGTGAACATGGCTTTCAGATCTTGAAAGAACGTCTGGCCAAAGCCCCAGTACTCATCCTGCCAGATATTCATAAGTGCTTCGATATATATTTTGACGCATCTCGCCACAGACTCAGTTGTGTGCTAATGCAAGAGGGCCGAGTTGTGGCGTATGTATCAAGGCAATTGAGGCCACATGAAATTAATGATCCTACACATGATTTGGAGTTAGCAGCTGTAGTCCATGCTCTAAAGATTTAGCGATATTACCTCATCGGTAACCGTTGCGAAATATATACCGACCACAAAAGCCTCAAGTATATCTTCACTCAAGCCGACCTAAACTTGAGGCAAAGAAGATGGCCTGAGCTAAACAAGGACTACGACATGGGGCTCCATTATCACCTGTGGAAAGCAAACGTGGTGGTCGATCGTTAGCGTAAACCCTCAATGCAACTTTTGTTGGTAATGCCCATCTCGGTAGAACTTTGCGCGAATTTCAGCGCCTAAGTCTCGAGATGATTGGAAAAGGTTCCCTTGCTGCCCTTAGTGTGACATCCGCACTTGAGGACCAAATTAAGGAAGCCAAGAAAACCGACCTCGAAGTCGCTCAAATCCGGGAAGAAATGAAGCAAGGCAAGGCCAAATATTTCGCAAATGATGCACAAGGCACACTACGGTCCGGGAACCATTTGGTAGTGCCATTTGGCCATAACTTGAGAGAGTTAATTCTCAAGGAAGCTCAAAATTCTCAATTCTCTATACACCCTGGAAGTACCAAGATATAACAAGATCCGAAGAAGTAGTTATGGTGGAGTCAAATGAAGAGGCAAATCGCGCAATATGTTGCTGAGTGCGATGTATGCCAAAGAGTCAAGGTTTGAGTATTTCGTGCCACGGGTACTCTCGAACCCCTACCTATCCCCAAGTGGAAATGGAAAGAAGCTGGGATGGATTTCATCACCGGACTCCCGAGGACTCAAACTGGGTCCGATTCTATATAGGTAATTGTCGATCGTCTGACAAAGGTTGCCCATTTCATTCCTGACAAGACAACCTATACCAGAGCCAAGTTAGCAGAGATTTACATCTCTAGAATTGTGTGTCTCCACGGTGTACCAAAGGTGATTATTTTCGATCGTGGTGCACAGTTCACATCCTACTTTTGGAAATGTCTCCATCAAGTAATGGGGACCAACCTCTCTTTTAGCTCCACTTACCACCCGCAAATGGATGGACAAACTAAGATAGTGAACCAAAATTTGGAAGACCTTCTCGGAGCATGTGTGCTGTCCAATAGCAAGAATTGGAAAAAACGCTTGTCGCTTGAGGAGTTCTCCTACAACAATAGCTACCAATCAAGCATACGAATGTCACCATTTGAGGTATTGTATGAGAGAGCTTGTAGGACACCGTTGAACTGGTCTGAGACCGGGGAAAGGCCATTCTATAAACCAACCTTGATGGAGGATGCAGAAGAACAAGTTCGTGTCATCTGTGAGCGACTTTGGATGGCTCAATCTCGTCAGAAGTCATATGCCGACCATCGTCGTTGTGAGTTGAGTTTTGAGGTGGATGATCATGTTTACCTTAAAGTATCTCCGATGAAAGGAACACATCGTTTTCAAGTCAAAGGCAAATTGGCACCTCGCTTTATCAGACCTTTCCAAATTCTAGACAAGCAAGGACCGGTCGGTTATCAATTGAAGCTTCCACCGTCTCTATCAGATGTGCACAATGTTTTCAATGTATCACAATTGAAGAAGTGGCCCCGAGTTCCAACTGAAGTAACCGAGTTGGATAACCTCGACTCACAACCCGATCTTTCTTATCGAGAGCACCCGATTCACATTCTGGAAGAAACAGAGCGCAAGACGAGGAATCATAACATCAAGTTCATCAAAGTTTAGTGGAGCAACCATACTGAAGATGATGTAACTTGGGAGCGTGAAGACCAAATACGAACCGAATATCCTGACTTTTTTCCTTCCATCTGTAGTGCCTTCAAATCAAGAAAGTAAAGGTTAAACAAAGCAATAGAAAGGAAAAACTAATAGCCATTCCTTGTAACCTTGTTAGAATATCTTAGCACTATCTTTGAAGGAAATCAAGACAATAGATGTTGTATAATCTTTTAGAACCTTCCTGTCCAGCTTCCAACCGACCAAGATCTCGGGGTCAAGATCTTTTGTAAGGGGGGAGGTTTGTCACATCTCTAAATTAATTAATGATAATTACTATGCATCTCATCAGCGTGCATCATGTTTTGAAACATTTGCATAAAGTATTGCTCTTGGAAAATCTCAAACAATTGTTAAACATACAATTCAAATTGAACTCTCAAAAGAAATTAGTAATAAAAACATATGAGCATCTTCTGAAAATAATTTATTCAAATACTATATTAATTATCTTGAATTATTATTAATTTTGCCAAATTTTTGGAACTAAGTTCAAACATTAGAAAATTGAAACACAAGCAATGACATATCCTAAGTTCAAAATTAAACTATACAAATTAAAACATGAACTATGGGGTTTCAATTTTTATTTGGGTGCAAGGTCACCCCAGCAACCCGTCTCATTTATTTCAGATTTTTAGGATTTTGTTTGCTATATTTTGTAGCTCGGTCAAACTTGAATCAATAAAATTCAAATTGAGTCAAACCAAGATCGCTTCATTTGGCTCAAGCTCATTCGCTCCTCGATGAGGACATCGACCCTAAGGATACAACCACCGCTTCAACTCTTGCCTGCATCCTCTACTTCCTTTACTTCACCAACATCTTCTCCAATTGGACTTTCGCTAATGCAATGCCATATTACCCAATTAGATCGAGCTCGCCTACATGCCATGGTGCTACGCCTACATACCATGGTACTATGTGTACATGCCATGGTGCTACTACATGTGCCAAGCGGGAGTTCAAGTGGATACATTTTGGTCGATCAGTTCGGAATCAGCCCGACAGCACCAACTTAAAACAGATATAACTTTTGCAAACGGAGTCCGATTCGGGTGTTCTTGGGCTTGTTGGAAAGCTAACGACGATATATTTCCAACGGATCCAACCTCACCTCCAAATTCCTTCTGTAGACTTCGGAATCGTCAAAAAAAGGTCCTATGTCACTAATTTAGGCCTATTTGGGCCTTGTAATCGTACCGGAATTGGCCCATATGCCGCCGGCCCACCTGGGGGCATGATTACTGTTCATGTTAACAGTAATTCGTGCCTTTAGTCCCACCCCTCTATTTCTTTTAGATTTGTGGCTCCTCATCCCCTATTTAAGGAGGACGCACCCCCTCTAGTTTCCTTGGATTTTGTTTAGTTAAAAGTTAGCCTTGTTGCAACTTCGTGTATTGGCTTGTGTCGACTAGACCAACCATAATACCGCTTTTCGAAATCCCAATTTTAATATTTTAATCTTTATTTGCAATTTCAGATTGCTTTATCTTGTTCTTGCGTGCTTCTTCGGTGTATGCAGGAATTGACCTTCGTGGTCAGGTCAACCGGGTATTCGTGCATGGTTGATAACGACTTGTCGATCAGTTCAGCGATTGCGTGGTTTCGAGCCTTGCATGTTCATAGCCAGGATCGTCAGAGTTGAGCGACGCCTACCGGACTTATCGTTCTCATCGAAAGATCGGGCCAACAAATTAAACCTTAGGGTTCTTCAAGTGGTATCAGAGCTACAGTTCTTCGGTGAGAGTTTCCTATTTTCTAGTAGTAGATTCGTTTTTCATACCTAGAGTCCAGAAAATTGCCAAAAGAAAAAATTCGCATCTATCATCCATACCAAGCCCTTTGAGCCTTTGCAATTTTTTTCTTTTCAGTTTGCTTGTTGAATATTTAGTTACATTGTTGTGTCTAGTTGCTGATCTTTAGTTCTAGTTATTGTCTAGTTCGTCGTTGTCTAGATTGCTTCTCGTGTTTTTCCTTTGCGTCGCTTAATCGTTCTTTTAGGGTTCTTAGTTTTTGCATCTAAAACAGAAAATTCGTGGGTTAGAACTCCTCTAATCTGCACCAAAAAAAAAGAGAGAACACTTTGCTGTATTCGTGACTTGTGGAAAACCCTAGAGCCGGCAAAAAAAAATAGAAGGAGAAAGAGGCCGCCACACAAAACAAAAGCCGTGGTAGAAAAAAAAGAAAAAAAGCAAGCTTACACCAAAATCAGTGAAAACTGGTGGAGCCCTTCTACATATAGCCACAAACTTGCACAAAAAATTTCAGCAATATTAGCCCACGGAATCAAAAGATATAACAATTTAAAGATTGAAACCGAGTCGGTTTCAAATCCGAGTCTGATTCCGTTTCCGAGACCTTCATAAAACAGGCATAACTTTTGCATATGGTGTCCGATTTGGACGTTCTTGGACTCGTTGGAAATCTAACAACGAGTCGCATACTTTCCACTTAATGCACTAGTCTCCCTCCAGAGAACCCAAAATCGGTCATTTTCGGCTCCGAATTTGCGTCACAAGTTTTTTTGTTTCGGTTTTTGCCGTTTCTTTTAGTCTTCCCATCATAATTTGGGGTCCGTCTCAACTTTAAAGTTGTAGATTTCATCGAAACCTTTCAAACGAGTATATATAAGCCATATAAAACTTTGCTTTTTCATCTCTTGAGACTAACTATTGTTTTCTCGCTTAAACTAAAGGGTCATTTATTTGCGCGCACGTTATTCTGCTTTTGTGCTCTACATCGTGTGAACCATCTTGGGCCCTACAAAGAAGTTTGAGTAGTTGGTTAGCGTCTCCCAAAGACTTGTTGTGAGGTTTTCCATTGCTTACATCAAGTCACATTTATCTTTATGCTGCGTGCATATACACATCTCTTAGTGGGGCTTTGATTAGCTAAACTTTGATTAGACTAGGATCAAGACTTGTGACTAGTACTTTGAACTGCTTTTCAATTTTGCATACCGAATTGAATAATTGCTATTCCTTTGCTACATACTAGCCTTCCGAGCTCCACTTCCTACTAACTCAAGAAAGCCGCTCCTCGCAATCGTTGGGTGATCGCAAGTGAGAGTATCACGAACCGACCACCGGTTGTACCACTTCCTTCTTTGCATTGGTAAGAACTTGTAAGAACTAGGTATAAGCTTGAGTGTGAGTGACTTGATTGAGCCTCCAGAACCTTGTAGTTGATAGGGACATATACACTGTGATTTGTTCTTTGCTTTGATACTAATAATGGCAGGTTCATCGTCACAAGGGGAGCATAGCAGGCACAACAATGAGGAAGATGCACCGCTCAGTCCTCGCACAAAAGAAATCATGCGGCGCTTTTCTCGCATGCTGGATCAACATTCAGGGCGTATGGAGTTGATTCTAGATCGCACCACTGACGAAACTTGCTGCGTTGGCTACACGTGGGAGCAGCTAGAGAGAGCTCCACCTTCTGTTGCCGCCCCCGCTGCTGTCGGCATTGCACGACCACGCCGTAACCCATCCGTTGCTCGCTCATGGGCCGATGAGGTAGAAGATGAAGCGAACCCATATGTTGCTGATACGGGGTCCGATGGTGATTTCAATCCCATTAATGATCGTGATCACCGACAACAACGCTTCAATCGACAAGGTATGCGAAGAGAGCCACCACGTGAGGTACGTGACCATAATGATTCACTTGGTAAAATTAAATTCACTATACCTCCTTTTGCTGGTAAATATGATCCTGATGCTTATCTCACATGGGAGTTAGTTGTGGACCAAAAATTTGCATGCCATGAATTTCCTGACAATAAAAAGGTTAGGGCTGCTACTAGTGAGTTCACAGATTTTGCATCTATTTGGTGGAGTGAATATGGTCGTACTCATCAGGACATACCTAGAACATGGAATGCTTTGAAAAGAGCAATGAGACGTAGGTTTGTACCTTCATATTATTCACGTGATTTGCTTAATAAATTACAACGCTTAAGACAGGTAGTAGTTACAGAGAAGACTATTATCAAGAATTGCAAACTGGTTTGTTGCGTTGTGGTTTAGAAGAAACGAGGATGCTAAGATGGCTAGATTTTTGGGAGGGTTAAACCGTGAAATTCGGGACATTTTAGACTATAAAGAATATGATTCTATCAACCGCTTATTCCATATTGCTTGCAAAGTCGAGAGAGAAGTGCGTGGTCGACAATCTCGCTCCGGGGCAATATTGGAGGAACTTTTGCAGTCGGCCAAGGCAAAGAACATCACATGGCATCCTCCTCCACTTCGACCATGCACCCCCGCCGCTTCAACTCCTATACATATCCTCGATGCAAGCAAACCCAAAAAGTACAAGCCCTTACAAAAGTGCTTCTTCATTGTTTCTACAGGCGATCTAGAGATGTGCAATGTCACCGCTGCAAAGGATTTGGGCACTTGATGCGCGATTGCCCAAGTCGTGAGCTTTGCTTATCAAGGACAATGGTGAGTACACTTCACTAGCGATATTGAGGAAGAACATGTGTTGGTTGCAACTAACAATCTTGGTGATGAAACGAGGAAGAACATATAAACCATGAGGCGTCGACATGTACCAAAGCCTAGTTGTTCAAATGTGCTAAGTGCTCAAATGGAACTTGTTGAACAAAATCAACGCCACATTTTGTTTCAATCCAAGTTCGTCATCAAGGAACGTTCATGTAGAGTCATCATTGATGGCGGAGTTGCAACAACCTTGCTAGCATAGACATGGTCGAGAAGCTTGGCTTGACCACAACACAACACCCTCATCCTTACTACATCCAATGGCTGAATTCTTGTGGTAAGTTGAAGGTAACTAAGCTTGTGCGCGCACAATTTTCTATTGGATCATATCATGATTATGTTGATTGTGATGTCGCATCTATGCAAGTATGCTCATTATTATTAGGTAGACCTTGGCAATATGATAGATATATTGAACATCATGGTAGATCTAATCATTATACTTTCACATATAAAGAAAAGAAAATCACTCTGCTTCCAATGTCTCCTCCGCTATATTAAAGGATGAATTAGAAAGAATCATGAGAACAAGTAAGGAGAAGACACAAGTTGATCAAAAGATTATAGCTCCAAGTGAAATTAAATTGAAAGCTCTGTTATGTTAGCTACAAAAATTGATTCCATTGATATGGAAAACATGAATCTAAATGTCATACTATGATTTGTAAAGAAACTCCGTGTCCATTAGAAGAAGTGCATGTTTCTTTGCCTCCTGTTGCTACTAACCTTTTGCGGAGAGTGATGACTTGAGAAAACAAATGAGTCGAGGATGACTCAAATTCAAGAAAGGGAGGATGATGAGGACATCGACCCTAAGGATACAACCATCGCTTCAACTCTCGCCAGACCGCATCCTCTACTTCCTTTACTTCACCAACATCTTCTCCAATTGGACTTTCGGCTAATGCAATGCCATATTACCCAATTAGATCGAGCTACGCCTACATGCCATGGTGCTACGTCTACATACCATGATACTATGTGTACATGCCATGGTGCTACTACATGTGCCAGCAGAGTTCAAGCCGGATACATTTTGGTCGATCAGTTCGGAATCAGCCTGACAGCACCAACTTAAAACAGATATAACTTTTGCAAACGGAGTCCGATTCGGCTGTTATTGGGCTTGTTGGAAAGCTAACGACGATATCTTTCCAACGGATCCAGCCTCACCTCCAAATTCCTTATGTAGACTTTGGAATCGTCAAAACAAGGTGCTATGTCACTAATTTGGGCCTTGTAATCGTACCAGAATTGGCCCATATGCCGCCGGCCCACCTGGGGGCGTGATTACTGTTCATGTGAACAGTAATTTGTACCTTTAGTCCCACCCCTCTATTTATTTTAGATTTGTGGCTCCTCATCCCCTATTTAAGGAGGACGCACCCCCTCTAGTTTCCTTGGATTTTGTTTAGTTAAAAGTTAGCCTTGTTGCAACTTCGTGTATTGGCTTGTGTCGACTAGACCAACCATAATACCTCTTTTCAAAATCCCAATTTTAATATTTTAATCTTTATTTGCAATTTCAGATTGCTTTATCTTGTTCTTGCGTGCTTCTTCGGTGTATGCAGGAATTGACCTTCGTGGTCAGGTCAACCGGGTATTCGTGCATGGTTGATAACGACTTGTCGATCAGTTCAGCGATTGCGTGGTTTCGAGCCTTGCGTGTTCATAGCCAGGATCGTCAGAGTTGAGCGACGCCTACCGGACTTATCGTTCTCATCGAAAGATCGGGCCAACAAATCAAACCTTAGGGTTCTTCAGTTCCTGGGTCCGACCGGCACAATACCCCGACCGAGCTACTTGACTCGGCCCAACCAACTCACCACACTGCGCCGCTCTGAGCCACTGACCGTGGGCCCCACCGGTCAACTCCTCCTTCTTCCCCACGCTGGCGCCCACGTAGAGTCGCTGCGCCACACGTTCGCCGAGCTCTGCTGCGCGCGAGGAATTCCGTGACCGCACCGCCCCTTCCGACCACTCCTGGAGCTTCTCCTTCGCACACCACTTCCATTTCCGTCATCTCCCGAGGATATTACCCCCTCTCCAGCTCCACTGCTCCTCATCTTTCCTCCCGGGTCCGAGGAAAGAGAAGCCTGCTTGCGCCCATTGCTCCAGTAAGCTTTCGATCATGGCGTCCCCTCTTCTCTACCTCTGGTTCCGGTTCTATTTTGGATAATGCCAGCTCTTACCTTGCCTTGTAGCTCCCAGAACACCTGTGTGTCCTCCTCGGCGCCAGTTCGCCTCCAGAGCATGCACCGCCATCCCTTAGCGCGTTCCAGTGCTTCCGAGTAAGCTTGGCGTCGCCTTTGCGGGTCATCTTATGTTGTTGAGCATGATTAAGCTTTGCCCCAACTAATTTGGACAATGCACTTTAGGGGTTGTCGGAATGGAGAAGTTCACCTTTGCCAGCCGCCGACTTTGTTCTTCGTCTCCAGCTCTGGCCGGTAAGGCATTCCCCAATTGCTCTCGTCCACACAATCTCCACACCTTATTTGAGCATATCCAATAACTACTTGCCCTCCTCCCTCTCCAGAGCGACGTCTCCACATGAACCGCAACCGCCGTCGTGGACCTCGCCGTCGATCCAACAGCTCCGAGCTTCTCCACTTCTCTCCAGTGCTTAGGTAGCATCTTGGTAGTGCCTAGTAGCTCGGGCACCCTCTGGATTGAACAATGTAGAGCTTTATCACATTTTTCTTATGTGCCGTATGGGCGCTGCCGCTTGTCTCCAGCGCGCCGTCGTTACCAGCTGCCGTTGAGGTCGAGAACCCTACCCTTTGGTGCGCAAGGTTATTGCGCACCCATCCTCGCCTTGACTGTCTTTGCCGTTCTTTGGAATCGCCGTGGCCAAAGACGACATTGTCGATTACGACAATATCAGAGCAACGTCATTAACATGTAAATCCAGGTCATTAAGTGCTAATGATTGCTTACGAAAATAAATGATATCTTAAGTAAGTAATGAGTCTATGACGTGTGGGCCCAATGAACAGAAATCTAGGCTAAATAACGGTTTGAGTGAGAGACTGACATGTGGGTCTCACGGACTTAAGTGAACAGTCGTGGACCGATGGACAGGCCTGTGGACGCACGGTTCACATAATGTGCTATAGACCGTATCACTGGCGAATGGGCCCCACCTGTCAGTGCATTTTAAAATCTGAAATGAAAATAAAAATGGCACTATTCATCAAACCCCACCCATCAGTGACTACGGCTAGCATAGCTCTCTGTGAGAAAAGTAATAACGGAATAAGAAAACTCGAAATCCAATTATTTTTAAACTAAAAAATGGAATAACTTCAAAAAATGCATAACTAATTCATGTTAACTCCAAATGGAATGAAACCAGTGCTGATAATTTTAATTTTTGATGAAATTTATTTCAAAATAAGTTCCAAACATGTCTCTATAGCATTAGAATATAGTTTTAGAAAATGATCCATAACTCTATTATTTTTACAATAAAAAATACTGATAACTTTGAAAAATCATAACTAATTCATAAGAACTCCAATTGAGATGAACCAAGTTAATTTGGGCTTATAATATTATCCTCTATTTATCTATGTAATCCTTTGTCTCCCCACTACTCTGCAAATTTTGACCAAATAATTAAATTAAATGAATAGTGACAAATTACATTTTCGGGAAGTCTAAAATTCAAACTAAAATCATGAACTAGCCACTATAAAAAAGTGATGCATTTTTAGCAATTTAATTTTTGTGGCATTTCTCGGTGTTTATCGTTATTTTTATTCTATAGAGCCCGAAGCGATCAACGTAGACTCTTACGCCACCGAGAGTGAACAATTGAACTTACAGCAAGGCAAGCATCATTTGAACTTTGTTTTGCATCATATTGATCCCAATTTTTAATACACTAGTGTTTGAAATGCAATGATATTGCTTGCATGCTATTTTCGGTATATCATTTTGTTGTGAGTAGTTAGCTATGTCCTACATTTGCTTGTTATCCTTGATAATTCCCTTATAATTATGCTTAAGATAGATGCTTGTGATGATGTGAAGCTTATGTGTTGAATACTTAGCCATTGCAGGTCTAGAAAACGCAATAGGTCAATTGACGGAGTAACTCGTCAATTGTGGGAGGCACATAACAATTCTTATTTTTCATTCTGTCTAGATTGTTATATCTGGTTGTTGAGTCAAAAACTTGTTGTTGTTAAATGGTTTTGGGTCCAAACAAGTAGTTTTTGTGTAGGTGCTGTTATGCACGAGACTCGAGTTTGTGGTTGTCTTGTCCGGACTGTTAAGGACTAAGCCATTGGCTTTCACTCCAAGGACTAAGCCATTGGCTTTCACTCCAAGTACTGAGCGTGCTATCACATGTAGGATATGGGTACCGTACGGTTAAGTAAGGGGAAGGTTTTATTGTGTTAAGTCCCAAGTTGGTGTGAGGACACTTGTGTTTGATCATTTGTCTGGAGGAGCTGATGTGATTTTCTATGGTGTGCATGGGAGCATCATTTTTTGTTATTTACATTGCATCGGTATTATCCAACATATCTTGTGAGCCCGCTTAGAAAGCGCTATCCGTAGCTTGTACTAATTATGGGAAAAACTCATAAGGAGGACTCATCTCAATAGGGTTTTCTTACTAAAAATGACAGTATCTCGATTCTCCCCGGCCGGCATACCTAAGGAAGTGTGTCATTTTTCGGAGGTATCTGGAGGATTACGGGCTAGTCGAGTGTGTGGGTAAAGTAGTACACCTCTGTAGAGATAATCTATTCGAATAGCCGTGTGACAACACATGCTTTGGTATGCGTCATCGTTAGACTTGAAATTAAAGGTTGACTTGGTTATAACCTGGTTACGACATGAATGGGATGTTCATGCATATTAGTTTATTAAGGTGGACAACCACTTTGATATTAATTAATCTATACCATTATATATGTCTTGTGAAATCCTTTTTGGAAGATAGGATTTGCAAATTGGCTTTCGAAAACTAGAAGGTTTAGGAATATAAGTTGTTGCGTTTTATGCAAAACTAGAGCCACTAATGCTATCCTTTGATTGCCCAATATTCATAACTAATTTTTCCTTTGTATAACACTTGCGAGTACCTTTGTACTCAGCCAGTTTGTCTACGGGTTTCAGGTGAGGAAGACTTTGAGTCCGATGAGCTCATTAGTGCCGATTTAGGCGACGCTGACGAGTAGTGTTATTATTTAACTCCCAGTCGGTTGCCATGGGTTATGGGGCACACCATACTGGACTTTTGGTTTATTTACATTGCTTCCGCTGCTACTTAATATTATCATTTGAATTTGGTCGGTCGGCCACTTGTAATAGTTATAGACTTGACTATTATTAATGTATGTCTTTTGAATTATCTACGTATGAATGTTGCATAGATGTGATTGACGTTGAATGAGAGTATGAGTATGTTGGTCACTGATCTTGGGAGCCAACATGATTTCATGCTCGCTGTTGATGAATTCCATTTTAACTCACTAAGTGTGAACTTTGATTGTTTGGAGGACCGGTTATCATGTAGTGCTTGCAAGGGAGCAATACGCATGATCGTTGGATCTTTAGTTTCAATCAAACCTTCTCACTTAGATGGAGCTAAGTTGGAATCCATTTACTTGAGGTCTAGAGTTATTTCCATAAGTAGGGCTCGGTCTTACGAAAATAACCCGGGGGTCCTCACATGCTGGGACACTTCCTCATCTGTGGGGTTTGGAAAGGAGATGGCCCCCGAAGACAAGGTAGATGATCACTCTCTTAGCCAATATCGGGCGCGCTTATCCGGGATCCTGACAAATGGAGGGGAGGCATCAACAAGGTTTTCCTGCTGGTCCTGATCCCTCCATTGCGGGATTTTACCTGTATACCCAACGGTGTTGAGTCTGTGAGGGTGAGTGTTTTTTTTGCCTAGAGGGCCCTGTGCGCCGCACTTTCACTCCTAAAATCCTCTGTCGTCTGCTTCGCCACATTGTCTTGCAGTACTCTTCCACGAAAGGATACTTCTGGAAGGGCGTCCGATCCTTCTGTACGTATTTCTTGACAAGCGTGCTCTTGAAGTTCTTCCACACTTTGCATGCCTATAGCAAGGCATGTCATCGCACGGAGTCCTGGTGTTGTTTTGAGATCTCAAACGATTGAAAAATATCCGCCAGCAATGCACCTTTCTGAGCTTTGGTCAACTCCTTCCACGAATCGTAGGTGATCTTGATCCATTCTCGTGCAACTATTCCGACCGTTCTCCAGAATGCAGATGCTGCTCGGCAAGGATTGAGAGGGGTCCTAGACGCATCGACCTCCGTGATGGTAAATTGGCCCTCGGACCTTGTATCGTGCTTGGATATTCCAAAGGACAACGCATCAGACGCATGAGGCGACGATGATGAAGAATGAACAGAAGACATCTTCACAAGAAATATAAGTTAACATATTGTCATAAGATTCGATCTCTATGTGTATAGGTATACACACCAATTAATAAATAATTGGGATATGTAGGTAAGAAATTAGGACCAATGCAATGACATAGTTGACATATAAGCATGTAAATCCTCCAAGTAATTTAAATAGAATAATATGCTCAACACAAATATCATGTGAACAAATGAAATCAGCATAAAGCTAAGATTTAACATTTTGATATTGCTATCAGTTCTAGAGTTGCATAAGATTTAATTTGGCATTCTCGCTACTTTAGTCTATACTCTTCACTAATTGAATTTGATAATATTAATTCAAACTATGAGCTCTAAAATAGTTCTTTACTTATCTGATGACATGATCTTTAAATAAAAAGACAACAGATAAACTTTTGGCCTGGAGGTTCAATCAATTAACCAGCTGAATGTAACAGACTAAATGCTAAATATCAATCAACAGTTGCCTTGGGGCGTAAATGCTAAAGATCAAAACAATTTCAGTACAAGACTATTATCATCACAGAGCATTCATCTCAAGCCCACCACACCAGATTGCAATATATTCCAGTAGTAGTATCAAGCCTACCACATTGCGTCGGCTACCTTTGGGCATTGAGGAGATGGACGAGCAGGGAGCACCAGAGTAGAAGGGTGCGGCGTCGAAGGGCAGGCGCGCCGGGCTCGGGGAGGAGGAGGCGACACGTGCTCGGGGGAGGGGAAGAGGCTCACCAAGCTCAGGGGAGGAGGGGATCCAGGTTCGGGGAGGCGGCGTCTCGTTCTCGGGAAGGAGGCGGTGGGCTCAGGGGAGGAGGCGCGCTGGGCTCGAAGAGGAGGCGGCGTTGAGGACGACGTCAACGGGCTCGGGGGAGGAGGGAGAGTTAGAGAAACTAAATCGTTTGAGTGGGGGGCGCAGGCAAACCCTGGAGTCTGACGGTTTTAAAGTAGAACCGTCTGTGATAAATAATATCACAGATGGTTCCAATAAATAAGCGTATGTGATAGATTGTGTATCACAGATAGTTTGTAGATGAAACCATCTGTTATATATCTGATGTATCACAGACGGCTTATCCTAAGTATAACTGTCTGTGATAAATAATATCACAAGCGGTTTGTAGATGAAACCAACTGTAATAGATTATCATAGACGGTTTGTAGATGAAACCGTCCGTAATAGATTATCACAAACGATTTGTAGATGAAACTGTTTGTGATATTCTTTTGTATTGGTAAATCTAATTCTGTTTATTGGCTAGCATTAGAAAATGCTAGTGTAATACCCCGACTTACTTTGAGAGAGAGAGAGAGGAAGAGAGCAATTGAATTAGAGAAAGAATTTGAAGTTTTTAAAGGGCGTTTTCCATTTTTAGGAACTCAGGCCTTGGTCTAGCGGTCTACAGCTTTCGCCCAAGGGAAACTGACCCAGGAGGGGGGGAGGGGAAGAAAAACCCTAACCCATCACCCCCCATGTGCCACTCTCTCCTCTCCCTCATTTTTCAGCCACCACCCCCCTCCCTCCCCTTTCCAGCAGCGGCCTCCTGCAGCTCCCCTCCTTGCAGACTTCATCAATTCGACGATCGGAGCATCAAACGACATCCGATCGGCCTAAAATTTGGTCAGTTTGTTATTTGCTTGTTTATTTTCGATTTATACGGCTGGATTAAAGATTAGTTGAGAGGATCATCTGTTTTGATAGGGAGTTTTTCTGCTAGGACTACTGCAGTTTTAACTCAAAGCAGTTTTGGTAGATCATTTGTTTGAGTAGTTAAACGATCACAGATTAGACTCAAAACTTTACAACTTGTAGATATCTAGTGTAAATACATTCTTACCAATTTTCATGCAATAATTATTAGTGGTTTGTGAGATATGAGTTAATAACCAAAGGGTACAGACCGTAGTTTCGGGTAGCAGATCAGTTTTGTTCAGCTCTGTTGCTCATCCGTTTTGGGTAAGATACGTATGTTTTCTGAACTAACCACCTCTTATAAAGTTGTAGTCCTCGGTTTTATATTTCTTTAGGCACTGAGGTAACCCGATTTGGAGTTACGGATTAGAAGTTATGGCAGTTTTTGTGGGACTGTTCAGGAGAGCTGACGAGATCTGGCAGTTTGTTTGTGCACCCAGTTTCAACATCTTAGAAGTAGACTCTGGCATTTTCGTCTCTTAGAGTTTTGTTTCTGAGGTTGTTAGATTTCTTTTGGCACCGAGTTCACGAGATTCCACCTTACGGTTTAGGAGATATGATTTTTTTAATCGCGCGCTGTTCTGTCTGTCTGAGAACTAGGGACTATCGATTTGTCCCTCGGTTTTGATCTAGTTAAAGTCGGATTCAGAACTTCCACCACAATAGGTTATTGTATCCCTTTAAATTTGCTTTCCAAGTTGATAAAGATCACCTCAATTGGATCAGTAGATTGAAAGTTACATCATTTTCTTTACTACTGTTCTGCAATCTGTACAGATGTCTGTTAGTTGCTTTCAACTATTGTTTAGGCCACTGTTTTTGCCGAATCAAAGAACCCCACCAACTAGAGTTTCGTAGCCTGGTGCGTTAAGAGTATTTGAGCACTGGTTTCAAGTCATTATGAGTTACAGATATTTAATTACGATTTTTCTCGTACTGCTGATTAGAAGGCCTAAAATTGGGCTGATTAGTTAGGACGTCATTTTGAACCATTGTTCATGTTTGGTTAGTTAGAGGTTTTGGTAAAACGCTTGTAGCACGTCATGTCTTGTTAGTCTTATTTCGATTAATTATTTGTGTAGGCGGTGGGGCAGTGAGTGGAGAAACACCTTCGTTGCCTCCTAGTGTGTCACATCGCGGAAGGCAAGTACAATGTGTTAAGACATGATGATTACAATTGAATGTTTTTGATGCGATGTTACTTCTATGATCCACGTTCATACTTCATGTTTTACAATTGAATATTTTTGATGTGATGTTATTTCTATGATCTATGATTCAAACTTCATGATATTTATTCGTTCTTAGTTGATAATCCATGTGAATGAAAGAGATGACACTCATGGCATATATTAATTCCATTCTTGTATGGTTCGTGTTCCGTCCACGGGAGTGGAATTGTTAAGACCCATCAATTCCAGTATGAGCATATAAGATCCACCATTCCAATGTGGGCAATTTCGGACACCCGTATGAAACGTTCTTCATACGGTGATTGGATCCCCGGACTTTGTTAAGTACGGGCTTAAGTGAGCACCGACGGGTGTGTCACTCGCTATACTGGTATGAGCATGTGTGTAGTCCTTTCCCTTCAATGCATCCATTCATACTCATAAGTGTTCAGAGATAAGTTCAGATTTCGTATTGAGATAGACTTGTTCCTAACCTTGTATGTTCAAATGTTTACTGTACTTGTTGAGTTTCGACTCATTCTTATTTTCTGTTTTTATTTAGGTGATCATTGATGATGACTTTGTTGGGAGGGAGTAGGCAAGTACATTTCACACAGTTCACCATAATTTACTTTCTTTGATAACGTCGATTATGTCTTTCATTTGTTAACCGAGGAACTGTAATAAATAAGATTACTACTGCATGATATTTCTCTCCATGTTATGTTGTCCTGTCAAATGATGCTAGTGGTTTGTTTTAATCATTCCTTGATTATGTTCTGATGAATTCAGTCTTTATTCCTGCCATGATTCTATTAAAGTTGGTCTCTATTTGTACTTAGAGGAGTTACAGTCTAAAATCTTCCGCGGTTTGGTTGTAAGATAGTTCTTTAGGTAGTATCTTGGCTTCCGAATAGCCAGGGTGTTACAAGTCCTTTCTGCTAGATCGTCGGGAAGTTGGAGTAAAATCTGTATTCGAACCCTTGGTCTTGAGGAGTTGGGTTAAGGGGCGTAAACGGAGTCCTCTTTTCAGCGTATTTGTTGTTAACGCTATTCTTGTGTAGGTGGCGGAGTCCCGCAGTAGAGGCACCATCTTTGCTTCTTCGCGCGCTGTAGCGGAAAAAGGCAAGTACAATTTTAGTACGATATTATGTGTTGGGCAATTTGGTTGATTTGATGAGTGCTTAATATGATTATGCGTGATGAAAGTGTTTATTTCACATTGTTTATATGATAATCGATAATTGATAATTCTTATGAGAACATATTGTTGATTGTCCATGACATTTCATATCAATCATGCATGTTACATGAGATACCCACGGGAGTGGCCATTGAGATCCCCATATTTAAGATATGGGCAATGGGTCCCTATCTGAAAAGGATGGACAATGGGTCCCCGTATTTGATAATGCGGGCATAAGTGAACACCGACGGTTGTAACACTCCGCAATACCGGTATATGCAAAAGAGGAAAGAAAAGTGCATTTGAGCAATTTGCATAGCATGAGCATATGAAATATTTATTGTTGAGAATTGTGGATGGATGATGATGGTTACAGTTGTTTATGTTATTGTCTTGCTAAATGTACTTTGCTGAGTCTTGGACTCACTCTTCTTTATTCTTGTGTTTTTAGGTACCCCGTTTGTGGACAGCATGCATGGGAGGGAGTAGATTTATGCTTGGATGCACATTGGCACGAACAAATTCTCCATTGAATAAACAATTTGAATGATAGTTTAGAATCTGAGTAAACCGCTTAAGGTTTCTTATATTTATGCTTTGTGCGTTTGGATAATTGTTCATTTCTATTGTTAGCTGTGCAAACACCCGGTATGGTTAGTTATTCAAAGGAGAACCTACTGAAAGTTAGTAAAATATCTTAGTTTAATTTGTAATTTTGTTAGTGTGGTAGCATTCCAGGCTCAGGTGGGTCTGGGGTGTTACAGCTAGCCATGCCCTCTAAAATAAGCAAAAACACAATAAGTACTTGTATACATCCAATTCACATTCATTTTAGAAATAAGCACATCCATTTCACAGTGCAAATCAATTAACTTAAATGAACTAAAATTAACCATTAAGAACATATACACACATGTACCATTAAGTTCAATCTTATCGCAATCAAGTTCAATCTATATAATGGAACTCCCCATATGACACATTCTCGACCCTTATGCAATACACACATTGTTCAATCTTAAAAAATTAGTCCTTCATGATGATCGACGCGTATGTAGCTAGTTTTGTCATGTTGTTCTTCCTCGACCCTTATGCCGTTTCTGAAAGGAGGCAACTCGATAAATTGATTGTATTCTTCCTCGTCCACTACATTCTCAACTCCGACAATCCTCCTTTTTCTATGAAGAACTATGTGGTGCTTCTTATTTGTTTGGTCGGTTACATAGAAGGCTTGCACAACTTTGTTAGCAAGTACGAATGGTTTGTGTTTGTATCCAATACGTTTCAGATCCATAGTAGTGACACCGTACTTACCAACCTTC
This sequence comes from Hsuehochloa calcarea, assembly GCA_036346395.1. NCBI lineage: Eukaryota > Viridiplantae > Streptophyta > Magnoliopsida > Poales > Poaceae > Hsuehochloa > Hsuehochloa calcarea. The sequence goes on from CM070600.1 coordinate 34,586,889, forward strand.
ACCTCTGGTAGATGGACCCAATGGCACCGAAATAGGGGGATCTTGAAAAGCACATAGTCGAGCTCTCAAATCTCCTCTATGAGCCCATAGTAGGAGCTCCTCAGCCCATCGGTATTGAACGCATCTATGCGGACACCGCTATTCTTATTTGTGCTCATTATATCCTGAGCATGTGTATAGAATGTGTACCTATTTATGTCTTATCCTTGCCCTGTCATAACTATAAATGTTAGCCATTTTGCCAACCATGTCAGCATATCACCTGATGAGCTCGTAGCGAGTTGCTCCTTCAACCATTGGTTGAACCGACTATTGTGTTGTCTCGTGATCCAAACATCTAACCGCTCTGGATTATGTTGCTGAAGCACGTCCTTGTGCTGGTCAGTAAACGGGGACACTTTAGTCATGTGTTGTAAGACCGTGAAATGGGCTTGAGCATACGCTTCTATATCTAGAGTGATTGCTTTCCTTTCGATGGTCTGGATACTCTTGATCCTCCCCTCAAGGCGAGATCGAGGCATACGAATCGGTTCGACCTGAGCCATATAATTGACGCAGAACTCAATGACCTCTTCGGTTACATAACCTTCGACGATGCTGCCCTCCAGTCGAGATCGATTCCGTACATAGAACTTGAGAATTCCCATGAACCTCTCGAATGGGTACATGCTATAGGAACACGGACCCACACATCTTTATCCCCCTCACAATGTGAACAATGAGATGGACCATGATATTGAAAAACGACAATGGGAAATACATCTCAAGATCACGTAGAGTCATCACCACCTCATCCTTTAGAGCATCTAGTCCGTCGGGATTGATGACCTTCTGAGTAATTGTATTAAAGAAATAACATAGTTTCATTATTGTCTCTCGGACCTTGATCGGCAAAATACTTCTAATAACAACAGGAAGCACATGTGTCATCAGCACATGACAATCATGACACTTCATGCCAATTACCTTCTAATCTTCAATCGAAACAAGTTTCTTCATGTTGGCGCAGTAACCAGATGAAAATTTCACACCATACAAGTACGGGTACAATTTAGTTCTCTCGACCTTGGACAGAGTGTAACAAGTAGGGGGGAGGTACGTTCATCCTTTATCGGTCTTTGTTGGTGCTAACTCAAGTCAGATGTCATATCAACCAAGTCAAGTCGTGCGTTAACATCATCCTTTGTTTTGTCACGAATGTTCAGTAAGGGACCAATCAAGTCATCACACACATTCTTCTCTACGTTCATGATGTCGATGTAGTGGCAAACTTATAGGTGCTCCTAATAACGTAAGTTCTAAAATATTGATCTCTTCTTCTAGATGTTATTCCCACGGGTCCTCGATTTACGTCCCTTTCGGAGCATAACATCTAAATACTTAACCATATCATAAACCTCTTTTCCGCTTAAATGCCCTGAAGCTGAAGTATCCTCCTTCTCTCCATCGAATTGTTTATTCATCCTACGATATGAGTGAGCCCTCTGAAGTAACCTATGGTGACGTATGCACACGGTTTTGTGCGAGTACTTCAGCCACACACTCTCGGTATCATCTAAGCAGTGAGTACAGGCTTCAGCCCATTTTGTACACTGGCCCAATAGGTGAGCAAGGGTAGGATAATCATTTATAGTGTAGAACAACATGGAAAGTAAAGTAAAGTTTCCTTGTTTGTACGCATCCCATACCTGTACCCCTTCATTCCACAGTATTTTTAGATCTTCCATCAATGGTGCTAGGTACACATCAATATCATTCCCAGGTTGCTTCGGCCCTTGGATAAGTATTGATAGCAAAATATACTGTCGCTTCATACACAACCAAGGAGAAAGGTTGTAGATACAAAGAATCACGGGTCGAGTGCTATGTAGACTACTTATGTTACCAAAAGGATTCATTCCATCTGTACTCAACCAAGCCTTATATTCCTCGGTTCCACTGGGCGAAATAAGCAGGTTGTCTTACCTTTCCGTCATTCTTACGCTCATTCGAGTGCTAATGCCACGGCTTTGCATCCTTTGGGTTCGCAAAAACCTGCTTCAAATGGCGAATTACAGGAAGATACCACGCCACCATAGTAGGAGGTCCTTTCTTCACATCGATTCCCTCACCGTCATCTGATTGATTCTTACACTTGTATCGAGATGCATTGCACACCAGATATATATGCATGTTACAGTAGAGGATACAGTCGTTCGCATATTGAGAGGACCCTCGGGTTATTTTTGTAAGACCGAGTCCTTCTCGGTATTGTGGAAATAACTCTAGACCTCAAGTAAATGAATTCTATCTTAACTCCATCTAAGTGAGAAGACTCGGACAGACTAGAGCCCCAATAATCATACGTACTACTCCTCTACAAGCACTACATGATGACCGGTTCTCTAAACGGCCCAAGTCCACACTCAATGAGTCAAGAGGGAATTCAAAAAAAGCGGGGTATGCGACTTTGTTGGCTCCCGAGATCAGCGAGCAACACGTCCATACTGATGCAGGCGAGGTGCCCGATCTTTCGATGAGATTAATAACTATCGATTTTGGTGCAGGTGACTCTCACGATCCGACTATAACCTTACGATGATGCTTGCGCCTTATCCATCATTGAACCAACTCCGAGATGTTATTGACCTTACTGGAAGCGCGATCAACCTGAACACGAAGTTCAATGTAACGGCCCAAAATGACTAAGTTGGATTAGTTAAGCATCTAATGTGCATTTGTAAAATTTTAGACTTTTTAAAACTTTTTGTGTAACCTATATATTGAGAATCCTGTAATAGTTGAAGACTAGAATTTAAAACCCATTACTCCAATACATCATCTCGCATTCAAAAGCTCAATTTGAAGTCGAAGAAAAACTAAAAGGATTTCAATTGTGGAAATATTTTAGTTGGATTCTATCTTCTCTATTGTGCATGTTTGAATTCTTCTGGGATTTCTGGAGGTTATTTGGTTCCCTATTTATTTTGCTTGTTCAATCTGGAAATTGAATTTAAAATGCAAACTTAATAGATAAATAAAACAAATGGAATTGAAAATTTATAATATCAATCTAAACACTGCATAATTATTCTAAATATAAATTGAGGAATTAATTAAAGCTTATTTTGTATTTTCTCACATCAAGTAATAATTATCGATATTAAATCGAAGATCTGAAAGACTGTAATTAAAATTTACTATTTTCATTTCTTGATTCGCATGCATCCTAAAAATTATGGCATCATGCATGCATCAGTATCTTCGCTTTTCTTTCCGGCTCGATCGACTGTAGTCGAAACGCCTGTGTGTCCCGTCTTTTCCGATCATCTTTCCCGTCTGCCGTCCCTACTAACTAGTTTCGCTTCTCTCCTTCAAATGTCATCCAAAAACTCAAAACCAAGCCATGCATGTCATACCACCGCGATCAGCATTGCACGACCAACCCGATTCTGCAACTTATTTTCACATGCAAGGCAGTTTGAGCGAATTCACAAAAATGAGAAAATAAGCAGCAGATGAAATAGCTGCGTGTCCATTCTTTATTTTTCTAACTTCTCTCCTCGCAATCACCAACAAAAATCAAGAATTCGACAATGCATGTTATACCATTATGATCGTTGTCTCGAGGGCATTCCGTTACTATAATTAGTTTACGCATGCAAGGTCGTTTGGATGACTTAAAAGAAAGAGAAAAGAAAAACTTTACAGTTATTTATGTTCCAAGCAAATAGAAAATTTAAAGATTTTTAGAGAGCATCATACTCTGTATAAATTTATAAAATTTTTATCTAAGCATCTACATTATATCAGGAACCTTCCCTAAAATTTTTGTAATTTTTGGAGCTAACAAACTATGTATAAAAATTACTTGAACACCTCAGTCAGTTTGCAAATTTTAGAATCACTGTCCATCCGAAAATATGTACAACCGAATGCCTCCCCAGCCGAGCAGTCCACTGCTTTCCCTTCTTTCCACAGCCAGCACAAGTAGTAAAGAATCGAATCGAGTAATTTGAATGGAAGCCGGGGAAAGAAAAGACAATTAAAGGAGTCGAAATTCCTGAAAAATAGAAGGGGTTTTCCATAAACTCTCGACAACCTGGGCCTCGGCCACGTCCCAGGAGGGGCCCATGTGGTGGCCGGCCATAAGGGGGGGGGGGGGTTCCCACCCACCAAACCCTAAACTCCACATTTCTCTCCCCCTTCCCCCTTTGGAGCCGCCGCCCCCCCCGTCCCCCTTGCTGTGCACCGCCTTGTTCGTCGATTTTGGGTAAGATGTGTTCGTTTTCTGTCCTGTCCATCTCTTAGAAAGTTGTAGGTATTGTTCTTAGCTTTCCATAGCCACTGAGATCACGTGATGCCGCCTTACGGTTTAGGAGATATGATTTATTTAGTGCGCGCTGTTCTGTCTGTCTGACGAGAAGGATCTGTCGGCTTGATCCTAGGTTTTGATTTAGTTAGAGGCATTTCCAGAACCTCCACCCAAATAAGGTATTGTAGCCCTTTAAATTATCTTTCAAAGGTGATAAATATCATCTCCATTGGATCTGTATAATGAAAGTTATGATATTTTCTTTACCACTGTTCTCAATTCTGGGCAGATAAATGTTAGTGTTTTCATCTATTGTTTAGACTACTGTAGAGGCCGAATCTGGGGTTTTTCCCTTCTAGAGTTTTATTCGTGGGAACGTTAGCTTTCTTTTGGCACTGAGATCAGGAAATTCCAATCTGTAGTTTGGGAGATATGAAATTTTGATTACGAACTGTCCGGTCTGTCTGAAAACTGAGGTCAGTAGGTTTGTCCCTCGGTTTTGTTCAAATTAGGGGCCAAATCAGAACCTTCACCCAACTAAGTTATTTTAGCCCTTAAAATTATCTTTCCAAGCTGATAAGAATCATTCTCATTGGATCAATAGGTTGAAAGTTAAGCCGTTTTCTTTATCTCTGATCTGTATTCTGGACAGACGTAGATGGATTGTGTTTAGCTGATAATTAGCCCTCTGTTTTGGCCGAATCAGGGGATTCCGCCAACTAATGTTTTGTAGCCTGATCTGTTAAGATTCAGTGAGCACTGGTTTAAGATCATTTAGAGTTATATATAATTAATGGTGAATTTTCTCGTACGACTGCCAGAAGATAGGTAATATGGACTTTTAGTGTAGAAGTCAAATTGAACCTTTGGGCGTGTGGGTTGATTAGAGAGTATTGTAGAACACCGGTAGCAGTGTTATATTGTTGTTCTTATTTTTGGGAACATGCTTGTGTAGGCGGCGAGGCATCATGTGTGGGAACACCTCCGTTGCCTGCTAACGAGTCACAACGCGAAAGGCAAGTACTGTATGTTAACTGGTGTTGAATTCAAAGGAATGCATAAAGATATATTGTTTACATGAATGTTCTTGTGCTTTGTTCATGGTGTTGATATACTGCAAGTGACTAGTGTGGCCTTATTGGTACATTATGTTGAGTGTGAATACATACTTATACTTGTTTACACATATTGTTGAATGCCATGTATCTTTTCCACTAATGTGTGATATTCATTCATACCATGAGAAATCATCTTGTTCATTCATAAAATTCATTATGACCACGGAAGTGGATTCTTTTTGGTAAGTCCCATCAATTCCAGTATGGGCATTTGAAAGACCCATCAATTCCAGTATGAGTATTTGAAAACCCATCAATTCCAGAATGGGTACGTGTGATCCACCATTCCAATGTGGGCCACGTTGGACTGCCGTGTGAAACGTTCTTCATACGGTAACTTTAAGTGAACACCGACGGGTGATTCACTCGCTATATCGGTATATGCAGTCGATAAGTCCATACCTTCAATGCATTCTTACATTTCATCCATTCATGTATTCATTCCATACACACATATAGGTGTTCCAATAATTGTTAGTAATTAAACTGAATTGTGTTGTCCACTCCATGCTTGATTATTCTTGTTTAGTACTTGCTGAGTCTTCGACTCACCCTTGCTTTGTATGTTTTAATTAGGTAATTGAGGAGGACGACAAGATGATTTGGTGGGGTAGTTCAGCACACTACACTTCACTTTTATCCAATCAGAACAATTATTATTGCCATTCATTCAAGCCAAATTGTTGAAATAAGTTCCAGATTGTAATAACCCTATGTTGGTATCGTTTGACTGTTCGTGGTATTATGATCGTTTATCCATTCTTTACATTGATTCTAGTGATCGTTCATTGTCACTCTTTAGGAATTTATGTTGATTGAATCCGAATAATCTAGTTTTAATGCTATGCTTAGTAGTTTGATGGGTTTGCGTGACATCTTGGCTTCCGAATAGCCAGGGTGTTACAGTTGGTATCAGAGCGGGCTTTAGGTCCGTGGTTCATTCAAACATATTAAATTGACACACTGTGCACATTAGGAGGGGTTGGGTAAACTGTTGCTTCCGCATTTCAATTGTGGTGACTCGAGTATTGAGTCGTTGTTAAATTGTGTTGTGCTATGATGTGTTAATCCATGATATGATGTGATAACCTCTATCTATGAAATTATTCTATGATCGTCATGAGATGATCCGATATAAATATATATATTCATAATTGATTGCATTAGTTATGCGTTTAGCTAGCGGCGTTGATCGATTGAGTTCGTGGTTGATGTCACAGGTTTTGCGGGCTACACCTTGTTTGTAGTATGATATTAGAGAACTTCTTACCTCTGTTCCATAAGCTCTGTATTGAGCATGAGCTCATTCATGAATTTGTTGCCTTTCTCGAACTGATATCTGGTTTCCTGGTTGTGGTTCCTGTTAGTTCGTGAATTCTTTTGAAATTAGGGTTTTAATGAAGAAGGCAAGCTCCAGCAGTTCTCTGATTCGTTCTTTGAAACAAATATTGCCCTTTCGACTATCGTGATATTTCTGCTCCACGTGAGCATAGTTCAAATACAAGATTCCTCTTTTCACAAAAGACTTGTTTTACCCCTGTTGGGGAAATTTAACTCATTCGTTCGTTTGGAATCTCGGTATTGGAAGACTTCTTTTGCAAGTTCTTTATCAAGTGTGTATTGATATTGCATATTTCTCTTGGGCTGCTTTAGTAAGTCGTTCTCTTCCTTGATTTTCGAATTTGACAAATTCTTGTCCAAAGGGCGATTGATGAATTTCTCTTGGGTTCATGATTTTGGTAGACGAGTTTAATTAGGCCTTTAATGGTACTCCGAAAACATTATTGTTTTTCGATTGTCGAATTGTTTTTACTACGAATGATCTTTGTAAATTGGCAACATTGATATTTTCATGGTTGTTCTTTCTTTCTCATTGGAAAAGAGCGACTCATTTACTCGTTTGATGGTTTGCCTAATGAGAATTCTTGTTGTAAGATCGTTAACACGAGAAAGCATTGGCTCAATGTATTCCTTTGGAACCCTCTGCTTGTTGAAATTTGATGCATCTCTTTTACAAGAAAAGCGTTAAAACCATTTTGGAGTGCTTGGTTATGCTTAAGTCGGGGGTTGCACCCAAACAAAGATTGTGGGCTACGGGTTTCTATTAGACCCTATTTGTTTTTCAAAATAGTTTCTTACCTTTCTGGCTGCAGAGCTCTCATTGCTGTTTGTGAACGTTATTCTTGATAAGATCGTTCTCTTTATGTTAGCCCTATCTCTCTTGTTGATAAGGGCAGCTCGGTTATCCGTTTGACAGTTCGAAGAATGAAAATTTCCTTTCACAAAGTTCATTGAAGAAAATTTTGACTATGTTCATTTCTTTGGAATATTTGGAGTGTTGGAGTTTAGAACCTCCCTTTGAAAAGAAAAGTGTCGAAACCCCGTTTCTCTAGAGTTTTGTAGTGCTGGGTGTGACGTTTGTTCAACTTTGTGGTTTTCATACCAGAATCCTTTTCTAGAATAAGTTGTTATTACAATTCCATTTGGTGCTGAAAATTTTTATGACCCGATTTGTCATGTTCCCTTTAGAAGGTTTATTGACACGATCAGTAATGTGAGAGTAAGGTTGATTCTTTTATAGAGAAAGAAGTTTGACCACCTTTCTTGATGTTTCCAAAATGATCCGATTTCGAGTTTTGTGTTCATGACCTATTGGAGGTCTCAGTTATTTATGATAAACGAAGTTTGCCACGTAAAACGATTTGTTGCGAGTTATAATGGTTCTTGATGATGCGGCGTTTTGATCTTGAATGCTCGTTGTTCTTATCTGTAAAGATCCGACATTCTCTTCTTGTGAAGCTCATGTTTTCAATTGTGGACTCCACCTAGGTTCAATGAGTTCATTGCCTAAATTTTCTGCCCTTTTCACTCAAAATATTTCGAGTTTCAAGCGTAATGCCGTTTTCTTATCGGTTGTTATTTGCTATTATCTTCTAGGAATGTGTTCCCTCAACCACGAACTTAGTTTTCGTTTTCCAAGATCACCTTTAGCAGAATATTTCTTTTGGTTTCTTGGCCGCCGTGGTGAGCAACGCTTTCCTGTATGAACGAACTTGTTTTTGTTCGCCTCTTCCTTTTGAGAAAGGATCACAGTTTTGTGTTGCGAAGTGTTTGCAAGATGAAAGTTTGGCAACTGTTTGGTGGTGGATGAGTGATCGTAGCGATGATATTTTGCTACCAAGTTATCGGAGGAGTAGTAGAATGTGAAATGGTTTTGATCTGTATCCCTTGGAGGGGAATTGATTCACCTGAGATGTTTGACTTCGAAGTAAGTCTGAAAAGTGTTACGGCTGATTAACACCTGGTTTAGTGAAATTCTAGAACTTCAATTCAGGATTGAAAGGTTCGTGATTATCGGAGGTATGGAAACCTTCATTGAATTTTTTTAGAGTAACGCAATTGGATAGCATTGCGAGATGGTGTGGGTGATTTCTGATGATGTCAATGAGTGAGTATGTTAGAATGGTGGTAATGTTGGAGATTTAATTCGATGATTTCACTATCAGTTATAAGAGCAATCTGTTGTAGAGATTTTGGAAGTTAAATCTGGCTTTGCATTCGTTTATGCTAGACCTTTGGTCACCTCTTGATTGTGTGTATAGAGGTGGAATAAATGAGTTTCAGAGCATGTTTATGCTAGGACCCTTTTGAAGCGATACATTAGCATGTGTCTTGTGATTCGAGTTGTTCTTGAAAATTTGAGGTAATGTGATTGTGTGGTATCTATCTGTGGCGCTTTGGGTGCCTTTAATCAAATTAAGGTTGAATAGTAGAGCGAGATGTCTAGAGCAATCGAAAAAAAATCAATGGAGTCTCTCCACCATGGTGTGGATGATGTATTTCAGTTTGAGCATAATTTGATAATGTTCAATTAAGAGGTTTCATCTCTTGAGGTATGCGATGAATTAATTCCAATATTGGAGAAGTTTTACTCCTCGAAGAGAGAAGCGGAAGAAAGGATGTTTTCTTAGAAAATGATCGTTTCCTTGCTTCTCGTTTGGGTTTTGTCTTTGTTGATAAGTGTTTTACGCACTTTGAGTTGGGGCCGTGTTGGCATGGTGAATCTTTCGATTCGATCGGAGTAAAAAAATATTTGATTTGAGTATTCAAGCAAATTTCTCTTTTAGTTTCGTGGTGTTCTTTAGCAAATTGATTCATTGGAAGTGGAATTGCTTTCTTGATGAATTGTCACATTTGGGAGTTAACCTTTTTGGTGAAGAGTTAACATTGCGTGGTTGCGATGAGAACTCTCTATTTTTTCAGTTGGATTCTCTTCATTTCGGCAGATAGAAGAAATTAGGAAGGCGGCTTATCGCTTTGACCGTCACGGTACATCTGCGAAATGCATAGCGTAAGGTGCGTCTTTGGTCTTGAGTGGCAAACAGGACTATTCAAAGTTGGAGATTAAGTTAAAAGCGTTGACCATCGAGTAAGGTCTTACCTTGATCCTCTTCGATGAGTGTACCTAGAAAGTTCAAGTTGATTGTTAGGTCGACGCCGCTTCACATCTTTGCTTTGTGGTTTCTCTATTCCGAGAGAGGCCACTTGGGAGATAGAATCTCGCATGCGCGGCGATATCGGTTTGTGTTGTTTACGTGCGTGTTTATCCTTGATAATTTTCAGGCGTAGTTTTTGTTCGAGTGGATTGGCCTGTAGATTCGAGGTCGAATCCTATTAAGGGGGGTAGAATGAAATACCCCGGAAACGAAAAGAGTAAAGAATCAAATCGAGTAATTTGAATGGAAGACGGGGAAAGAAAAGACAATTAAAGGAGTAGAAATTCCTGAAAAATAGAAGGGGTTTTCCATAAACTCTCGACAACCTGGGCCTAGGCCACGGCCCAGGAGGGGTCCATGTGGTGGCCGGCCATAAGGGGGGGTTCCCACCCCCCAAACCCTAAACTCCACATTTCTCTCCCCCTCCCCCCTTTGGAGCCGCCGCCCCCGCCGTCCCCCTTGCTGTGCACCTCCTTGTTAGTCTATTTTGGGTAAGATGCGTTCGTTTTCTGTCCTGTCCATCTCTTAGAACGTTGTAGGTATTGTTCTTAGCTTTCCATAGCCACCGAGATCACGTGATTCCGCCTTACGGTTTAGGAGATATGATTTTTTAGTGCGCTGTTCTGTCTGTCGACGAGAAGGATCTGTCGGCTTGATCCTAGGTTTTGATTTAGTTAGAGGCATTTCTAGAACCTCCACCCAAATAAGTTATTGTAGCCCTTTAAATTATATTTCAAAGATGATAAAGATCATCTCCATTGGATCTGTATAATGAAAGTTATGATATTTTCTTTACCACTGTTCTGAATTCTGGGCAGGTAAATGTTAGTGTTTTCATCTATTGTTTAGACTACTTTAGAGGCCGAATCTGGGGTTTTTCCCTTCTAGAGTTTTATTCCTGGGAACGTCAGCTTTCTTTTGGTACTGAGATCAGGAAAATCCGATCTGTAGTTTGGGAGATATGAATTTTTGATTACGAACTGTCCGGTCTGTCTGAAAACTGAGGTCAGTAGGTTTGTCCCTCGGTTTTGTTCAAATTAGGGGCCGAATCAGAACCTTCACCCAACTAAGTTATTTTAGCCCTTACAATTATCTTTACAAGCTGATAAGAATCATTATCATTGGATCAATAGGTTGAAATTTACGCCGTTTTCTTTATCTCTGATCTGTATTCTAGACAGACGTAGATGGGTTGTGTTTAGCTAATAATTAGCCCTCTGTTTTGGCCGAATCAGGGGATTCCGCCAACTAATATTTTGTAGCCTGATCTGTTAAGATTCAGTGAGCTCTGGTTTCAGGTCTTTCAGAGTTACAGATAATTAATGGTGAATTTTCTCGTACGACTGCCAGAAGATAGGTAATATAGACTTTTAGTGTAGAAGTCAAATTGAACCTTTGGGCGTGTGGGTTGATTAGAGAGTATTGTAGAACACCGGTAGCAGTGTTATATCGTTGTTCTTATTTTTGGGAACATGCTTGTGTAGGCGGCGAGGCATCATGTGTGGGAACACCTCCGTTGCCTGCTAACGAGTCACAACGCGAAAGGCAAGTACTGTATGTTAACTGGTGTTGAATTCAAAGGAATGCATAAAGATATGTTGTTTACATGAATGTTCTTGTGCTTTGTTCATGGTGTTGATATACTGCAAGTGACTAGTGTGGCCTTATTGGTACATTATGTTGAGTGTGAATACATACTTATACTTGTTTACACATATTGTTGAATGCCATGTATCTTTTCCACTAATGTGTGATATTCATTCATACCATCAGAAATCATCATGTTCATTCATAAAATTCATTATGACCACGGAGTGGATTCTTTTAGTAAGTCCCATCAATTCGGTATGGGCATTTGAAAGACCCATCAATTCGGTATGGGCATTTGAAAACCCATCAATTCGAATGGGTGCGTGTGATCCACCATTCCAATGTGGGCCACGTTGGATTGCCGTATGAAACGTTCTTCATCACGGTAACTTTAAGTGAACACCGACGGGTGATTCACTCGCTATACCGTATATCACGATCGATAAGTCCATACCTTCAATGCATTCTTACATTTCATCCATTCATGTATTCATTCCATACACACATGTAGGTGTTCCAATAATTGTTCGTAATTCAACTGAATTGTGTTGTCCACTCCATGCTTGATTATTCTTGTTTAGTACTTGCTGAGTTTTCGACTCACCCTTGCTTTGTATGTTTTAATTAGGTAATTGAGGAGGACGACAAGATGATTTGGTGGGGTAGTTCGGCGCACTACACTTCACTTTTATCCAATCAGAATAATTATTATTGCCATTCATTCAAGCCAAATTGTTGAAATAAGTTCCAGATTGTAATAACCCTATGTTGGTATCGTTTGACTGTTCGTGGTATTATGATCGTTTATCCATTCTTTACCATGATTCTAGTGATCAATCATTGTCACTCTTTAGGAATTTATGTTGATTGAATCCGGATAATCTAGTTTTAATGCTATACTTAGTAGTTTGATGAGTTTACGTGACATCTTGACTTCCGAATAGCCAGGATGTTACAGCCATTTTCTTTTCTCACCCACCCACTGTCACTCACTGCCATCCCTATTTCTTTAACCCAGTTTAAACCAACCACATGCTCACTGCCATTGCACAGCCGGTCCATCCGACCCACGGGCGTCATTTCCTTGTTCCCTTCTCAAGGCAGCACAACACAGCCTTGTACATAGCCGAAGCATCCATCATCTCAGGCCATTCTCCCTCCTCTCCAGAGAACACAAAATTTCTAGTCAAGCACACATGCAAAGCACAACCGAGAGCTCCCAGCTCATTTCTAGTCAAAGCAAAATAGCAATACAAGTTCATCTCCTTCTTTCCTTCCAATCTCCACCAAAAACCTAAAATCAAACTTTGCATGTTATACCGCTGGATTCGTTGTCACCTAAGCTTTCAATTCATGCCACTAGTTTTTGCATCCAAGCACTTTTGAGCTTCATGCAAGGAAGGGGAGGGGAGACACAAACTGTAGCAAACAAGTGCTAGCAGCATGTACCAGCATCAATTGAGCAGTTCAGCTGATAGCTAGCAGGCTGTTCGGCAGAGCAGCGCAGCAATTTAGCTCGGCATCATCACCGGCCCCTGGGAAGCAGCACAGGAGCGGCTGGCAGTGCAGCAGCCCTAGCTTCAGCAGTGCATGGCAGCAGTGCAGCCGGTAGAGCAGCAGCCAGTGCAGCCGGCGGGAGCAGCTGCTGCAGCGGTAGCGCGTGCTGGCAGGAGTGGCTTGCAGTGTTCGGCCAGTGTAGCAGCTGAAGCAGCAGCAACCATCGGCCGGCAGCAGCATGAGGAGCAGTGAGCAGCGGCCTGGGCAGGAGCAGCACATGCAGCGGCAGTGCGGCAAGGCAGCAGCGGCAGCCCGGAGGAGGCGCAGAGCAGAGTGGACGGCTTGGCGCATGTGGCACCGAGGTGCGGTGCATGTGCGGAACGCGGTTGTGGGCGCGGCGAGAAGCCTAGCGCGGCACTGCGACTTGTCGGCGATAGCTACGGTGGACGAGCACCGAGAAGGCGTTGTCGGTGATAGTCGCGTCTTGGCGGTGAAATCTTTATTTAAATTACGTTACGACATTCGATATTACTTATGCATGTGCATAATCATGTTAAGCATGTTATTTTATTAGTCATGCATGTTTAAATGTAATTAACAAATTGATAAATTATTTTAACCATTACCTAAGTGATCACTCAAATATATATTTAACAATACATACATAGCTCTATGTCTTAATTAGTTAGATATATAGATAGTTAGTTAAGTGATATGAATAAGTGCTGCAACAGTCAAGTACATTAGTGAGTCAAATCAATAGAGGATTAGTAGGAATGAATAATGGCATCACAGTTAGTCAATTCCATGATTGAACTAGTTGTAGTTGATCAAGCATAATAGAAGCCTGTTAACTCTACAATTAGTAAAGGAATTCAGATGGTTAAATTAAGAATATAAGATGATTGATTTTGACTGTATGATAATCGTGGATGTATACATAGAATGCCTAGAGAGAGTGCTTGTGAGTACTAAGTGTCCTGTTAAGGAAAATAATACTTTTAGCAAACAAAGAAGGTTGATTAAACTTCACAAATTCTTAATTAATTGGAATGAACTCCAATTGAACTAAAAATTATCACCTAAATGCATCTAAAATCAATTTCTATTTTCTTTATTAATTTTATAATTTTTGGAGACTCTTGGAATTTTGGTGTTTATTCGGTGTTTTCACTTTGTCAGTTCTTACCGTTAGATGACGATGATTCAGAGTACAATTGAGAAGTTCGTGTGAATGTCCAGAGTTCCAGCAAATAAAGGCAAGCAGTTCTTCCTTTGATGCAAGTTGATCCTATTATATTCAAAAACTATTATCTTGTTTTGCAGCTGTATGTATGCATGCTTTAGTTGTCAAGTTATATTTGTCGATTAGAGGTAGTTAATCTTTTTGCATGAATTCCCTATAAATGTCCATCCCCTACCACTAGCCTAAGTTAATAATTCCGCTGGTGAATTAGAGCCCGGTGGATGTTATATGGTCTAATTATGCTTATGCGATGTCATGCTTAGCAATACTTAGAACGGTAGAATGGGGATCATCGCATCGGCGATGGTCATGTTATCATCACTATAATTATTTGAGTCTGGATACTCATGTATGTAATTGTATTTGGAAAACTAAAACTGAAAGTGAAATGTTTTATACTTGGGCACATTGGTTTGATGGTGTGGTTATTGGGTGTGTGAATGGTGCCCGAGTCAACAAGGACCGAATTACTTGCGCCATTGATCCAAGCACTTTTGCATGCTAACCACACGAGAGGTATATGGGACCTCTCTTGACTTAGTACTTTGGCGTGTGTTAGGTCCGGGTCGCAGGAGGTGGTTTGTGTGTTCTGTGAAAAAGGAACTGTGTGTTGTTGTTGGGTGTGCGGTGATGGAGTTCCGGGTAGGTTCTCCAACTCGAGGGGCATCGTAGTTGTCCAAGGCTTTACCTGTGAGGGGTAGTTGACCGAGGCTTTACGATGACTCCGACACAACGTATGGGTTTCTATCCATACAGGCGACTCGTAGTTAATACATAATATTGGAAATGTCTCATAGGACTTAGCTGTACCGGCATACCAAAGGAATTGTGCTAAATCATGTGGGAAAAGGCGGTCTGCGTGTGGGTACATTGGTACCACCCTGCAGGGTTAAATCTATTCGAATAGCCTCGTCCTAGGTTATGGAAAAGCTTGGTTATTTCCCGCAAGAATTATACTACAACATTTAATTAAAACTTGACATGGGTGGTATGTGTAACACCCTGACTATAAGGAAGTCAAGATGTCACCTACAACCACTACTCTTTAGAAGAATAACATCAAATCACATGACCAGGTTAATCAAGTAGGAAGATTATACGGAAACAAGAATTCATCATCAGGTTTAATCAATGGAATAGAAATAAACAATTCTGAGAGATAAGGTAGTTATGACCAAACTGGCTTATTACAATTCAACACAAGTCATAATTAACGACAGTAAAAGTCATCAAAATGTTTGGTTTATGGTAGTGAGTGCATCGTGATGAACTACCCTCCACAAGATCATTCTTCCTTGACATTTACCTAAATAAAACAACAAAGCAAGAATGAGCCAAAGACTCAGCAAGTAACTGTATGTAACAATCAAACATTCCATGAGCAATATATCACAATCATCATTTGAACATTTACTGGAAACGAATTTATGAATGGATGAAGTGGAATGATGCATTGAAGGAATTGGACATATTGCAGCATATACCGGTATAGCGAGTGAATCACCCGTCGGTGTTCACTTAAAGTAATCGTATGAAGAACGTTTCATACGACTGTCCAACGTGGCCCACATTGGAATGGTGACTCACGTAACATGGCCCACATTGGAATGGTGGAATCATGTACCCATTCTGGAATTGATGGGATTTTCAAGTGCCCATACTGGAATTGATGGGTCTTACAAATGTAATTTATGCATGTCATGATGTGATCCCATGGTAATATTGAATAGTACTCATAATTGAAAAGAAACACATGGCATTCATCTACAAGTACGAACAACTATAATCATTCACTCACCCATCACATTTTTGCATCAAACATAGTATACAAGGTACTTGCAGTATATCAACATCATGAACAAGGCACAAAACATTCATGTAAACAACATATCATTATGCATACAAGATTTGCCTTTTGCGTAGTGACTCGTTAGCGAACAGCGGAGGTGTTCCCACACGGGATGTCTCACCGCCTACACAAGCATGTTCCCAAAATAAGAACAACGATATAACACTGCTACCGATGTTCTACAATAACCCCTGACTATTCAATATACCGCATAGACCCAAATTGAAAATAAACTATTCTGCCAGATTTCAGCCCTTATGAGCAGCGGTACGAGAAAAAGCATATTTAATTATCTGGAACTCGAAACGACACGAAACCAGTGCCCAGATTTTCTTAACTTAACTGGCTACAAAACTCTAGTTGATGGTAAACTCTAATTCGGCCAATACAGAGGTCTAATCATCCAATGAAAAACTATAATTGCAGTCTGCCCAGAATTCAGAACAGCCCGAAAGAAAAGGCTCTAACTTTTAAACCACTGATCCAAATAAAGTGATTTTTATCAGCCTGGAAACATTGTGAAATTATCTTCATAAACCTAGTTGGGTGGCCGACCTGATTCTGAATCTAACTAGATCAAAACCTAGGTGCAACCGACTATACCCAGCAATTCTGGCAGACAGACCAGCACGTAGTAAAACAGTCATAACTTTTAATCTAATGGGTGGAAATTCATGATCCAGGTGCCAAAAGAAAGCTAATGAAACCAGAAACATATCTCTAGGAGAGGTCAACCCGAGATTCGGCCTCTAAAGGCCTTCAATCCCACGCACAAACTACTGCACTAATCTGGACAGATCTGGATTCGCAGACCAAACCCATGCAAATGAACAAAAGTGCAACAAAACTAATACAAACAGCGAATCAGGACTTTCGTTACCCTTGAAGACCCGAAGAACGACGATGAACTGGTTCCCTAAGGCCTCCCTCCCTTCTCCTCTCCTCCCTCTCCAAAGGGCCGGCCACAAAGATGCGAAGGATGGCCGGTGACGACGGCGGGGAAAGGAGATGTCGGAGGGGATCTTGGGGAGAAGCACCGGTATCACGGAGACAACACCACAGCAGCGAGGACACCGAGGGCAGCAAGGAGCCGGCCATGGGAGAGGAGAGGTGGCGGCTCAAGGGTGGGAGGGAGAGGAGGGAATGGGGGAGGCGGCTAGGGTTGGGGGCGCCTCCCCCCTTCCCTTGGCCGGCCCCCCTTGGGCCGGCCTCCCCCTCTTGGGCCTCCTGGGTGGCGGCCCGCGGCCCAGGTTGGCGAATAAAAATAGAAAACCCCCCCGCTGAACTGGAAATTCCGAATTTGCAATTGTCTTTTACCCCTCCAGCTTCATTCTATTAACCGAATTCTATTCCGGAGTATTACAGTATGAATGGGTAATTCATGCTATTGTTGTGGTGACTATTGGGTTAGTCACTTCTAGGATGTTGTTGTCATCTATTTATTGTTATTTATTGTTATTTAAACAAATAAAAACAGATTTGTTAAATTGCTTTCAATCTATTACAATATTGCAAATGGTATATTGCTTTATGCGTCAAATGAACCCTATAACCTTCTCCTTTGATTCAGCTTGCATGTAGCTATGTATAGGTTTGTTATTCGTAAGTCTTGTGGTGTACATTCGTGTACTCACTATTTGCTTTTATTTACTAATCTGGACAGCATGTATTGAGATCGAATCGTTTAAGGAAATATGCGCAAGAACATCATTTTGCTTTGGTTTCAACCCAGTCGGTTGCCCTGCGGGGTATGGCAAGCCATTGAGACTTTATTAATGGTTATTTGTAATTTTATTTCAGTTTATTTACTGTTTTCCGCTGCGTACTTGATATTTATCTTGTCATTTGGCCGGTCGGCCCTTTTGTACGAAACTGAACCTCGTTTGTTCATATGTTGTAAACTATAATGTTTTTTGTGTTGTAATAACTTGTGTATGGATTCATATCGATGTTTGTGAGGGTGTATGTGTACCACTCCTGGGTGGTACATAATGCACCGAGGCGTGGAATATTTGGTTTGTGATGTTAGAGTCAAGTGGATGGCTAAGCATTACGAGCTACCTCACATTCAATCCCTGTGAGCAATTGAAGAACTAGCAAGAATAAGATGTAGGTAATCTGATATTGCGAATAAGATTATATTGTAGATGGAATTGAAAAACAAAGGTGGTATCCCGAAGGCTGTCTTGATAGGTGGTCATTCGACACAACTGAAGAACAGAAGTTTGCACAATGGCTAAACCTAAACTCAACGAAATCCCCCGTTCCAGCAAAGGGAGGCAGCGGCACCTATATGGGGAGACAACCAGGGATGGTGTCCAGGGAAATGGATGCATGCCCCTAGGGTTACAAGGCCCATGGGCCCAAGTGGATGTGGCGCAACACCCTTTTGACTTGGGTTTAAAAATAGATGTGGACTGTTTTGATGATTGTGGCTAGCTCAGATGGAATTTGAAGATGAGGTTGGATCCGTTGGAAAGTAGACTTGATAATATTTCCATGAAGTCTGAGAACGTCCCAAACGGAGTCCGTATGAAGAAGTT
The DNA here is from genome assembly GCA_036346395.1 of Hsuehochloa calcarea. Lineage (NCBI taxonomy): Eukaryota > Viridiplantae > Streptophyta > Magnoliopsida > Poales > Poaceae > Hsuehochloa > Hsuehochloa calcarea. The sequence continues at coordinate 34,605,522 of CM070600.1, forward strand.
ACAACCATATAAACTTAGTACTATTGCGATAGTCCGAATCCGAATCCAGAATGAACCCAACTTGAACTCTTGCTTGACTCAGACCCAAAGTGACGTGGTGACCTTCATTATGCCTTTCATGCATGTTCATGACTCCACATGCCTCTCCTTCGTCCTTTCCCATGTTCCTAAGCACAATTAAATCACTTGCATTAGGTAGCGGTCTATTCTTAGTAATATATAAACCTAGGAATGAATTCACCTAGTAATTAAGTTGATGATTACGAACTCGAGTAAGTTGTCCTTGTAATACTTGCTGTGGATGAGTTGTGTGTGTAGGCACGATTGTATCCATGGGAGGGATGTCCTTATCATCCTCCCGTTCTTGCACTTGAGTCGTCTGCGACATAAGCTCATCCTCTTCTCCTAAGTATGGCTTCAAATATGCAATGTTAATGTAACACCCCAGCCCAACACTGAGCCTAGAATGCCACCACACTACTCTTTAAACTAACAATTTTCGACACACTACAAAATTACAGCAAGAAAACAATGATAATCATATCAATGGACCACAAAAGGGCAATGCATAATTATGGATCAAGTGATACTAAATAATCAATGGGAATGGTAACCAGGTAAATAATCCAAAGTAGCATCAACCAGTGAATCCAAGTTAATAAAGCAAATAGTCTAGTCCAAACGATGTCCTAAATTTTATTCAACCTCTAACATGTCCAAGTGTAATCCAATATTGAATGAAAAGATTATTATGGCGAATGATCATGTGTTGTCCATGTGCTCTACTCGCTCTCAATTACGGCATCCTCGAAGATCACCTAAAGACAACAATAGAGCAAGGGTGAGTCCACGACTCAGCAAACTCATCCATAAACAACGAACAATAATAAATCATCATCATTCAATAACTCCATTATCATCACAGGTACTTCCATTAATATTCTCATCAATTAATCTCATGTATCAATGCAAATCTATTCTACATGTCCACATGCACTTCTTTCACGATATACGGTATAGCGTGAGTGAATGCTCGCGACAACATTCACTCTCAAGCCCGTTCCTCCAAAAGGATCGGGGACCTCCTCCACTCCCGTGGAGTTGTGATCAATCATGATCACCTTCTCAAATGCAATGATGCTTATGTATACAAAATATGCAAAACTCCAACATAAACATCATATCCAACTTTTCATCATGCTTGTCAACAAGGATATAATCATACCAATTCATTGTTTGCAATTAAACCAAATAAAAGCACAACAATAATGGTAATAGAAGATAAAGAAAACGATGATCGATCATTGATCATTTGTCTACCATGCACTTGCCTTTACTAGTTGCGGCGCACAATTTGGCTAGCAGACGGCAACAAGTACGACGCCTCTCCTACATTAAATACACAAATTTCAATACAAGCTACAGCTCCATAAGAATAACAATCAATCAACATCGCTCCTACACGACCCCAAATATACCCCGTTACTCCGGTACCGAAAAGTTACCCATTGCGGTCTTAGTACTAAAACGAACGTATCTTTTGACTCGAAAGTCCGATCACAACAAACCACCCTATTCTGGATTCTTTATAAAATTATCCACATTTTCTTAGATTACGAAGACTTCTAATTAAATCATCTAACCCTCCGTTTCTAGCCCAGAAAGTTGGTCTGTCCGCTTCGGAACAGCAGCCTTACTAAAATCATAACTTTTGTTTTACTCAACCAAAATGCGTGTCCTCAAATCCTACAGAACCATTGGACAATTATCTACATCTTTCATGTAGATCAAAAACTCTAATTAGTCTATTTACTATTTTTAATCTACAGTCTACCAAAACAGCGCCGAAAGACGACAACCGTAAAAACAGCGGTCTTCCGAAAATCATAACTCGAATTCTACTTGTCCGATTGACATGCTAAAATATGCTATAGAAAGATATCGAAATTATCTACAATTAACTAGTAGATGACGTTTTCAAAATTTGTCCTTAAGGTGACCGAATAAATCGTACAACAAAATATCAGACTAAACAGATCTATTAATCAGCTTCTCTAATTAATCTTGATGATAAACTCTAATTAGTCTATTTGACAAATCATACCAAAATTTGCACAACAGGAATATAAGCTATCTCAGTACCAGAAATAATAATTGGGCTAATCTGATGTCTGATCGATAAGAACTCAAGATGCATGAACTATCATATCAGAGAACATAACCGATCTAGCACAATTACCAATTTCCTCAATAGAGAACACAATCAATTTGCATCTAATTGATAATACCAGGAACATAATCGATGGTGCTAAAGCTTAAACCACATCTAACTCAAAACAACAAGAGCTAACCAAAGGACTTTTTTCTTGATGCACGGCGTCGGTGCAAGAAGGCGTCGGACGCGAGTGGCCGGCAGCGAGCACTTGGCGCGAGCTCAATACCGAACACGCCAAAGACTGGCGCACCGCAGACCCTTCCACGCGGCAATCAGGCAAGAAAGCGGCGGTAGCAACAGCGCGCACCCACGCGTCTCGGTTCAATGGCGTAGTACATACACACAGTGGCGGCGGCAACCACGGCTACTGTGGCGATCCACGCAAGGCGTTGGTGGCAAGCAACACAAAACCAGCAATGCAGTGCGTAGTGACGCGGCAACTCGGCGGCAAAGAATGCGCAGACAGGCAATTGCCGCAGCGGAAAAAGAAGCGCTCGGCTCAAGCATAAAGAAGGAAACAAGAATAAGAAGACCGCCTGGCGACTCTCGGCGGCAAAGAAGCGAAAGAATGCACGCATCCACGCAAATCAAGAAGAAGATCTGGCGCTAGCTTTCCAATGGCAGGAGGTCGGCAAGCGGAAACGCAGAGGACAGCGAATGACGATAATGCAACAATAGCAGCAGATTGGTGGGAAATCTTGGTAGCAGACAGAAGGAAACAAGAAAAGCGATTGGCGGCGCGTCGGCTTGGAGAAAGAAAACAAATAAAAAGCTAGGGTTTCTAGAGAACCCCAAAATCTATTTATATAGCTCTAAAATTCCGAAATTCTATTTTTATATACTAATTAATTTAATTGCACACAGACCCTTAAAGAGGTTAATAATTAATTATTTATTGTTACTATTTAATTAATTACGCTCTGACCCTTAAGACGCGATTATTAATATTAATATTATTTTTCAGAATATTACATTCTACCCCCCTTAACAGAATTCGACCCCGAATTCTAATCGCCGTTCTACTCAAAGAAAAACTACACTGCTGAAATTAAACAACAAAACAACACGTACCCGACGTGAACAACCCCGGGTATAGCTCGCGCATGCGAGACTCCAACTCCCAAGTCGCCTCTCTCTCAGACTGGTGCGTCCACAGCACCTTGACATATACCAACGTCTTGTGCCTCAGCACTCATCTCGTCAATTTTGGTACACTCAAGCGATGAAGTCGAAGGTGCGGTCTTACTTGGTGGTCAACGGCTCTAAGAAAACCTTGTAATCCTGATCTCTCAAATACTACCTTGACATCGGGTTATACAAAATGTTGTGTGCCCTGCGCATGGACACGAGACGGTCCTAACGATACACTTTTTTCAAAAAAATCTCCACAACTTCCAGAAACGAACTAATGTAACTTGGGCCAAACTTCGTTTGGTACCAAACCACACAATCTGTACATAACACCTTTGAACTCCCGTCTGTCTCCCAATCAACCACTTCACATTTGCAAGGAGTACCTCCTTTAACCAGAACGCACAACCAAACTAGTTTCAAACAAACTCTTTTATAAATAGAACCCAACTCAAAACAAAGGATTCTCATCGCAATCACGCGTTACCAACTCCCCATCGAATAGTCAAATCCAAAATCAAATATTCATCACAAAACCTTTCCATTTTCCAAATAGGTCGTTTGCAAATAAACACCACGTAAGCCAAAGAGAAACATTCGAATGCCAAAATCAATCACTTTTTTTCCCTAAATTAGAAAGAATCACATGCCAACGTAAAGCCAACTCAAATTGTAAATGACCTCTCATAAACACACGGCTCAAACAAGAATCAAGAGGGCATTTCACTACCCGAGGAATCAATTTTTTTTTCTCAAATTTTCTTTTAGGAATAAACTCTCTCAAATCATAGGATTTCAAATCATCACACTAACTCATTCCTCTTAACTGGTAATCTCAAAGCGATGCTCAACCTGAGAGCAACAACGCGCCATTTAGAGACTCTACTAACCCATAAAAAGATACTATAGTCCCCTCCTCTACCAAAGAAACTATTTTGACAAATGATTCCCAACACCTCAAATAAAATCTACACCCACAATCACATCACCTCAATCTTTTAAGGATAATCAACTTGAAATTCTCTACCCACACACACTGATTTAAAACCAAAGGATTCTATCAATGATCATCATACTATTTGGAATCCACTTTTGTTCTACTACTTCTACACATGATCATTGGGCAACCAAGGTTCTAGCATAAAACACATGCTCAATTTCAACAGCCAGGACTCCTAAAGTGACTTCTGGTATACTTGATAGAAATCCGCATATTCGCTGTCTAGAATTCCCACAATCCAAACAATATCCTCAATCATTAATATCAACCATCATCACTAATCAATTGACTGCCCAAAATGATTTACTTCACTAATATTGGACCCTCAATAAACCACACCATTCAATTTCACCTACATAACCTTGCAAAGTATACCATCACAATATCCCAACTATTCGATAATTCCAATACTCCACCATTATGAACAAATATTCTTGGATCACTATTCACTATAGGTTCTACTAATTGTAACAATATAATCAGGTTCGTCCCAACGACCATAATTCCTTTTAGATCCAATTCTCTATGAGATTTATATCATGAAATGAATTCATCCTCTAATGTTCCTCAATTAACTTGCAACCCAGGGTCTCACAACATCATATACTTGACCACTATTAACCAGTTCCCAATATACACTCTTTAAGGTTTTGTAAAACAAATCGACTATTCCTTTCTCAAGAGAAGAGACAAATAAAAAGGTTTTTTTTTTTAAAGACCAAATCACATTAATCACTTAAGAACCAATAAAGCTTTCCGACTCGTCACTTGCTCAAACCAATTTCATCTACCAAATAAATCATGAACTCCAAAAGTTCATGAATTCAAAACTCCAAACCTTTCATTTAAACGATATTACGAACGGCGATCAAATTACATTCTTTCTAAAAGAATCATCACCACACGAAGCCACAATCCCTTACAGACAATCTTACTAACATTAAGATTAATACACTCTTAACATGATTCATTATCGTCAACTCTTCCATTAATAAGCCCCGAAAAGTTCACCAAATTGTTCCGTACTACTTTACCATCACATCTTCAAAATAAGATTATACCAAAACCATACAACCTCACTACAACAACTACTTTATATTAGAAGGGATCCACTACACAAATTAAAAAGGTTTTATCAAAACCCTTTCATCACGGATATGCTATTGTCTGACTATTCCACAACTGTCTAGGTATAAGCCACCTATTAAATCACACCAGCTCAACTCTTAGTGATGCTCAACACCAAACTTTATCACTCAGCAATTGCACTCCAACCATTGTTGTTATCAACTAGCTTTCTTATGATGTCTAGCTGCTACCTATTTTCATTTGCGAATCACTTGAATATTTACCAACACATATTCAGTTGTTCCTCCTCACATTTAGTCTTCAACAAAATCACCCTAAAACTTCAAAAGTCAAAATCTTCTCTCGATCAAAAGTCTCAACAACACTATAATCAAACTCATCGTGTCATTCTATAAAGAAGAACTATCCAGAACTCCTCCTGTAAATTCTAGATCCACTGGTATTCAATCCCTTCAACCTTTTGTACACAATTCCAATAATTAATCATACTAAGGTATATGTAAAGCTATCAACCAAATATGATCACCAAGTGTCTACAGTAAAGACAACACCACAAATAATATCTATTAAGGCAATAACCTAGCATCTCCTCAAGTTTCCCTTTACACACAATTAGATTAATCCATTGGTACCAAATCCAATAAATTCAACAAACTAATCAATTTTAATGTCCAAGCCAGTTCATCAACGTTCCATACTTCTTAATAACTCTTATGACTCCAATTAGGTATGGACATACTCTTAGTCACTACTCAACTCGTAATTACTCTATGACAATATCAAATTAATCAAGTTCAATTCTAAGGATTTGGGTTAAGACCAATCATGCATCACGCTACAGATCCGACCTGATACTCATACCTTATCAATGAACCTCTATGTTTACCACCTCTAGCTTAAACATAACAAGTCAACACAAAAGGATTTTAACTCTTTTCAGACAAAAATAGGCATTAAACTTCAGCACTCGAAATAATCCAAAAGAAATACATAAAGCCAAAGTTTTCACATGTTAAAGAACTTGCAATAGAAAACTTTCAGTATCCGAATACCAAGTGAATAAATAAGTCATATTTTCCAATAGGAAGGGCGGAACTCCCACGAAAAGATCAATCTTGCTGTTAACCGATGTTCACACAAAGCAACAATAGATCAACAGTCATGAGAACAAGTAATGGCTTTATGGAACCAACGGAGACCAATGAAATATCACCATTGTATTGTAAACACTATCTCAAGGAAAATTCATCAACCGCAACTATAACCAGAATTGCCCAAAATTCAAGCTCAAGGAAGAGAACAACTTTTATAAAGAAACTCACACACAATACCTATAACTACTGTAATCAAAGTAGCTAACTCTCTATTCCCATACCACGAATGGTGGTGTAACTCGTAAAACCTGGGCCACAACCACGATCTCAAGCGCCTCGAGGGGGCCCCACAGAACCACGCCCGCGGCCCCGACCTCCACGACCGTGGCCACCACGACCACGTCATCTATCCCTCGACATAGCTATCAACCACAATCAACAATACACAATGAGTTCAAAGCTCAAAATAAACTCATCCATCAATGAACAACATAACGGAAGCGTAAAAACTATATTCGTACCTCTCTTAACCTACTGTGCACTAGTGTGTCAAATTTTAGGTTAGTTAACCATTAGCAAATTTTAGTTGATTTACTAATACTAAACAAATTTTAACAATTTTAGTTTGCCTAAGTTGTTAATCTATTCACCACGGACCTAAAGCCCGCTCTGATACCAACTGTAACACCCCAGCCCAACACTGAGCCTAGAATGCCACCACACTACTCTTTAAACTAACAATTTTCGACACACTACAAAATTACAGCAAGAAAACAATGATAATCATATCAATGGACCACAAAAGAGCAATGCATAATTATGGATCAAGTGATACTAAATAATCAATGGGAATGGTAACCAGGTAAATAATCCAAAGTAGCATCAACTAGTGAATCCAAGTTAATAAAGCAAATAGTCTAGTCCAAACGATGTCCTAAATTTTATTCAACCTCTAACATGTCCAAGTGTAATCCAATATTGAATGAAAAGATTATTATGGCGAATGATCATGTGTTGTCCATGTGCTCTACTCGCTCTCAATTACGGCATCCTCGAAGATCACCTAAAGACAACAATAGAGCAAGGGTGAGTCCACGACTCAGCAAACACATCCATAAACAACGAACAATAATAAATCATCATCATTCAATAACTCCATTATCATCACAGGTACTTCCATTAATATTCTCATCAATTAATCTCATGTATCAATGCAAATCTATTCTACATGTCCACATGCACTTCTTTCGCGTATACCGGTATAGCGTGAGTGAATGCTCGCGACAACATTCACTCTCAAGCCCGTTCCTCCAAAAGGATCGGGGACCTCCTCCACTCCCGTGGAGTTGTGATCAATCATGATCACCTTCTCAAATGCAATGATGCTTATGTATACAAAATATGCAAAACTCCAACATAAACATCATATCCAACTTTTCATCATGCTTGTCAACAAGGATATAATCATACCAATTCATTGTTTGCAATTAAACCAAATAAAAGCACAACAATAATGGTAATAGAAGATAAAGAAAACGGTGATCGATCATTGATCGCTGTCTACCATGCACTTGCCTTTACTAGTTGCGACGCACAATTTGGCTAGCAGACGGCAACAAGTACGACGCCTCTCCTACATTAAATACACAAATTTCAATACAAGCTACAGCTCCATAAGAATAACAATCAATCAACATCGCTCCTACACGACCCCAAATATACCCCGTTACTCCGGTACCGAAAAGTTACCCATTGCGGTCTTAGTACTAAAACGAACGTATCTTTTGACTCGAAAGTCCGATCACAACAAACCACCCTATTCTGGATTCTTTATAAAATTATCCACATTTTCTTAGATTACGAAGACTTCTAATTAAATCATCTAACCCTCCGTTTCTAGCCCAGAAAGTCGGTCTGTCCGCTTCGGAACAGCAGCCTTACTAAAATCATAACTTTTGTTTTACTCAACCAAAATGCGTGTCCTCAGATCCTACAGAACCATTGGACAATTATCTACATCTTTCATGTAGATCAAAAACTCTAATTAGTCTATTTACTATTTTTAATCTACAGTCTACCAAAACAGCGCCGAAAGACGACAACCGTAAAAACAGCGGTCTTCCGAAAATCATAACTCGAATTCTACTTGTCCGATTGACATGCTAAAATATGCTATAGAAAGATATAGAAATTATCTACAATTAACTAGTAGATGACGTTTTCAAAATTTGTCCTTAAGGTGACCGAATAAATCGTACAACAAAATATCAGACTAAACAGATCTATTAATCAGCTTCTCTAATTAATCTTGATGATAAACTCTAATTAGTCTATTTGACAAATCATACCAAAATTTGCACAACAGGGAATATAAGCTATCTCAGTACCAGAAATAATAATTGGGCTAATCTGATGTCTGATCGATAAGAACTCAAGATGCATGAACTATCATATCAGAGAACATAACCGATCTAGCACAATTACCAATTTCCTCAATAGAGAACACAATCAATTTGCATCTAATTGATAATACCAGGGAACATAATCTGATGGTGCTAAAGCTTAAACCACATCTAACTCAAAACAACAAGAGCTAACCAAAGGACTTTTTCTTGATGCCCGAGCGTCGGTGCAAGAAGGGCGTCGTGGCGAGTGGCCGCTTGAGCGAGCACTTGGCGTGAGCTCCGGTGGAACACGGCCAAAGACAAATGAAGACCGCAGCCCTTCCACGTGGCGTCGGGCAGACCAAGAAAAGCGGTATGACGACAGCGCGCAGCCACGCGGTCTCGGTTCCAGTGGCGCAGCGTACATACCTGTGGCGGCAAGCGACCACGGCTCGCTGGCGATCCACGCTAGGTGTTCGGGTGGTGGCAACAACACAAAACCAAAGAATGCGGTCACGTAGTACGCGCGCAACTCGGCGGCAGCAATGCGCAGGACAGCAGCCGGCAGCGGAAAAAGAAGCGTCGGCTCGGCGCAGCGAAGGAAACAAAGCAGCGGCAAAGACCAAGACGGCAGCTCGGCGTGGCGCGCAAGAATGCACGCAGTCCACGCAAATCAGCAGCAGTACGGCGCTAGCTTTCCAGCGGCAGGAGGCCGGGCGGCTGGAAACGCAGCGCAGAGCAGCGACAATGACAACAATAAGCCAGATTGGTGAAAATCTTGAGCGCGAGAAGAAGGAAACAAGAAAAGCGATTGGCGGCGCGTCGGCTTGGAGAAAGAAAACAAATAAAAAGCTAGGGTTTCTAGAGAACCCCAAAATCTATTTATATAGCTCTAAAATTTCGAAATTCTATTTTTATATACTAATTAATTTAATTGCACACAGACCCTTAAAGAGGTTAATAATTAATTATTTATTGTTACTATTTAATTAATTACGCTCTGACCCTTAAGACGCGATTATTAATATTAATATTATTTTTCAGAATATTACAGTTAAATATGAGACTAACCCCAAAATCTGCATGATGTTCAAGCTTGTATGCGTTATCATTAATCTTTTCTACCACTTTGAAAGGACCATCAGCTCTTGGCATCAATTTTGACTTTTTCAATTCAGGGAACCTATCTTTTCTCAAGTGCAACCAAACAAGATCTCCAGGTTCAAGAGTTAAATGTTTTCTCCCCTGACTACCAGCAATTTTATATTTAGCATTCATGCGCTCTATATTCTCCTTAGTTGTCTCATGCATTTTTAAAATCAATTCAGCACATTGTTTAGCATCAAATTCAATTTCTCCAAAGATGGAATAAGCATTAAATCATTACGAGCGCGAGGCACAAAACTGTAAACAACTTCAAAAAGACACATCTTTGTAGTGCACATCTTTGTAGTGTAATGCCACGAACGATTATAAGCAAACTCAATATAAGGCAAGCATTCTTTCCACATTTTTAAATTCTTTTTCAATACAACCCTAAGCATTGTTGATAAAGTTATATTCACAACTTTAGTTTGTCCATCATTTTGGGGAGAAGTAGTAGAAAATAACAGCTTAGTCCTCAATTTAGCCCATAAAATTCTCCAAAAGTGGCTAAGGAATTTAGCATCGTGATCTGAAACTATAGTATTTGGCACACCATGCAAGTGAATAACTTCACGGAAGAATAAATCAACAATATCGACAGCATCATTGCTCTTATGATATGGTATAAAGTGGGCCATCTTAGAAAATCTATCAACAACCACGAATATACTATCTATCCCCTTCTTTGTTTTAGGCAATCCTAAAACAAAGTCCATCGAAATATCTTACCACGGAACGTTAGGAATAGGTAAAGGCATGTATAAACCATGAGGATTAAGTTGTGACTTAGCTCTTTGACATGTAGTGCAGCGAGCAACGTAGCGCTCAATGTCTCATCTCATCTTTGGCCAAAAGAAATGATCGGCAAGTATATTCTCCGTTTTCTTCACGCAAAAGTGTCCCATCAGCCCGTCTCCATGTGCTTCCTATAACAACAACAAAACGGAGCTAGCTGGAATGTATAGCTTATTAGCTCTAAACACAAACCCATCATTAATGATGAATTTGTTTCACATTTTTTTACTTCTTTACAATTCAACAATATATCCGTAAAATCAGCATCATCCACATATTGCTCTTTAATAGTCTCTAATCCAAAAAATTTGAAGTCAAGTTGTGAAAGCGTGGTATATCACATAGACAAAGCATCAGCAATAATATTCTCCTTTCCCTTCTTGTGTTTTATGATATAAGGAAAAGACTCAATAAATTCAACCCAGTTTACATGTCTACGGTTCAGTTTACCTTGACTTCGAATATGCTTTAAATATTCATAATCAGAATGTATAACAAATTCTTTGGGTCATAAATAATGTTACCAAGTTTCTAAAGTTCGAAAGAGTGCATATAACTCCTTATCATAAGTAGAATAGTTCAAACTAGGTCGACTCAATTTCTCACTATAGTATGCTATAGGTTTACCTTTTTGTAACAACACGCCACCTAAACTAATTCCGCTGGCATCGCATTCTACTTAAAAAGTCTTATTAAAATTAGGGAGTTGGAGTAGTGGTGCATATGTTAACTTATCTTTCAACGTGGTGAAGACATTCTCCTGTGAGGTGTTCCAAACAAATGGCATGCCCTTCTTGGTGAGCTCATTCAATGGTGCAACGATGGTGCTAAAATCCTTCACGAAGCGACGATAGACTCCAGTAAGTCCTAAAAATCTTCGCACCTGTGTGACCATGTTAGGAGTCGGGCAACTCTGTATTGCTTGAACCTTAGCTTGATCAACTTCAATCCCCTGTGGAATAACAACATAGCCAAGAAACGCAACTCGATCGGTGCGGAAGGTGCACTTCTCAAGGTTACCAAATAGACGTGCACCACACAAAGCATTAAAAATAGCACGTAAATGGTCAAAATGTTCATCTAATGATTTGCTATATATCAATATATCATCAAAATAAACCACCACAAATCTACCAATGAAAGCACGCAAAACTTCATTCATTAGTCTCATGAAGGTGCTAGATGCATTAGTTAAACCAAAAGGCATTACTAACCACTCATATAACCCAAACTTAGTTTTAAATGTTGTTTTCCATTCATCGCCTAATTTTATACGAATTTGATGATATCCACTACGTAAATCAACCTTGGAGAAGACAACAGAGCCACTCAATTCATCAAGCATATCATCTAACCTAGGAATATGATGACGATACCTAATGGTGATATTATTGATTGCTCTACAATCCACACACATGCGCCATGATCCATCTTTCTTAGGCACTAAAATAACCGAAACAGCACAAGGACTAAGAGATTCGCACACATACCCTTTTTCAAGCAATTCTTGAATTTGACACTGAATTTCTTTAGTTTCTTCCGGATTGGTCCTGTATGGTGCGCGATTGGGCAATGATGCCCCAGAAATTAAATCAATTTGATGCTCAATCCCTCAAAGCGATGGCAACCCCGGCGGTATGTCCTTCGGAAAGATGTCTTTGTACCCCTTCTAAATGTTAGTGACAGTAGGAGGCAAAGAATAAGGTATATCCTCAAATGAAAACAAAGCTAATTTGCATACTAATGGATAGCAAACAAAATTATTAGCATCCAATTCGGTCATATCAGATTTGGTAGCAAGAAAACTAGCATCTTTCAATTTAATTTCTTTAATCTTCACATGAGTAGATTTTTGTTCTTTCTTCTTATGTTGCTCGAGCTCTTTTGTGACAATCTGATTTTCGCTCTTAGCATTCTCTATATTTTTGTCTCTACTAGCTCAAGCGAATTTATCTTAACAATTTATTTAGGAGTCATAGCATGCAGTATAATTTTTTTTCCTTTGAACATGAGAGAGTATTGATTATTCCTACCACCATGATGCACACAATCAGTATCGTATTGCCAAGGTCTTCCTAATAACAATAAAGAAGCTTGCATAGGAACAACGTCGCAATCAAAATAATCATGGTATGAACCCATAGAAAAGTTTACTCTCATCATCTGTGTTACCTTCAACTTACCACTGTTGTTGAACCATTGAATGTGGTATGGGTGGGGATGAGGGTTGATCGACAAAGCAAGCTTCTCCACCATATCTATACTCGCCAAATTGTTGCAACTCCCACCATAAATAATTATGTGAATCGAGCGTTCCTTGACAACGTCCTTGATTTGGAACAAATTATGGCGCTAATTTTACTTGGCACGAGAAACTTGAGCACTTAGTACGCATTGCACTATAATGCTCAAATATTTATCGACATCTTCGACACCAACATGTTCCTCCTTATGATAAGATTCATCATCATATCTTGCAAGGTCAGTTGCAAGCATAGCATATGTTTCAAAATCAAAATCACTAGCAGAGGAATACCCACCATCATCGTGTATAATCAGTACGAGCTTGTTTGGACAGTCCCATATCATGTGTCCATAGCCTTTGCAACGATGGCACTGAACGTCCTTAGTTCGTCCTGTCGAAGCAACCAGAGAGGAGGTTTTTTTAGAAGCTTGTGGTTCTGATTTGGCTGCTTTAGAAACTTGTGCTGCTGAATTTGAAATAGTAGGGCGCTACTTGTTGATGGAGGATAACAGTGGTGGTGCCATAGTGGACGGGGCAGTAGAGTTAGATCGTGTCCTCGTCTAGTGTCCATGCAATTCACACTCAGCTTTGCAAGCAAGATAAAATAATCTGGTAATAGAGTTGTAATCTTTATAATCAAGGATGTCTTAAATTTCTCAATTCAACCCTCCCAAAAACCTAGCCATTGATGCCTCCTCATTCTCAACTAAACAACAATGCAATATATGAATTTGTAATTCTTGATAGTAGTCTTCCACAGACTTTGTACCTTGTCGTAAGCGTTGCAATTTATTTAACAAATCACGAGTATAATATGATGAACAAATCGATGCCACAAAAGCAATTTTAAAGCCTCTCAAGTGTTAGGTATGTTATTGAGATGTTGACGACAATGTTCTTTCCACCAAACAGAAGCAAAGTCGGTAAATTTACTAGTAGCAGCCCTAACTCGTCTAATCTCAGAAAAATCATGGCAAATAAATTTTTGATCAACAGCTAGCTCCCAATTAAGATGACCATCGGGATCATATTTACCATTAAAAGAGGGTATAGTGAATTTAACATTAGCAAAAGAATCATCGTGGTCACGTACCTCACGTCGTGGGGGGTCTCGTCGCATACCTTGTCAATTAAAACGCAACTGTCGATGAGCTCGATCGTTGTTGTAGTTACCCATATCATCGGCCTCGTTATCAGCCACGTAGTCCAATTCATCTTGTCCCTTTACCGACGTAGCAGGGGAACAGCAACGGATGCTTGGGCAATCTCCTCAAGGCATGCCAAAATACCTGCCAAAGAAGTTTTAGTAACGCCTTGCGCTCTCTCTATCACGGCGAGAAAGGTGTTTGTCTCAATCTGGGCGCCCTCAAGTTGAGCAAGTTGCTCATTCGTGACCCTGACATCCTCCTCAAGACCCTCCATACGAAGGTTCATGAGGCCCCGAAAATGTTGTACAATTGCCTCCGTACGAGGAGTATGAGATGTATCCTCATCCGAAAGCTCTACAAAACATGTCATTATTAGCGAATCACAAGAATTTGTCCCAAACAAGTACTAGGATGTGGTGGTTCAAATGTCACTCACACTCAAGCCTTCTATCAAATTCTTACCAATTCTTACCAGGCACACAGGGGTGATCGGTAACCAGCAGTGTCAACGTAGCTCTGAAGATTGGATGGAGCGATTGCCAGGTGAAGCTCAGCCTATACGGTGTAGAAAAGGTGTAGCTGGGAAGGCTCAATTATGGTACCAAGGAGTAGCAATAATTAAATCAGAGAATGCAAGCTGAAAAATTATTCAACGCAGGTTAGTGCTGGTCCTAGGCTAGACTGTAATTGCCCAGACTTCTCTTTTATTCACTGTATCTTCTCGTTTCCTTTCCAACGGATCAAGAATCATCCCAATCGGAGGTCGTATGCAAAAGTTGTGTATTTTCTTCTTTTTTTTGTGAACACCACACTGTTTCGGCTGTCTCCAAATTGGGTAGGGTTTCCTTATCCAGGACCAACTGGGGAAAAGGCTCCCTAGATGGTATATCTGATACCTGGCTGAAGCCGGTGTCCTTCTCCTCCTTTTATTCCCTTGCCGTGGCAGAACGAATCCAACCGCAACAATGAGACCAAACATGAGCTGACCTCGAAACTCTAAAGGAATTAAACACTAAAACCAGCAAAGGACACTACGATGCAACCGAAAGTTCAACAATGAAATGCACTGAAAAGAAACATTACGAGGCTAAGACTGGTTTGGACAGGATGATCTACTACTATTTTTTGTGTGCTGCAGGTAAAGAAAAGCAATCTAATCTATGGTAAACTGAAAATTCTCACCGAGCAACCTTGAGCTCTGATACCACTTGATGCAGGTGAGGTGCCTGATCTTTCGATGAGATTGATAACTATCGATTTTGGTGGAGGTGACTCTCGCGATCCAACTACAACCGTACGATGACGCTTGCACATTAGGAATCGTTGAGCCAACTCTGATATGTTATTGACCTTGCTGGAAGCGCGATCAATCTGAACACGAAGTTCAATCCCTGCGAGCAATAAAAAAACTAGCAAGAATAAGATGTAGGCAATCTGATAATGCGAATAAGATTGTAGTGTAGATGGTATTGAAAAACAAAGGTGCGATCCCGAAGGCTGTCTTGACAGGTGGTCGTCTGACACAACTGAAGAACAGAAGTTTGCACAATGGCTAAACCTAAACTCAATGAAATCCCCGGTTCTAGCAAAGGGAGGCGGAGGCTCCTATATGGTGAGACAACCAGGGGTGGCGGCCAGGGAAGTGAATACAAGCCCCTAGGGTTACAAGGCCCATGGGCCCAAGTGGACATGGCGCAACACCCTTTTAACTCGTGTTTATAAACATATACGGACTGTTTTGATGATTGTAGCCAGCTCGGATGGAATTTGAAGATAAGGTTGGATTCGTTAGAAAGTAGACTTGATAAGGTTTCCATGAAGTCTGAGAACGTCCCAAATGTAATCTGTATGAAAAGTTACAACCGCTTAAACTTAGTACCATCGCGGCAGTCCGAATCCGAATCCAGAATGAGCCCAACTCGAAGTCTTGCTTGACTCGGACCCAAAGTGTAACACCCTGGCTATTCGGAAGCCAAGATGTCACGCAAAACTATCAAACTACTAAGAATAGCATTCAAGCTGGATTATAGAGATTCAATCAACAATAATTTCTAAAGAATGACAATAAACGATCACCAGATTCATGGAAAAGAATGGATAAACAGTTATAATACCACGAACAGTCAAGCAATACCAAAGTTGGATTATTACAAATCTGGAAATTTATTTAACAAGTTGGCTTGACGGAAAGGTAATAATAATTATTCTGGTTGGATAAAAGTGAAGTGCAGTGTGCCGAACTACCCCACCAAATTATTTTGTCTTCTCCTCAATTACCTAATTAAAACATACAAAGCAAGGGTGAGTCCAAGACTCAGCAAGTACATACAAGAATAATCAAACATAGAGTGGACAACACAATTCAATTGAATTACGAATAAATCTTGGAACACATATATGATTGAATAGAATGAATACATGAATGGATGGAATGAAAGAATACATTGAAGGAATGGACTAATCACAGCTTATACCGGTATAGCGAGTGTAACACCCGTCGGTGTTCACTTAAAGTTACCGTATGAAGAACGTTTCATACGGGTGTCCAACGTGGCCCACATTGGAATGGTGGATCACACGTACCCATTCTGGAATTGATGGGTTTTCAAATGCCCATACTGGAATTGATGGGTCTTTCAAATGCCCATACTGGATTTGATGGGACTTACCAAAAAGAATCCACTTCCGTGGTCATAATGAATTTTATGAATGAACATGATGATTTCTCATGGTATGAATGAATATCACATATTAGTGGAAAAGGCACATGGCATTCAACAACAGGTGTAAACAAGTATAAGTATGCATTCCCACACAACATAATATATCAAGAATGCCACACAAGTTAGTTACATGTAATGGAATGCAACCACTGAAATGAATGCTAATTCTTTAATCACAAGAATCATCTTCTTGAAATGAAATAAACATCAGGATGGATAGAAAAGGCATTCACAATTTATCCCGATATCAAGCAAACAATTGGAAACATCACCAAACAGCATAGGGTACTTGCCTTCCGCGATGTGACGTAATAGGAGGACACGAATATGCCCCTCCACTCACCGCCTCACCGCCTACACAAATGTATAATCGAAATAAGAATAACAAGGTATGACATTGCTACAAGAGCCCTTCCATCCCCTCTATCTGTAACTCAACAGCCCGATTACCAAGTTTACCCAACAGCCCGATTACCGCTAAACTGGCAGCGATACTAGAAAAATCACCATTAATTATCTGTAACTCCAAAAGACCTGAAACTAGTGCCCAACTACTCTTAACAGCCCAGGCTACAAAACATTAGTTGGCGGAAGCCCCTGATTCGGCCAAAACAGAGGGCTAATTATCGGCTAAACACAACCCATCTACGTCTGTCCAGAATACAGATCAGAGATAAAGAAAATGGCGTAACTTTCAACCTCTTGATCCAATGAGAATGATTCTTATCAGCTTGGAAAGATAATTCTAAGGGCTAAAATAACTTAGTTGGGTTAAGGTTCTGATTCGGCCCCTAATTTGAACAAAACCGAGGGACAAACCTACTGACCTCAGTTTTCATACAGACCGGACAGTTCGTAATCAAAAATTCATATCTCCCAAACTACAGATCGGATTTTCCTGATCTCAGAGCCAAAAGAAAGCTAACGTTCCCAGGAATAAAACTCTAGAAGGGCAAAACCCCACATTCGGCCTATACAGTAGTCTAAATAATAGATGAAAATACTAACATTTATCTGCCCAGAATTCAGAACATTGGTAAAGAAAATATCATAACTTTCATTATACAGATCCAATGGAGATGATCTTTATCAGCTTTGAAATATAATTTAAAGGGCTACAATAACTTATTTGGGTGGAGGTTCTGGAAATGCCTATAACTAAATCAAAACCTAGGATCAAGCCGACAGATCCTTCTCGTCAGACAGACAGAACAGTGCGCACTAAAAAAATCATATCTCCTAAACCGTAAGGCGGAATCACGTGATCTCAGTGGCTATGGAAAGCTAAGAGCAATACCTACAACTTTCTAAGAGATGGACAGGACAGAAAACGAACGCATCTTACCCAAAATCTACGTACAAAGCGGCGCACAGCAAGGGGGAAGGGGGGGCGGCGGCTCCAAAGGGGGGAGGAGGAGAGAAGTGTGGAGTTTAGGGTTTGGGGGGTGGGAACCCCCCCTTATGGCCGGCCACTACATGGGCCCATCCTGGGTCGTGGTCCAGGCCCAAGTTGCTGTGAAATCACAGAAAAGCCCCCGGTGAAAAGATAATTCTGGTTTTTCGATTAGCTCCCTGTTCCGAAACTTCTTCTAATAAGCCGATTCACCTTCGGGGTATTACACAAAGTGATGTGGTGACCTCCACTATGCCTTCCATGCATGTCCATGACTCAACAAACCTCTCCCTTATCCTTTCCCATGTTTCTAAGAACAATTAATTCACTTGCATTAGGTAACGGTCTATTATCAGTAATATGTAAACCTAGGAATGAATTCATCTGGTAATTAGGTTGGCAAGCACGAGCTCGAGTATGTGGTCCTTGTAACACTTGTGGATGAGTTGTGTGTCTAGGCACAGTTGTATCCATGGGAGGGATGTTCTCATCACATACCCTCGTCAATGTCAATCACAATCACATAACATCCATACATTAACATAACAAAATACATACAACATAATAGTTCAAGTCTACAACTATTACAATACGGCCGATTGGCCAAATTCAAATAAGATCACAAAGTAGCAGTGGAAATAAACACAAAAAACAAAAGTCAAGCAATGGTGTGCCCCATAACCCATGGCAACCAACTGGAGGTTAAAGAATAGCACTATTCGTTAACGTCGCCATAATCGCGCTAACGAACTTGTCGGCGTGGAATCCTCTTCACCGAATTTGCAGCAACTGGGTTAAGTACAAAATGTACTCGCAAGTCTTACACAAATAAAAAATTAGTTATGCATATAGGACAATCAAAGGATGGCAGTAGTCACTTAGTTTTGCGAAAAACGCAACAATTTTTTATCGTACACATACT
The DNA here is from genome assembly GCA_036346395.1 of Hsuehochloa calcarea. NCBI lineage: Eukaryota > Viridiplantae > Streptophyta > Magnoliopsida > Poales > Poaceae > Hsuehochloa > Hsuehochloa calcarea. The sequence goes on from CM070600.1 coordinate 34,624,807, forward strand.
AGTTTTACAATTGCCATTTTAAAATCAGATTTGAAGTAGAAGTAAAATATGTGATAAAGTTATACATTGATAAACAACTGAATCAAAAAAAAATACCAAAGTGGCAGCCCACTTTGATAAACTAAAAGGCATGAACACCCGTTCATGCCGAATACTAAGTTGTAGCCATTCCAATTTTAGTTGATAGTCTAGGGATGAAGTCTACCAAAAATCAAGTGTTGTCCATAACCATGGATACGGCTATTCGAATAGTTTAATACCCTGCAGGGCTGTACTACTTTACCCACACGACTCGACTAGCCCGTAAGCCTCCTGAAATAACACACTTCCTTTGGTGTGTCGTAGGAAATCGAGATTTGGTACTTTTCAAAGAAGATGATCCTATTGAGATAAGTCTCCCTTGCGAGATGAACCCCAAACTTAGTACAAACCACGGATAGTGCTTGCTAAGCAGGCTCGCAAGTTATGTTGGATATACCGATACAATGTAAATAAAGAAAAATAGTGCTCCCATGCACATTATAGAAAATTGTATACGCTCCTACGAACAAATGATCTAACACAAGTGTCCTCACACTACCGGGACCTAACCCAATATAACATACCCCTTACTTGACCAAGCGACGATATGGACCAAAAAACATAAATGATAAATATGAGGTGTTTCCCTTGATCGACGGGTTAATCCCGTCAACCGTACTAACGTGTATTCTAGACTTGCATGGCTAAGCACTCAATCAAACAAAAAGAGTATCATCGCATCAATCTATTCTTAAGCATACATATACTGGAATTTAACAAGGATAACATCAAGAGAAGGACATAACTAACTACACATCATAAAAATATTGACATATCAAAATATCATGCAAGCAATTATCTTTGCATTTCAAAACACTACTTATCAAAATCTGGGACTAATATGATATAAAAAGAAAGTTAAAATGGTGCTTGCCTTGATGTAAGTGTAGTTGCTCGCTCTCGATGGCATACAGGTCTATATCGATCGCTTCGTTATCTATATAATCTTTGAGAAAAGGCAAAAAAATTCAAATTGCTAAAAAATGCATTAAATTTGTACAGTAAATAGATGATGATTTTATAGGAATTTAGGTGAAATAATTATTCCAATTGGACTTAGTATGTGAGAGTTATAACAGTTTAAAAATCGATTTTCAGAAAAATGCTAGAAAAATCGCCTCTGTCACTGTTCTTCCGAAATTAAGTTTTTCGCAAAAAAATGTCGAGTAGTGGTGGAGATAAGGATTATTTGGATGGATAGACAATAAAATTATAAGACCAAAATAACTTAGTTCATCTCATTTAGAGCTCATATGAATTAGTTAATTTTTTTAAAAGTTATTAGCAATTTCTAGTGTAAAAATAATTTGTTTATGGATCATTTTCCAAAAACTATGTGTTCTCAGATAGAGACATATTTGAAAACAATTTAAATTTAAAGTTCACTAAAGATGAAAATTATCAAAATTGGTTTCACTGGATTTGAAGTTAGAATGAATTAGTTCTGCATTTTTTAATTCGATAATAATTCATTTCTGGATTTATAAATGCATTTTATACTTTTCTTACCGACGCTTTCCTAGCCGCAGTCGCTAATTAGTAGGTTCCATAGAATAGTGTCATTTTCTATTTTAATTTCCGAATTAAAATCTAACCGACATTGGGGCCCTCCTGTTAGTGACTCGGTCCACGTAGTAGTGCGAGGACCGTGGGTCTACGGGCCGGTTCACCGGTCCACGACTATGCACTTAAGGCTTCGAACCCACATGTCGATCTCATATTTAAACCGTTATCTAACCCTCATTTACTTTTCTCGATCCCATGTGTAAGCAACTCATCAGCTAACTTAAGACAACCATTAAATACTAAGCAATGATTAGCAATTAATGAACCAGACTAATGTCCTAATGGCCTATCTACAATGTTGTCGGGCGATCCGACAATAGCTAGCTGCGCTTGCCAGTGCCTTGTCAGCGACTCCGGCCACGGCGGCGCCGGGCAAGGGTAGGGATGGGTGCGCAATAGCATGGCGCACCTAATGGTGGTAGTTACAGCGGCTGAACCGGCCTGTACTGGCGGCAAGCTGGAGCGGGGTGGCGACGTTCTACGGCCAAAGTGCATGCAACTAAAACAGCTCTGCATTGTCCAAGGAAGCGGGTGCACAGGCTTCTACAAGGTATAAGGATGCTACCTGAAGCTAGGAGAGGACCAGGGAATGTTGGTGCTGACTTGTCGACCGTGAGGTCCATGGCGGTGATTGCGGTTCACGTGGAGAAGAAGATCTGAAGATGGAGAGAGACAAATGGATGTCGGGGCAACTCAAGGGAACCTAGTAAATGGTGTCAAAGCAAAGAATCGGGGAATACCTCACCAGAACGGCGTCGGGGAAGAAAACGAGGATTTTCGACTGAAAATGAGCAACTTCAAATTCCCAAGACTCCTGTGAAGCATCAAGGAAATGGTTTGAGGGAAAATGAAATTTATTCCATGGGACACAATCTGAAGCGCAAAGATGAGGGGAAAGCTCACTAGTGACAACGTTGGCAATGAGGCGGTCTCGGGTGCGCGCTTTGGACGTAAGCTGGAGCCGCGGAAGACACGTAGGCGTTCTGGGAGCTACAAGCGACAACAAGAGTTCGCATTAGCCAAAATGGAACTGGCGTTGAACGGAGATGAGATATGATGCAGAGGTTGGAAGCTTACTCTAGAGCGCAGCTAAAACGAGCTTCCCTCTCCTCGTTCAACGGGAGGAGTGAAGGAGAAGGAAGGTGTCGAGGGGGTATTATCCTCGGAGACCGACGGCGCGGAGGCGTCAGCGGGAAGCTCCAGGAGTGGTGGATGGAGGCGGTCGATCCACAGCGTGAAGTTGCACGGGGCAAAGCGTAGTGAACGCATGGCGCAACAGTTCTGCGAGGGCGTCGGCGAGAGGTAGATGAAGCTGACGAGCGAGCCTAGCGCGGCAATGGCACGGGAGTGGCGTAGTCGCTGCCGGGTTCGGCTGGCATAGTAAGTTGGCTCGGCCGAATCAAGTGGCCCATGTCGGAGTCCGGTTCGAGCCCGAGGAACAGTGAGGACAGTTGACTGGTTAGAAAACTATTGATCCTACTTTGACCGACTACTAAAAATAGCAATTAAATTCCTAAAATTCTGAAATTAATCAGAGAGGTTCCTAGGATGATCTAGTACCCAAATAAATGTTTAAACCTCATTGTTCAGTATTCATTTGCTCAATTTAAATTCAAAACCGTAGGGTTGTTTAGAAAGGGATTTGGGTTTTTTAGAAGAGTGAAATACGCTCTATAAATTTGGAAAAAATTATATTTATTCATGATAATTATTATATGATTTAAATAAATTATTTCCTAGAGAACTTTATAAGCATTTATATTATTTTTATTTTGGAGCTTCATATTTGAGTTGTGTGTTGAACTTTGATTAGAAGTTTGTTAAATGCAATATTTTGTGAAAATATTTCAAAAATGGAATGTGTGCTCATAAGATGCATAATAGTTCTATTTATTAAACTTGGGGATGTGACAAATATGCATGTATTCTTTCTACTTCCATTTCGAATGGATAAAGAACCTTCTTGGCTTTGTAGGTGGTTTATGGCAACTCGTTTCCCTCCAAAAGCTTATTCGCTAAGATATGTATCAGCGCCGTGAAACTCTTATTGGACCAACTGTTGCTTGCCTTCAATTTTAGTAGTTCAGGATCAACTGACAACCATGTGTATTCCGGCTTGCAGCCTAGAAACAAAGGTTTCTCTGAGTCCTCCATCAAGCCCTAGAATTTAACATACTCCCTCTCATCACAGTTCAATTCTGCATCGTCAAGCATCTGATCCATATGTCATCATGCAGCTTATCCGAATCGGAACCACAATCGACATCATCCGGCGACATATCGTTGACTTCGTCGGCGATGTCATTATTACTACCTTCCTGTATAATGTGCTCTTCACCATGACAGGTCCAACGTGTATACCCATTTTTTAAACCCCTTCGAATCAAGTGTGATTCGATCTGAGCTCGGTTCTTAAACATCTTCAGATTCTCACAGTCAATGCATAGACAATACATATATTCCACCCCCGTATTCAACATATCCTCTTAGACAACTCTTGTAAAATTAGACACGCCATTAATGTACTCTTCACTCATTACGATTATCGGTGTACATCCAAATTTGGTCTATCTATGTGACGCATATAACAATTTAGTGTTAAATATTGAATTAATTAATTAGTATACGATAGATACAACTTTTGATAAGTCATTTAAAATATGTATTTCTAATGAACTGAAAAAATAACAATGCATTACAATAGGAGTGCAGTAATATGTGTGTAATCAATGGCAATAACACCAATAAAATCCAAACTTCAGTCATGCACCTTAGGGTCAGGTTGTTCATCACAAACACATTATAGATAGTGCACCCAACTTCAAATGGCAAAAGCCAATACTTGTAAAACAACACCGAAAACTAGATCTAAACCATCATTAATTCTCTCTTTACCAAGCAAGATCTAGAATATAATGTAAGGAACAAATTACTAACAATCGATAATCAAGAACAAATTAGCAAGCTTGATCTACAATCACCCTCTTCCCAAATCCGCAGTCTCCTTTCACCAAATCGCCTCAAAGCACCACCTCCTCAAAGCAGCAGCAGCGAGAACATAACTGGAATTTAAGACACATCTATGAGAGTCGGGTTTGCAAAAAATGATATTATCATAGACGGTTTTTTAATACAAACCGTCTGTGATGACGACGGGAAGTCACAGACGGTTCTTTGTCAAAACCGTCTGTGATACTTCACAGACGGTTTTTAATATGAACTGTTTGTGTTATTACATCATCACAGATGGTTTTTAGCATAGCCAGAAATACAGACGGTCTCTAAACCAAAACCAACTGTCATTACATGTAATACTGATAGTTTTGGTCAACCGTCTGTGATGAGGCGTCCAGTATTAACCATATTGAAGTAGTGAGCCACCCTCTGTCCTCTGGACTCTCTCCCCTCCCCTCTTCGCATCGTCCACATGGGCCGTGCTGTAATACTCCGAATTATTATAAGAAAGAAAGCTCTCAGAAGAGAAATTAAACATAAGAAAAAGGGAGTTTCTGCAGTTTTTCGGCAACCTGGGCCTCGGGCCTTGGACCAAGAGGCTCATGAGGGGCCGGCCACGTATAAAAGGAGGGGGAAAATCCTAATAATACTGTAGCTACTGTGCACACTGCCACTGTAGCAATCCCTCCCTCCATATTGCTCTACCAAGATGAGGAGAAGAGGAGAAAGGAAGGAGAGGAAGGAAAAAGAAGAAAAGAAGAGGAAGAAAGGAAGAAGGAAGAAGAGGAGGAAAGGGGAGGAGAAGGGCTCCTGCACGCAGCGAGACGTCATTCTCTAGCGGTTCATCAAGGGTAACTTCGTTCCCCGATAGATCGGTAGCATTTTCAATTTACATTGGTGCTGTCAGTGGCAGATCGGATTGGTTTAGTACTGTTTCTTGTCGGTTTTGGGTAGATTGCGTACGTTTTCAGACCTGACCGTCTCTTAGAAAGTTGTTGGTCTCGTCCTTAGCTTTCTTTAGGAACCAAGATATCCTGATTTGGAGTTACGGTTAAGGAGTTATGGTAGTTTTACTGCAACTGTGCAGGAGAGCTAACGAGAATTGGTAGTTCTCTTGTCTAGCCAATATGAATATTTTTGAGGCCGAATCTGAAAGGCCACCCAACACAAATTTTGTAGACAATTCAATAAGTTTTCAAAGTTGATAAATAACACAATTTTTAGATGTGGCAAACAAAAGTTATGGAATTTTTACCAACCCTATTTCGCTAACTGCCAGATTGCAGAGACAGAAACTTCACCTGAGCATAATAATTATTAGGATGCCGAATCAGGCGACTTTCCCAACTAGATTATCGTAGACGGTTTTGTCAAGATTCCCGAGAGTCCAAGATCACACCGTTCCGAGTTTCGTAGTAAAAGATACTACGAATTTAGTACTGCTGTCCCGTGGGACTTTCTGCTAGACTGCCAGGTAAAAATTGAGTATACCCTTATTCGAATCCTAGGTTTCGAGAAGTCGGGTTAAAGGGTGTGAGTGGATACATTTTCCTTAGCGTTCTTATTGTTAGTAATATTCTTATGTAGGAGGCGGAGTTCCGGAGGGAGGGGCATCATCCTTGACTCCCCGCATGTCGTAGCGGAAAAAGGCAAGTACAACTGTACGTTTGAGATTGATATGTGTTTTCCCTTATTGGTGATTATATGATGAAAAATGGTGATATGTACTGTAATACCCCGGCCTGCTCGTAGCATGGCCCATGTGGTCCATGAGGAGTTGTGTGGTGGGATTAGTCCCACATTGCTTGTCTCAAGTGAGTTGTAGTAGTATATAATGCCTGTTGGATCCAAACGTAGCACCTCCGGGTTAACCCTTTTACATGAAGCGAGGACGAAATTGTAAGTGAGGTGCTATGTGTAGGCGGGTCCGCCCCACGGTGGGCTGGGCATTGAGCCGATTTTGGGTCAGGGTGTTACATGTACTTGTTCATAGTGGTATTGGATTACTATGGTTCAGTTGCTGTTATTTTATCATTCATCATGTTCATTCATGCATGCAAGTATTGTTCTTGCGACACCCACGGGAGTGGGTAGTGAAGTCCCAGCATTCCAACATAGGCACGTAAGACCCACCATTCCAGTGTGGGCAATTTGGATCCCCGTTTTGAAATGTTCTCAAACGGGCTTTGAATCCCCGCGTTTTGTAGAACGCGGGCAAAGTGAACACCGACGGGTGTTCACTAGCTATACTGGTATGAGCAGAAGTGAAGGCATGCATATTCATTCATTCATGTGTTATTTATATTTCATGTGTTGACCCATTATGTTCTTGATGATTTGTATTTGCTTTGTTCAAAATAATATTTTTGTACTTGCTGAGTCTTGGGCTCACCCTTGCTGTGTTTTGTGTTTTAGGTGAACCATGATGTTGACTTTTGTGGGAGGGAATAGACACACGGTTGCACACATCCTTTGAGATAATAATTTATCATTATTCTGCATTTACGAATCTGGACTGTAATAATAAGTGATTCATTTGACGGTCATTGATAGTTATTGTTGTGCTTAGGATTTGCGAGTTATGGTTTCGTGTTCGCCAGCTATAATTCTTAATATGTTATTCTGTATGGAACATCATGTTCGAAATTATTCAGGTTGTTCAGTTGTAGTAGAGAATTTAGGTAACATCTTGGTTTTCGAATAGGCAGGGTGTTACAGTTGGTATCAGAGCAGGCTTTAGGTCCGTGGTGAATTGGTTAGCAACTTAGATAACTTGATTTGCTAAAAATCTGATAATGGTTAATTAACCTAAAACTTGACACACTGGTGCACAGTAGGATGGGATGGGTCAAGCAATGCATTTCCGTTTCCATTTGTTGCACTAATAATCTATGATATGATCTTTTATACCTATGAATTTATTCTATGATTGTTATGAGATGATCTTGTATACTTATAATTTATTATATTGGTTATGTGCGATAATAGTTTACGTTGAGAAGTTGAGATTGTGGTTGTGGTCCTGGGCTTTGCTAGGTTACACCACCATTCGTGTTATGGGAATAGAGAAGTAGCTACCTCGATTACCGTAGTTATAGGTGTTGAGGGTGAGTTTTTTAGAAAAGTTATTATCCTCCTTGAGCTTGAATTTTGGGCAATTCTGGTTATAGTTGTGGTTGATGAATTTTCCTTGAGGTGGTGTTTTCATTACAGCTGATGAGTTTTCATTGCTCTTCGTTGGTTCCATAAAACCATTAATTGTTCTTCGTTGGCTAAACTTGTTGGGTTATTGGGTCTCAATGGATTAATCTAATTGTGTGGGAAGGAAAAGATAATGTTGTGTTGGACTGCTGATTTTAGTACATAATAATCTAGAAATTTTCTTTAATTGGTTGTTTGATGGTGTTATACCTGCTCGTGAGAATGCAAATCGGGAAAGGACCATCAATTAGTCTATGATTGAACAATCATCAATGGTTTATGATAACCTCTAGATTGGAATTCGTGTGTACTAAATTAGTGTGAGCATGGTTAAGAGGTGAATGGTTGAAATTTAAAAAGTGATTTATTAATGTGTATTTTATGAGGATGACTTGTGGCTGCATGTCCTTGTTAAAAGAGGTTTGCTTCGATAGTGTGGGTTGTGTATTAGATAATTTCTAGGACCAGTTGACTGCTAGAATCTTATTGAGATAATAGAAATTTTATGAAATAATCTATTGTGTTTCTTTTAGAAGGGGTTTATGATAGGATTTAATAGGTGACCTGTGTTTGCATGATGGTGAAATTGTCGGATAATAGTATGTCTTTGATGAAAGAATTTTAGTATAACCTTTTAAATTATGCAGTAGATTCCCTATAAAATAAAGTGGTTGTTGTAGTGAGGTTGTAAGATTTTAGTACACTCTCATTTGAGGATGAGATGATAAAGTGGTATATACTAATTTGGTGAACTTTTGGGGCTTTATAATGCAAGAGTTGACGATAAGGAATCATGTTAAGAGTGTGTTATTCTAAATGTTAGTATGATTGTCTACAAGGGATTGTGATTTATGGGAGTGGCGATGACTCTTTCAGAAAGAAAGTAATTTGACCACCTCTTGTAATATCGGTTAAATAAAAAGTTTAGAGTTTTGTATTCGTAAACCTTTGGTAGATCATGGTTAGTGTGGTAGCTGAAATTGTTGAGCAAATCGAGGTGTGAGCATGTTCTACTGGGTTCTTAAGTTATTAGTGTGCTCTGGTTTTAAAGGCACTTCTTGTTAGAGGTGGCAAGTGATGTGGTAAAGAAAGGAAATTATTTTCATTGTTAAGGAAAAGTGTGTGGTAGAGGTATTTGGAGTTGGAGTTAAGTTTTGTAGCTGGCAAATTATTAAAAGTGTGTTTAACATTTTGGTTGTTGCCGCTTAGGAGTTTCTTGAGTTTCAATGGCGATGTTTTATTCTTGTTCGTTGAGGTTAAAAATTCGCTTCTAGTGGAACTTGTGCACTCAACTGTGGTCTCGCCTTCTGTTTTCCGAGATCTTGGCTATTTGACCATCTCCCTTGGTCTTGTGTCTACTGCAAGTGGTAACATTTTTATGTGCTGAAACTTGTTTCTACCTATATCTTCTTTTGAGAAAGGATTAACCGATTTGTATTGCAATGTCTTTTAGGATGTATAATGGTAACTTGATAGTGGTGATTAAGTAGATGATTTTGGTGAGACTGTAGGCGTAAAGTCGTTTGAGGATCAATGAGTGGAAAATTGATTTACAGGAATAATTCTCATTGAGGTTTGATTTAAATAGAATGGTTGTCTTTTGGGCTAACTGATAACATTGTTGCAACTAGTAGAACCTATAGTAAGTTGTGGTTCAAGAACTTTTAGATTATTTTGATGGAACATTAGAATTATCGGAGGTATGAGAACCTTGATCAATTTAATTAGAGTATTATGATTGGGTACTTTTCAAGGTTGAGTAGGAGGATTTTGACGGTGTAGTTAATTAGATTAGAATTGCGAAGAAGTCTAACCGTTATGACAATTGTTGGGATAGTAAGGAATATTGAATTATTGCTAGGTATGACTTGGCTTGTGAGTAACCCTCCGGAGTTGGAATCTTCCTAAAGATAATTTGGTTGAGAATATATTTTCATCTGGTTGTTAATGGATGAGCGTATTTAGATTGTGAGAATTTTAGTAATCGGATTCGAGAACTTTTTCGTATCAGTTACATCAAAATTCATTTACATGAGCCTTGGAGATTGAGAATTTAGCTTGGTGTTCTATGCTAGGACCTTGGAGACTAATGAGATTGTGTAGAAATAGTGGAACAAAGTGGATTTGAATAGTGCAATGATCATTGATAACATCATTTGGGTGTAGTAAATGAGGGTGTGTGGGTCATGCGAATTTTAAGTTGATTATTCTTAAAGGATTGAGAAGATGTGATCGTGGGTGAAATCTATATTGAGGTACGTTGAAAATTATTTATCAAAGTGGTTCATTTGGTAGAGGAGTTAACTAGAGCATGTATTTGTGGGTTAGTAGAGTCTCTCTACATGAGTGTGGTTGTTGCTTTCGGTTTGAACAACGCTTTGAGGCTGTTGGATAAGAGAAAGGAGCAGGGTGATAATTGGGAATCCCAGAATCTAAATGAAGGTTATTCCTAAAATAAGGATTGAGGAAGAAGAGTGTTTTTCTTGGGTAATAGAATGCTCTCTTAATTCTTGTTCGAGCTGCGTGTCATGACGGGTGTCATTTGCAATTTGATTTGGCTTTATGTTGGTATGTGTGGTTCTTTCCGGTTCATAAAGAATAAAGGAAAATATTGATTTGAGCATTCAAGTTATTCATGTTTTGGCTTATGTGGTGTTTATTTGTAAATTATCTACTTGGGAAGTGGAAAGGTTCTCGAGATGAATCTTTAACTTTGGATTTGATTCTGTTGGTAGGGAGTTGGTAATGCGTGGTTACGATGAGAATCTTTTATTTTCAAGTTGGGTTCTATTTGCAAAATAGTTTGTTTAAAAACGAGTTCTGTTCTACGTTCCTAGTTAAAGGTTGTGCTCCTTGCTAAGGTGAAGGAACTGATTGAGACATGGAACAAGAGTTCCATGTGTTTTGTGTTGGTTGTGTGATTTGGTACCGAAGGAAAGAATGGCCTAAGGTACATTGGTTTGTTTTTGGAAGTTGCAGTGATTTTGGGAGGTAGATTATCGTTAAGACCGTCTCGAGTCCTGGCGCAGGGTACACAACGTTTTGTGCGACCCGGTGTCGAGGAGGTCCTTGAGACATCTGGAGTGTGAGGTTTCATTAGAGCCGCTGATCCACGAGTCAGACCGTGCCTTCGAGTCCTATTTGTTGAGAGGCTCTAAAAAGATCGGGACGAGTAATAAGGTGTAATACGTTAGTTCGTCAACGTGCGGTGGTCGCATCAGACCGACCGGAAATTGACTTGGGAGCTAGAGTCCCGCTTGTGCGAGCGAAATCCAGAATTGTTAATGTCGGGTATGTGTTTATCATTGTTAAATTCCAGTCGCAGTTTTTTTTCGAGTAGATCGGCGTGTAGATTCGAGGTTGAATCCTGTTAAGGGGGGTAGAATGTAATACTCTGAATTATTATAAGAAAGAAAGCTCTCAAAAGAGAAATTAAACATAAGAAAAAGTGGGTTTCTGCAGTTTTTTGGCAACCTAGACCTCGGGCCTTGGCCCAGGAGGCCCATTAGGGGCCGGCCACGTATAAAAGAGGGGGAAAACCCTAATAACACTGTAGCTACAGTGCACGCCGCCACTGTAGCAGTCCCTCCCTCCATATTGCTCTACCAAGATGAGGAGAAGAGGAGAAAGGAAGGAGAGGAAGGAAGAAGAAGTAAAGAAGAGGAAGAAAGGAAGAAGGAAGAAGAGGAGGAAAGGGGAGGAGAAGGGCTCCTGCACGCAGCGAGATGTCATTCTCTAGCGGTTCATCAAGAGTAACTTCGTTCCCCGATAGATCGGTAGCATTTTCAATTTACATTGGTGCTGTTAGTGGCAGATCGGATTGGTTTAGTACTGTTTCTCGTCGGTTTTGGGTAGATTGTGTACGTTTTCTGTCGGGACCCAAATATGCAAATCTGGACCCTCCGTGTATTCTGCACTAGTCCAGGATCACGCTAGTGCACACAGTGTCAACATCGATGAAATATCACATCCATACAACGAATATAAGAATAAACGAGTACCTTTAAATAACAAATAACTGTTGGGACCTTACGGTTGAGTTTTACATTTATTAAGCCATGCAAGGCTGACAATAAAGAAATAAACTACAGCGGAAACGAATTAAACTCCAGTGGCTCCCATCAATTTAATTACCACAGGCAACTGACTGGGATCAAGACCCTAACGATCAACCTTCGTAGAACTCTTCTTCAAAAGCGGGCGACGACTCCTCCACTTCTGTTGATTTGTTTAGCAAGAGTGAGTACACACCGTACTCGCAAGTCATACCACAGAATGCAATTTATAGATGATGGCTTATTCCAAAGGAATGGCTTCTCTGGTTATTTTGCAGAAATACAACATTTGCAATTGAATACAAATAATAGATGGAAAGCATAATTCAAAACAAATACACAATAATAAGTTAACAATTAATTTCACAAAGGACACATAGTCTAATCAAGTTATTCACACAGCTACATAAGTTATCTCACACAGCTGACCCTTCCCATTTGTTTTTATGAAATCTATCCCTCGTGTGAAATTCCCGAGCATGTCCATAACCGAGGACGCGGCTATTCGAATAGATTGATGTAAAACTCTGCAGAGGTTGTACACTTTACCCACACGATACAATCAGTGGAGCCAGCACTGACCATAACAAAACCTTTCAGAGACTTCATCTCAAACAATTACACTCCCGATGTGCTTTCTGTAGTCAATTTGTACACACTGACCTTGGAACGACACACACCGTTGGGCGAGGATGCAATGAACAATCCGCGATGTGACATATCACACCTCCAAAGACATCACATAGTTTAAATACAACCTGAGTTGTCAAAGTCAAGACTCCATAACTTACTAAGTTAGGCCCAGCCCATACTAGGTATGTGGTCGTACAGTAAGGCCCAGTTCAATGGCGCACAAAGTTAAGTCCTTAATTGACCAAGGCAAGACTTCCAGTTTTAATCCAAATCACAAAGTTTATATCACACAGTTCCACCATTCACACAGATCCACCACTTGCCTCAGTCCAAATCTTTTCCCAACCTGTTGATTAAGTGCAACACATGCCATCAACGAGTAACAAAGACACACACACACAGCCATCACACGCCCATAATCACTTAGTCAAGTTTATAATTGCAACTCTCACATGAAATGATGACTCGTGGCATGGCTAAGCAGTCTAATCGTATCTAACCATCCCATATTGGTGCTACGATAATACCAACTAATAATTAACCAACCTAGGGTGACAATAGATCATGGCATATAATAGACAATGTGGATATAACAAATTGGATTAATAACTATCCCAAAAGCATTTAAATAAATACTTAAAATAGAATGCAATACATTGAAACAAAGTATTTGGAAAACTGGGTTCAATATGATCAAAGGTATAACTTGCCTTGGAATAGATCTAGATATTGGTCTTGGTCTTGAGGTGCTCCTTCTTACGCAAAATTCCCAAGTATCGACGTCTACTCGCAAAGCGAGACAAAAGAAACAAAACAAATAAATAACAGAGGCAAAACAACTCCAAAATTCAAATAAAATTCACCATTAAATAGATCTAAATTTTATATGAATTTACAAATTTGAATGGGCTCAATCGGAGTTCGGATGCAAAAGATATGGGCTTTGGAAGTTTGAAAATCAAATAAAACCCTAATTTGGATTTTATTGAATTTCCCGAATTATTTTATAAAGGAAAATCGGATTATTGCGCAATGCTTGCGTCGGTAGAAATTTTCGGAAAAGAAATAGATTTAAAAGAAATCGACACGTGGGCCCCACATGTCGCTGACACGGCCACGCGACCAAGTCCACCGAGCCTCTGATCTGGTCGGCCGAAGCCGGGCGAACTCGCGTGCGCGTGGCACTGACGCGGCGCCTACATGGCTGACACGCACGCACACGGGCTGAGGTGGACGTTGACATGGGCTGCCACATCAGACCGACGGCGGCGACGGCTCGGAAACCAATGGCAACGGCGAACGGCGGCTCCTCGCCGGCGGTGAGTGGTACCAGCGTGTAGAGGGTATTATTGCGCACATGTGGGTACCGGTTTGAGCACCTGGGGTCGTCGAAGATGACCGTCGGCGAGCTGGAGGCGGCGAGGTGGTCTCGGGTTTGTCGGACGGGGGCTCCGGTGATGCTCCGGCGATGAGGAGGTGCGCACGAGGTAGCCTGGGACTTGCTGAGCACGGTGGTGGAGTCGGCGAGGCAAGGGCGGCGACGACGGCGGCGCAATTCGCCGGAGAAGAAGCTCGGCCGAAAACCCTAAAACTCGAAATGCGGCGGCTAGAGTGATCGGGCGACGAGGGTGGCGGCTTTGGGTTGCGGAGGTCCGGGCGATGCTAAGGGGGTATTTATAGGCCCGGAGACGCCGAGATTTGGAAACCCCCAAATTGAGTCCGAAACGGCCGGATTTTGAAATCCTTGATTTTCGGAGATTGAGAGGGATCCGGGGTTTGATTCGGTTTGGAACGGATAAGAAATCAACCGAGGTGCGATTTGGTGTGGTCGGCGCGAAGAATCAGCAACCGAATCGGTTTTGTCGGACGGAGCTCGAAGCTCCAGCAATGGCGGCGAAGCGCGGGCGCGAGGAAGAAGAAGGCTCCGCGGAGATGACGACTCGGTGATGGTCCCACTGGCAATGGCAAATGAGGCGCAGCGAGCGAAGCGAGCGAGATCAAGAGCGGTTACGCGCGAACATCCAATGGATGAAGGCGGGGTTGAGCGCGTGCGTCCGATCTGAAACGAGGGGCACGCGTCAAGCATCCAACGGACGAGGGCGCGGCCGGGGCGAGATGGGCTGGCGCTTTGCTGGAATAGTGTTGGGCTTCGCCCAAGATCGTTCAAGGATTTTAAAAGATTTTTCTTTTTAATAAATCCAGAAAATGCAAATAGTAATTAGAAAATAGCAAATGACTTTGGAAAAATTCCAGAAAATTCTATAAAATATATCCAAGCATATAGAATCTAAATAAAATAGTGTTGATAATTTTTCATGTTGGGATTAAGCACATTAAATCAGTTTGTCCTTAAAGTCCATATTAAGCTTTTTAATTTAATATTCAAAGAAATCCAAATGGTGAATTTTCTCACTATAACTATTTAAAAGATTTTTAAAGCTCTGAAAATTGGGATGTTACATTTTCGAACCTGACCGTCTCTTAGAAAGTTGTAGGTCTCGTCCTTATCTTTCTTTAGGCACCAAGATCTCCTGATTTGGAGTTACGGTTAAGGAGTTATGGTAGTTTTACTGCAACTGTCCAGGAGAGTAACGAGAATTGGCAGTTCTCTTGTCTAGCTAATATGAATATTTTTGAGGCCGAATCTGAAAGGCCACCCAACACAAATTTTGTAGAAAATTCAGTAAGCTTTCAAATTTGATAAATAACACAATTTTTAGATGTGGCAAACAAAAGTTTTGGAGTTTTTACCAACCCTATTTCGCTGACTGCCAGATTGCAGAGACAGAAACTTCACCTAAGCATAATTATTATTAGGATGCCGAATCAGGGGACTTTCCAAACTAGATTATCGTAAACGGTTTTGTCATGATTCCAGAGAGTCCAAAATCACCCCGTTCCGAGTTTCGTTGTAAACGATACGACGAGTTTAGTACTGCTGTCCCGTGGGACTTTCTTCTAGACTGTCGGGAAAAAATTGAGTATACCCTTATTCGAACTCTAGGTTTCGGGAAGTCAGGTTAAGGGGTGTGAGTGGATACATTTTCCTCAGCGTTCTTATTGTTAGTAATATTCTTATGTAGGAGGCGGAGTTCCGGAGGGAGGGGCATCATCCTTGCCTCCCCGCATGTTGTAGCGGAAAAAGACAAGTACAACTGTACGTTTGAGATTGATATGTGTTTTTCCCTGTTTGGTGATTATATGATGAAAAATGGTGATATGTACTTGTTCATAGTGGTATTGGATTACTATGTTTCAGTTGCTGTTATTTTATTATTCATCATGTTCATTCATGCATGCAAGTATTGTTATTGCGACACCCACAGGAGTGGGTAGTGAAGTCCCATTATTCCAACATAGGCACGTAAGATCCACCATTCCAATGTGGGCAATTTGGATCCCCGTTTTGAAATGTTCTCAAACGGGCTTTGGATCCCCGCGTTTTGTAGAATGCGGGTTTAAGTGAACACCGACGGGTGTTCACTAGCTATACCGGTATGAGCAAAAGTGAAGGCATGCATATTCATTCATTCATGTGTTATTTCTAATTCATGTGTTGACCCATTATGTTCTTGATGAATTGTATTTGCTTTGTTCAAAATAATCTTTTGTACTTGCTGAGTATTGGGTTCACCCTTGCTGTGTTTTGTGTTTTCTGTTTTAGGTGAATCATGAAGTCCACTTTTGTGGGAGGGAATAGACACACGGTCGCACACATCCTTTGAGATAATCATTTATCATTATTCTGCATTTACGAACCTGGACTGTAATAATAAGTGATTCATCTGACAGTCGTTGATGGTTATTGTTGTGCTTAGGATTTGCGAGTTATGGTTTCGTGTTCTCCAGCTATAATTCTTAATAATGTTATTCTGTCTGGAGCATCATGTTCGAAATTATTCAGGTTGTTCAGTTGTAGTAGAGAGTTTAGGTAACATATTGGTTTTCGAATAGCCAGGGTGTTACGCGTGCCATACTGAGGGGGCAGCCCAAGCCCAGCCCGACCCGTAAACAATGTGGGCTGTGCTGTGTTTGGGCTAGGCCAACAGTGTCTTCGATTGGACGGAAATTATTCGCCCTGTTTTTACCCTACTATACAGGATACTAGACACTGCTGAGACGATATTATTTTCTATAGCTCGTTTGGGAGGCTCATTTTCAGCGGGGGGCTGAGAATTTTAACTAAAATCCGGCAATTTTGGGCCAACAAAACAAGCCCTTAGATTATTAGCACCGCGGTACATGAGCTAGGACAGATTTGAGTCCCAAGACATACGTCGTGCAACAAAAACTCATGGGCCAAATTAATTGTAAACTACTACTGGGCTTGGTGCCCATGACAAGAAGCAAAGGCAGCCAGCCTGTTTCCTTACTAGTACTTGCTAGCTTGAATAACTGAATAACAGGCGGGAAGGGAACCCGGGCAGAAAGCGTAGCTCCAGCCAAACCCAAATAGGCCTGTCCGGCCGATTGACGCCAACTACAGTCTACAGGCCGAATAGCCTCCAAAGTACAGTAACAAACGGAGAGGCTTCGGTTTCAGTCTTTCAGATAGCAAGATAGTAATTTCACTACTAGAATTCAACAGTTTCCCTAGTGCCATATACCGAACTGGCCCAAAACGGTAGGGAAAACGTTTCCCTCGTGTGAACCCTAGGGAACGCATAATAGGGAATTCCTGTCACTACTGATCATTACAGATGGCTCTAAACCGTCATCATAGATGATTTTTTAATCGTCTGAATCAATGTCTGTGATAACAGATGGTTTATGAGCTGCTGTGAACAGTCATATCATAGACGATTTTTTGTGGAAACCGTCTATGATAGTAGACCTTTACAGATGGTTTCAACAAAAAACCGTCTGTGATATCCCACATATCACAGACGATTTTTGGTAGAAACCGTCTGTGAAGACCTACTATCATAGACAGTTTCCTATAAAAAACCGTCTGTGATATATGGGATGCCACAGATGATTTTGTGTGAAAATCATATATGAAGGTCTACTATCACAGACAGTTTTGTGTGAAAACCATATGTGAAGGTCTACTATCACATACGATTTTGTGTAGTAGTCGTATGTGATTGTATACATATCACAGACGGATGTCAGTAGTAGCCGTTTATGAGTATCATACACAGACGATTTATTTCACAAAACTGTCTGTAATAGTTCGTTCTATACCTAAATATATTTTAATTTTTCGGCTAGCCTCAGGTAATGCTAGCCATGTCTTCTAAAAACAAGTAAGCAGAAAACAGATATATCACAATTGATTTGACATAGAACAACTCAAAGTGATTTACAAACTCAATATCAATTACAAAGTCACTTCAATGTCTAATTACAAAGTCACTTTAATGCCGGGATAAAACTCTCCACTCTCTTTAATGATCTCCCACGTTATGAAGGTGGCGGGCCGTCCTTGAACTTCCACGAGTAAGTCCATATAGAAGCTACTTTCTGTTATTTTCATGTCCTGTCCCTAGCAAGAGTAAAGTAGTAAGCATATATATGTAAAATCATAATTACGATCCTTTGGTTTAGCACTCGTGATTTTCAGCATATGACAACAAATATAGAATGCACATATGTTGCTTCGACGTGGTTGCTGGTGGCACTGCAAAAATAGAAGTGTGATATAGGATATATGTATAGTCAATTCGAGAGGCCAGGTTACGAATTGTGAGCAGGTACCGGAAATCACGTCTTGTGTCGCAGTTTGACGCCTAGTTCAATGTGTGTTCCTCCCTCGGTAACATAGGCGCTAAATGACCTGCATGATTTCAAAAAGTTATCCTTGGACATTTCAAACGAACGAAAACTACAAGGGAGTTACATATGGAGGAAATGAGCATACCTGTCGAGTACTTTTTGCACAAGGGTGAAGTCGTGCTTGTTATTGACTAGAGAATTAAGGTATATTACCTTGTTCCACTTTGGTACAATAACTACAAGGACCCAGTGCCACCTACTCATGTATGTCGCTTTAGTCATTAAACCTAAGTTCGTGTTGCATATAAAGAACAAATAAAGTTTGTATAGAAAGTAGTGAAGCACTTACCCCTGGTTGTAGGGCACCAGTATGTAGTCCTTGTCGTTATGAGTATGCAATCATGTATTTGCGTAAGCAATGAGTTATGATATTTATCGGTATTTGCGTAAATGTAGAACTTGATTGTACACACTTACAGTGTCCAGCATGGTAGAAGTGAGGCATCGAAGTTGAATAGATTAAATAAGTGGTGGAATGGTTCTCATTGTAGCTGATAGTGAATCCGATAGGCCGGTCTTCCCTCGTCTCGTCAGTCTGCCGCATATACCAGTCATGAAAAGTCTAGCAAGCCAAACCAATGTTGTGTAATGTTATGTCGGAGACCAACGACATTCTGAGGGAGAACGTCCCGCGCTTGTGAGGTGCCTTAATCTTCTTCAGCGCCATCTCCACGGGCGTCCTCTCCACAGAGGCCTTATGAAGTGGCACTGCAGGGTCCAGGGCAATGTCCCTCTTAGGCCACTGGATAAAAGTGTGCATGGTATCCCCTAGTGTTATGATATATTCGTTCGGGCGCTTCTCCAGCGGGATGGACATCAAATTATCATGTATCATATCAACCTGGACCTTGGCGTAACCCTGTGCCAGCTGGGCAACGTACACCACTATCTCTTCGTGGTATGGAAACACCACCCCTCGTTCAAGCCACAACACGAATGGACCCAACCAGCAGTTGGAGCCTGCAGGGCGTGAGCACCTACAAAACAATACACAATTAGCTAAGGCATCCTACAGGTCTATCTTTGGTGCATCCTAGAAATGTACATTCCTTGGATGAGGCCGATAGGTAATTGGGCGTCGCCAAGTTCAAGAAGTGCAAACGTGGACACGACGCTACTCCGATGTTGAGGGGGGACTGGCTACCAAAATCACGGGGGCGTCATGCGACCTATTTGAGGATTTGATTCATTTATTCCTGCAATGCTATTATATGTGCTGGAAATTGTGAAGTAATTTGTTCTTTAAACTCTGCTTTTCACTGTTCTTCGCGGTCGGCATTGGATCTCTTCCGATTCATATACGCCTCGGAGTCGTGTGGGAATGCATGCTTCCAAGGTACGTAAACCCCAAGACCCTGAGTGTGATCCGGGTGTGTAACACCTCAGCCCAACATTGAGCTTAGAATGCCACTAATCTACTATAACCATCTAATTTACATCAACATACTATAAAATTTCAGCAAGCTTAACATTAAAACCCATCCACGGGTCGCATTAACACAAGCATAACACTATGACAATCATAGATAAATTAGACCTAGGAGCATAGCAAAATAATAAACCAAGATTAAAATAAACCAAGCATCTATGGTTATTCAATACCATCATGTCCTAGATATAAATATTCAGGTTATTCTAAAAGTTTCTCATGTCCAATGAATCAAATAATTGGGTGAAGTGTATGATTCCAAGTGCGCTAGCCCTTCACGAGTAAAACGTCATCACTTTGGTCACCTAAAAACAACAATAGAGCAAGAATGAGTCCAAGACTCAGCAAATACATAATAAAACCATAAACAATAGTTTATTAACCATAATCAATAGTTATCATCATCATCCATTTAGTTAATGCTATTGTCATTCTCAAACAACCAAGCCATATTCCATATAGGTAAAGTTGCACAATTTAACAATTTACTTAGATATGCGAATGCACTAACATGCTCATGCTCATATGCATCTCATCAGCTGATACCGGTATAGCGGAGTGTTCACCCGTCGATGACACACTCTATCCTTCACTCCCGTGAAGTCCCCACCAAAGTAGGATTTTATCTAGAGCTCTCCGGACTAGTCATGTATCTTTCTCACCGACCTCACCGAATAGTTACATGACTTTCTCACCGACACAGCTCATGCAATCCTGTCATGATGAATGTAAATGATGCGACATCTTTATTTATTCATTAACATAGTCCATCTCATTAACTCAATATCTCCTCCTCATTATCTCAATATCATAATCTCATTCACTCAAGGTCATCAATATCATGTATAGGAATAAGCTGAACGAAAGCATAATAAATAGCATGATAAGTAACAACAATGATCATGGTGAACAACCCATTGTTCACCACTCTACCATGTACTTGCCTTCCATTTGTGGCGAGTTAGGAGGCAACGACGGAATTATCCACTCCCTGCCCCACCGCCTACACAAATATTCATTCAAATAAGAATAACAAGACAGGGCGTGGCTACAAGCGTTTTACCATAACCCTCTATCTAATCAACAAAACCAAAAACTCAAAATGACGAATTAACTAATCAGCCAATATCAGCCCTTCTGAACAGCAGTACGAGAAAAATCGTAATTAAATATCTGTAACTCCGAATGACTTGAAACCAGTGCTCAAATACTCTTAACGCATAACACTACGAAACTCTAGTTGACTCGATCTTTTGATTCGGCCAAAACAGTGGCCTAAACAACAGATGAAAACACAAACAGATAACTGTCCAGATTACAGAACAGTAGCAAAGAAAATGATGTAACTTTCAATATACTGATCCAATTGAGGTGATCTTTATCAACTCGGAAAGATAATTTCAAGGGCTACAAAAACCTAGTTGGGTGGTAGTTCTGAATCGGACTCTAACTAGATCAAAACTGAGGGGCAAACCAGCAGTTCCAAATTCTCAGGCAGACAGGACAGTGCGCGATTAAAAATTCATATCTCCTAAACCGTAAGACGGAATCTAGTGATCTCGGTGCGAAAAGAAAGATAAAGACATCAGGAACAAAACTCTAGAAGATGCAAATAACAGATTCGGCCTCTAAGTAAATCATAATAGCCCGACAAGAAAATCTGCTAAATCACGTCAGCTCTCCTGGACAGTCGCGGTAAAACTACCATATCTCCTAAACCGTAACTCCAAATTAGATGATCTCAGTGCCAAAAGAAAGCTAAGACAAAGGGCTACAACTTTCTAAGAGGTGAGAAGATCAGAAAACGTACAGAACTTACCCAAACCTGATGATCAACAGTGGCGCAGGGAAGAGGTCGGGAGAGGCGGCGGCCACTAGAGGGAATAGGGTGAGGAGGGGAGGGGTTTTAGGGTTTTGGGGAGTGAGATGCCCCCTCATGGCCGGCCCCCTCTTGGGCCCCTCCTGGGCTGCAGCCCAGGGCCTAGGTTGTCGAAATAATGTGAAAAACCCCTTCTTATTTCAGAATTTATACTCCTTTCTTTGCCGTTTCTTCTCCCGGCTGATAGTCTAATTACCCGATTCGATTCCGAGGTATTACAGGGTGCTCCATGTTTCCCAAGGCAGTGGATAGTACATCCTTCTCCCTGACTGGTTCGAAGGAGCCTTGGGATGATTCGGTACTCAATGTTTGCTACAAGATGCCATCCTGTTATATTAGATCCTATGAAGTTGTGGACTTATTAAAAACTAGGTAGTTCGATATATCTTACCATGCGTTGGCACTCTGCCTCGTCTGCCGGGTTTGTGAAAGAGATGGCGCCCGACGATGTGGTTTTGACCTTTGCTCTTAACTAGTTTCGGGCGCGCTCGTCTGTGATCTCAGCAAATGGCAGGGAGACGTATGACTGGATTGCCAGATCGTCCTGTCTCATCCATTCCAGGATTTTACCCACGTACCGAGCGGTGCTGGGTCTGTAGGGGTGAATGTTTTGAGCCTGGATAGCCTTGTGCAGAACACTTTCCTGCTAAAATTCGTCTGTTGTCTTCATCTGCATAAAGGCATTCCGTGTATCCGACGACATGAAACTATACTTCGCGCAGGGCGTCTGATCCTTGCTCACGTACTCTGTGACAAGCTTGCTCTTGAAGGTCTTCCAAGTGTGTTCCATCGCGAGGAACGCATGCAGTCCCACGAGTTCGAAGAATTCTGGTGGGATCTCGAACGATGTTGTAATTTCACTCCACAACTGTGCTTTCTCTTCGTCCGTCACATCCTTCCATTTCTGTGCGGTGATGGGGACCCGTTCCCTTGCAAGTATACCGCAGGTGATCCAAAATGCTTTCGCTACTTTCTGGGTCCTTGCAAGTACTCCAACAATCCTTTTTTTCCATGAAGAACTACGTGGCAATTCTCATTAGCCGGGTCCTTTACATAAAAAACTTGAACAACTAGCTTATCGAGTACGAATGGTTCGTCCTTGTATCCGATACATTCGAGGTCCACAGTAGTGACACTGTACTTGTCGACCTTCACACCCTATGGAAGTTTGACCTAATGGCACCTAAACAGGGGGATCTTGAAAAGTACATAGTCGAGCTCCCAAATCTCCTCTACAAACCTATAGTAGGTGCTCAACCCATCGGTATTGAACCTCTCGTGAAATTCATCTATGCGAACACCGCTGTTTTGGACTGTGCTCTTCCTATCCTGTGTTGTCGTATAAAATGTGTATCTATTTATGTCGTGTCCCTACCATGTCACAATTGTAAAATTTGGACCTTTTGCAAGCCATGGCAGCATATTATCACCTGATGATGGTCTCTTAGTGAATCGCACCTTTAACTATTCGTTGAACTGGTGGTTGTGCTCTCTCGTGATCCAAACCTCCGACCGGCCTGGATTCTGTTGGTGTAGAATGTCTTTGTTCTCATCGATATACGGGGACACTTGGGTCATGTGTTGCAAGACCATGAAATAGGCTTGAGTATACGCGTCAAAATCGGGAGTGATTGCTTTCCTTTCGATGGCCCCGATACCCTCCAGCCTCCCCTCGTGATGAGATAGAGGCACACCTATCGGTTCCACATGAGTCATGTAGTCGACGCAAAACTTAATGACCTCGTCAGTTGCATAACCTTTCCTGATACTGCCCTCGGGCGAGATCGATTACGTACATAGGACTTGAGAAGTCTCATGTACCTCTCGAATAGGTACATATGACGTAGGAATACAGGGCTGTATATCTTTATATCTTTCACAAGGTGAACAATGAGATGGACCATGATATCAAGAAATGGCGGAGGGAAATACATCTCAAGATGACATAGAGTCCTCACCACCTCAGCCTGCAGAGCATCTAGTCCTTTGGGATCAATGACCTTCTGAGCAATTGAGTTAAAGAAATAACACAACCTCATGATTGCCACTCGGACCTTGTTCGGTAAAATACTTCTAATTGCAATAGGAAGTATTTGTGTCATCAGCGCATGTCAATCATGAGACTTCATACCAATTAATTTCAAATCTTCCATAGAAACAAGTTTCTTCATGCTCGCGAAGTAACAGGACAGAACTTTCACATCATGTAAGCTCTGGCACAATTCCTTTCTCTCGACCTCACACAAAGTGTAGCAAGCTGGGGAAAGGTACGTTCATCATTTAGCAGTCTCTTTCGGTGCTAACTCAGTCCTTATGTTCATATCAACCAAGTCACGTCGTGCGTTGACACCATCTTTTGTTTTATCACAAATGTTCAATAAGAGACCAATCAAGCTATCACATACATTCTTCTCCACGTGCATGACGTCGATGCAGTGGTGAACTTCTAAGTGCTCCCAATAAGGTAAGTTCTAAAAAATTGATCGCTTCTTCGAGATGCTCTTCTGACGGGTTCTCAATTTACATATTTTTCCAAGCACAACATCAATATCTTTAACCATATCATAGCCCACTTTCCCTTTAAAAACCCTTGGAGGTGAACCGTCCTCCTTATTTCCGTCAAATTATTTCTAAATCTTGCAGTATGGGTGATACCTGGGAAGGAACTTACAGTGACGCATGTACATTGTTTTACGCGAGTTATTCAACAACACACTCTCGGTATCATGTAAGGAGTGCGGGCATGCTTTGACTCCTTTTGTACTGAACCCCGACAGGTTACCAAGGAAAGGAAAATCATTGATGGTGCCGTACAACATTGCGTGTAAAGTGAAATTCTCTTATTTGTAAGCATCCCATAACTGTACCCCTTTGTTCCACAGTGTCATAATACCTTCCAGCAATAATGCTAGGTACACATCCATATCATTCCCAGGTTGCTTCGACACTTGGATAAGTAGTGATATCAAAATGTACTTTCGCTTCATACACAGCCAAGGAGGAAGGTTTTACACACATAGATTCACAAGCTAGGTGCTATGCCGGCTGCTCATGTTTTCGAAAGGATGCATTCCATCTGTACTCAACCCAAACCTTATATTCCTCGGTTTCACACCGAAGTCTTCGAAGCTCCTATCAAAGTTTCTCCACTGGGCAGAGTCAGCAGGGTGTCTTATCTTTTGTTCTTTCTTACGCTCCTCCGAGTGCCAACGCAGCAATCTTGCGTCCTTTTGGTTCGCAAATAAATGGTTCAACTGGGGAATTATAGGCAGATGCCACAACACCTTAGCAGGAGGTCCTTGCTTTACCTCGATGCCCTCACCATCATCGGAGTGATTCTTAAGCTTGTATCGGGATGATTTGCACTCTGGACATACATGCATGTCTGCATACTCTTTACGGTAGAGGATACAATCGTTCGGGCATGCATGTATTCTTTCTACTTCCATTCCCAATGGACAAATAACCTTTTTGGTTTGGTAGGTGGTTCTTGACAACACATTTCCCTCTGGAAGGATGTCCTCTAGGAGACCTAGTAACACTGTGAAACTCTTATCGGAACAACCATTGTTTGCCTTCAATTTCAGCAATTCAAGCACGGATGACAACCTTGTGTATCTGGTTTGCAGTCCGAGAATAAAGGTTTCGCCGAGTCCT
The DNA here is from genome assembly GCA_036346395.1 of Hsuehochloa calcarea. Lineage (NCBI taxonomy): Eukaryota > Viridiplantae > Streptophyta > Magnoliopsida > Poales > Poaceae > Hsuehochloa > Hsuehochloa calcarea. Next base: position 34,650,041 of record CM070600.1, read on the forward strand.
CCATTAAGCCCTCGAATTTACCAAACTCTTTCTCACTATAGTCCCCCTCTGCATCGCGTTGCATCTGATCTTAATTGTCATCGTGCGACCTACCCTCATCGAAAGTACAGTCCATATCCGGTGGCATATCGTTGTCTCCGTCGACGATGTTACTACCTTCCGGTATAATATGCTCTTCACTGTGACTAGTCCAACATGTATACTCCTTTTTGAAACCCCTTCGAATCAAGCGCCCTTCGATCTGCGCTGGGTTGTTAAACAACTTCAGATTATCGCAATCAATGCATGGACAACACATAAATTTTATCATATTTTTCAACATATCCTGCTCGGCAGCTCTTCTAAAAGCAGATATGCTATCAGTGTACTCTTCACTCACACGGTTCTCAACATACATACAGCTTCGATCCATCTGCGCTACGAACATAACAAATTATAGATTAATGCACGCAACTACACAATATATGGCAAGTCAATGTATATATACATGCTGCTTGATCATTGTTCTATATATTGTAAATCTTAACTGCCAATTAATAACCTCTCCTTGGTTGATAAACCTAGATTATATAATGCATATAATTAGAAGAAAATACTAGCATTAGATCACCAAAAATAAATAGATCTACAAGCACACGCTTACAAATCTACTGTATTAAATTCTTTCATCGAACGCCCTAGCGCCGGTCGCCTCCTTCAAAGCAGCGCCGGTCTCGAGTCACTATATACAGATCTGTCTGGAATCGACCGGGACGACTAGATATTTAATTACACATATCACAAATTGTTCTAAAAAATAAATATTTGCGATATGTATCATAGACAATTTTAAATAACATCCGTCCGTGATAATCATAGGCCTCACAAACGGTTATTGTTACGAACCGTCTGTGATAAATATCACAGACAGTTCTTAAAAATAACCATATGTGAAACTGTATATTTAACACAGACGGTTTTTAACAAGAAACCATATGTGATATGCACCCACTACTACAGAAAAGCTCATCACGAGCGGTTCGTATGGTCATCACAGACGGTTTTTGAACCGTCTGAAATTTTATATCTGTGATAGCGGTGGTTATCACGGATGGTTCCAACCACGAATGCAGTGATTATGTAGTATCACGAGCGGTTCTAACCATTAACCGTCTCGTGATACTACATTAATCACATTTGGTTCGTGATTAGAACCGTCGTGATAAGTATTTAGACCTAATTAATTTTTATTGTATTTTCAGCTAGCCTCGGAATTGCTAGCCATGCCCTCTGAAAACTAGCAGCGAAACATGTCACGATAATTATTGACAACTCAAAGTGATCATTTAACTCAAAATCAATTACAAAAGAATGTTTCAAGTATATATTGTCGCTAGAGTTACAAATTGAATTACAACCATCAAAGTGAATTACAATATTGAATCAATTGTTTGAGGTTGTTCATCGGTGTCGATGGCGTGAAACTCTCCGTGGTGTTAACTATATGCGCCTTGATGAAGCCATAGAGCTCCTCGAATGTGCATGACTGGTCTATCTCGAGTGCATTTAACTCTATGTTCAAGCCACATAAGCTAGCAGGAGTAAAGTAGTAATCATATATATTTAAATTTATAATTAGGAGATAATTATTACGAGATTGACAAACACAGGGATCGTCGTCCTAGAAGCAATCAATAGTCGCATATGATGGCATCGTAGAATGCGCATAGGTGATCTCGTTTTTGTTGGCGGCCTTTGCAAAAATAGAATTACATATATATGTACAGTCAGTTCGAGACACAATATTATGGAGTATGATATATGATTATTGTGTTGTAGCGCGTACCGAAAATCGCATCCTGTGAGTCAGTGTGGCGCTCGTTCCTTGTATAAACCTCCTCGGCAACATAGCCGATGAACGCCTCTACATGATTCAAAAAGTTATCCTTGTCCATTTCAAGCGAAGGAAGACTACAATAGAGTTATGTGCGGAGGAAATGAACATACATCAGTATTCCTTTAAGAAGGGTGAAGTCGTGATTTTTGTTGAGTAGAGAATCAAGGTACAATACCATGTTCCTCTTTGGCACAAGAATTAGAAGAATCGATGGAACCTACTGTGTATGTCGCTATAGTCATAAACCTATGTTGAAGCGTAATTTGTATAGCAAATATTGAAGCACTTACTTACGGTTGTAGGGCACCATTATGTAGTCCTTGTCGTCGAGCAAGCAATCTCATCTTTATGTAATTCTCGCGTAGGATCGTCTTGGTTGATTGTTTGCTCGGAGACCACGTGTGGGTCGAGAAACCCACCGGTTCTTTGATTCGCGGGCATATTTCATAATGTATCGTACATAAGCAATGAGTTATGATATTTATCGGTATCACGTGAGTGTAGAAATTGATTGTACACACTTACGATGTCGGCATCGTAGAAGTGAGCGTCGAGGGCAGCTAGGTTGTATAGGTCAAATAAGTCTTCGAAGCCCACGACGAAGTGGCGGACTCGTGGAGAAAATGCTCCCTCCATGTCGGCGGTGATTCGAAGATGACCCCTTCTCTCGGGTCTTGCGCAAGTACCAATCATGCAAAGCTTGACAAGCTACTCCTGAGCTCTTTATTTCTGCGCCGGAGACCAACGGACTTCCTAGTCAGTATTTCACGGGTTTGGGAGGTGCCTTAATGTTATTCGATTTTGATTTCTCCTTAACGAGGCGGCTGAGGGATGTCTTCCTGTGAGACACCTCAGGGACCGATATGGTGACACGCTTTTCTTGTCCCTTCGCCGTCTTCTCGACGGGAAGCGATGTGGCGGTGAAGGACCGAAATGGCAACAGAGGGGGGGTGAATGGTGCCTTAAAAATTTAGAACTCCCCTTTTGCTGTATTTAAACAAACCTACAAAGCCCTCTGGAAACCTCAAGAAGAGTGAAGCAAAATCAGAGAACGAAAACAAGCTTGGGTCGTTACATGCGATATCGGAAGCTCGATTCTACCGTGATAGTTCCGCACTCCGGTAGTTCCGGGTTCGGTCACGGAAGTTCGCTGCTGATAATTCGCCGTGGACAATCGGAAGTTCCGATTGTCTGACCAAGAACAAAGGCGCTCAGGTTTTCCCAAAAATCCCAAATACTAAATCTTGAAAGCTCTTCTCAGGTCAAGTTTCACAGGACATCATCCTAAACAATATCTTGACCTCATGGAGAAGAATCACAAACAAAGATTCATTAATCAAAGCAAAATCGGATTTCTTGAAGAAGGGGCAAGAAAAACAAAAAACCACAATAGACAAGATACTCAGATTCTTAGCTCATGAAACTTTGAGGATATATTAGCAATAGCAATACGACTCTAGATATCAAGTTTCATGCCATCTCATAAGACGAATCAAAAGTTTCATCAAAACCCTAGCTATTCAAGAGAAGAACAGAGAGAAGGAAGGAGGCATAAACAAGTAATCAAAACCTCAGAGTTTCATTGATAGAAATCAAGCGATTAGAGAGGAAACACGGAGGAATGATTACACAAGATTTCAGTTCATCCTCTCCAACTCAACAAACTCTCAAAAGCATAACAACCTCTCCAAAGGCTCTTTAGCAAAAGCTAACCCTAATTTTCTCTCTCAAAAAGTCTAACCCTAACACCAGGGGTTCACCTCTATTTATAGCCCTTGACTAATGGGCCTCCAACCCATTAAGCCCGCTACACCCGAACGGAACCGCCTCCACTTGTGCTGCTTTGCGAAAAGACCGTTTCGCCCCTTGCGCACCTTCTGGAAGCCTCCCGTACACCTTGCTGTCCTTGACTCGCAACCACCTCAAGATTCACGCCGTCTTCAACACATCCCGACCGTTCTGACCTCAACGCCGCCTGCGCCTAGTCCGATCACTTCGCGTCTCGCCACGACTTCGTCTCGATGTCCTGCAGTCAACACAGACAAAAACACATCACATAGCATTGCCCAATATCATAGCATCAATATTTGTACAAGACTCAAAATCATACAAACTCAAAATCACAAACTATCCTTCTCTGCATAGTTCTGGACACAATCGGAAGTTCCGCACTTACCATTGCGGAAGTTCCGATTTCCGGAACGTCCGCACTTGTCAGGATTATCGAAAGTTCCGTGCTTACCATTGCAGAACTTCCGATTATCGGAACGTCCGCACTCCCAGATTTTCAATTCCGATTTTCGTCACAGAGGAATACTCACGTCAGTATTATCGGACAAACCGCGACCCCAGGTGCGGAAGTTCCGATTACTTCAACCGAACACAATTCCCAGATTAATTGGAAGTTCCTTTTTCCAACGCCGGTAGTTCCGATTATCGGAACTTCCGCTATATACACAATGGTAGTTCGATTATCTGTTTCACCTGAAGCAGTACAAGCGAGAGAGACTCAACTCTCAACCTATTCAACAAGCTGTCAAATACTCATCACTCACAAAGGAGGACCTCTCACATGGTCTCTCAATCTCCCCCTTGATGAGTATATTGACAATCTCCGAAAAAGCATAAGATGAGTTTGAGTTTAAAATCAATCATGGTCTAAACAAGTAGTATGGAAGCTCAAGACCATGTTGACAGAAGAGACGAAAGACTTGAGATGAGATGAAAGAGCAAATTTCGCAAAACTCAAGGCTTTTCTCGTAAGCTTTTCTCTCCAAAATTCTCCCCTTTGGCAATAAAATCATCAAGATGTATTAAAGAGAGGAAACGACTATATGATATTCATTTTAAGCATTAGGAGCCATGTAGATTATCCAGAATGACTATTAGAGTATTACACCAAGCCATAACACAGAAGAATGCTATCAAGATCATGACAATTGATGTAGAGAATAACTAAGACAAAAAATCCATAATCTCATTAATGATCCAATTCTTTAGCAAGTCAAATAAACCAAGATTGCAGTCTAGCTAAAGGTATCCAAGGATGATACAAGCCATGTCAAATACTCTAAGTGGAACCAAGAAGCATAATATTGAGCAGTTGATTGCTACCGGTTTAAGAACGACTTAATGGAAACAAGTACTTGAGTACATTCGAGGATAAGCAATTTTAGCACATTTTCTTTTAAAAGCTCTTTATGGTTTTATCTCGGAAAGCAAGCTCTGGACTAGGTGCCATCCACAACCGCCTCCTAAGCTTCAACCATTTTCAAATTTTAACCATGTGCTAGATCCCAAGCCTTATCGACCACTCCAAGCAACAGACTTAAGGAGGTGATCTTAGGTCATCCAAGGCTCCCCACGAGTTCATGCCTAGTGTAATGGCAAGCGCTCATGAGAAAGATTTGGTGAGATCGGTTTTTCGCACAAAAGAGATCATTTTGCTTTTGAAGTTTTTAGACCAACAATTAAAGATAAGTCATATTTCTTAACGAACTGACATAGCTAACTCAAAAGTTCAAAAGAGATCCAAGACTCAACTCAGCCTACTTGACATGGCGAGAATCATAAAGGATAACTTCAGCAGACTAGTCTCAAGAGCTATTATGACAAGATTATAATTCAAGTTTATCATTTTAATCACCTTAGCATGGCAAAGACTAAACTACACATAAAAAGTCATGATAAATCTAGCAGTTTAGCATAAATCATGGCAAGATGTAAAACAGTGAAAACAGATCATAAGAGATAATAGACAAGGCTCCATATGATTATAATGCAATGCAGGATGAAATGCACGAAAAACCGATCCCTTGAAATGAAATGCATCTTTTAATCGAGGTTGAGTTATGACAAATTTAAGAATTGGAATAACCAAGATGAACTCCCCACGAACCAAAGGAACAAAAGCGAGAATCGATAAGAGAAGCAGAAAAAGCGCATCCTTAGAGCATAGAAAAGATATAGAGAATACTATCGCTCAGACAGGTTCTTATCTACCCCATATGATTCCAGGACTATCAGCTGATCAACTCACACACTAAGGAGCAAACGCTGTCCCTGTCTACCCAAGGGTGGCCCGACCATTGCTAGAACCTATAAGAAGTGAGTAAGCTCTACTTAGAGAGAGAAGAGACAGCTAATAAGCAGCATCCTAGAAGCACAAGATAAGAATTAGCAGTCAAAGCAATCTTAGCAGGAGAACCACTCTAACCTATGCTGGAAGGACTTAGACCCAAAATATTTAAATGAAATGTAACCAGAAAGTAGAAATAGCATAAATAAGATATTATACAGTAGTAGCATATAAGCTCCCCCTCACAACAGTCCATAAGGACAAACCACCCCAAGCTCTCCCCGCAGAGCTGAAAACCGAGAGCTGTCCAAAGGCTTGGTGAAGATATCAATAGCTGGGTGTTCTCTCTCCTGGCTGGAGCACAATGTCACCCTTCTCTACATGGTCTCGAAGAAAGTGATATCTGATGTCAATATGCTTGGTCCGAGAATGTTGCACTGGGTTCTTGGCAATGCAAATAGCAGACGTATTATCACAAAAGAGTGGAGCACTGTCGATTGCTAACCCAAAGTCCCGCAAGGTCGAGACCATTCAAAGCACTTGGCTACAGCAACTGGCTGCAGCAACATACTCGGCCTCTATAGTGGACTGCGCAACACCGGACTGCTTCCTTGACGACCAGGAGACAAGAGAAGTGCCAATGAATTGGCAAGTGCCAGAGGTGCTCTTCCTATCTATCCTCTGACCCGGTAAATCGCATCGGAGAAGGCTCTAAGAGATAGACAAGAAGAGGAAGAGTACCAGATACCATAGTCAATGGTAGCTCGAAGGTACCGAAAGATGCGCTTCACCGCCTGACGGTGAGATACGCGAGGAGAAGCTTGAAACCGAGTGTGAGACCCCGGTTTATCCGACTTGTAATGCTTAACCACCCATTTGGTCCTAGCATCACAAAGCAGATAATCCGAGACTCGAGACATGTATACTTCCCAGAAATGCAGTATACACACCCCTTTACAAAGTTCATGCATCAATTCCATTCATTCACATAGAACCGAAACAAAACAACAACCAGAAGATAACATACATAAAAGATAGTCATTACAAAAGAGAGGCCGACCGGCCAAATGACAAATACATAAAGAAATTTAACAGCGGAAGCAAAAGTACCATAAGATGGCTATAAACCAAAAGAGCCAATCAGTGTGCCTTTAACCCACAAGGCAACCGACCGGACCGCCAAGCTAGTCGTCGAATCCACAGCACAACTCACAAAAGTGAGGCCCTTGGGGCTCACCTTCTTCCTCTGCAAACAAAAGCAGCCCAGCAAAAACTGGGTGAGTACTTTGAATGTACTCGCAAGATATATAAGAATGATAACAGATCTATACAAAAACTATATGCAAGCTTATTTAAGTGGGCGCAGCTAGGACTCAAATTTTTAAGCATAAAGCGGGTTTTATTTGCAATAATGTAGTACATTGAAAAGCAAGTTAACAAATCTGTTTTAATGTTCAAATAAGCGTAAATGACAACAATATAACAAGAGATATAAGACAACAACAATCACGAAGTGACTAAACCATTAGTCACCACAACAATAGCATGAATTACCCATTCATGCCAACCATATCAAATTTTAATTTTTAAAAGGTTGTAGTCTAGTTCTTGCATGACCTTACCAAGCATGTCCATAACCTAGGGCGAGGCTATTCGAATAGTTTTATCCTGCAGGGTGTACCAATGTACCCACATGCCGACCGCCTTTTGCCAAGCTATTAAGCACACTTCCTTAGGTATGCGCAAGCACGCTAAGTCCTACGAGACATTTCCAATATTGCGAATTATTCACGAGCCGCCTGTATGGATAGAAACCCATACGTTGTGTCGGAGTCATTGTAAAGCCTCGGTCAACTACCCGTCGCAGTAAAGCCTTGGACAACTACAATGCTCCTCGAGGTGGAGAGCCTACCCGAATCTCCACCACCGCACACCCGACACAAGAACACCGAGAACACATATCATGTTTCACACAACACACACAACCCTCCTGCGACTCGGAGATAACCCACGCCAAAGTACTAAGTCAAGAGAGGTCCCATATCCTCTCGCGTGGTTATACGCATAAGCGCTGGCTTAGTGACACAAGTAACAATTCGGTCCTTAGGGACACAGGCACCTTTCTTGTCACACCCAACAATCACACCAACATGCCATTGTGCCCAAGTCAAATCATTTTGTTTCATTTTCGGTTTTACAAAACAAAAGCATAAGGTCTTGAACCAAAATAAACAAAATGATTTGTGTGATCAAGGTCATCGACTAAGTCGATAACCGCCCAATTCTACCTAGTAGCTAAGCATTTCTAAGCATGACATCGCAAAGACAAGTAAAGAGCATAATTAAATCACGGGCTCTAATTCACCAAATGATGATAATAACTTATGGTTGTGGCGGGGATAACATTTTAATGGCAACAATGCATTAGGAATAGCTACCTCTAAACAGGGCAAAATTAATTGGACACAAAAGCAATGCATACATATAGTTTGTAAACAAGATATTAGACTTTGAAAGTAATGGGACATTTATGATCAAATATCTTGCCTTGCTGAAGCTCGCTGTTTTGCTGCAGAGGGTCACTCTCGATATTATCAATATTGTCGCAACCTATCGAAAGAACCAACAAGAACCAATAAGGCGAGAAACATCAAAAGATGCAACAGCAAAACTCAGCAAAAAGCCCTCAAATTTTTGCAGTAGAAAGAACATAATTTTTATGAACTAATGCAACAAGAACCAATTGATTTGGATTCTCAATGCAAAAGTTATAGCCAAAACATTTTCAGTCGGCCAGAAAATGAAAAACAGCATTATTCACCTAAGCAATGATTTTAGAGGAATTTTCTAGAATGATACAGCTACTGAAATTTTTATGATAAATCAAGCATCTTATAAGATGAACAGCCCCACTGGATTCATCTCATTTGGAGCTTTCAATAATTAGTTATGAATTTTCTAAGTTAAATCTATTTTTCAGTTGTACAGATAATCAGGTTAATGCTTTCTTTCAAAATCTAAATTTTCTGCTGCAGAAACATAGTTGAAACCTATTTTAGAATAAGGTTCATTAGAAATGAAAAATAACAAAAGTGGTTTGACCGATTTTGGAGTTAAAATGATTTACTTATGCATTTTCAAAGATAAAACTATTTTTCAGTTGATAAATAACTCTACCCGAGAAATATAATTCAGATAAATGACGTGGACAAATCTGGGCCGAAGATCCGAAATCAAATGGCCCAAACACAGAGCACAGAACTCACGCGCGAACCCTAAACATCAACCGTCGGATGAAAGATGAACGAACGGATGCCAAGGATGTCCGTGGTCCGAGCGCTCACGCGCACGCGAAGCCGTGGATCACGGGATCCAACGATTCACGTTGATCCGGCGTTGGGCGGTCGAGCGTTTATTCAGATCTGGACCGTTGGTCTTGGATCCAATCGTCCACACGCAGCAAACAACAGAGCGAACGCGCCAACCTTAAGCATCAGCCGTTGGATGAAACGTTAGCTGACGAGATGCCAGCGAAGTTCGGCGGTCGAGCGTTCATCGGACCTGGACCGTTGGTCTTGGATCCAACGGTCCACGCGGATCAAACCGTTCGAACGCTCATTACGCTATGGGCCGTCGATCAAGATCGAGCGGTCCGATTCATCGACAAAAGGCGACTCGCGCTCGTCCGACAAAACTAACAGAGAGGATCTCGGCTAATCGCCGGCGATCTAGAACACCAGCTAAGCTAACCAAGGGCACCAACATGATCCTAATACTAATGCGCATCTACAAAGAAGAAAGAATTGAGCAATGGACGACTTACCCGAGTGGAGACGAAATTGAAGGTTTTCGGCCAATTTGGGGAAAATCAAATTGATAAGATCCCTACCAAATGTGAAATTGATTGAGGGCTAATCGCACCAAGGCGAGAGTAGCGGAGGGAGCAAGGAGTTTGAAAATGGTGCACTTACGAGCTAAAGAAGAAGATCACCCTTTACTTGGTGAAAGGAAAATAGAAATTGAGTTGCTCTCTGCGCCAAAAGCAAAATCGACAGAGGGTTAATACTCTATGAGGCGCCAAGTAAGTGAGGAAGCAAGGGTTTTGAAAGAGAGGCCGGAGCACCACATTCACCAAGGACCCAAGCTTCAACAATGGCGGCCAGAGCAAATTTTGAAATGGAGCTCACTCGATTGTACTAGAAGCAATCTTTGGAGCTCGAGGGTGTTTAAAGGAGGATAAGGAAGCCACTTTGGAGGAGTTTTATAGGCGAGAAGCAAGGAAGAAGCAACGGGATGAAAAATGGAGATGCCTTTGTCTTTGAGGTTGGCCGAGGCGACGCAGGCGTAATGCTAAGAATGGAGACGCAGCGACTATGGAGGCGACGGACGGAAACATTAAATGCGGAAGAGCCATTGGCGAGAAAGACGCGGCCAGGCTCTGCCGAAGGGTACTTGCACGCCACCCTGTTGACTCGGCCGATGGCGCGGCGAGAGGAAGACGAAAGAGGACGGCCGTTGGATTTTAATCGGACGGTGAAAAAGAACGGGTCGCCGATAACGATTCGATCGCGCTTGATCTCGGGCGTTGATTTGGATCCTACGGTTCCGCTTGCGTGAGGCGTTGGCGATCCGAACGTTTCCTCTTTTGAGAGCCGATCTTGATGAGCGGTTCGAGCGGAGGGAGGATCGGCGGTCGAGCGTCACCTCGGCGCAACCGCACGATCGAGATCTAACGGTCGAAATTGAACGCGCCGATGTGGTGAGTCGGTGCGATTAGTTGGTCCGATCGAATCGAATGGCTTGAACCCGAGTGTGACTTGAGTCAAGGAATAGTAAAAGCTGATTTTGAGTTATTTCTTTGGTGACTTAGGATAATTAATTAAGATAGCAAACAAGCTCCAAAAATTATGAAATTTTAAATGGAGATTGCTTGTGGCAGGAGGAACCTTATATAAAATTTTCAGAGACTTTTATGCACTGCATTTTCTCTAAAAATTCCAGAAGGCTATTACAGAGTTTGACTAATGTTTAACTTGTCTCAAAAATTATCAAATAATTTCTGAAAATTATGAAATAATTCTGAGGTGTTAAACATCACTCCTAGGTCCAATGAAAATTATTTCCAGAGATTGGGCACAAGATTTTCATGAAGGAGGTTTATGACTTGAGTTTAATTGGGGAAATTTGGAGTTTGAATTTTCACCAATTAAAGAAAGAGGTTTCAAACACTGCAACAATACATGAGGTAGCAAAAGTTTTAATTTATCCTTATTTTTATTACATTTGAAACATAAACCCAATTTGGGATGTTACACCGAGCACAAAGACACACAGAGAATTGTATGTCTGGTCTCGAGGCTGTGAGGTACAAGAGAGAGCCAATCATGCTCCTGAACTCCTTTTGGTCAACAGGTTCGCCGTCTTCATCTGGATCAAGAGCAGCTGTAGATGCCATCGGAGTTGATACTGGCGTTCCATCATTCATGTCGAAACGCTTCAGGAGGTCTCGAGTGTACTTGCCTTGATGAAGAAAAGTACCCTCCCGAGTCTGTTTGATTTGGAAGCCAAGGAAGAAGCTCAACTCGCCCATCATACTCATCTCAAATTCCGAGCTCATAACATCGGAAAACTGGGAAACGAGTATGTGAGGAGCCGCTAAAGATGATGTCGCCCACATAGATCCGGGCGAGCAAAAGATCGGTGCCAAGGCGGCGGATGAACAAGGTCTTGTCTATTTTACCTATTTCAAAACCATGACTCAAAGAGATAGGACTTAAGCCTCTCATACCAAGCTCGGGAGCTCGCTTGAGTCCATACAAAGCTTTGGAAAGCTTGTAGACATGGTTAGGGTATTTGGGGTTCTCGAAACCTAGAGGCTGTCTGACATAGACTTCTTCCTCAATAAGGCCATTGAGGAAAGCACTCTTGACATCCATCTGGTAAAGCTTGAAACCCTTAGAAGCTGCAAAGGCAAGCAGGATTCTAATGGCTTCAAGTCTAGCTACTGGGCAAAGGTCTCTTCAAATCTAGACCTCAACCCGGGAGTACCCACAACTACCAAATTTAGCCTTGTATCGAATGACTAACCCATCTTCACTTTGCTTGTTCTTGAACACCCATTTGGTCCCAATGATATTGTGACCTTGAGGGGGCTCAACAAGGGATCAGACCTTGTTTCTTTCAAAGTTCTTCAACTCCTCATGCATAGCGTTTATCCAAGACTTGTCAGATAGAGCATGACAAACGTCTTTGGGCTCGAATGAGGCAACGAAAGCAGAATGGAGACAGAAGAGAGACAAACCAGCTTTGGAACGTGTGACACGCTCAAAATGGTCTCCAATGATCTGCTCTGAAGGATGGTCCTTTTGAACGTGTCTAGGAGGTCCAGGGTGAGATGAAGAAGTGGCCTCTATCTCATGAGCAGATGAGATAGGGACAGAGCCACTAGCTTCAGAAGAAGCAGAAGGTAAGGGCTGATCTCCTCGAGGTGCAGTGGAAGAAGGCACCTCAAGAGGAGGAGGAAGAACTGGATCGGGTAGACAACCCTCATCACCGTCTTCCTCATCGTCCACAAAGATCGACTCGCATCGCTCTAGAGAACTCGAGATATCGTGGCCTAGTCCTGGGACCGCCTCATCGAAGGTCACCTCACTGTGTTTCTACCATTTTGCTAGACTCAGCCTTCACTCTATAGGCACGAGAAGAAGTCGAGTAACCCAGAAAGATCCCATCACAAGATCGTGACTCGAACTTATCTAGGTTCCCAGACTTCAGAATAAAACAACTGCAACCAAACACAAGAAAATGCGAGACGCTGGGTTTTCGCCCATATCTCAACTCATAAGAAGTGCGATGCAAGAGTACCCGAAGAAAGACTCTGTTAGAAACATGACAAGCAGTAGCAATAGCCTCAGTCCAAAACTTCCTAGGTGTAGAGTACTCATCAAGCATCGTCCTGACCATCTCGACCAAGGTACGGTTCTTCCTCTCCACAACGCTATTTTGTTGGGGGACGTATGGAGACGAGAACTGGTGCTCTACACCTGTCTCACCACAGAAACTCTCAAAGTAGGAATTCTTGAACTCGGTGCCATTATCACTGCGAATTGCTCGTAATGCACCTAGGAGCTCAACAGAAAGCCTACTAAAAAGACCACAAAAAAGAGTTAACGTCTCATCCTTCGAGGCTAAGAAAAACACCCAAGAGTACCTCGAGAAGTCATCGACCACAACAAGAATATACCACTTCCTCCTGCCGATCGCACTCGATTTGACCAATCAGTATCCATATGGAGCGCTTGTCCCGGTGCATTAGTCATTGTCCTTTGTGGATCGGGAGTGAGAAGCGGCAACCATCTTGCCGTGCCGGTATGGAGAGCAAACTAGATCCTTGACCATCTTGAGTTTTGACAAACCACGAATGAGATCGTGGCTGCTAACTCGTGTCAAATGATCAAAGCCTATATGACCTAGTCTCCTATGCCAGAAGGTCAAATCACGGATTCGAAGCAATTAAACACCAGAGAGGATCACCAGAAGACTCAGAAAAATCAGCACGAAAGATCCTCCCATATCGAGAAATCCCGCAAACTAGGCTACCCGAAGAATCAAGAATTTTGCAATTGTTTTTCTTAAAGCTCACCTCGTAACCGTCATCGGTAAGCTGAGAGACTGAAAGTAGATTATACTGCAGCTTACTTACTAAGGCAACATCTTTCAAAATAAAAGAATCATTAATGCTCACAGTACCTTTAGCGATGACGCGCCCAAAAGAAGCATCTCCGAAGGTGATCGTCTCATCACCTCGAGCACGGGCTAGGGAAGAAAACCAACGAGTCTCCGGTCATATGGCGAGAACACTCGAGTCTACAATCCGCACCTTTCCTTCCCGGCCCGCGAACCCGAGTCAAACAGAGTAAAGTCTCGATCGGGGTGAATCAACGATGATTTTGGCACCCAATCTTGAGTAACACGTCGAATGATGAAGTAGTCAAGCAAGAATGACCTCTATCTACCCTACGCTCTCACACTCAACAAGCCGTAAAGTCTGCGTATGCGGACCTAAAGTCATTCTTTGAATTCGACCGCTATGGAAGAGCGAGTCGAATTCGCAACATCTTGATCACGCCACGGTAGCCATCTCGAAGGGAAACCGAGACCTACCCTCAAAGCGATGGAAGTCACGACCAAAGGGAGCATGAGGACGAAAATCGTAAAACTCGGAAAAACCAAGTCCTCGATGTCGCCTAAATCATCGGTTGTATCAAACCTAGACCTCATGTTAGTCTTAGGTGCACTCATGGTCCGAGTCGACCACGAATGCGCCTAAAGGACTCAACATGATCTCTACGCGATCTTGGCGCGCTGAAGCAATGATCAACCAAATGTCCATCCTTCGGCGAAGGTGCAATGATACCGCCTTACGAGAGGCGAAGGCTGCAGTGGAATCACCTTGTCGCGAGAGATCCTTTGAACAAAACCCGGTGACTTAAAATTGACTTTCTCGGTCTGAGCTTAGTTTTGATCACACCGTGATATGGTTACGAGCACGACAGGTGGATGCTTCCTCATATCCTCATGAAAATCATATCCTAGACCCTGATTAAATCTGCAAATCTTAGATTTGTCTAGAATGAGATTGAGCTTCTTCCTACCTCCTACAAACCTCTCGAGAGTGTTCATAAGATACTGACACTCACGAAAGAGAGAGGTGCAAGAAGAGCAGGGGAAGAAGGAACAAAGAAGGTAAGGGAGCGTAAGAAGAACCAACAAAGACAGAAAGATTGGCTTGTGCAAGCACAAATGACTTTGGGGGACAATCCCTCTCGCTAGCATTGGTTCACGTTGCTAAGCATCTCTACCAAACCCTTAGACTTCTTCCCAGCACACACAATACAAGCGGATGATTGTGTCTCTAGAAGGTCCTTAGTTAGCTTCACACATTTTTTGTCCTTAGTTAGCTTCACACATTTTTCATCCAAAGCAATCAAATCACATTTTAGTTTATTACACTGATTGCATGGTGAGCTAACAAGGTCCTTAGAAGCATACTGAGCTAGTTTGTTACTGTGATCAATCATTTCTTGAAACTGTTTGGATACAGATTCTAGTTCAGCAGTTAACTTAGGACAGTTTAAACAAGAAACAATGGGCTCAAGTAAAGCAGCTTGGAATTCAACAATTTTGTGATCTGCCCATTTTAGGTTCATCTTGAGATTATTACAATTTTCACAAGTCTCGGGCAGATCGAGCAGCATGGTATATAGACCTCTAAACGAGTTGTCCTTAACCTCACAGGAGGTGCAAGTAGTAGCCTCAACAGTAGTAGATGAAGGAGGTGCTACCCTACTTATCTCTAGTTCAGCAAGAAGGCTAATGTTTTCCACTTTAATCATGTCTAATTCTGAGGACACACTATCATGCAAGGTCCTTAGTTTTTCCATGTCATCAAGCAAAGCACAGCAAGTGTCACCATCATCACGGGAGGGAGCAGATGTAAGTAAGGTAAGCTCCCGTGATAGTCTAGCTACTTCCTTCTCCAACTCAGAACACTTAGCCCTAGACTTAGCATGAAATCTACCTAGCTTAAGAAAAGCATCATTAAGCTGGTCGTAAGTGGGACTAACCTCATCGGAGTCGGAGTACAGCTCGCTGTCGCTTAGTTCGCCCCCGAGGGCCATGAAGCACATGCCGGAGAAGTTGCCGTCGTCCTTGGGATCTTGATCGTCCTTTCCATCATCGTCACTCCACCCCTCCACCTCATTTGGTGTCTAGTTCTGTCGAGGCGGTGAGGACGCGATGGAGCACTTCTTTGCCTTCCCAAAGTTGCGGAACTTCTTCTTGCCTTGGTCAGGTGCTGAGGGCTTCGTGTTGCGGTTCTTGTCGATGTAGTCGTTCTTGCCCGAACCGCCATAGTCACCTTTGCCCTTCCCCAGCTTGGGGCAGTTTGCTCGGATGTGGTTGGGGCCACCACACTCGAAGCAAATCACAGGACCTCCTCTTTTTCCATCCCTCCTTCTCTTGTAAGCATGGGAGAACTTCTGAGCTAGGAGGGCTAGCTGTTCATCCTCAAGCTGCTCTAACTGATCATCAGTTATGTCACAGAGAGCAGCTAGGGAGAACCCGCGTATCGACTCAGAAGAAGATCCAGAGGTGGGATCAGTGACTAAAGCCATCGACTGTGACTTCGACCTTCGAGAGACAATGTCAATCTCGTGAGTCTTGAGACGCGAATAAAGCGCATCAAGAGTCAGGGTCGAGAGGTCCGTGCTATCCTTGATGGTAGTCACTTTCATCTCCCAAACACGAAGATCAAGTGCGAAAGCATCATCGGCGTTATCCGAGTCGGGGTATGTAAGACCGACCGCTCGGAGGTTGCTCAAAATCTTATGGAAACGCGAAAAGCACTCGTCAAGAGATTCACCAGCAAGCATCTCAAATTTACTGTATTCTCGCTTGAACTGGTCTTGTCGAACCGTCTTAATCTGGGTGGTGCCCTCATGGTATGCATCGAGGGTCATCCAGATGTCGTCAGTAGAAGTCAAATGCGAAATGCGATCAAACTCACTTCTGCTCAAACCCTGAATGATAATGTTCCTTGCCTTAGCATTTGCCTCAACATCGGGCATGTTTCCCACATTGATGTTTTCATCGGCAGGAACAGCAAATCTAACCTTCACCTTTCTCCAGATGGCATACCCATGAGCCTGGATGTAAGTTTCCATTCGGCTCTTCCAGAAGGGGTAATCCATACCATCAAATACTGGAGGTTTGGTGGAATACTTGTCCGTTGCCATGGCTCAACTGACCGGTTAAGATATATAAGGAAGAGCTAACCGGCTCTGATACCAATTGAAGGACCAAAATGGCAACAGAGGGGGGGTGAATGGTGCCTTAAAAATTTAGAACTCCCCTTTATTGTATTTAAACAAACCTACAAAGCCCTCTAGAAACCTCAAGAAGAGTGAAGCAAAATCAGAGAACGAAAACAAGCTTGGGTCATTACATGCGAAATCGGAGTCTCGATTCTACCGTGATAGTTCCGCACTCCGGTAGTTTTGGGGTTCAGTGCGGAAGTTCCGCCTGCGGTAGTTCCGCCGTGGACAATCCGAAGTTCCGATTGTCCTGACCGAAGAACAGTGCGCTCGAGTTTTTCCCAAAAAATCCCAAATACTAAATCTTGAATGCTCTTCTCAGGTCAAGTTTCACAGGACATCATCCTAAACAACATCTTGACCTCATGGAGAAGAATCGCAAACAAAGATTCATTAATCAAAGCAAAATCGGATTTCTTGAAGAAGGGCAAGAAAAACCAAAACCACAATAGACAAGATTCTCAGTTCTTAGCTCATGAAACTTTGAGGATATATTAGCAATAGCAATACGACTCTAGATATCAAGTTTCATGCCATCTCATAAGACGAATCAAAAGTTTCATCAAAACCCTAGCTATTCAAGAGAAGAACAGAGAGAAGGAAGGAGGCATAAACAAGTAATCAAAACCTCAGAGTTTCATTGATAGAAATCAAGCGATTCTGAGGGAAACACGGAGGAATGATTACACAAGATTTCAGTTCATCCTCTCCAACTCAACAAACTCTCAAAAGCATAACAACCTCTCCAAAGACTCTTTAGCAAAAGCTAACCCTAATTTTCTCTCTCAAAAAGTCTAACCCTAACACCAGGGGTTCACCTCTATTTATAGCCCTTGGCTAATGGGCCTCCAACCCATTAAGCCCGCTACACCCGAACGGAACCGCCTCCACTTGTGCTGCTTTGCGAAAAGACCGTTTCGCCCCTTGCGCACCTTCTGGAAGCCTCCTGTACACCTTGCTGTCCTTGACTCGCAACCACCTCAAGATTCACACCGTCTTCGACACATCCCGACCGTTCTGACCTCAACGCCGCCTGCGCCTAGTCCGATCACTTCGCGTCTCGCCGCGACTTCGTCTCGATGTCCTGCAGTCAACACAGACAAAAATACATCACATAGCATTGCCCAATATCATAGCATCAATATTTGTACAAGACTAAAACTCATACAAACTCAAAATCACAAACTATCCTTCTCTGCACAGTTCTGGACACAATCGGAAGTTCCGCACTTACCATTGCGGAAGTTCCGATTTCCGGAACGTCCGCACTTGTCAGTATTATCGGAAGTTCCGCGCTTACCATTGCGGAACTTCCGATTATCGGAACGTCCGCACTCCCAGATTTTCAATTCTGATTTCCGTCACGGAGGAATACTCACGTCAGTATTATCGGACAAACCGCGACCCCAGGTGCGGAAGTTCCGATTACTTCAACCGAACACAATTCCCAGATTAATCGGAAGTTCCTTTTCCAGCGCCAGTAGTTCGATTATCGGAACTTCGCTATATACACAATGTAGTTCCGATTATCTGTTTCAAAGACGAAGCAGTACAAACAGAGAGACTCAACTCTCAACCTATTCAACAAGCTGTCAAATACTCATCACTCACAAAGGAGGACCTCTCACATGGTCTCTCAGGCGGCCTTCTGAAGCTTTGGTTGAGGCGGACTCATCGAGAGTCCTATTGGAGAGCGGTGTCTGTCGATGTCAGCGTCCTTTGAAGGGTCGGTGTGATGTCCTTCTTGGGCCACTGGATAAAAGTGTGCGCGATATCCCCTAGTATTCTGATTTCTTCGTTCGGGGGAATCTCCAGTGGGATGGCCATGAAATTATCATGTACCATGTCCACTGCACTCGGTGTAACCTGCGCCACCGAGCACCGTCTTCAAGACTACCCCTTCTGGTATGGATACACCATACCCTTGACCTCAATAGGAATCGACCCAACCATCCTCACTTGGAGCTTGCAGGGCGTCGGCTCCTACAAAATGGTACACAATTAGCTAAGGCGTCCTATAGGTCTATCTTTGGAGCATTCCAGAGATGTACATTACCTCGATGTCGTCGATCGGTAATTGCACCTCGCCATGTCGAGTATGTGTGGGCCTTCGCTACTCGATGTCGAGGAGGACTTGCTCCCAAATTAACAGGGGCGGCTTGCGCCTGCATGAGTTGATTTACTTGGTTCTGTATGTTTGTTATTAGTTCTTGAAATTTTCCAATAATCACATGTTCCAACCGAGCGTCGTGCTGGTCCTTGGATCTCTTCCTATTCCTATATGTGTCGGAGTTGTGTGGGAATCCATCCCTCCAAGGTACGTAAACCCCAACGCCTTGCGTGCAACCCGGGTGCTCTTTGTTTCCCAGGGCCGTAGATAGTACATCCTTCTCCCTGTCTACTTCGAAGGAACCTTGGGAAGATGCGGAAGTCAATGCTTCCTGCAAGAGGACATCATGTTATTGTAGACACCATGAAGTTATGGACTTATTAACAATTAAGTGGTTCGAGGAATTTACCAGGCGTTGAGTTCGAGGAATTTACCAGGCGTTGAGATACTGCCTCGTCTGTCGGGTTTGTGAAAGAGATGCTGCCCGAAGACGTGGCTGATGCCCTCGCTCTTAACCAGGCTCGAGTGCGCTCGTCTGAGATCTCAGCAAACGGTCGTGCAGCGGTCTCGTCCTCCGCCGCCCACTGCGTGGCTTTACCCGCGTACCCAGCGGTGCCGAGTCTGTGGGGGTGAGTGTTTTGTGCCTGGATAGCTCTGTGCGCCGCACTTTGCTCCTGAAATTCGGTAGTCGTCTTCATACGCACGGCGTCCCATGTATCCGTGACAAAAATTGATCGTCGTGAAGGGTGTCAACCCGTGTTCACGTCTTCGCGTAACAAGTCGGCTCTTGAAGGTCCTCCATGCGAAGGACATCGCCCGCGTAGCGTGCCATCGCACACGCGATGCTGGTCTACCGGGGAAAGTGAGCGAGGCGAAAGTTCATCCACAACCGGGTCTCTCAGTACATCCGTCGAGACTTCGAGTTGGGGTGGTGATGGGTACCGTTCCTTGCAAGTACCCGCAGACGGTCCGGAATCTCGCACCGCTTTCTTGGGACTCGGCGGGATCCCGCGTCCAGCGACCTCCGTGATCGTCATGCGGTCCGAGGGCAATTTGGAGATTCCTCTGCCTTCTCGCCTGCGTGCCACCTTGATCGGAGATCCAGACGCATTTGGCGATGTTGCTGACGGCGGCGAAGACGGTGCCTCTGCCATCTCGCTTACTTGCTATCTATATAAGTTACGTATGCAATGATTACATAAACAAATAGAAGTTACCCATTGAACCTAAATATATGATACGTAGTAAATAAAATATATGAAATTGCATAAAAAACTGCAAAGGAGAAGGAAATATTGCAAACAATGCAGTTTTAACATATAGCTGAAATATTGTATGATTTTGAGTGCTCTCAGCAGGCGAGTTGCAAAAGAATCAACGTTTGCCATCTCAGCCCTGTTTTGTAGTAGTGACATACCATGAAGAAAGAAAGAGAAGCAATAATCACCTCACCCTAACAATTTCTGGAATAAATCATTACACCAAAACCGATCAAAATAGAATGAGGTAAATGGTATGTTAACCATCAAGGGATGGCAATGAATAGATTATGTCTTATTACCAATCTAGTGGGTTGTGTGGGCGTGTTTGCTTCGTAGGTTATATGGATGAGGTACAGGAGGGCATGGCCTCATCCTGTGTGCGGGAGCCGTCTTGACGAAAAGATAACAGGAGCCGTCATTATATTTTGTCATAGTTTCAATTATGTGGCTGCTTATTATTTGGAACTAACCACACAAGATTTATGCAACCTGTGTGCAGGTGTGATAACATGGATATTGCAATACATTATAGTATAATATTGAGGGATTGCATACCCCACCAAGTTGTTGCATGGTATAACTATGATTTACAATGTTCTATTATAAAAAACTGCAATGTCCATATGGATGTTTTTATCAAATAGCAACTAATTTTCATGTAGCCAAACATTGAAAGTTGTGCATAATTAATATATCATTTTCACCCTTTTTATCACAAACATAAAAAAAGTGCAATGTCCCTATGGATTTAACTTCAAAGCTGCTATCATCTTCCAACTATATGTGCTAAAGTTCAGTTTGTGCTTTTAGCAGTCAGAAATGTAACTCGATGGTAGTATCATGGTTCTTGAATTTGCATTTATTGAATACCTTCAGAGCTAGCTGCTATTGATTTTCTTTAACTTGTCATGTTCACATGACCAGGGAACAAAGCAAGGCTATACAAGTAGAGGCTTTTGTGTTTTCAAGGTACAATACTACAATATCAAGTCCCTATCTTTCAAACATACTCATAGGGAATAATAAGGATTCCTCAAGCCAATTTGCAATTCATTTTAACACTAACAGATCCATCAATTAATATCGAGATCGAAGCATGCACAAATATGTAATCACAAGTAGCACAAAAACTTCCAGAACCTGAAGAATCCACCAAGGAATTCTCTCACGGGTGGTCGGCGGGGCGGGGCGGCACCGAAACCCTCGGCTCTCACAGCGAGAGAAGGGGAAGGCGCCTGAGCATTGGGGCGCGCGCGGAAACTCACGGGTGGTCGGCGAGTGGGCGAGCGCACTAGGCGGAGGCGAGGGACGAAGGGAGGCGGCCTTGGACGGAGGCGGGGACGAAGGAGGCCGCGGTGGTCGAGGTGGCGTCGTGGAGGAGACCGAGGCGTGGCCGAGCCGGTGAAATAGACTAACGAAGAAGAGTGCACAACCGTTCGAGTCGGGCCCTTATATAGCTGGATATCACAGACGGTTCTATGATAGAACCGTATGTGATAATAAATCACAGACGGTTCCATTAACAAACCGTCTGTGATGTTAACTATCACAGACGGTTCTGTTATGAAACCGTCTGTGATGAGTTAACAGAGAAACCCTAATTTTAACATCAAATTACAATGGAATACATGCTTAATTGAAATATAGTCCTTCATGATGATCGACGCGCATATAGCTAGCTTCCTCACTTTGGTTCTTCCTCGATCGATCGATGCCGCCTCGAAAGGAGCAACTCGTCAAATTGATTGTACTCTTCCTCATCCACGACATTCTCAACTCTGACAATCCTTCTTTTCCCATGAAGAACTACGTGGCGGTTCTTATTTGCTTGGTCCGTTACATAAAAAACTTGAACAACTTACTTAGCGAGTACGAATGGTTCGTCCTTGTATCCGACACGTTTGAAGTCCACAGTAGTGACGCCGTACTTGTCGACCTTCACGCCCTGCGGAAGTTTAACCCAATGACATCGAAACAGGGGGATCTTGAAAAGTACATAGTCGAGCTCCCAAATCTCCTCTATGAACCCATAGTACGAGTTCAACCCGCGTGCCCCATGTATTGAACCCTCGTGAAATGCATCTATCACGGACACCGCTGATTACGGGTGTGGCTCTTCCTATCCTGAGCTGCCGTATAAAACGTGTACCCATTTATGTCGTATCCTTGCCATGTCACAATTGTAAATTTTGGTCCTTTGGCCAACCATAGCAGTGTTTCATCACTTGATGACCTCCAAGTGAATCACATCTTTAACCATTCGTTGAGCCGCGGTTGTGCTCTCGTTATCCAAACCTCCGACCGTCCGGATTACATTGGCGTACCATGTCTTTGTGCTCGTCGATGTACGGGGACACTTGGATCATGTGTTGCAAGACCATGAAATGGGCATGCGCGTATGTATCTAGATCAGGAGTGATTGCTTTCCTCCCGATGGTCTCGATACCCTCCAGTCTCCCCTCGTGACGAGATAGAGGCACACCTATCGGTTCCACCTGAGCCATGTAGTCCACGCAGAACTCAATGACCTCTTCGGTTGCATAACCTTCGATGATCTCGCCCTCCGTGAGATCGATTCCGTCACGTAGGACTTCAGAATTCCCATGTATCTCTCGAAAGGGTACATATGACGTAGGAACACAAGGCAGCATATCTTTATCTCTTTCACAAGGTGAACAATGAGATGGACCATGATATCAAAAAATGACGGAGGGAAATACATCTCAAGATGACATAGAGTCGTCACCACCTCGCCCTGCAGAGCGTCGAGTCCTTCGGGATCGATGACCTTCTAAGCAATTGAGTTAAAGAAATAACACAGCCTAAAGATTGCCACTCGGACCTTGTTTGGCAAGATACTCCTAATTGCAACAGGAAGCATCTGTGTCATCAGCACATGACAATCATGAGACTTCATACCAATTAATTTTAAATCTTTCATGCAAACAAGTTTCTTAATATTGGCGGAGTAACCGGACGGAACTTTCACACCATGCAAGCTTTGACACAGTTCATTTCTCTCGGCCTTGGACAAAGTGTAGTAAGCTGGGGGAAGGTACGTTCGTCCTTTATAGGTCTCTTTCGGTGCTAACTCGGTTCTTTTGTTCATATCAACCAAGTCACGCCGTGCGTTAACACTGTCTTTTGTTTTGCCACTAATGTTCAGTAAGAGAGCAATCAAGCTATCAGATACATTCTTCTCCACGTGCATGACGTCGATATAGTGGCGAACTTCTAAGTGCTCCCAATAAGGCAAGTCCCAAAAAATTGACCGCTTCTTCCAGATGTTTTTCTGAGGGGTCCTTAATTTACGTCCCTTTCCAAGCACAACATCGATATCCTTAACCATATCATAGACCTCTTTCCCACTAAAAGCCCTTGGAGCTGAACCGTCCTCCTTATTTCCGTCGAATTGTTTCTTCATCTTGCGGTATGGTTGAATCCTGGGAAGGAACCTACGGTGACGCATATACACAGTTTTGCGTGAGTTGTTCAGCCATACACTCTCGGTACCATGTAAGTAGTGCGGACAGGCTTTGGCTCCTTTTGTACTGAACCCCGACAGGTTACCAAGGGCAGGAAAATCATTGATGGTGTAGAATAACATGGCGTGTAAAGTGAAGTTTTCTCGTTTGTACGCATCCCATAATTGTACCCCTTCGTTCCAAAGTGTCACAAGATCTTCCAGCAATGGTGCTAGGTACACATCAATGTCGTTCCCCGGTTGCTTTGGCCAAATGTATTTCTGCTTCATACACAGCCAAGGAGGAAGGTTGTACATACATAGATTCACGGGCCAGGTGCTATATATGTTGGCTGCTCATGTTATCGAAAGGATTCATTCCGTCCGTACTCAACCCTAACCTTATGTTCCTCGGTTCCGCACCGAACTCTTCGAAGCTCCGATCGAAGTTTCTCCACTGGGCAGAATCAGCAGGGTATCTGAGCTTCCCATCTTTCTTACGCTCCTCCGAGTGCCAACACATCAATCTTGCTTCCTTTCGGTTCGCAAATAAACGCTTCAAACGTGGGATCACAGGCAGATACTACAACATCTTAGCAGGAGGTCCTTGCTTCGCCTTAGCAGTATTCTTACGCTTGTATCGGGATACTTTGCACACGGGACATATATGCATGTCTGCATACTCTTAACGGTAGAGGATACAATCGTTCGGACATGCATGTATTCTTTCTACTTCCATTTCCAATGGACAAATAACCTTCTTAGCTTGGTAGGTCGTGCTGGGCAACACGTTTCCCTCCGGACGGATGTCAGCTAAGAGACCTAACAACGACGTAAAACTCTTATCGGACCAACCATTGCTTGCCTTCAATTTTAGCAGTTCAAGCACTGTTGACAACCTTGTGTATTCCGGCTTGCAGCCAGGGAACAAAGGTTTCCCCGAGTCCTCCATTAAGCCCTCGAATTTACAAAACTCTCTCTCACCGTAGTTCCCTTCTGCATCGCGTAGCATCTGATCCAGATTGTCATCATGCGACCTATCCTCATCAAAAGCACATTCCATACCCTGCATATCGTTGACTTCCTCGGCGATGTTGTCATTCTTGACTTCCCAGTATAATCTGCTCTTCACCGTGACTGCTCCAACATGTATATCCTTTTTTGAAACCCCTTCGTATTAAGTGAGCTTCGATCTGCGCCGGGTTGTTAAACATTTTCATATTACCGCAATCAATGCATGGACAGTACATAAATTTTATCCCCTTCTTCAACATATCCTGCTCGGCGGGTCTTCTAAAAGCAAACACGCCATTAATATACTCTTCACTCACACGGTTCTCAATGTACATCCAGTTTCGGTCCATCTACACGTATACGCACGTAACAAATTAATTAGTGTTAAATTATATTAATAAACCGCAAGTGCCCTTCATAATGACCAAACACATTAGTGATTAGTCTAGAGCAAATATAAAGGGTTACAGATCGTTACACATTAGTGATTAGTCTAGAGCAAAAATAAAGGGTTACAAATCGTTACCCTTCTCTCCAAGGTGGCGCAATGTGGGAGGAGACAGCAGAGGTGCCGCAATGGGGGAGGAGGAGGCAGGGGTAATAGCTCAAAACAGGGGAGGAGGCAGTAGCAGCACCAGGGTGTGGCCAATGCGGAGGAGGGAGGAGGCAGCAGCAGCAGCAGCAGCAGGGTGGTGGCACCTCAAATGGAATGGAAAGGGGTCCTGTCGGGAGCATCCACTTATAGTGCTTGTATATCACAGAGAACCGTCTGTGATAGGCATGTATCACAAACGGTTCTTGTCAAGAACCGTCTGTGATAAATAAGTATCACAGACGGTTCTTTATACGAACCGTCTGTGAAAGTATCATAGACGGTTCATATAAAAGAACACTTAGAATCACAGACGGTTCGTATAAAGAACCATCTGTGATAATTCACAGACGGTTCGTATAAAGAACCATCTGTGATGAGTACCATTATTATTACAGACGTTCTAAGTGTTATCACAGACGGTTCTTTATACGAACTGTCTGTGAAGTATCACAGAAGGTTCGTATAAAGAACCGTCTGTGATACTTATTTATCACAGATGGTTAACGAAGAACCGTCTGTGATGGGGTGTCTAGTATAGCATATTTTGTAGTAGTAACCTTTAAATATCTGGTCGTCCACTCAGATCTAGCCACCATGAAGCATGATCTTTTTTCGGTTGTCTCCACCCAGTATGAGGTGATGAGACGGTAGCCATGACCTACTTCATACGATTCTTGTTAATAACCGTCTGTCATACACATCACAGACGGTTCCAATTACAAACCGTTTGTGATAAGTAAACATCACATACGGTTCTTGTTAATAACCATATGTAATAATTATATATCATAGACTATTGTAGTTTATAACTAGCTGTGATACGTTTCACAGACGGTTTATTCCACTAAATAGTCTGTGACAGTTCCTTCTATATCTAAAAAATATTCTATTTTTCTCCTGCTAGCATCATATATCAGAAGTATCACTTTTTTTAGTGAAATCTGTATCACGATCACGAGCGGTTTTAACAAGAACCGTCTATGACATTCCAAGACCATCGGTTCAAAATTGTTATATGTAATGCATATCAAAGACGGTTCTTAACAAGAACCGCGTCTGTGATATGCGCCATTAAATACCTGGTCGTCCCCTCAGAACTAGATCTATCTGTAGTGAGAAATGTGATATATATGTAGCTGCTTTGAAGGAGGCATCCAACTCTGGGGCGCGTTGGTGAAAGAAATACATTACATTTTCAAGTGTACTAGATCTTCTATTTCTTCTTAGTGATCTAAGGTTAGTATTCTTTTGTCTCTGATGCGACTGCTTTTTTCGGTTGTCGTCCACGCATCATGAGGAGGATGAGACAGCAGCCACGCCAACTTCATCGATCAAGCCTGTAAGTTCAAGAAGCATGACTGCCAGAAGAGCGCATGAAGAGGCTACTTCGCTAGCATTCCTCCAGACACAACTGCAGACCTTCGATGTGCCACACAACATGTAGAATCCTCCTCCTCATGCTGCTTGGGCACCTCCGAGGTCTGTAGTTGTGTCTGGAGGAATGCAAGAGAAATAGCCTCTTCATGCGATCTCTTGGCAGCCATACTTCTTGAACTTGCAGGCTTGATGAAGTTGGCGTGGCTGCTGTCTCATACTCTTCATGCTGCGTGGACGACAACAAGAAAAAATGATTATCAGAGATGGTACTTATTAATAACCGTCTGTGATAAACATCATAGATGGTTCCATTTACAAACCATTTGTGATAATTATATATCAAGTAGCATGGTAGAGTTGAAGATGGAGTGCATTCTGGACCATATCAAGTAGCTGGAGAAGATTGTGTGTGCGTGTGCGCGCATGTAATTTATGGCATATTTGTTAAGTAGGCGGGAAAGTATACCACAAACGGTTACTGTTGAGAGCCGTCTGTGTAGTTTCTACTATCACAAACGGTTATTGTTGAGAACCGTTTGTGATAATTCATAGGCGGTTTTATTTAATAACCATTGTGACGTATGCGATTTTCACAGACGGTTATGATTAAGAACCGTTTGTGATGAGTACAACACAGACAGTTCTAAAAGAACCGTCTATGATGAATTGTCCAGGATAACCTGTTTTGTACTAGTATACCATTCTTTCTGTAAAAACCTAGGGAACTTGAAAATCTACCAGCTCAGAAATTGTGTGGCCCCTTCTGTAGAAGTTTCCCTAGGTGGCGTACAAAACTGTAGGGATCTTATCAGTTCCCTTGGGTCTGTAGTGCTAAACCTAGGGAAAGTTAATATCCCATGGATTTCATTTTCAATGCTATGGAAAATTTTACACCCTAGAGACATTGGTGGATTCTAGTAGTGAAGGGGGCTCCCTCAAAAAAAAAAAAAAAGCAAGGCGGCTATGAAATTTTTAGAGCATGTTTAGTTCAGACTAACTTTGCTAGCTAGAACTAGACTTTGGCAATGTGTAGGTTAACACTAAAAGTATGGTCAACAAGATGGTAGCCACAAGTTAGGCAAAGTTAGGAAAGAAATTGAGTCTAGGACACGACAAACCCACAGTTATGATAATGAACCAAACAATTAGCTAAGGAACTAGACACGACTAACATTAGGCACCAAACGAAACACCCCCTTAGCTTCGTTGCTAGCGAATCATCTACCAAATTTTAAGGCCGAAATCAAACATCATGATTGTCGTATATAGAGGTTGCTAGCCAGCACCGGCATGTTGGCCGTTATGTATATGTCTAAAAACAACTGGTTTTATTCAAGCGAGCACCGACGTGTTGTCCGCTATATATATATATATATATATATATATATATATGGAGGTACCTTCTTTATTTTAGAGGTCTATAAAATCTCAAAATAATCCTTAAATCAGTAGAAAAAAATCCTAGAAAGTATCTCATTAATGGGAGAAAAAGAGAAGATCTATACCACTTATTTTGATGGTCCAAAATATAACGGTATATATTAATTATATATAAATATTGCAACTGTTACAACTGAATAACAAATACAACTATATATATACTTTTCAGATGTACTAGAGATATATAACGAATAAAATATCTAGCTGCGCAATTGCATAAAAAAATTCTGCTAATTTAATCAGAACAGTTAACAGATTAATGCATATTATTATATAGATTTGGAACGTAAGTCATCACCGCGGGAGCTACAGTTC
This sequence comes from Hsuehochloa calcarea, assembly GCA_036346395.1. NCBI lineage: Eukaryota > Viridiplantae > Streptophyta > Magnoliopsida > Poales > Poaceae > Hsuehochloa > Hsuehochloa calcarea. The sequence goes on from CM070600.1 coordinate 34,678,445, forward strand.
CCCTCCCAAGTGAACATGGTGAGGACATTCTTGGTGTAAACACTGCATGCTCATGTCTAGGACACCTTCCACGTCACCTAGATACAGGTATCGATAAAACTACTCCCCACACTGCCCCATCTCCATCTTGCTACCCCCAGATGACTGTCAATGTGGTTACGTGCACACACACACACATAGGATACCTAGGGGACTCGGAAATCTACCAGCTCAGCGATTGTGTGGCCCCTTCTGTAGAAGTTTCCCTAGGTGGTGTACAAAACTGTAGGGATCTTATCAGTTCCCTTGGGTCTGTAGTGCTAAACCTAGGGAAAGTTAATAAATACCCCATGGGTTTCATTTTCAACGCTAGGGAAAATTTTACACCCTAGAGACACTGGTGGATTCTAGTAGTGAAGGCGGCTCCCTAAAAAAAAAAGGCAAGGCAGCTATGAAGTTTTTGGGTATATTTGCATCACGACTAACTCTGCTATAACTAGACTTTGGCAAATTGTGGTTTACCACGAAAAGTGTGACCAACGAGATACTAGGCATAAGTTAAACAAAATTAGTCCAAAAAAAATTGAGTCCAGGACACGACACAGTACACACCACAGTTGTAGCAGCAACATGTATGTGGGGTACCGCTACATTAAAATGTCTGCACCTGTCCATATTGCCCCCATCTCCAGCTTGCAACCCCCACATGGCTGTCAATGCGGGGCGCCGGTGGTTGCGTGCACACACATAGGATACCCATGAGCGAAACCTAGCTATCTATAGCTTGCTACAATTCAGCCGTCAGCCGTCATTCCTACATGATAGCATATGCACAAGACAACGCTGAAAGAGAAAACAAGCTAGCGTTTCTCATCAAGACTGAAGCTAGCTAGCTAGCCAAAGTGTGAGCTAGTGATTAAGCAGATAGCTAGCAAGCTAGGGTTCGGGTCCCTTGTCCTGTCCTCTGCCCCGCGCGCGTGGCCCCCGCCTCTCTCTCTCTGCCTGCACTGCGTGCATCCTGTAGCTTCAATTCTCCTCGGAGCTAGAGCACAGATGGACGCATGCAGGGTCAGGCCACACTGCAGTCCAGAGGTAAGGTGGTAACAGTGCCAAGGCCGGCCGCAACGCAGACCAAAGGGATTTGAGGGGGAAGTGGGGCCCGCGTGACAGCGACGCATGCTTCCTTGCATTTCATGCGTGGAATGTAGCAAGCATACATAGATACACGAGAGAGATGTTCCGATTGCCACCAGTGATGATCCTGGGACCTGATCAAGATCACAGGTTACCTGCACACGCACACACAAGAGAACACAGGGAGATACAATTTTGGTGCAGCAACTGAACTGCTTTTCTGTATTCCTTCATCTCTTAAACAAAGACAATTTACATGCAAAACTAACACCCCGTGATTCATGCATCGTGCGCCATGTTCCTCCAGCTATGCCATCCCACAACTCTCAAAACATGCCGCACGTTACGGATGAAAGGGAAGACCAATTCAAACACAACTGACGCGCCCAGAAGCAAACCATTGGGCTCACAACGAGAACAAGGCAACCAAAGAAAAAACAGCAGATAACATATGTGAACAAACCTGGGATTACTTGTCAATCTCCTCCTAATTCCGGCGTTGTTCACTTGAGCTTGGTGACTCCCATTTTTTCACGAAGCTCCTGGAATTTTGACCTTCCAAGTGGTTTCGTCAGGACATCCGCCAGCTGCTCTTGCGTTCTCACAAAATCCAACTCAATCTCCCCGTTGTCAACACATTGCCTAATATAGTGAAACTTTGTGTCGATGTGTTTACTCCTATCATGGAGTACGGGATTTTTGCTGAGAGCAATAGCGGACATATTGTCCATCTTCAGTTGTGGCGGAGATACCTGGACTCCAAGAATATCACTGAGTAGTCGACGGAGCCAGACCCCTTGACATGTCGCTGAAGCCCCTGCAATATACTCCGCTTCGCATGATGATAATGCAACCACCCGTTGCTTCTGTGACTGCCAAGTCACTGGGTTTCCGCCAAGGAAGAATACAATGCCAGTTGTACTCTTCCGGTCATCTACGTCACTCGCCATGTCACTATCGCTGTAGCCGACTAGCTTGAGTTCGGCATTGCCTCTTGTATATGTCAGACCATAGTCAGTCGTACCTGCAACATGCCTTAGCAAATGCTTCATTGCTGCCATATGTTCCTGCTTCGGTTCCTCCATGAAGCGGCTCAGGTATCCAACTGAAAAAGCCAGGTCTGGTCGGGTGTGCAGAAGATACCGAAAGCTTCCAATGAGGCTGCGGTATGTTGTAGCATCCACTCGCAGTGAGGAACTCGCTTTGACAATTTCAGTGTGTCTCCATGGGTGTGGAACAACTGTTACAGCTGCTCATCCCTGCTTTCTCAAGCAGTTTAGTAGCATAAGTCTTCTGACACAACTCAATGCTATGTCTCTTCTGCCTTACCTCAATGCCAAGGTAATGTGACAGAGTACCCAGGTCACTCATACTGAAAAGTGTCTTCATTTCCATCTTGAAAGTATTGATCTCATCTTTTGATTCCCCTGCTATGACGAGGTCATCCACATAGACTCCTACCACCAGCCTTGTGCTTTCGACGCCACGAGTGTACAGCCCATGCTCGCACTCACTCCTGATGAAACCGAGTGCATTCAAACTTGCATCCAGTTTTGCATTCCATGCCCGCGGAGCTTGACGTAGCCCATAAAGAGCTTTATGTAGCTTGAGAACCATCTGCTCACAACCAAAGAAGAAAGAACCACGTGGTGTGTAACATATACTTCTTCCATCAACTCTCCGTTGAGAAATGCAGTTTTGACATCCATGTGGTGCATGCACGATTCACGGTTTCTTTGCCACAGCTAGCACCACTCGCACCGATTCTATCCTTGCAACCGGTGCAAACACCTCCTCGTAGTCTATCCCTTGACGTTGCACATATCCCTTGGCGACGAGTCTGGCCTTGTGTTTTACAACCTCACCATGCTCATCGCGCTTAAATTTGAATACCCACTTCAACCCGATGGCACGGTGTGCAGGGGGAAGATCCACCAAGGACCATGTCTTGTTCTCTTCAATAGAGGCCATCTCCTCCAACATTGCCATTCGCCACTCCTTAGTCTGCTTTGCCTCCTCAACAGTTGTCGGTTCATCACCAATTGCCACCAAAAGCTCCTCAGTCAACTGCCGCTCGGCCAGACCAGGAGGTGAAGTAGCTCCGAGAACATTGTCCATGGTGCGAAAACGAAGTGATGCATCATCATGGTCGGCATCCAAATCAGGTTCGCCTGATGGTGGCGATCGAACTTCGATCTTTGGCTCCAATGCACGGGAGGTGTCTTGGGGCTCGGACCAAGACGTGGGCATCGCCGCACTAGCTGGTGATGACGCTGGTGAGGCTGGTGCTGTCCCCTCTGGAACCATGGTGCTGCTGTGCTCCCTGGGTTGCAGTATGTATTCAACACTGAAAGGTTCAGTGTCGTCATCCGGCCCGGCTCCCTTGTCGGCGCCCCAGTCCCATGGACGGCCTTCCTCGAACACTGCATCCCTGGAGACATAAACCCGTTTTGTAGCTGGATTGTAGAATCGGTAGGCCTTCGATCCTTGCTCATAACCCACAAACACCATGGGTGTGCTCCGGTCATCCAGTTTGGCAAGATGTCTCCCGGCTGTCTTCACATGTGCTACACAGCCAAATGTGCGAAGAAAGTGTACAGGGGGTTTGTGACCATACCAGACTTCAAATGGTGTCTTCTCTTCAACACTTTGAGTGGGAGCTCGATTCAAAATGAACACATTGTTGTCCTTGCTTCCCCCGAACCAGCCTGGTAGTGACATAGCCTTCATCATGCTTCTAGCCATTCCCATTATGGTCTGATTTCTCCTCTCCACCACACCGTTCTGTTGTGGTGTGTAAGGTGCTGTCAGATGCCTTTGAATGCCCCGCGGGCGGTAATCACTTGAATGCCCGCTACCGTGAATTCGCCTCCCCGATCAGTGCGCAATGTTCCCAATCTCCGCTCTGCAATAACCTCATCGACCTTGAATCGAACGATGGCAGCAGCCGCTTGATCCTTGGAGCTCAATAGAATGAGCCACATAAATCGGCTCAGATCGTCGACGAGGAGAAGAAACAACTTGTTTCCACTGGGTGTCGGTGGAGTCACAGGACCGCAGATATCGCCGTGCACAAGCTCCAGCTTGTGTCTTTGCCTGATACCAGCTTCACTTGGGAACGCCAGGCGCCGTTGCTTCCCGGCGAGACAGCTATCACAGACTTGATCGACATGATCAATATGCGGCAGCCCTCGCACCATCTGCTCCTGTGACAGCTTACGCAGCCCTCTGAAGTTGAGGTGCCCGTATCTGGCATGCCAGCGCCACGCCGCGTCGGTTCCCACCGCTGCCAGACACACCGGCCTTCCAATGTCCAGTGTTAGGACATAGAGACGGTTTGCCGAGCGGTGCACTTTGGCTAGAAGACGCCTCCTCTGGTCCCAGATCCGGAGTACTGCATCTTCAATCGAGATCTTGTACCCATCTTCGTCAAGTTGGCCCAAACTGATGATGTTGGCGGTGAGGCGTGGGATATGATACACTTTGGTGAGTGCCTGGTGCTCCCCGTTCTTGCACGAGAAGAGCACCGTCCCACAGCCTTCAATCCCGACCACGGATCCGTCCCCGAATCGGACGGTGCCTTGCACGCCGGAGTCAAGCTCGGTGAAGGCCGAGCGCTCACAGGTCATGTGGTTAGTAGCGCCCGTGTCGAGGATCCAGCGGGTGAGGTCTCCCTCCTTCTTCCCGCCGAGCTGGACGAAAAGCTTTTCTTCCTCCAGATGAAACGCCGAAGGGGACACCGTCGACACGGATCTGCGGCCTCCGACGGTGGAATGACGTCCCCATGGCTCCTCCTTTCTTGCCGCCAAGCCGAAGCGAGGATTTTGCTTCCTCCACCCGAGTTCTTGAGCACGGCGCCGATGGAGTCAAGCCCGGGCGGCTGGAGAAGTTCTTGAGCAAGTCGCGGGGGAACTCGCCGAGAGGGCTGCCGGAGCGACCTCCGAGCAGGCCCCTGGATCTGAGATCGCCTGTGTCGCCTCATTTATGAATAGTGTCAGTGGAGTGGGGAAAATGTGTCTGGAACCCTCTGAAACGGTAGCTAGCATTAATGTATCTTCGGACACCTCCTCCACTTGGGCTGTGTTGGCTTGTTCATCCCTTCGCTTCTTCCGACACTCACGCGCCCAGTGTCCCGTCTTCCCGCAATAACGACACTGGTCACCGGCAACTGAAGTCCCGCCGGCACCGTTCCCTCCACTCGTTTTCGGTGGCCGGAATCCTCCTCGGGCTCCGCCATCTCTGCCGCGCCCACGGCCACGGATCCTCTTCTGGCTTGACGCAGTCCACTTTCCACGTTCCGTTTGGCCTTCCCCGGAGAAGTGTAGCCGTGCGGTTACTCGGGAAATTAACTCTTCTTCTGTGAGGTTCAATCTCCCCGAGGATGACCCACTGCTCCCGCCAAGTTTGTGGCGCTCCTCCGTCGCCTTGAGCCGCCCTATCAGCTCCTCGACGGAGAGCTCACTGAGATCGAGAAGAGTCTCGATCGACATTGCGATTTGTTCGTATTTCGGAGGAACCGCTTCAAGAAACTTTCTGACGATTTCCTCCTCCGTGTGGCCCTCGCCAAGGACCGCAAGTTGATGTGCGATCCCATTGATGCGGATGCCAAATTCGTCCATGCTTTCGCCTTCACGGAATGTGAGTCTGTCGAACTCACGGCGGAGCGTGTTTGCCTTGGCCTTGCGCACACGCTCCACTCCGACATGCATGGTTCTTATTGAGTCCCATGCTGCCTTGGCAGTCGTCTTGCTTGCGATAATCCCCATCATCTCCATCGGGACGGCTCTCGCAATCGCCTCAAGAGCCATCCGGTCTTCAACGAAATCGGTGGTGCCAACACTCGCCGCCACCCACAGGCCCCGTGCCTGCAGCATGACGCGCATGAGAGCCGCCCAATCGTAGTAGTTCGTCTTCGACAGGGTCGGGAAGGAGCCGCTGCCACTGATCTCCTTGGTGACTCGTTGAATCACCAATCCGCGCTCGGTACTGCCGCCACCTCCGCCACCGCTCCCCGATGGCGGTGTGGACTCCTCCCGAGTCCGCCGTGGTGGTGACGAAGAACGTCGGCGCGGCATCGGCGTCTACTCCCAGGTGCGGTGGCTCTGATACCAATTGTTCCGATTGCCACCAGTGATGATCCTGGGACCTGATCAAGATCACAGGTTACCTGCACACGCACACACAAGAGAACACAGGGAGATACAATTTTGGTGCAGCAACTGAACTGCTTTTCTGTATTCCTTCATCTCTTAAACAAAGACAATTTACATGCAAAACTAACACCCCGTGATTCATGCATCGTGCGCCATGTTCCTCCAGCTATGCCATCCCACAACTCTCAAAACATGCCGCACGTTACGGATGAAAGGGAAGACCAATTCAAACACAACTGACGCGCCCAGAAGCAAACCATTGGGCTCACAACGAGAACAAGGCAACCAAAGAAAAACAGCAGATAACATATGTGAACAAACCTGGGATTACTTGTCAAGAGAGGGGGATCATGTGTGTGGGGGATAATGGGGGGAACGTCTCCTTTTCAGCCTCGCTCGGGGCGCCTACGAACTGCGAAGGAATGTCGGAAGATGACAAGGGGATGGAGCCCAAGCCCGCTGTGCAGTGCACCATGCTCTGATCACTGTGTACGTGTTTGCCATTCTCTCTCCCTCTCACTTTCCTGCAAAATGTTTTGTTTTTTTTTTTCTTTCTGCTGTTACGACATATGGAATCTGGGAAGTCCTGAAGGGAGGCAATGGCAAATTAAACATTACAACAATAAAAATTGTCCAAACGTAACGATTCACTAAAACATTTGCGCAAGAAAAGCGGAGCTTGCTCTACCTACTTGTCTCTCCTCAAGGTAGCTGCATTGATGATCAATCGCTCACTCTCTTCCTGCGCTCTCCTTTTGCAGCTCAAGTAGTGTAGCGAAGCTACAGTTGATGCACGGATATTCTTCGTTTACATTAATCCATGTAACTGATCCTGCTTATGAAGCAGTGCCGCGCCTCACTGGTACGAGCAAGATGAGGCAGTGGCCTGTCTCTACTTGCTTCGTGTGCCCGGTGAGTTTAGCCCGACGGGCAAAGCTCTGATTCGTCGTGGCTTTACCATCTAGCTAGTTTGGTGGTATCGTCTTAATTCATCTAGACTTTCATTTTTGCATACTGTTAAACTCTGATACGTATACTTTCTTATTCGCAGCAGCCCTTCAGATCGGATCAGAGTTATTAGATATGACATGAGCATATACGATATCAAAAACAAATTAGATATTAATCTCATATAGAGAACAAAAAAAAAGCGACGAAGCAATCACGACAAGAGAGAAAGATTTAACAAATCCAATAACAAAATTTTTAAGCACAACCTCAAAAGATTACAGAGGATTATATCTCCCTCTTACTACCCCTCGAACCTTTTAGGGCCCTAGAATCCTTACCATTTACAAGAATTTAATGCTAAAAGGTTGACTTCCTCTTGCTTTGCTTGCTTCTTCTTTGGTTACTATGACCACCCCTAATGGGTTTGTATAGTCCTTTCTCCTCAAAAGTGAAGTAGGGATCCTACTCTAAGGAGAAGTATGAATCCTGATCCTATGAAGATTCATTTAGGAATTCATCTAGCATACCTCTCTAAGTCCAAAAGGAATAGGATATAAGTCACCCTATCTCAACAATCTCCACCCTATTGCTTATCCGCTGAAGTCGTCATGCTCCTTGAAGAACTCACTTCAAGTTGGCTCCACCTTTTTTTTTGTTCTTGTCTTTTTTCCTCCCACCTTCGGGATGCCCCCACCACAGGGGCTCATGCACACCATTGCAATGTGCATGTCAGTGTCCGGTCTTGGCCATCCGAATACTCCACCCGATAGCTCTTTCCTTGTGTAGTTTGGTTAACCACACCTCATGTTCTTACAACCCTCCATGCCATAGGTTTGTACCTCCTCCGAGCTCCACCTACTCATTTGTACTGCGTGGTTCGTTCCACCATGTCTTCCTTCTTTCAACAGCTCGCGCCTTCGCCTTTGCGACTCCTAGATTTTGTGACCATCTTTGCAATTCTACATATAACTGGAGATGGCACCTGAGTACCTACTGCTAATGGCACTGTTTCCTTCTCCTGGCTAGGATTTGTAGCAAATCTCCCATTGGTTGCCTTTCCTTTATGATGAGGATATCTCTACTAATTATGAGGTTGTTCATGAAGGAAGAACTAAACTTCTAAAATAACAGGTGTATTTGTTTCTTAATGAGTTTCCTTATGTTTTCCATGAGAATTGGATACTACGTAAAATCAATACTTTGTGCATTCTCAGGTTTGATAAACTTAAAGTCTTTGGAACCGAGAGGGAGGCCGGAGCCAAAGTAATGGAGGAGCACAAGGAGGAAGGTAACCATATTTGTTGCCTACTGATGAAGAATAAGAAGGTCAAAGCGGTTGGGAAGGAGAAAGTCAAGCAGTCCATGCGGCTGATCAAGGAGGAAAGAAGCCTATGTGATGGTAGAGCAAAAGGGGACTTAAAGCTCAAGTTTTGGATAAGATTTTCAAGACCAATTCAGATCTCCCACAACCCCAACCGAAATCAAATTCGGAATCAACTCAGAATTCAATTCGGATTCGGAATCAGCCTCAAATTCGGATTCGGAATCAGCAGGACAGTCCGGAGTAAAAAGGTCATAACTTTCTCATACGAAGTCCGATTGGAGTGTTTTTGGGCTTGTTGGAAAGCTAACTTCAATCCCGATCCAACGGATCCTGGATCACTCCGAAATTCCTCCGGAGTCAAAAGATATGACTGAAACAATATAACAGTTGTAAAATTAGAGTTTCCTTTTTGTTTTAGATTGAGTCGGAATTGGAGTAGGAGTTCTAATTCCGAATTAGAGTAGGAGTAGGGCCTCTTGGCCAGCCATAAGGAGGAGAAGGGACACTATATATTGAGGGTTAGACCCCCATTGTAACCTCAGACCAGTTTATGCATAAGAATAGAAACATAGCTATTGCTTGTTCTTTCGAAACCAGAGTTCATGCGAGAACTTTGAGAGAGGACTAGACGATCCGTTGATTCATTCCGCAACTCAAGGTCAAGCCGTCGTTCCATTGGGAATTGGGGACTTGGCATTCGTCGTTTGTGGTCTCACGACGAACAACTATCCGGTGTGTTTTGGGTGTATTCTAAAGAGTTGAGGGTTCGTGCATTGGCGCGAGTGTTCAGCTAGCGACATCGTCTACTTCGCATCATTTATCCACGGTTACTCACCGAGAAGATCGGGCATCCCCCCGTATCATATGGTATCAGATTCTAGGTTTACTCGGTGAGAGCTATTTTACCCTTAGTTTAGATTTGTTTTTCTGTCCTATAGCCCATTAAACCGAAAATTGCAACACAAAAATTCCAATTCCTAGTTTCAATCTGTTATTTCTTGTGAGTTTTGTTAGGTTTTAGTCCATTAGCATTTTTTTAGTGCTAATCTAAGTGTTTCCTTTGCGTACCTTGTTTCTTGTTTCCTTAAAAAAACCAAAAAAAAATCCAAAAATCAAATTCGGTCCCTAACTCAATTTTTGTTAAATCTGAGTTCAATTGGTACACAGTTTTATAAATTGGTCGTAACTTTTACTTACGAACTCCGATTGAAGTTCTCTTTGATTCATTGGAAAGCTTACAACGAGATCTCAAACTTTACTGTTTTGGTCAAATCCAAATTCGGCAGTCTTCTATGTGTGTTCGAGCCTACAAGTTTCTCTAAGTATTGCAATTCTTGAGAAGCTTCAATTATATCCTTTCATCTTGTGAGACTACCTTTTGACATTGTATTAGGGCTGCTCATTGAATATTGTTTACACCTTGCTGAATTGTTGGGCTTATGCACTTACGAGGGTAGCAAAACACTTTCGGCCATTGAGAAAAGAAGAGAAAAAAAAAGGCAGCCGCACAATAGTAAGAGCCACGACATTGAAAAAAAAGAGTATAAAAAAACTAAGAGCAAAAACATAATTTTTGAGAAAAAAAAGAGGAAGAAAAAAAAATTCTTTTGCCGATTGCTACAGTATCATGTATTTTATTGGTTGCTATAGTATCAGCTCATCATTATTTCAGATTGTGTAGTCATATTTTTTTTTCTTTGAGCAATCTTGTGCCCTACTATTTTTAATTGCAATTGGCTAGCGTCTCTCTTTGTACTTGGTGCAAAACAAGCTAGCTTAATCTCATTTTCAGATCCCGTCTCGCTAGCTCATTCCTTTGTTTGCATTGAGTCACATTTGTCTTTGCGTGTGCGTTCATCCTTTTCACTTAAACCCATTGGATCAGCAACATAGGCAAAAAAATCTAGCTTGGATCATTACTTAACTTTACAACAACTTGAATATCAGTTTGCATAGGTTATACACATACCATACCAAGCTCCACTTACACCCGTTCGTGTACTACCTTTACTATTGGTTACGCTCATACATTACCGGGTTGAGGTCGTTCGCTATCACAGGTGTCGTTTTGCAGTCCTTGATTCACTTTGGAACGATAAGCTTGTCTTGTTTTCAGGACAGTGAGTTGCGAGCGTAGAGAGAGAGAGAGAGCTGTTTTATTTTACTAACCTGGATATAATCGTGTTTGCTATTTGTGAGTTGTTGCCATGTCAGGTCATCAGGAGGATCTATCAGTTACATGGATGGAGTACACTCGCTTGCGCAGGATGCTACAAAAGCAACTTCTTGATCATGATAATGGTGTGCGCAATGAGCTTGGGGCCGTTCGGTACAAATTGAACAACCTCGGGGAGGAGATTACGCAGCTACGTACGGACATCAACAATAACTTCTTGGAGCTGCGCACCATGTTCAACCACCCCAATGTCCATCGTAAGGATTTTGTCACTAAGCCCAAATTTCCTATCCCTATATTTTCAGGTCGTGCAAATGTGGAAGAATACCTTAATTGGGAGCTTGAAATTGATACAATATTTTGGATGCACAACTATTCCAATGAGAGAAAGCTCTTACTTGCGTCCAATGGTTTGGTTGATTATGCCACACATTGGTGGGAGCGATTTATTCGTATGCGTATGGAGCGCCATGAATTGCCGATTATCACCTGGGAGCAGATGAAACAGCATTTGCGTGCACGTTTTGTACCTTACCACTACAAGCGTTCCCTAGTGGAAAAGTTGACAGGGTTGCGACAAGGTTTGAAGTCCACTTGTGTGACACAAGAGATGGAGACCGAGCATGGGATTTTCCCGGCTTCATGTAGTATTGCTCCATTGCTTCATGAAGAGATTGTGGTTACTCGTGATTGCTCCATTGCTGACCCACAATCTTTGGTGGATGCGATGTATCCAAACCCATGTGAGAATGAGAGCCACATAGCCAAAACCAAATTGAGTGAGAATGATAAAGAGCGTGAGCTATGTGATTCCACCAAATGTGAGGTTGAGAGCATCTCCATTGAGTGTGAGAGAGATACACCAACAGAAAAGAGAGAAGTAGATGATAGCCAAAGTGTTGTTACTGCTGAAATTAACGATTTACTCGCTACTTCTAGTGTTGTTTCTCACATTGTGCAGGTTGATATTAAAGAAGAGGAATTGAGTGTTCAACAACCGGCATCGTTGGAAGTAAAAGACGAGGAGATAACCACGGTTGGGGATGGAGTGCTTGCTGCCCCGTGGTTTTGTCATGATGATTTGATACCTAAAACACCTACAATAACCGAGAAGGACGCTAAAGGTAACAATAATGGTGTTGAATTCAATATTCATCACGCAAAGGTATGTAAGTGTGAGAACTCTAGTGTTCCTTTGAATATTCTATGTTATGAATTTAATACGCTTAATTTACGTAATGTAGAATTGATTACTCATGATAAAGTTCTTACTAGAATATCCCCTGATTTATTTTTATGCTATCTCATGTTCGATGAACCCATAGAGCTATCTAGTGTGATTGAGAGAGTATCTGAAATTGTGTGTTTGAAATCGCTAGCTAGTACCTACACCGTCACTTATAAATTTAATTTGATTGGAAATTTTGGTGTAGACAACACGTTTCATGTTTCGAATATGCATTAATTGTGATCGACTTCTTTGAATTGAAAATGCATGCTTGGAACAAGCCATCGCTTGGACACTGTCATGATCACTTAGAGATGAGTTTAAATGTGAGTGTCTACTGTTTAGACATATTTGTAAAGCCTTCTCAGTCATCTTTTGTTGAACAATCATGTACAAACAATCAGAGTAGTACAATTGAAGAATAGAATAAACAAACAATTTTATCGTCTACATTATATAAAACTGATGTTGTAAAGATGAAATATGATTATATGAGCCATTTGTCTACATTTGAAAATGAATTTTGTCTGTCCATTCATAATTTCGATACATACTTACAAAAGTCAAAGACAACTTCATTTCATCAGTGGGGCAATAATGTGGATAAAAGGCATGTCGAGATGAATACATCACATCTATCTAATGGCTATTGTTATACTATTCCTGATCTACGAAACCAAAGGGTTTGTAAAACGGATGATAAATACATATACCATGCATATACATTGTTTCCTTTGTCTATCACATTTTCAGGCTATCAAAAGCCGAGGACGGCTTTTCTTGAAGAAAGGGAGGATGTAGGACCGTAAAGGCGACTAGGGGGTGAATAGGCGCTTTCTCAACTTTCTCGCCTTAATCCAATTCAACACGAACTTTACTCCTTTAGCTATGAAAGCTAAGAAGATCAGTAAGCGCACAATGGAAGCCTTGTGCTGAATTCGATACCCCGACAACCACACGACACAAAAGTGGAGACTTAATCTCAAAGGGCTGATCTGAGCACTGGCGGTCGGACCGGCGGTCAACGAGCGGTCGGACCGGCTACTAACTGGCGGTCAGACCGTTGGATATCGGTTCGACCATGCGATCTTCGAAGCGGTTCGAAAGCGGCGGTCGGACCGCCGTTATAAAACCGGTCAGACCGGTTCAGTCCAGTACTGAAAAATCAAGCCCAAATCCAAAACGAAATTTGATCCAACTTTTGATTCAACCAAAGAAACTTGACCAAATTTCGAGCACACCTCCCTAATGATATTAGAGACCTATTTCTAGCGACGATCCTTCAGATCCACTTCCAGAATCGATCTCTCAAGGTTTTACCAAAGAAGTGCACAAACCCTAGAAATATGAAAAACTTTGATTCAAGACTTGCTTGCGGGGGTTGATAGTCTAGATGATTCTAGGAGTATTCCCACACATCAAAGCAAGATAAAATGGGTCAAAAGACCAAGCTTAACCACTTGAATCAAGGAAGCACCAAATTCATCCAAAAGAGAGAAGAACACAAGGGGAGACAAATGATGTCTCAAGCAAGCATCACAATATTGATTGATCTCACAAGATGCTTACAAAGCCACTCCAATAAGGAGGACAAGAGCTCACACAAGGAGCACACAATTTCTCCAAATCCTAGCTCTCCTCTCCTCTCCTCTCCTAACCCTAGAAAAAGGATGAGGGGCTCAAATGAAAGCTTCCAGGGGTTTTACATCTCCCCCCCTTTCTATTTATAGGAGAAGCCTAGGGTTTCACTTTTCGGACCCACACACACGTGGGACCCACGCACATACAACAGTTGAAGCAATCGCCTGCTTCACCACGTGTAGGTTGATCAGCGGCTCTCATCACGTCGCCAAGTCTCTCTTGTCCGAATCCCATCGGAACCTCCTAGAGACTTGCACTGACTTCCGCACCGCCTGATCCAACCAGCTGTACCGAACTACCCGCTCGATCCATCTTGCCCATTCTGCACCATGCTTGAGTCACACGACCTCACCTGGCATCCATGATCGTTCTGGACCTCAGCTCTCCAAGCGTAGTCCCCATCCACCTTACCGTTGACGTCACTGACCTGCAAGCCACCTGCACAGCAATAGACAAACAAACCGTTTCCGGGAACAAGTTCTTCACAACTTGACCCACGTTAGTTGCACAATGCAATATGCAACAATAAAGCATTGAAGTTCATACAATAAACACATTCAAATCAACTCAATGCCAACTTGGCTATCCTCCAAGTCATCGACGGTCTGACCGCCCCACAAGGCCGGTCTGACCGATTTCAGGCCGGTCGGACCGATCCCACAACGGCGGTCGGACCGCCCGAAAAGACTTAGCCAAAATTCCATCGTGAAAATCCGAAACCTTCTGGAATTTTCAACTCAATAGAACTTTTGACTGGGAGCTCCAAAAATGATGCGACCACATCCAGGAGACTCCCCTCACCTGCCTACACAACCTATTTTTGGATCAGCTCCAAAAACCACTTTTAGGTCAGGCCGGTCCGACCGGCAACCACGGCCGGTCCGACCTCTCCACGGGCGGTCTGACCACCCCACACAACCGGTCAGACCGCCTGTGGTCTGACAGACTGAAGCAAACCCCGAAAACACGAGATTTTGCAAACCAACAAAGCCATTGCCAATTGACTCATCATCCTGAGATCGTGCACATATCCTCACGATATCCACAGAGGATGATGAGGATATCTCTACTAATTATGAGGTTGTTCATGAAGGAAGAACTAAACTTCTAAAACAACAGGTGCATTTGTTTCTTAATGAGTTTCCTTATGTTTTCCATGAGAATTGGATACTACGTAAAATCAATACTTTGTGCATTCTCAGGTTTGATAAACTTAAAGTCTTTGGAACCGAGAGGGAGGCCGGAGCCAAAGTAATGGAGGAGCACAAGGAGGAAGGTAATCATATTTGTTGCCTACTGATGAAGAACAAGAAGGTCAAAGCAGTTGGGAAGGAGAAAGTCAAGCAGTCCATGCGGCTGATCAAGGAGGAAAGAAGCCCGTGTGATGGTAGAGCAAAAGGAGACTTAAAGCTCAAGTTTTGGATAAGATTTTCAAGACCAATTCAGATCTCCCACAACCCCAACCGAAATCAAATTCGGAATCAACTCAGAATTCAATTCGGATTCGGAATCAGCCTCAAATTCGGATTCGGGTGTAAAATTACTCCGGAGTCAAAAGATATGACCGAAACAATATGACAGTTGTAAAATTAGAGTTTCCTTTTTGTTTTAGATTGAGTCGGAATTGGAGTAGGAGTTCTAATTCTGAATTAGAGTAGGAGTAGGGCCTCTTGGCCAGCCATAAGGAGGAGAAGGGACACTATATATTGAGGGTTAGACCCCCATTGTAACCTCAGACCAGTTTATGCATAAGAATAGAAACATAGCTATTGCTTGTTCTTTCGAAACCAGAGTTCATGCGAGGACTTTGAGAGAGGACTAGGCGATCCGTTGATTCATTCCGCAACTCAAGGTAAAGCCGTCGTTCCATTGGGAATTGGGGACTTGGGTTCGTCGTTTGTGGTCTCACGACGAACAACTATCCGGTGTGTTTTGGGCGTATTCCAAAGAGTTGAGGGTTCGTGCATTGGCGCGAGTGTTCAGCTAGCGATATCGTCTACTTCGCATCATTTATCCACGGTTACTCACCGAGAAGATCGGGCATCCCCCCGTATCACTTTAGGTTTACTAATCAATCGGTATCCTACATTGCTCCAGATACTTTTTATGATTTCTCGCCCTTTGCAAGTAACTCGAATGACTCCACCTCTAAGTGGTACCTCACAATCTTCGAGTTCAAACGATCTCACATATATTAGATTCTTCTTCAAGACGAGAACATACCAAACTCGCACCAATGTGCGATGTGCTTTATCATATATCTCCAATGTAATCGTCCTACCTCAGTGATTGGTAACTCCTTGCAATCCACCAAGTGAACAGTTCATGCGCTGAAAGCAGAGATCCTTCGTCGAACATCTCCCTCGCCGAATATATGTAGAAGCAACAACCTGAATCTAGTATCCATCTATGAGAAGTATTTGATTGACTGGCGACTACTACGTACGAATCATCTTTCACTACCGCCACTGAGCTTGCACCTCTCATTTACTTCAAACTCACAGAAACTTTTATCATATGACATTCCTCGTCACATAGATAACATACACACATTCCATTCCAATTTCCCTTATTCCTATGAGTTTTGCTCTTGTTTGCAACACTTCTGGCAGTCAATACTTGATCACCCGAGGATAAAGATTTTGATGGTTTCTTCAAGGACTTCGCCTCTAGTAGATATGCAACTACCTCATTGAAGTTGATAGTGTTTCTTCTGATGAGAATATTCATCACTAATTGATCCCATGATGGTGGAGATGATGCCAGTACGATGACCTAGTCATTCTCTTAATTTTCTCATCCACACTTGTCAGTCGCATGACAAACTTATTGAAGGCATTGAGATGGTCAACAAACATGTGCTTTCCTCCATGCGCAACCTATATAGTTGCTGCTTCAGCACCCACTGGTTTGTCGACGACTTCACCATATACAATTCCTCTAAGTTACTCCATAATTTCTTCGGTGAATTCTCCTTGATCACTGAGTAATTCACCTCATCAGATAGACAAAGACGGATTGTACAGACATCCTTCTCTCCACCACCTTTCATTCTTCATCGAATGTATTTGTTGGTTTGTCCTTTTCAAGAGCATTGATTAACCCTTGCCTGACCAAAACATCCTTCATGACACATTGCCGCACGCTGAAATTTCCTCCGCCATCAAGTTATCTACTTGACTCCACGTCGTAGATATCAATCTTGATCTTTTGCTTCCTTACGCTTTACCGACCTTCTCCCAAATCAAATTAATCTGGCATTGGCTCTAATACCACTTATTAAGCTATGATACCCCTCATGCGTAGCAGCGCCCTCGATCATATCAGAGTTCTGAGATACGACACAAGTATGCACGGTATCAAGTGCGAAGTAGATAAATCTCGTAGAGAGAATCAAAATAACGACAACGAAGCAACCACAGCGAGAGAGAAATATTTGGCGAAGCCTAATTGCAAACTCCTTAAACACGACCTGAAAAGAGTACAAGGGGTTGTCGCGCTCTCTTGAACCTTTTAGGACCCTTGGATCCTTGCCATATATACAAGAATCTAGTGCTAAACGACTAATGTAGCCTCTTGTCTTGCTTCTTCTTGGGTTCCTATAGACACCGCTCATGGGTTTATATAATCCCCTAGGTCTCATCCAAAGTGAAGTAGGAATCTCACTCTTAAGAGAAGTAGAAATCCTAGTCCTTTTAGGATTACATCTAGGAATTCATGCAACACACCTCTACAAATCGTAAAGTAATATGATATCACTACTACAAAATAGGCTATACTGGAAGCCTCATCAGAGACGGTTTCTAGAAACCACTAGCGTTGTAATTATTATAGACAGTTTTACAAGTGTGACTGTCTATGTTACTAGCAATGGCTAGAACCATCTGTGATACATCATTATCATAAACGGTTTTTTTATAAGAACCGTTTATGATACTTCACAGATGGTTGTTAACAAGAACCGTTTGTGAAAATTGTAATTTTCACAAACAGTTTTAAATACAAACCGTCAGTGATATTTGTAGACATGACAGACGGTTTTAAATACTAACCATCTGTGATAATTCACAGACGTTTTTAACAAGAACCGTCTGTGATAATGTTGTATCACAAATGGTTTGTGGTTGGAATTGTCCGTGATATGTATCTCTTAAATACTCAGTGTCGCTTCGGCTCCCCGATATGCATCTCTTCATCTCATCCCCGATGCGTCGATGTCTCTTTGTCTCCTGCGCTGAATTTATGTAACATCCCCAAAGTAATTAATGATGATTAGTATGCATCTCATTGATGTGATTATGGTTTTTGAATCTTTTGCATAATTTATTACCTTGGAAAATCACAAAACAAATTGAACCAACAACTCACGTGTGAACTCCTAAAAGAAATCAGTAATAAAAACTTATGAACACCCTCTGAAAATAATTTATTCAAATACTATATTGATTATCATGAATTAATATAGTTTTTAATAAATTTTGGACCTAAATTCAAACCTCAGAAAAATTCAAATACAATCAATAACCTATTTTAAGTTTTAATTTGGATTAAGAAAATAACCCATGAACAATGGGTTATCAAATTTTATTTGGGTATTAGGCCATCCGAAGAACACCCCTGATTTATTTTAGGATTTTTAGAATTTTATTTCTATATTTAAAGCCCCAGTCAAACCTTTTCTTAATTGGTCAAATCTGGGAATTAAAACTCAACACTATTCATTGGGACCGAGCCGCACACTATTCCTCTGCCTGAGCCTGATGCGCAACCCGGCTGCGCCTGACCGCGTCGCTTGTCCCCCTCTGCGATGGCCGTCAGATCCCGATCCAACGATCCAGACGCCACACCGCTTCGCTCCCGCGTGCGACCGGTCGATCTCGATCGGATGCTCCAGATCACCCCCGCGCCACACTGGAGTCTTCTTCCTCGGGCAGGCGCCACGCGCCCGCCTAATGCTGTCGTCCCTCGTGACACCCCTGGCCCACCACGACCACTGCCTTGGTGCCACGAGGACCGCCCGAGCCCCCATTATCTCCCGTGGCCACCCTCTGCCACTCTCCTCGCCCTTACTTCACCCCATTCCTTACTCATTGCCTCATTCTTCCCCAACCTCGGCCAAAAGTGCCTCCCGCACTGCCGCACCATCTTCGGCAAGCCCCGAGAGATTCCCTGGTTTTGGAGCATCTCCTAGGCTCCCTTATCCTTCTCCAAGCCTCGGTTGAAGCTCTACTTCACCCAAGTGCCGCCTCCACCAGGACCCCCAACGCGCCGCTGTGGGCTCTCATCGCCAGATCACCCTGGTCACTCCTCGTCGCTTTCCAAAGTCCGGTGAGCATCACGAAGGTCCCCTGAGCATTTAACAACCCTTCTAATGAAGCTCCTCGCCTTACCGCGTGTTCTCATCGTGCATGGTGCGCTACCGCCGCTTCTGGACTACGCCGTTGCGGAGAAGATGACCTTTGGTCCCCGCGCTAGACCGGAGACGTCGCAAGGGCCTGAGGAGTCCAGGGCCAGCGCCAGTCTTACCTTGGGAGGTCGCTACATCAAGCTCGCTGGGCACCCGTGCGCTCCAGGGCCAGCGCCAGTCTTACCTTGGGAGGTCGCTACATCAAGCTCGGCCGGCACCGTCGCATCCTCTCCTCAATCTCATAACCATGATCCCCGCATTCTCCTCCGCCAGCTTACACCTCCTAAAGGTAACCATGATCCCCGACATTCCATTTTGGCTTACTCCGGGCCAGTGCGCCGCGGCCTCACCGCCGACAGGCTCGGCGACCGCCGGCTCACCACCGCTCTGTTTGTCGGAAAACCGACATTCACTGTAGCTCTTAATTAGGCTAACTCGGTGATTAGCATTTAAGTGCATATCGTTGTCGAAAAATCCACTGATTAACGCATTAATGACTTCACTTGGGCCTATGACAGGTAGGCCCCACGACCGGTTATGTGGTAGTGTAAACTCATTTGGCGTGTTTGTCCTTAAGAAAAACGTATTCCTTATACACTAAAACCGGGAGTACGTATTTGTAATCGGAATGCGTATTTCCAAAAATACGTCTTCGATGTCATTCTCGGTTGAGCTAGTCTTTGTTGACCCAGTCAACTGTTGACTAGGGGTCCCACCCGTCATTCACTGCGGCTAGAATAGGATCGGTAAGAAAAGTAATAGTGCATTTAGAAAATGCCGAAATCATTTATTTGTTAACTGAAAAATACAATTAACTTCAAAATTTCATAACTAATTCATTTTAACTCCAAAAATAGTGAAACCACTTTTTTATTTTTCATTTTAGATCAACTTTATTATAAAATAGGTTTTAACCTTGTCACTATTCACAAAAACATATTTTGTGGAGAGTGCTCCAAAATTGAATTATTAATACATTATAAATTGCTAATAACTTTGAAAATTCATAACTAATTCATAAAAACTCCAAATGAGGTGAACCAAATTATTTTGGTAATGTAATAGTATTCTCTATCCATTTTTGTAATACTCATGTCCACCACTACTCTAGAAAATTTCGCGAAAGCTTTAGATGCGGTGAACAATGACAGATTCTATTTTTTTTTGGATTTTCCAAAAATTGAATTTCAAACTGTCATAAATTTTGCATAGAGCATCCAAATCAATTGATTCTTGTTGATAAATTCACCTAAAATCATGATCTACCTTCTGTGAATTTTTCATGATTTTTGGATGAATTTGAATTTTTGGGTCTTTTCCGTATTATTCGTTCTTATTGTGCTTTCGACTTCTTTCGGTAGGTTTCGACGATCCTATTGTATTCGAGAGTGATCTTCTGTAGCAATATAGTAATCCTCAGTAAGGTAAGCAGTTTGATCATGTTAATCCCAGTATTTTCAAGTCTAATATATTTATTTCAACTTGTATGTATGCATTGCTATTTTGTTGTTAAATTATGGTTTGATTAGTTGATCCTATAGTTGCATGCACTGTAGGTAAATGATTACTCTCTACTACCTGAGCCTAGGTTATTTGCTGTGATTAGAGTTCGTTGGATGCGCTCTTGTCACTTAGTAGATTACGAGTTAATATGTTTAGACATGCTTAGCTATCAGTAGTATTGTGCTATCATCGACTTAGTCGATGATCTTGATCACACAAATCTTATTATTACTCCATTATGTCCAACACCTTGTGCTTTGTTAATTTGTAAATCTAAAACTGAAAATAAAAATGTTTTAGACTTGGGCACATTGGTTTGATGGTGTGGTTATTGGGTGTGTGAATGGTGCCCGAGTCAACAAGGATCGAATTACTTGTGCCATTGATCCAAGCACTTTTGCGTGCTAACCACACGAGAGGGATATGAGACCTCTCTTGACTTAGTACTTTGGCGTGTGTTAGCTCCGGGTCGCAGGAGGTGGTTTGTGTGTTGTGTGAAAAAGGAACTGTGTGTTGTTGTTGGTTGTGCGGTGGTGGAGTTCCGGGTAGGTTCTCCACCTCGAGGGGCATCGTAGTTGTTCAAGGCTTTACCCGTGAGGGGTTGTTGACCGAGGCTTTACGATGACTCCGACACAACGTATGGGTTTCTATCCATATGGGCGACTCGTAGTTAATACATAATATTGGAAATGTCTCGTATGACTTAGCTGTGCTGGCATACCAAAGGAAGTGTGCTAAATCATGTGGCAAAAAGGCGGTCTGGCGTGTGGGTACATTGGTACACCCCTGCACGGTTAAATCTATTCGAATAACCTCGTCCTAGGTTATGGACAAGCTTGGTTATTTCCCACAAGAATTAGACTACAACCTTTAATTAAAACTTGACATGGGTGGTATGAATGGGTAATTCATACTATTGTTGTGGTGACTATTGGGTTAGTCACTTGCAGGATGTTGTTGTCATCTATTTATTGTTAATATGCTGTCATTTACTGTTATTTGAAGAATAAAAACATATTGTAAACTTGCTTTTAAAGGTACTACATTATTGCAAATAAAGATTGCTTTGTGCTGAAAATGAAACATACAGCCTCCACTTAAATAAGCTTGCATGTAGCTATGTATAGGTCTGTTACCCTACACGTAAGTCTTGTGGAGTACAATTTTTGTACTATTTGCTTTGCTTAAGTATTTGTTGCAAAGGAGGAAGGTAAGCCCTAAGGGTCTCACTTTTGTGAGATGTGCTGCGGGTTTGGCGACTAGCTTGGCGGTCCGGTTGGTTGCCATGTGGGTAAAGGCACACTAATTGGCTCTTTTGTTTATCGCCATCTTATGGCATTTCATTGCCTAATTAGTTAATTGTATGTCTTCTCACCTTTGTAATAACTCTACTATGTATGTCTTTTGATTTGTTAAGTGTTGCTTTGGTTCTATGTCTTGAATGGAATTGATGCATGACTTTTGTAAAGGGGTGTATATACTGCATTTCTGGGAAGTATACATATCTCGAAGACACGGGTTATTTTGTTTGTGATGCTAGGGTCAATTGGTGACTAAGCATTGCAAGCTTAATAAACCGGGGTCCTCACAAAGTTGGTATCAGAGCCATACTAACCATAGAAACCACTAGCTTAGTCGTCCTTATGATATTTTGAAAAACTTAGTTTCAAAATATCAAATGGTTTATGAAAACTTAAGTAAGTTCTCAGATTTTATTCCTTATCTATTTTAGATTGTTCGTCTCACCTTGTTCTCGTTTAAATTTTGAAAAGTTGTTTCCTCTCATCTCCTTTCCAAAGATAGTGCTACCGCTTAAATTCGGTTTTGGGGAATTCAATGAGTGTTGAGAATATGAAGTGTTGGCTGTCCTTTGATGAAGATTAGAAGCATTCGGAGTTGGAAAATTCGGCTTGGGGCTTAGATACAAAATCTGGACAGCAAGCACCTAGTTCTTCGATAGGGCTTAAAATGAGAGGATAATTCAACTAAAACTTGTGGGGTTTAAAAGGGTAAGATGTGATATTAGATAGCTAGGGTCTAACACACCCTAAGGTGATTTTTTTATCATGATCTTTAGATGCAATAAGACTTGAGTTACGTTCTGAAATTTTCTTCTCAAATAGATTACAAATAGATTACTCGTTTACTCAATACGAGTTAGTCGTACCAAGAAGTTGAATCTTGTGTCTTATGAGTTTTGCATTGGATCTTATGCCTTTTTGTAAATATTTGGAGTCCGTTTCCCAGCTGGTTATATGTTTATAATTGGGTTAGGGTAATATATCATTTCCCTAGTTGTTAGCTTGTCTTTTGCTACCTTTCGTCTCTAGTTTTCGGGTTTGTGTTGCTAACCCGCCTCAATGAAACAGGATGGCTGGACGAACACGCGACAGCCAGGGTCAGCCAGCTGGTTCGGATGAGGAGCTCCCACCTCCTCCAACCATGGCTGAGGTTCTCGCTCAGATTGAGCGGAATCGCATGGATCAGACAAGGATTCTAGAGGCGATTGCATTGAACACCTCCAACATTTCTGGTGCCTCTGGATCAGGAGGGGGAGGGGGCCACCATCAGAGGGGGACTCTTAGAGTTCCTTCGCACACAGCCACCTACCTTCTCGCGGTCCGAGGACCCACTTGATGCGGATGATTGATTGCGTCTTGTCGAGCAACCCAGCGCAGATCGAAGCGCACCAGATTCGAAGGGGTTTCAAAGAGGATTATACATGTTATACATCCAAGGAGGAAGGTTGTATATACATAGATTCACGGGCCAGGTGCTATGTCGGCTGCTCATGTTACCAAAAGGATTTATTCCATCCGTACTCAACCCTAACCTTATGTTCCTCGGTTCCGCACCGACCTCTTCGAAGCTCCGATCGAAGTTTCTCCACCGCGTAATCAGCAGGTGTCTTAGCTTTTCATCTCTCTTACGCTCCTCGAGTGCCAACGCAGCAATCTTGCCTCCTTTGGGTTCGCAAATAAACACTTCAAACGTGGGATTACAGTGATACCACAACATCTTAGCAGAGGTCCTTGCTTCACCTTAGCGATATTTTGACGCTTGTATCGGATGCTTTGCACACGGACATACATGCATGTCTGCATACTCTTTACTGTAGAGGATACAATCGTTCGGACATGCATGTATTCTTTCTACTTCCATTCCCAATGGGCAAATAACCTTCTTTGCTTGATAGGTGGTGTTTGGGCAACACGCTTCTCCTAAGGATGTCCGCTAGGAGACCTAACAACGCCGTGAAACTCTTATCGGACCAACTATTGCTTGCCTTCAATTTCAGCAGTTCAAGCACGGTTGACAACCTTGTGTATCCCGGCTTGCGGCCAGGAACAAAGGTCTCACCGAGTCCTCCCTTAAGCCCTCGAATTTATAAAACTCTCTCCCATCGTAGTTCTCTTACGCATCGCGTAGCATCCGATCCAGATTGTCATCGTGCCCCTATCCTCATCAAAAGCACACCACATCCGCAAATCGTTGACTTCCTCGGCGATGTCGTCATTATTAACTTCGTATAATCGCTCTTCACCGTGGATCGCTCCAACATGTATACCCTTTTTGAAACCCCTTCAATCAAGTGCACTTCGATCTGCGCGTTGTTAAACATCTTCGATTAACGCAATCAATGCACTGACAAGACACATAAGATTTATCCCTTCTTCAACATATCCTGCTCAGCGGCTCTTTTAAAAGCAACCACGCCATTAATGTACTCTTGACTCACACGGTTCACACCGTACATCCAGTTTCGATCCATCTACACTACGCATGTAACAAATTAGTGTCTAATTGATTAGCGATTAATTTATAGCAAACATAAAGGGTTATAGATCGTTACCCTCGAGCTCACGAAGAAAATGCCTAATATCTCTCGACAATCCTCGCCTTCTCCTCCCTTCCTCTCTCTGTGCAGACAATGTGCTTCCTATTTACCAAACATACTTAAATAGTTATATACAAGGAGAAACAATAACTCCCTAATAGAACGAAAATGTGCAATATAAACTCATTCTCCAACATTTGCATCTAAGGTTATTGAAAGAAAACTCTTCACTAGTTATGTACCACACGCGGTGGCATAGCGTAGCCATGCCTACGGCCACAACCATGATCCCTACCTCTCGACACCGATATCTATCTCAATTGAACAATCATGCAACCCAAATATAGGCATCATCTCATACTCTTCACTAGTTATGTACCACACGCGTGACTCAAAGAAGTATGTAATAAATCAATAGTAACAACACCATTCTCAATATTCACAGCTAGCATCTACACTATCTTTTCTCCTTTCTTTTAGTCAATGCATTAACACACAATAAAATGCCAAGTCCACAAGCATCTTCAAGCTCATACCAGGATTAGAGGAGGAGCCGCAGTTGGAGGAGCTAGGGCGGGAAGTGGCGCTGGAGCGGTAGAGACAAAGGGCGAGGCAAAGCGGCAAGGCGGCGGTAGTAGCGCGCAATGGACACAGCGGCAAGTCTGGCCGAGGATGTGTCGGCTCAATTTATATGAAGCCAGAAATCACGCACGGTTCTTATTGTGAACCGTGCGTGATAGTAATTATCACGCGGTTCTTAATAAGAACTGTCAGGAATTATCACAAACGGTTTATTAAGAACCGCTCAGCGATTTCTGATTATCACCGTTCTTAAATAGAACCGTCGTGATATTCCTGACGGTTCTTATTAAGAACCGCTCGTGATATTTATTATCACAAAGTGGTTCACAATAAGAACCGCTCGTGATAGGTCGACGGCTCGTGACAGACCCAACACAGACGGTTCCAAAGGAACCGTCTGTGATGGGCCGTCTGCTATTGCCTCTTTTGTAGTAGTGCATGCTGACAGTAGATTATACCAGAAGGTAATAACATCGTCAAGGGAGACGACGATATGTCAGATGTGGAATGTGCTTTCGATGAGGATAGGTCGCACGATGATAATCTGAATTAGATGCTACATGATGCAGAAGGGAACTATAGTGAGAGAGAGTTTGGTAAATTCGAGGCCTAATGCACTACTACAGAAAAAATCTTTACAAACGGTTCAAAAGCGTCATCATAAACGGTTTCGTGAGCCGTCTGAGTTTATGGGTCAGTAATGATATGAAGTCATCACATACGGTTTTCGAATCGTCTGTGATGTAGACTATCACAGCGGTTATTAACACAAAACCGTCTGTGATAGTTGACTATCATAAACGATTTGTAGATGAAACCGTCTGTGATAGTTGACTATCATAAACGATTTGTAGATAAAACCATCTGTGATAGTTGGCTATCATAGACAATTTGTATATTAAACCATCTGTGATAGCTGATGTATCACAGACGGTTTCTAGATGAAACAATCTATGAGAGCTGATGTATCACTGATGGTATGTCCTAAGGAATCGTCTGTGATATTTTTTTGTATTGCTAAATTTATTTCTGTTTATTGGCTAGCCTCAGGAAATGCTAGCCATATGCCCTGTGAAACAAGCTGAAACACAACAAGTACTTGTATATATCCAATTCACATTCATTTCAGAAATAAGCACATCCAATTCACATTCATTTCAGAAACAAGCACATCTATTTCACAAATAAATTAACTAAAACTAACCATTCATGTACATTTACACACATGTACCATTAAGTTCAATCTACATTGTGGAACTTCCCATTTAGATTTATGACCTCACGGTTCAAGAATGACGCAAACTGTCATCAAATGTTTATGAGCTGGCCCTGTTCCAACGCAGTTGTATCGATGCTCACAACCTATCGCTAGGAAGATTAAATTCATGCATATATAAATTGATAAGTATGCTGTAATTATAGCAAGATTGACAAACCTAAGGATCAATGGTCATCGCGGAATCGACGAATAGTTCCAAGTTGTGGCAAACATACTATCCACAGATGTTGTAGGCCGACGGTTGCTGGTGGCACTGCAAAAATAGAATTTATTAGTTAGAGAGGCATCACTATGAAGTGTAATATATGATTAATGTGTAGTAGCGAATACTGGAAAATTTAAATCGTGTCATAGAATCCTTCCCTTGCATTTCCCTCCTTTAGCAAAGTACACGGCGAACGACCTACGTGATTCTGAGAAGTTAGCCATAGCCATTGCAAAGGAAGGAAGGACTACAATAGAGTTATCTATGGAGGAAATGTGTTTACCCGTCGATTAATTGTCCGACAATTGTAAAGTCGTGTTCGGCTCTCTTTAGAGAATCTAGGTATATTACCCTATTCCATTTTGGTATAATTACAATTAGAATCCAGTGGAACCTACATAGGTATGTCACCATGGTCATTAAATTTAAGTTCGTATTGCATATAAAGTACAAATCAACAAGTATAACCACTAGTGCAATACTTACTCCTGGTGTAGGGCAAAAGTATGAATTCCTTATCGCGGTGAGACAGCAATGACTCTGTCATGTAATCCTCAACGAATTTTGCATTATCCTTGATAGTTTGTAAGGGGACCAAGTGCGAGTCATGAAAACCTACCCGTGAATTCCTTAATTCAGCTTCAAAATCATGTGTATATATATATACAAAAGCAAGGAGTTAAATATAAGATGATGAGGACATCCCTCCTTCGGATACACGTACTACACAAGACCTTCCAGATTTGGGTGTTGGACTACAAGGTCCTATGACAAGAGCTAGAGCACGTGACTTAATCTATCAGGTAAAATCGTTTCTAGGGCTGAGTGTATTATTTGAGAACTCTATGATGCTGCCTAATGGAGATGATTTACTTGTACTCAGAAATCTAGGATTACAACCACTTCAAGAAGGCCTACGACCAGTTCAAGAAGGTCTACGACCACTTCAAGAAGGCCTACGACCAGTTCAAGAAGGTCCACGACCCGCCCGCAAGGCCTCGACCACTTCAAGAAGGCCTACGACTGGATGACTCGTTGGGAGCACTCTACGACCGAGAGAGGCGAGCACAAGACTCGTTGGACACAATCTATGACCAAAGATAGCATGGACTCCTCAAGACCACCCTAGGACCGATCCCACGACTAGATCTTCGACCGTAAATACGCGACACAAGGTGTCACGTCACCGCTTTGGAAACTAATAAGACTTTGTAAACGTGACGAGATCGGAGTCCGGTTGTGTACGCCTCATCCCACGGCCGCACAACCCTAGGTCGACCTCCTCACGTCGCCCTATATATATAAAGAGTCGCCATAGTTTAGAGGCGGGTTTTTCTTAGATTATTCTCGCCAATTGCGCTTTACGCGATTATCGGTTTGAGGAACCCCACTTGTAAACTTCATCCATATCCGCAATACAATTGATTGCATCTACCTTGTTCTTGTGAGTTGCTTCGATTGCTTGCGGAACCATAACCTTCGTGGTAAGGTCGATCGCGTGCAAGCGTGGTCGATAACGACAGCGCGGGTGTAGCGAATTGCGGTGACGATCCGCTGGTCGGAAGCCTCAAAGCGTCAACGTCCTCACGACGAACCAAATCGAACCTATCGGAAGATCGGGCCGCCGTGACTCATCATAAGATTTATCGATATTACGCGAATGTTGACGGTGATTGTACATACACTTACAATGTCCAGCATCGCATCAGTGAGGAGTCGAGGGTGTCAAGGTTGAAGAGAAAGAACAAGTCCTCGAAGGTCACCGTGCAGACAAAGTCTTGAACCACGTTGTTAAGATGGTCCATCTTGAACTTAACGTTCACACCCGAACATTGTTGCCCATCCGTCTTGTTGGTCTGTTCCTTTCTGAGCTTTGGTCAAATCCTTCCACGAATCGTAGGTAATGTTGACCCATTCCGGTGCAACTATTCTGACCATTCTCCAAAATGCACATGTTGCTCAGGGAGGATTGATTGGGGTCCCATACTAATCGACCTCCGTGATGGTAAATCAGCCCCCGGGCCTTTTCGATAATCCTCTTCGTCTACCATGCTTGGATATTCTAGAGGACGGCACATCAGACGCATGAGGCGACGATGACATAAAATGATTGGAAGACATCTTCACAAGAAATAGAAGTTCTGACACGCATAAACACATTATCATAAGATTCGATCTCTATGTATATGGGTATACACACTAATTAATTAATAATTGGGATATGTATGGAAGAAATTAGGAGGTGGCGTCGAGGATGGTGGCGATGAGCTTGGGGGAGGAGTTGCACCGGGCTCGAGGAGGAGGCGGCATCGAGGACGGTGGCAACAGGCGAGGGGAGGAGGGTGAGTTGAGAAAGTTAATCGTTTGAGTGGGAGGGCGCGGGCCAACCCTAGAGTCCGAATATAAATAGGGTTGGACATCACAGACGGGTTGTAAAGTAGAACCGTCTGTGATAAATAATACCACAAATGGTTCCAATACAT
Source organism: Hsuehochloa calcarea (assembly GCA_036346395.1). Classification (NCBI taxonomy): domain Eukaryota; kingdom Viridiplantae; phylum Streptophyta; class Magnoliopsida; order Poales; family Poaceae; genus Hsuehochloa; species Hsuehochloa calcarea. The sequence continues at coordinate 34,707,328 of CM070600.1, forward strand.
AATCGTTCTGTAATAGATTACGTATCACAGACGGCTTATAGATGAAATTATCTATGATATTGGATGTATCACAGACAACTTATCCTAAGGAACCTTCTGTGGTAGAATATGTATCACAAACGGTTTTTAGATGAAACCGTCTGTAATAGATTATCATAGATGATTTGTAGATGAAACCGTCCGTGATATTCTTTTGTATTGGTAAATCTAGTTCGGTTTATTGGCCAGCCTTAGGAAATACTAGCCATGCCCCCTGAAATAAGTAAAAATACAACAAGTACATGTATACATCCAATTCACATTCATTTCAGAAACAAGCACATCTATTTCACAATACAAATCAATTAACTCAAATGAACTAAAATTAAACATTCATAACATATACACAGATTGTTCAATCTTTAAAAATTAGCCCTTCATGATGATCGACGCGTATGTAGCTAGTTTCACCACGTTGTTCTTCCTCGACCGTTATGTCATTTCCGAAAGAAGGCAACTCGTCAAATTGATTATATTCTTCCTCGTCCAAGACATTCTCAACTCCAACAATCCTCCTTTTTCCATAAAGAACTATGTGGCGCTTCTTATTTGCCTGGTCAGCTACATAGAAGACTTGAACAACTTGGTTAGCGAGTACGAATGGTTCATCTTTGTATCCGACATGTTCGAGGTCCACGGTAGTGACATCATACTTGTCGACCTTCACCTGTGGGAGATGGACGCAAAGGCATCAAAACAAGGTCATCTTGAAAAGCATGTAGTCGAGCTCCTAAATCTCCTCTATGAGCCCATACTAGGAGCTCCTCAGCCCATCGGTACTGAACGCGTCTATGCGGACACCGTTGTTCTGGTTAGTGCTAATTATATCCTAAGCCTGCGTATAGAATGTGTACCCATTTATGTTGTATCCTTGCCATGTCAACATATCACTTGACGATCTCCTAGCAAGTCGCTCCTTCAACCATTGGTTGAACCGACTGTTGTGTTGTCTCTTCATCCAAACATCCGGCCTCTCCAGATTCTGTTGCCGAAGCACATCCATGTGCTGGTTGATATACATGGACACTTCAGTCATGTTTTGCAAGATCGTGAAATGGGCTTGAGCTTATGCATTCATATCTGGAGTGATTGCTTTCCTTTTGATGGTCCTAATACCGTCGAGCCTCCCCTCATGGCGAGATCGAGACACACCTATCGATTCGACTTGAGCTATGTAATCGACGCAGAACTCAATGACTTCTTCAGTTGCCAAACCTTCGACGATGCTGCCCTCCAGCCAAGATCGATTCTGTACATAGGACATGATAATTCCCATGAACCTCTTGAATGAGTACATGCTACATAGGAACACTGGCCCGCACATCTTTATTTCCCTCACAATGTGAACAATGAGATGGACCATAATATCGAAAAACACCAGAGGGAAATACATCTCAAGATCACATACAGTCGTCACCACCTCGTCTTGTAGAACATCTAGTCCTTCGGGATCGATGACCTTCTGAGCAGTTGTGTTAAATAAATAACACAGCCTCATGACTATCTCTCGGACCTTAATCAGCAAAATACTTCTAGTTGCAACAGGGAGCATCTGTGACATCAGCACATGACAATCATGAGACTTCGTGCCAATTAACTTCAAATCTTCCATCGAAACAAGTTTCTTCATGTTGTTGAAGTAACTGGAAGGAACTTTCACACCATGCAAGCACTGGCACAGTCTCAGTTCTCTCGGCCTTGGACAGAGTGTAATAAGCAGGGGAAGGTACGTTCGTCCTTTATCGGTCTTTGTCGGTGCTAACTCAGGTCTGATGTCCATATCAACCCAGTCAAGCTGTGCGTTGACACGATCCTTTGTTTTGTGACGAATGTTCAGTAAGAGACCAATCAAGCTGTCACATGCATTCTTCTCTACGTGTATGACGTCAATGCAGTGGTGAACTTCTAGGTGCTTCCAATAAGGTTAGTTCCAAAATATTGATCTCTTCTTCCAGATGTTCTTCTCACAGGTCCTCGATTTATGTCCCTTTCCGAGCACAACATCTAAATCGTTAACCATATCATATACCTCTTTTTCGCTTAAATGCCTTGGACCTGAACTGTCCTCCTTCTCTCCGTCGAATTATTTCTTCATCCTACGGTATGGGTGATCCCTCCGAAGGAACCTACGGTGACACATGTACACGGTTTTGCGTGAGTGCTTCGGCCACACACTCTCGGTATCATCTAAGCAGTGAGTACAGGCTTTGGCCCCTCTTGTACTCTGGTCCGATAGGTTAGCAAGGGCAGGATAATCATTTATCGTGTAGAACAACAAGGAGTGTAAAGTAAAGTTCTCTTGTTTGTACACATCCCAAACTTGTACCCCTTCAATCCATAGTATTTTTAGATCTTCAATCAATGGTGCTAGGTACATATCAATATCATTCTTAGGTTGCTTCGGCCCTTGGATAAGTATCGATAGAAAAATATACTTTCGCTTTATACACAACCAAGGAGGAATGTTATAGATACAGAGAGTCACGGGCCAAGTGCTATGTCGGCTGCTCATGTTACTGAAGGTCTTCATTCCATTTGTACTCAATCCAGACCTTATATTCCTAGGTTCTGCACCGAAGTCTGCAAACCTCCTATCGATGTTTCTCCACTAGGCGGAATCAGCAGAGTATCTTAGCTTTCTGTCATTCTTACGCTCCTCCGAGTGGTAATGTAGCAGTTTTGTATCCTTTGTGTTCCAAAAACCACTTCAAACGGGAATTACTGGAAGATACTACACCACCTTAGCAGCAGGTCCTTTCTTCACCTCAATTCCCTCACCGTCATTTGATTGATTCTTACGCTTGTATCGAGATGCGTTGCACACTGGGCATACATGCATATTTGCATACTCGCTACGATAGAGGATACAGACGTTCGGACGTGCATGTATTCTTTCTACTTCCATTCCCAATGGACAAAGAACCTTCATGGCTTTGTAGTTAGTTTTGGGAAACTTGTTTTCCTCCAGAAGTATGTCCACTAAGAGACCTAACATCGCTGTGAAACTCTTGCCGGACCAACCGTTGCTTGTCTTCAATTTCAGCAGTTCAAGCACGGATGACAACCTTGTGTATTCCGGCTTGCGGCCCAGGAACAAAGGTTTCTCCGAGTCCTCAATCAAGCCCTGGAATTTAACATACTCCCTCTTATCACAGTTCCCTTCTGCATCGTGAAGCATCTGATCCAGATTGTCATCGTGCAGCCTATCCAAATCGAAACCACAATCGACATCATCCGGCGGCATATCGTTGACTTCCTCGGCGATATCATTATTACTACTTTCATGTATAATCTAGTCTTCATCGGGACTGGTCCAATGTGTATAAACCTTTTTAAACCCCTTCGAATCAAGTGTGCTTCGATCTACACTCGGTTCTTAAAAAACTTCAGATTCTCGCAGTCAATGTATGGATAGTACATATATTCCACCCCTTATTCAACATATCCTCCTCGGCAGCTCTTGTAAAAGCAGACACACCATTAATATACTCTTCGCTCATATGGCTGCCAGCGTACATCCAGCTTCAGTCCATCTACGTGACGCATATAACAATTTGGTGTTAAATATTGAATTAATTAATTAGTATACTATAGATGCAACTTTTGATATGTCTTTTGAAATATGTATTTCTAATGAATTTAAAAAACAACAATGAACCTTAGGGTCAGGTTGTTCATCACAAACACATTATAGATAGCCCATGCCCAACTTCAGATGGTAAGAAGACAACACATGCAAAACAACACAGAAAGATGGATCTAAACCATCTTCAATTCTCTCTTTAATGATCTAAACCATCTTCAATTCACTCTCTTTACCAAGCTAGATCTATAATACAATGCAAGGAACAAATTACATACTAGTGAGCTTTGGCATCACTGCTAGAAGATTAGTGAATTTGGTAAACAACCCTTTGTTAATCATATATCTATATGACTCTTGTTGTTGGGCAGCATCTCTATGCTTCAGCACCCAACCCTATGCCCCAAGGTCCATAACCGTTATGATGACCTCGTCAAGTTAAACCAATGATTTGCATGTAAGTGTCAGACACAAACCCATCTAGTCAAGGAGTATTAATGGTACTCTGCTTTGGCAAGACCTACCATTAAACTACATTACTTTGGATGGTGCAGCTAATTGGGAGGGCATCAATTTAACTTAATATAATGAGAGGGAATTTTATTTCTACCATGTCAAAAGCTTTTAAGCAACTAAACACGCATAGAAATAAATGAACATGAATATAAGGGCATTCACAAACAATCAAATTGCATTGTGATATAGTATGACCCTTCCTCATGGTGATCTCCATCACCGAGCTTCCTATTCAACATGCCTCTAGGTGGCCAATTCCTCCAAGTACTCCCACTAAGCCATTACTCCTAACAGCACTAGTGATAAATTACAGGGAGTAAAGAAGCATCACAAGTCAACACGCAGGTCGTTATACAAATATAGACAACCTTTGGGCTGCAATAAACATGACACGCAGATCATGAACATCACACATATCCATGCATCTCATACATCATGGGTCATACTATTCACATCAATCTCTGCAAAAACGAGTTACACATAGAATCCAATTCTATCGGGCAACATGAACATATACGACGTATAACGTGCAGTACGATTACCCAGCACAGAAATCATCAGATTAATCAAATTAACCCTATTCCGAACAGGTCATTGCCTTGATACGATGACACACTGCGGCATACTCCTATGGCGGAAATCCGACCGGTAGGAGTATCATGCAATGTCGTCGTGAACAAGCGCAAAAACAACCGGTACTATCCGATCGTATCTCCGATTCGATCAACCACATTGATCTTCGTGTGCCCCAATGGATCTATGATCATTGTCTGCCCCGATAGCGGAAACCGACCGGTAGAGGCAAGTCGTGATACGACCATAAAAGCACGATCACGAAATAACGAATACAAACCCATCTTACCGCCAAAGCGCATGGACGATCTTATCGACCACCGCTAAAAAATGATCTGCTACCAGCAGAAACAGATATAGATCACATCTATAACTTCCACATATCACAATATGCATCTAATTCGAATCTAAAACTAGACGGGAAGGCTCTAATACCACTGAAAGGTTACGGGTAGGCACAACCAAGGAACCTCCGCAAGTAATAGATCACGAGATTACCGCTAGACGCGCCGACTCGTAGCGGAAGTAGAGTCGATGTAGCGAATAGATGCGGTCGTAGTCGTACTCGCCGCGTGACTGCTCCTCCGAGTAGTCATACTCGCTTCGCGTCTGCTCCTCCGAGTAGTCGAACTCGCCTCGTAAGTTCTCCTCCTGCTCCGGTGATCGTCACGAGTTGCGGATCGTCCTAGTGCTGATGCTTCGCAACAACACCTCCGAGTTATCCACACATACGGGGTTGGAACACCACGCACTGGTGTGCTAGCACCGGCAACGTGGTTGAGGATGGTGTGGCTATTAGGGTTTCGGGAGTTCTTCCAAAAACCTTGTTCACCCTATGCCACCGCCTCTCTTTATATAGGCATCCATGATGGGTCTCTTACTCGAGTCCCATTAGGAACTTATATCCTATACGAATTCGGATCACTATCCAAATCAAATCCCCAACCCCTTAAGTGTGCGGCCCTACAGGTTCTTGTACGATTGGTTGTGACTCTTTTCCGACCACTAGTCATCAGTGGCACCTAGCAGCATGTAACGATTTGTAACACCCCAGCCCAACACTGAGCCTAGAATGCCACCACACTACTCTTCCAACTAATAATTAACGACACACTATAATATTACCACAAGGAAACATCAATAAACATATCCATGGATAACAAAAGAACATGCATAACTATGGTTCAAACGACAATAAATAAGCAATGGGAATTATAACCAGGTAAATAATCCAAAATAGCATCAATCAATGAATCCAAATTAATAAAGCAAATAGTCTAGTCCAAACGATGTCCTAAACTTTATTCAACTTCTAACATGTCCAAGAGTAATCCAATTGTGAATGAAAAGGTTCTTATGGCAAATGATCATGTGTTGTCCAAGTGCTCTACTCGCTCTCAGTTACGGCATCCTCGAAGATCACCTAAAGACAACAATAGAGCAAGGGTGAGTCCACGACTCAAAGAAACACATCCATAAACAACGAACAATAATAAATCAACAAAGATTCAATAACTTCATTATCATCACAGTACTTCTATTTGATTCACATCCATTAATCTCATGTATCAATGCAATTCTAATCTATATGTCCACATGCACTTCTTTCACAGATATCGGTATAGCGTGAGTGAATGCTCGCGACAACATTCACTCTCAAGCCCGTTCCTCCTTAAGGATCGGGGACCTCCTCCACTCCCGTGGAGTTGTGATCATTCATGATCACCTTCTCTTATGCAAAGATGCTTATGTATGCAAACATGCAAACTCCATCATAAACATCATATCCAACTTTTCATCATGTCCATTAACAATATAAATCCATACCATTCCATTGCTTGCAATTAAACAAAATAAAAGCACAACAATAATGGTAATAGAAGATAAAGAAAGCGATGATCGATCATTGATCGCGTCTACCATGCACTTGCCTTTACTAGTTGCGACGCACAATTTGACTAGCAGATGGCAACAAGTACGACGCCTCTCCTACATTAAATACACAAATCTCAATACAAGCTACAGCATCATAAGAACAACAATCAATCGACATCGCTCCTACACGTCCCCCAATATACCACGTTACGCCGGTATCGAAAAGTTACCCATAGCTGTCCGGTTACTAAAAAGAGCGTAACTTTTGACTCAAAAGTCCGATCACCACAAACCACCCCATTCTGGATTCTTTATAAAATTCTCCACATTTTCTTAGATTACGAAGACTTCTAATTAAATCATCTAACCCTCCGTATTAAGCCCAGAAAGCCGATCTGTCCGCTTCGGAACACCAGTCTTACTAAATTCATAACTTTTGTTTTATCCAACCAAAATTCGCATTCTCAGATTCTACAGAACCATTGGGCAATTATCTACAACTTTCATGTAGATCAAAAACTCTAATTAAGCTATTTACTATTTTTAATCTACAGTCTACCAAAACAGCGCCGAAAGACGACAACCGCAAAAACAGCGGTCTTCCGAAAATCATATCTCGAAATCTACTTGTCCGATCGACATGATAAAATATGCTATAGAAAGATATCGAAATTATCTACAATTGTCGGACCCGGGAGTAACACCCCAGAATCCTCTGTGCATTTCTGAACTAGCCCCATGATCAGTAGTTAGTTCACACAGTAAACAGATATGGTAACATCCATAAATCGCACAACTTTATTAATAAATATCAGAGTTGATTACAAAAAGGCTTACAAGCCAACATTAAACAAACACAGCGGAAGACGAAGAAGTAATGGAGTCCAGTTGATCTGCCACAGGCAATCGACTGGGGTAGCGGCCTAGTCGTCGAGATCCGAAGTCCTTCTCCTCTGAAATTTATTTGCATGAGGCAAGGGTGAGCACAACTACCGTGCTCGCAAGTTACACCCAATAACAGAGTTAATGCATGTATGGATATATCAAAGGAAGGCTTATTGGTTGATTTTGCATAAAGCAATATTTTCTTTAAATATTTGTACTAAGTTCCAAAGCAGATATTTTATAACTAAAATTCATTTTACAAGTTCTCAAGTTTTATAGTAGGATAACCTCCATATGAAACATGGTGATGGATACCCTCCTATCACATGGCTAACCGCCTAATTTTACTGCAAGGATTAACCATCCTCAAATCATTTGCAAAAATCATTTTAAAACAAAATCAAAGTCTAACTTTGAGTGGCTTTGCTCAGCATGTCCATGACCGTGGACACGGCTATTCGAATAGTTTTACACTCTGCAGAGGTTGTACAACTTTACCCACAAGAGATAATCAACTTTTAATGTCCGTCTGACACACTTCCGTAGGTGTGCGACTAAGTGATTATCACGAGACCTTTACAATGCGTCATTCCAAAGTAGTCATGCCCGCTAAGGTTTCACTTCCTTTGGATTAACCATCCGCTAGAAGCCCCTCTTGCCGCTAAGGTTTCACTTCCATTGGGTTAACCACCACGGAAACCCCTCTTGCACCAAGTGGGAATACTGTCTAACCGAAACCCACACACCAAAATGGCACAACTAACAATGGAACGTTGCAAATTATTCAGCCTAGCCTGTCCCATTCCAGACTTGTGGTAGTACGGTGGAGCTTTGCAAGATACGGCTCGAAGACCGGTCCTTAACTGACTTGGGCGACTTCCAAAATAACCACTGGGCCTCAAACCTACCCGGATTGAGCCCGTGCATAAACCTGCACCCACCAAGCATCCATTTCGCCCAAGTACAAACCAACTTTTCATTTTTGCTTTTCAAAGATATTTGCAAAATCTTCCATGACAAACCAATGCCATAGGGTTTTAAACAATAGTTGATTATTTGGCTAAAATTTCCCAATCTAAATATTTTTGGTCTAAGCATGTCTTTGCATAATTTTTCTCAAAATGTTCTAGTCATACTATTGCATAAATTAGATTTTCATCTAATGTGTCAAGGTATGTTTGATTCAATAACAAAGTGGGCTATACAATGGTAATGGGAATAACTATAATTGAAAAACAGGTAATTAAATTACTTGAATATAAGTAAGCATGCAATAATAGTTTAAAACTGAAATTAAATAAATTTTAAATAATGGGATCAAATATGATCAAAGGTATAACTTGCCTTGCTTGGTTATATGTTATTCTCAAACGGTGTCGAAATCTGACTCTCTGAAGTCGTCGAAATCTATACGCGTACATAAGACAAATTCAAACAAAATTCAAATAAAATCCAAAAATTATAAAATAAATACTATAAGGAAGATATCTACTTTATATGAATATAGGAATTTGAATCGATGGAATCGGAGTTCGTATGAAGAAGAACGAATATCCGGAAGGTTGAAAGTCACATGAAAAGATTAAATTCCGAATTTCAGAATTTAAGATATTGATTTTTCCAAAGATAAAGAGGAAATATACACATGGTATGACGTGGCTATTGATTTGGAGAGAGAAAGTGAGGTGGCGTTTGGGTGGCAGCCATGTAGACTATGTGGTGATGTGGCGGTGACATGGCAATGATTTGGCGTACGTAGTGCGACATATGGTCTTTGAATTATTGCGAAATTCAAAATTTTGTTTGAATGGAAAGATAGATAATATTGAAAGGAACATGTAGGTAAAGGGTTCACGAATTACCCAACAGATGAAGAGATCGGCTCGACGGATTTCTCATGGGACTTGGGAAGAAGATGTGACCGGTGGTGAAAAAGTTAGTGAATCAAAATTCCACTTGAATAGAAATATGGAGAATCTCAATAGGAACTCACAAATAAATTTTGGTACATAGTAGATCAACGGATGAGGAGATCGGGCTCGCCGGAGTTCTCGCCGGAGTTGGAGAAGAAGACCGTCGGTGCTTTTGTGGCCGAGGTGAAACAATAGGTAAATCAAAATTCGGTTTGAATAGAAATGTAGAGAATCTCGAGATAAACTCACTGGTAAAATTTGACACACAACGGAGCACCGGATGGGGAGATCGGGCTCGCCGGAGTTGTCGCCGGAGTTGGAGAAGAAGAGCTAGCAGAGGGAGCTCCGGGAGGCTTTTTGCGAATCTGAGCGAGTTGGATGTGGGGAATGAGGAGGAGGGGCTACGGTTCAATTTATAGGCACAAAGGAGTAACGGTTTGACGGGAATTGCTCGCCGGAGTTATGACCGGATTTTTGGGCTGAATTTTTGGGCGTGTACTGTAGCAGCCGGAATATTCCGAGGAATATTCTTTTTTTTCAAAATTCGAAAATTATTAATTAAGTCCGAAAAAAGAGCAAATAAATTCCGAAAAATCCGAAACAAATCACAGGTATTAAACACCAGATTCTGGCAAATAAAATAATAAAAGTAAAAATAATAATTTTATTATTATACAGTAATTATTTTTATATTACTGAAAATTATTTTTAAACTTTAAAAATAGTAATATTGGTCTAAAAATTCTATAACTTTTTAGAGTAGTTCAATAGGGTATTTTTGTCTTAAATAAAATATTTTCAACAAAAATTTATCTTTTCCTTGCGAACGGAAATTCATTTTTAATTGCTAGATAATACAAAAATCAAATAGGGATTTTTAGAAAATAACAAACAGTGTTCAAAAATTCCAGAAAAATTTAGAGAAATTACTTTATTTATTTTGAACTTAATAAAAAATAATTACAAATTAAATTTATATTTATTTTTGTACAGTAAATATTATTTTTAATGAAATATAGGAAAAGCATTTTTAAATACCAGGAAATTCCAGAAATTAATTAAAACTTTATTTTTAAATTTAAATCCAATTAAATAGCAGAAAACTCAATAAATTTTATTTTTAACTTTTAGAATTTAGGAAATTCAAGAAAAGCAATAAATCTCTTTTAAATTTCACAAAATCAAATAAAATAATAACTTTATTAATTTTATTTTGGTAACAGAACTTTGGGATGTTACAACAATTAACTAGTAGATGAGATTTCCAAAATTTGCCATTACGATACCCGAATAAATCGTACAACAAAACAGCATAATAAATAGATCTATTAATCGGCACTTTGACTAAAAACTATAGAACCCTCTCTAATTAACCTCAATAATAATCTCTAATTAACAGCGTCTAGCAAACCAGAGGAAAACATGTATTTAAAACTAGCAAACCTCCACGCGAAGGCGGCAAAGAAACCGACAAACAACGCGGCAGATCCGGTAGCGATGAGTTCTGGTTAATTTGGATCGGCAGAAGAAGCACGCAATGCACGGCCAATCAATCAGATCGTGGCGATGCGGCGGCAAAGCACGAGAATCTATCGGCGATGTTTCGGTGGAAAAAGAAAATCAAGCGCGGCGGACATGCGCACTTCGGCGGCGGACAAAGCGCGTAAGACAAGAACGCATGCAAGCAGTTAGGCGATGCAATGAAGCGGCCTGCGAAGGCAAAGCGACGACACAGTGACGATCGGCAGCATCTCGGTCGATAGCAAGAAAGGCTAGGTAGGAAAGGCAAATACAAAGAGGAAAACGTCACAAGAAAACTTGTAGTAGCAGAAAAAATGCCCAGCGGCAAGCGCTTGGAAAAAAAAAAAACGAAGAAAAGAAAAGAAGGTCGCTAGGGTTTTCAAGAAAATCCAAGATCTATTTATATAGCTCATAAAAATTCGAAATAATCTATTTCTCACAAACTCTTTTATTTAATTACGCAAGCCCTTAAGACGATTTTATGTATACTATTCGATTAATTACGCTCAGGCCCTTAAGGCGTTATTATTAATATTAATATTATTTTTCGAGTATTACATTCTACTCCTTAACGAATTCGACCCCGAATTCTACTCGCCGTGCTACTCAAATAAAAACTACACTGCTGAATTTAAACAACAAAATAACACGTACCCGCCGTGAACAACTCCTGGTATTGCTCGCGCATGCGAGACTCCAACTCCCAAGTCGCCTCTCTCTCAGACTGATGCGTCCACAGCACCTTGACGTATACCAACGTCTTGTGCCTCAGCACTCGCTCCGACCTCTCTAAAATGCGCGCCGAACGCGACTCAACTGTGAGGTCTTGCTCAATAGTCAGCGGCTCTAATGAAATCTTATGCTCTGGATCTCTCAAAAACTTTCTCAGCATCGAGACGTGAAACACATTGTGAACTCCACGCATGGACTCAGGCAGGTCCAGGCGGTAAGCTAACTTCCCAATTCTTGCAATAATCGAGAACGGTCCAACATACCTCGGGCTAAGCTTTCCTTTGGTACCGAACCGAACAATGCCTTTAGTGGGAGACACTCTCAAGAGCACCTGGTCACCCACCGCAAACTCCAAGTCACGCCTCCTCAAGTCAGCATAACTTTTCGTCTACTGCAGCCGCTAATGATTACGCCTCACCATGGCCACGCTCAACGGTCTTGAATCGGTCCCGACCCAACGCCTTCTCTCCAATCGCATCCCAACAAAGTGGCGATCTGCACTTCCGCCCATAGAGAACCTCAAATGGCGCGCTCTAATCTTGGAATGGTAACTATTATTATAAGCAAACTCTGCAAGTGGCAACTGGTCCTCCCAACTACCCTTCCAAGACAAAACACAAGATCGCAACATGTCCTCCAAAGTCTGAATAGTACGCTCTGACTGCCCATCTGTCTGTGGGTGAAACGCTGTACTAAGGCGGAGCTATGTGCCCAATGCACTCTGCAGACTCTCCCGAACTTGAGACAAACTTGGCGTCCTCGCGAAATAATGGTCTTTGGCACACCATGCGTCTCACTATTTCACGCACATAAATAGGAGCTAGATCACTCGCTGAATTTGTCGTGCGAATAGGAATGAAGTGTGCAGATTTGATGAATCGATCCACCACTACCCAAACTGCATCCTTCCTCGCGCGAACGAGGTAACGCCACCACAAAGTCCATAGAGATATCATCCCAAGGCCACTGGGAACCTCCAAAGGTGCGCAACAACCTGCAGGGCGCTTGTGCTCGGCTTTCACTTGCGACAAACACCACAAGAAGCCACATAATTAGCAATGTCCACCTTCATTCTTTTCCACCAAAAATTACTTTCAGATCTCGATACATCTTAGTCTCACCAGATGAGCGATTATGCAGTGCGATGTGCCTCCCTCAAAATATCATCTTTGACCTCCGCCTTTTGTGGCACACAAAGACGGCCTTTAAACCTCAAAGTACCAGAATCATCCATACTGAAATCACTCTCTTTACCTCCATCCAGACGCTTCCTAACCTCCTGTAATAACCGGTCACTCTGTTGTGCTTCCCTTTGCGGCCCGAATAGCCGACTCCAGAATCAACTGTGTCTCAACAAGTGATGTGCCCGCATAACAATAAGATATTCCCATGCGATCAAAATCAGCAATGAGGCAATCTAGGGTATTGGGAGTCGCCTTGCGACTAAGAGCATCTGCAACAACATTGGCCTTGCCTGGATGATACTGAATAGTAAGATCATAATCCTTGATCAACTCCAACCATCTCCTTTGCCTCAAATTCAGATCATACGAGTGAAGATATATTTGAGACTCTTGTGATCTCGTGAAAATATCACAAGGCTCGCCAGATAGATAATGCCTCCAAATCTTGAGAGCAAAAACAACCGCAGACCAACTCCAAATCATGAGTGGGATAATTCTGCTCGTGCTTCTTTAACTGTCTCGACGCATAAGCAATCACCTTACCGTCTTGCATGAGAACGCAGCCAAGTCCCACTTGAGACGCATCTGAAAAGACTGTGAATCGCTTCCGGCTCGGGAAGAGTGAGAATAGGAGAGGTCACCAACTTTGTCCTTCAAAAGCGTAAATCTGCGCCACACTCATCACCCACTGGAATCTCACACCTTTTGAGTAAGTGAGACATCGGTTTGGCGATGATAGAAATCTGCACAAAACGCCGATAATAACCACCAATCCCAAGAAACCCTCACCTCCTTCACATTAGTCGGCCTCTTCCAATCCACCACCGTGGAGACCTTGCTAGGATCAACAAGAATACCACGAGGGTTAATCACATGACCCGAAAACCCACTTCAAATCCGAACTCACACTTCTTCAACTTAGCATAGAACTTGTGCTCTCTCAAGGTATCTAAAACCAGCCTCAAATGACGCTCATGATCCTCATTGGTCCTGGAATAGATAAGAATATCATCAATGAACACCACCACGAAATCATCTAGATACTCGCGTAACATGTTGTTCATGGTTTCCATAAAAATGGCAGGTGCATTAGTCAATCCAAAAGACATAACTTTATACTCATAATGCCCATACCTGGTGGAGAAAGCAGTCTTCTCTACATCCCTCCACGCACACGGATTTGATTATACCCTGACTGGAGATCAATCTTGGAGAACACTTGAGCTCCATTCAACCGATCAAACAAGTCCTCAATGCGGGGCAATGGATATTTGTTCTTGATTGTGACCGCATTAAGCGCACGATAATCAATACACATACGCCAACTCCCATCCTTCTTCTCAGTGAATAGAACAGGAGCTCCCCATGGCGATACACTACGCCTGATCAAACCTTTAGCCAACAAATCATCCAACTGCTTCTTCAACTCGTCCTGAAACGGACGTGCTAATCGATATGGAGACATCGAGATGGGACGAGTACCCGGAACAAGATCAATGCGAAACTCCACGTCTCGCGCAGGTGGCAAACCCGGAAGCTCAGCTGGGAACACATCTGGATAATCACTAACCACTGGAATCTCCTCAATCTGCGAAGCCACACTCGGTTTCTCAGCAAGAGCTAAAAGAAGCCCAGTTTTCACTGCACGCTGACCCGGGAACAGTCCGACCAACATCGAAAGAGAGCGCGGAGGCGCACTCCCCTGAAAAGTCAAAGTCTCCCCAGACGAGGTCTGCACAGAGACTGTTCTACAGAAACAAGATATCACGGCTCGATAAGAGTGCAACCAATCCATACCCAAGATAACGTCGAACGGCTCCATTTGAATAACTATCAAATTCGCCGTGAACTTCTCTCCATCAATGACAATAGAACACCCAGACAAGCAAAGAGAGCTAGCAATAATACCCCGTGAGAACTAACCAACACCGATCGAGAAATCCATCAGCATACTCAAGTTCGCTCTCCTAGCAAACGCCGACGAGACAAGCGAAAAGGTAGCCCTGAATCAAAAGGACTAAAGCATCAAGCGAATCCACAAGCAAAGTACTGCACCACGTCAGGGCGACCCGCGAACTCTGCGATAGGCATGGCGTACACTCGAGTGGCGCCATGGCGAAAGAAGACGACGGCGGGCGGCGGCGAGCCCGAACAATCTGCGTGGCGGTGCGGTAAAGCCGGTCGTGCAATCTGAGCGGTGCCCAAGGTGGCGGTGCCGATAGTACCTATTTGGGCGCCTAAGTGAAGGAAATGGCATCGCCGAGGAGCGATCATCATCCGAAAGATCCTCGGCGGGACCCATCAAGAAGAAGATGGCACAGCTCCCACTTGATCACGCTAAGCGGGTTACGGCGACACACCGCTCTTTGTGACCCGTCGGCCACACCGACGGCAATCTCCGTCCAAGTGCACTCAAGCAGCGGTGTCCATCACCGCACTTAAAGCAAAGCATGCCCCCCTACAGGGACAGACGAAGAGCCGAGTACCGCAAAGGACGAGGCGCCAAGAAGGAACGGCCTCGATCGCTTATACCGAAAGATCTGCGGTCCTCCTTGAATTTCTTGAAAGGTCGTTGAACGGACCCACTTCCTCACTAGAGCTCCTCTTCCGTCACCACGAAACTACCATCCACCGAGGCTTGTCGCCTTTGGTGAGCATCTCCAACTCCATGCCCCTAGCTTGCTCCACAACAGAGTGTAGTCACGGAGTGGAGTAGCTCCCAACACATGTCGGTACTCGAGGTGAGACCCCGACGGAACCTCTTGGCTTTACGAAGATCATCGTTAACTCTCAAGGGACGGCGAACTAAGTTGTTGAACTCGGCCTCATACTCAAGAATAGACCTCTTCCCTTGAGCAAAGGTCGTCAAGGCAACCTCCATCTTCTCAACAAATGAGTAGGGTAGAACTTCCCTTGAACCCGATCAACAAAGTCCTCCCAAGTGATCGACCTTGAGTGGCGGTCCTCGAAGACAACACGCCCTCCCACCAAATATCGCCTTGCCCTTTCAAATGAAAGGCTACAAACGGACCCTCGAGGTGAAGACATTTCTAAAGCTCCAAACCGCTCTCCATGTAACGCAACCATCCACGCTCGACCGGTGTGCCCGACCACAAGCGGATCCAACCTCAACCCCATCCACTCTCGAGTGACATCCGCGCCTCAGGAACCGGTGGATGAGCGACGGAGCAACAACGATGCCGCGAAGAACAGTGCCGGCGCTGCTGACGAAGAGCACGGATCTCTCCACCAACTCTCTCAAAGAAAGCGGGGTCTCATCTTGGACCACAACCGAGGCGGGTCAACAAAGAACCCCTCGGCATCGACTCAATCACACAGGAGGTGGCTCCACGGAACCTCGCCGCGCGCCCCGACCTCCACGCATCACGCCAACACGACCACGTCCTCTACCCCTCGGCATAGCTATCAACCACAATCAACAATACACAATGAGTTCAAAGCTCAAAATAAACTCATCCATCAATAAACAACATAACAGGCGTAAAACTATATTCGTACCTCTCTCTAACCTCATCAGGCACTAGTGTGTCAAATTTTAGGTTAGTTAACCATTAGCAAATTTTAGTTGATTTACCAAACTAAAACAAATTTTAACAATTTTAGTTTGCCTATGTTGTTAATCTATTCACCACGGACCTAAAGCCCGCTCTGATACCAACTGTAACACCCCAGCCCAACACTGAGCCTAGAATGCCACCACACTACTCTTCCAACTAATAATTAACGACACACTATAATATTACCACAAGGAAACATCAATAAACATATCCATGGATAACAAAAGAACATGCATAACTATGGTTCAAACGACAATAAATAAGCAATGGGAATTATAACCAGGTAAATAATCCAAAATAGCATCAATCAATGAATCCAAATTAATAAAGCAAATAGTCTAGTCCAAACGATGTCCTAAACTTTATTCAACTTCTAACATGTCCAAGAGTAATCCAATTGTGAATGAAAAGGTTCTTATGGCAAATGATCATGTGTTGTCCAAGTGCTCTACTCGCTCTCAGTTACGGCATCCTCGAAGATCACCTAAAGACAACAATAGAGCAAGGGTGAGTCCACGACTCAGCAAACACATCCATAAACAACGAACAATAATAAATCAACAGCATTCAATAACTTCATTATCATCACAGGTACTTCTATTTGATTCACATCCATTAATCTCATGTATCAATGCAATTCTAATCTATATGTCCACATGCACTTCTTTCGCGTATACCGGTATAGCGTGAGTGAATGCTCGCGACAACATTCACTCTCAAGCCCGTTCCTCCTTAAGGATCGGGGACCTCCTCCACTCCCGTGGAGTTGTGATCATTCATGATCACCTTCTCTTATGCAAAGATGCTTATGTATGCAAACATGCAAACTCCATCATAAACATCATATCCAACTTTTCATCATGTCCATTAACAATATAAATCCATACCATTCCATTGCTTGCAATTAAACAAAATAAAAGCACAACAATAATGGTAATAGAAGATAAAGAAAACAGTGATCGATCATTGATCGCTGTCTACCATGCACTTGCCTTTACTAGTTGCGACGCACAATTTGACTAGCAGATGGCAACAAGTACGACGCCTCTCCTACATTAAATACACAAATATCAATACAAGCTACAGCATCATAAGAACAACAATCAATCGACATCGCTCCTACACGTCCCCCAATATACCACGTTACGCCGGCATCGAAAAGTTACCCATAGCTGTCCGGTTACTAAAAAGAGCGTAAATTTTGACTCAAAAGTCCGATCACCACAAACCACCCCATTCTGGATTCTTTATAAAATTCTCCACATTTTCTTAGATTACGAAGACTTCTAATTAAATCATCTAACCCTCCGTATTAAGCCCAGAAAGCCGATCTGTCCGCTTCGGAACAGCAGTCTTACTAAATTCATAACTTTTGTTTTATCCAACCAAAATTCGCATTCTCAGATTCTACAGAACCATTGGGCAATTATCTACAACTTTCATGTAGATCAAAAACTCTAATTAAGCTATTTACTATTTTTAATCTACAGTCTACCAAAACAGCGCCGACAGACGACAACCGCAAAAACAGCGGTCTTCCGAAAATCATATCTCAAAATCTACTTGTCCGATCGACATGATAAAATATGCTATAGAAAGATATCGAAATTATATACAATTGACTAGTAGATGAGATTTCCAAAATTTGCCATTAAGATACCCGAATAAATCGTACAACAAAACAGCATAATAAATAGATCTATTAATCGGCACTTTGACTAAAAACTATAGAACTCTCTCTAATTAACCTCAATAATAATCTCTAATTAACAGCGTCTAGCAAACCAGAGGAAAACATGTATTTAAAACTAGCAAACCTCCACGCGGCGATGGCAAAGAAAGAAACCAAAGAACAACGCAGCGATCCAATAGCGATGAGTTCTGTTCGGTGGATCAAGAAGAAGAAGATGCCAAAGCGGCCGGCAATCACAGATCAGCGGCAGTGCAGCAGCAAGCACAGGAATCTATCGGCAGTGCTCTCGGCTGGAAAAGAAAATCAAGCGCAAAGAAGACATGCGAACTCGGCCAAAGACAAAGGCGCGGCACAAAGAACGCATGCGCGCGCGAGGCGGATGCAGCAAGCGCGCCAAGAAGATGCGACGATCGACAATGGCCTTTCGGTGATGTGCACGCTTGTTGAAGCAAAGAAAGCGAGGAAAGGCAGCAAGGCAAAAAGGAAAACTTCAAAGCGCAAAGAATACGAGAAAAAATGCTGGCGGCGCGGCTTGGAAAAAACAGAAGAAAAGAAAAGAAGGCTGCTAGGGTTTTCAAGAAAATCCAAGATCTATTTATATAGCTCATAAAAATTCCGAAATAATCTATTTCTCACAAACTCTTTTTATTTAATTACGCGCAAGCCCTTAAGACGATTTTATGTATACTATTCGATTAATTACGCTCCGACCCTTAAGACGTTATTATTAATATTAATATTATTTTTCAGAGTATTACACGATTCCCAAGTAAACAAAGAATATATCGAACGAACCTTAACGTAATACGATCTATGATCAGGTCCTCATCACTTATGATCAGTTCGTATCTCTATACGACCAATCTGTGATTACGTTCGACCAGTCTACGACCAGATCGCATCTCCAGACGACCAGTCCGTAACTGATCGAACTAAGTGACCAACTCATGCATTCTCCCTTTGCCTCACGATGTCTGTTTGAACTCCAGGTGAGATATGGTGTCATCCATGGACTGTTCAATACTTTCTCGATCGAGTGTCGGATAACTTCATGTGGTCGACACTTCGATCACTAGTGGCATGGCCATGCACTTTCTTTATCTGATCACCACGAGGGGCCCAGAGACATCTCTCCTGTTATGCAAGGAGGGGCAAATCCCATCTCGACCAGTCACATCCCTCTACATGTTTCATAGCATACCCGAAAGCTACCTTTATAACTACCCAGTTACGGAGTAGCGTTTGGTAACCCCTAAGAGTGCTATTACACATGTAGGGAACCATGTTGTTCTCAGGTCTAAGGATTATACATCATCATTACTTGAGACCAACTAATGACACATAGATTCATAACAATCTCAATAGTGTCTCAATGATGGGTCTATCCAGCTCCATGTTCTCTAACATGTGCTCACATTACTGATTCGATATCTCTACATCTATGACCGGTGAAACATGGCCATCAATCAATACATGTGTTGGTCGTAGAGTCACGGTTGTTCCGACCAGTGACATTCGACTAGGGATACATTTAGAATGATATCATACAAGTTAATGAGTTTCACCAACAAGTCACATACTCATTGATCTATAACTGATGATTCATTCAACGAACATGATAACATATTATCCAATATCATGAACATAAGGAAATATAATCATCTCTGTGATTGCCTCTAGGACATATTTCCAACAAATGGTTCTTAGCTGACAGTGAATCCGATAGGCCGGTCTTCCCTCGCCTCGTTGGTCTGTCATATATACCAGTCATGCAAAGTCTTGCAAGCCAAACTAGTGTTGCATAATATTGTGTGGGAGACCAACAACATTCCGAGGGAGAACGTCCCGGGCTTGTCAGGTGCCTTAATCTTCTTCGATTTGGCCTTAGCGTCTCGCGTGCTAGTTGTCTTCCTAAAAGCCAACTCGACAACCTTTTCTTGTTTCTTCGGTGCCATCTCCGCGGCCTTCTGAAGCGGCAATTTAGGGTCTAGGGCGATGTCCCTCTTGGGCCACTGGACAAAAGTATGCACGGCATCCTCTAGTGTTATGATGTCATTGTTCAGACGTTTCTCCAATGGGATGGAGATCAAGTTATAATGTACCATGTCCACCTGGACATTGGCTTAACCTTGCACCAGTTGGGCACCGTGCACCACTGTCTCTTCGTGGTATGGAAACGCTACCCCCCCCGCCCAGCCTCAACATGAATGGACCCAACCAGCACTTGGAGCCTGCGGGGACAATTAACTAAGGCGTCCTACAGGTCTATCTTTGGAGCATCCAGAGATGTACATTACCTGGATGAGGTCGATAGGTAACTAGGCGTCGCCAAATTCAGGAAGTGCAGGCGTGGATGCGATGCTACTCCAATGTTGAGGGGGACTAGATACCAAAATCTGGGGAGTGCCTTGCAGCCAGTTGTGGACTTGATTCATTTGTTCCTGCAATGCTGTTATCTTTGCTTGAAATTGTGCAGTAATCTATTCTTTAAACTCCGCTTTCTATTGTTCTTCACGCTCAGCCTTGGATCTCTTCCAACTCCTATACGCCTCAGAGTCATGTGGGAATCCATGCTTCCAAGGTACATAAACCCCAAGGCCCCGAGTGCGACTCGGGTGCTCCTTGTTTTCTAGGGCTGTGGATAGTATATCCTTCCCCCTGGCTGATTCGAAGGAGTCTTGAGATGATTCGGTACTCAATGTTTACTGCAGGAGGCCATCATGTTATATTAGGCCCTATGAAGTTATAGACTTATTAAAAACTAGGCAGTTCGACATATCTTACCATGCGTTGGCACACTTCCTCGTCTGCCGGGTTTGTGAAAGAGATGGCACCCGACAACGATGATCTGGATTGTCATCGTGCGACCTACCCCCATCGAAAGCACAATACACATCCGGCGGTATATCGTTGTTTCCCTCGACGATGTTACTACCTTCCGATATAATCTGCTCTTCACCGTGACTAGTTCAACATGTATACTCCTTTTTAAAACCCATTCGAATCAAGTGCCCTTCGATCTGCGTTGGGTTGGTAAACATCTTCAAATTATCGCAATCAATGCATGGACAATACATAAGTTTTATCCCCATCTTCAATATATCCTGCTGGCGGCTCTTCTAAAAGCAGACACGCCATCAATGTACTCTTCACTCACACGGTTCTCAACGTACCTCTAGCTTCGGTCCATCTGCGTACGCACGTAACAAATTATATATTAATGCACATAACTACACAATGCAGGGCAAGTCAATGTATATATACATGCTACTCAATCATTATTCTATATATTGTAAATCTTAACTGCCAATTAATAATATCTCCATGGATGATAAACCTATATTGTATAATGCATATAATTAGAAAATAAATACTAATCTTAGATCACCAAGAATAAATAGATCTACAAGCACACACTTGCAAATCTACTGTATTTAATTCTTCCAACGAACGCCTCAGCGCTGGTCACTTCCTTCAATGCAACCGCACGCACAGACGGTTCTGTCTAGAGTCACTATAGACAGATCTGTCTGAAGTCGATCGGGACAATCAGATATTTAATTACGCATATCACAGACCGTTCTTAAAAAGAAATGTCCGTGATACGTATCACAGACGGTTTTAAATAACAACCGTCTGTGAAACTGTATAGGTATCAGAGACGGTTCTTAACAAGAAACCGTCTGTGATATGCGCCTTTATATATGTGGTCGTCCACTCAGATCTAGATCTATATGTAGTGAGAAATATTTTTGATATATATGCGGCTGCTTTGAAGGAGGCGACGGTCAGCTCTGGGGCGCATTTGGTGAAAGAAATGCCATAAATTTTCAATTGTGCTTGTAGATCTATTTGTTCTTGGTAATCTAAGGTCAGTATTCCTTTGTCTCTGATGTGGCTGCTTTGAAGAAGACGGCGAGTACACCTTATAAGAAAGCAACTAAGTCCACCACGAAGCATGATCTTTTTTTCGGTTATCATCCACCCAGTATGAGGTGATGAGATGGTAGCCACAGCCTAGTTCATCGATCCTGACTCACTCTCCTGGCAAATTCACCAAGACCAGGACCAGTAACAAGATCTATTCCAAGAGAATACTAATGAAGTAAGAGTGTGCCAAGCTAGAATACAATCACGGTATGACCAACACCTGCAAGTTCAAGAAGCATGCATGGCTGCTAGTAGAGTTTGTCAGGTTTGATGAAGTAGGCCATGGCTGGGTGGATGATAACCGAAAAGAGATCATGCTTCAAGGTGGGCTTGGTTGCTTTCTTAGATGTACTTGCTGTCTTCTTCAAAGCAGCCGTACTTATCAAAGACGGATCTTGTTAATAACTATCTATGATACACATCACAAACGGTTCCAATTACAAACTGTCTATGATAAGTAAATATCACGGACGGTTCTAATTATAAACCATATGTGATAAGTAAATATCATGAGCATGTTCTTGTTAATAACAAATGCAGGATAATTATATATCACTGCACTATTTTAGTTTGAAACGGCTGTGATACGTATCACAGACGGTTTATCTCACTAAACCGCATGTGATATGCGGCTTTAAATATCTGGCCGTCCACTCACATCTAGATCTATATGTAGTGAGAAATGTCCGTGACATTCCAAGACCGTTGGTTCAGAACTGTTACCTGTAATACATATCATAGACGGTTCTTAACAAGAACCTTCTGTGATATGTGCCTTTAAATATCTAGTAGTCCCCTCAGAACTAGATCTATCTGTAGTGAGAAATATGACATATATATGGTTGTTTTTGGAACGAGGCTGTAGGACCGGAAAGGCGACTAGAGGGGGGTGAATAGACGCTTTCTCGATTTTTCGCCTTAATCAAATTCAACACGCACTTTTCTCCTATAGCTATGAAAGCTAAGAAGATTAGTAAATGCACAGAGGAAGCCTTGCGCTGAATCCGATTACCCCCTTAACCACAAGACTCAACAGAAAGAATTGATCTCAGGTAGACCGGTCTGACCGACTGCCAACGGGCGGTCTAAAAGCTGGCGGTCCGACTGACGGCCAACTAGCGGTCCGAATGGCTGGCGGTCTGACCGCCGGTATAAAATCAGTCGGACCGATTTAGTCCAGTAGCACTGCACAATGCCCAAATTCAAACGAAAATTGGTCCAACTTTTGATTCAAGCAATGAAACTTGACCAAACTTGGAGCACACCTCCCTAAGGATATCTGGGACCTATTCCTAGCGACGATCGTCTAGATCCACTTCAAAGAATTGATCTCTTTAGGTTTCACCAAAGAAGTGTACAAAACCTATAAATATAAAAAACTTGATCCAAAACTTGCTTGTGAGGGATTGAAGATTTAGATGGTTCTAGGAGTATTCCCACACATCATAACAAGGTAAATGAGGTCAAGAGACCAACCAAAAACAACCGGATCAAGGAAGCACCAAAATCATCAAAAGAGAGAAGAAAACATGTGAGACTTCATCCTTAAACAAACATCCATAGATCGATTGATTCAAGATGTTGCTTGTCAAAGCCACTCCCTCAAGGAGGACAAGAGCTCAATCAAAGAGCACACAAATAATTCTCTCTCTAAACCCAAGCCTCTCCTCTCCTCTCCAAACCCTAGAAAACTTAGGGTTTTCTGAAATGAATGCTTGGGGAGATTTTTTCCAACTCCCCCTTCTATTTATGGGAAGGCCTAGGGTTTCTATTGGGCTCCCATTAAGGCCCAATACAAATGGGACACACACACGCAAATCTGTTGAAGCAATCGCCTGCTTCACCACGTGTAGGTTGATCAGCGGCTCTCATCATGTCGGCAAGTCTCTCCTATCCGAATCCCATCAGAACCTTCAAGGCACTTGCACCTACTCCCGCACTGCTTGATCCAACCAGCTGCAACGAACTGTCCGCTCGAATCATCTTGTCCATTCTGCACCATGCTTGAGTCACACGACTCCACTCGACATCCATGATCGTTCTGGACCTCAGCTCTCCAAGCTTAGTCCCGATCCTCCTCGCCGTTGACGTCGTTGACCTACAAGCCACCTGCACAGTAATAGACAAAGAAATCGTCTCCGGGAACAAGTTCTTCACAACTTGACCCACATTACCTCAACAATGCAATATGCAACAATAAACCATTGAAACTTATACAATAGACACCATCGAAACACAACAATGCCAAAGTGGCCGAAGTTCAAGTGGAAGCCGGTCTGACTGCCATACCCACCGGTTGGACCGATTTCACGCCGGTCCGACCGACTTCATAACGCCGGTCCGACCACTCCAAATGACTTAGCCAAATTTTCAACTTGAAAATCCGAAACTCTCTGGAATTTTCAAATAAATAGAACTTTTGACTGGGAGCTCCAAAAATTATGTGACCACATCCAGGAGACTCCCCTCTCATGCCTACACAACCTATTTTTGGCCTAGCTCCAAAATCCATCATCAACTGTGGCCGGTCGGACCGGCAATGCCTGCCGGTCGGACTGCCACACGGCCGGTTTGACCGGCGGCTTGGCCGGTCGGACCATCTGTAACCTCACAGCACAGGAGCATTTCCGAAAATGCGAGATTTTGGAAACCAACAACGCCATTGCCAATTGACTCATCATCATAAGATCATGCACATATCCCCACGATATCCACAGAGGCGGCCGGCTCTGGGCGCGTTGGTGAAAAAAATAACTTATATTTTCAAGTGTGCTAGATCTGCTATTTGCTCCTGGTGATCTAAGGTTAGTATTCCTTTGTCTCTGATGCGACTGCTTTTGTTGGTAGTCATCCACGCAGCATGAGGAGGATAAGACAGTAGCCACACCAACTTCATCGATCAAGCCTGCAAGTTCAGGAAGCATGGCTGCCAGCAGAGCGCATGAAGAGGCTACGTTGCTAGCATTCCTCGAGACACAACTGTAGGCCCTGGATGTACCATGCACGCAACATGTAGAATCCTCCTCATGTTGCTTGGGCACATTCGAGGCATGCAGTTGTGTCTGGAGGAATGCCAGTGAAATTGTTTCTTCACGTGATCTCCTGGCAGCCATACTTCTTGGACTTGCAGGCCTGATGAAGTTGGCGTGTGTGGATTTCATGGGGATATGTTCCAGATCTTAGGATGATGTGATAATTGGCAATGGTGTTTACGGTTTGTCGTTTCACGTGTTTTCGACAAAGTTTCAGGCTTACTGGACAGGGGCGGTCCGACCGGTCCTAGCACGGCGGTCCGACCGGTCCCAAATCGGTCGGACCGGCCATGTGGGGCGGTCGGACCGGCGGTGACCTAAAAGTGGTCAAAACGTGCTGGGCCAAAAATAGGTGTTGTAGGCAAGTGAGGGGATCCCAATGCACTTGGTCTCATGATTTTTGGAGTCTTCAAGAAGAAGTTCTATTGGTTTAAGTTTCGTAAGGTTTGGTTTTGAGGGTATGAAATTCGGCTAAGTCTCAGGTGGCGGTCCGACCGCTCACAGGAGCGATCCGACCGCCATGGGGCGTCCGACCGCTCACCGAGCGGTCGGACCGGTATTCACTTGATCATCGGCCAACTTCGTGGCGATGTTGTTTTGTTAGGTCAAGTCATTGGTTCCATGGCATATGTTTTGCATGATGCATGTTTTGACTAACATGGGTCAAGTTGTGAAGAACTTGTTCCCGAATTCGTGTTTGCTTGTCTATGGTTGTGCAGTTGCTTGGTGGTCAACGACGGTCAACGGCGAGGAAGATCGGGACTAGACTTGGAGAGTTGAGGTCCGAACGATCGACGATGCGGGTGAGGTCAACGACTCAAGCGTGACACAAGATGGACAAGGGTGACCTATTGGCAAATCCATGATGCATGGTGAAGCGGTTTAGGTCAAAAGGTTAAAGACGGTGCTTTGCGAAGCGTGCGTGTGTGACCCGTTTGTTAGTGGGCCTTAACGGGAGCCCAAGAGAGTCAAACCCTAAGAGTTTTAGGCCTCCACTATAAATAGGAGGAGGTGGTGGCTGCACCCCTTCCTCTCTCGCCTTTTTATGTTTCAAAACCCTAATTGTCTTTAGGGGAGTTGAGGTGGAGGCTAGGGCTCTTGATGGTTTGTGGTGAATTTCGTGATCTTTGATTGTCCACTGATCCATGATGGTGTGGATGTAATCCAAAGATCAATCACGAAATCAATCTATGCAAGGTTTGCTTGAGATAAGTCTCTTTTCGTTCTTGCTTTCAATTTCGTGTTTTTAGGGCTTTCTTTGATCCGCGAGTTTGTGATTGATTCTTTCACGTGAATTAGCTTGCTGTGATATGTGTGAATCTATCTAGCATCATCTTGATCATCAATCACTCACGAACAAGCATTAGGATCAAGTTTTCGTTCTTGCCCGCTTTAGACCTTCGTTAATCAATTGACAATTGCTCAAGATCGTTCCAAGAATTATCATAATATTCAATTGGAATAGGTCCTCAATAGCATAGAGAAGGTGTGTGCAAAGTTTCGTGAAGTTTGGAGTTGAGAATCAAAAGTTAGACCTAATTGCAACTTCGTCATCGGGCTGATTTTATTGCTTCGATTGGTTCTCAGATCGCCGGTCCGATCATCGTCACCACCGGTCCGACCGATTTGGAGCGGTCCGACCGCCAATATAACAGCGTCCGACCGCCCGCAATCGGTCCGACCGGTTCAAGATCTGAGGTCGACCGCCAAGATTGTGTTGCTTTGATTCTTAGTTGATTATTGTCACATTGCTTAGGGTTTAATTGGATTCAATACTAGTCTTCCATTGATCGGTATATTGATCTTCATAGCTTTCTAATAGCTACCGGAGTGAAATTGTATTGAGTTCATAATTTTGAAAAAGTGAGCGTGCTCCTATTCACCCCCTCTAGTCGCCTTTACGGTCCAACAAGTGGTATCGAGCCCTGTTAGTTCAATCTTGATCTTAACCGGTCACCGAACTTTGGCGATGGATAAGTTTTCTACTAAACCGCATATCTTCGATGGGCACGACTATGCCTATTGGAAGAATCGTATGCAGTCTTTCTTGAGAGCGAGGACAAGCTATTTGGGATGTTGTTAGAGCCCGCTTGTTATTCCCGAAATTGCTACACATTCGTAATTCTTTTGGCTAACAATAATAAGGCTAAGAATCTTTTATATGGTGCACTTGGTAGACAAGAATATGATAGAATTTGCAATCTTTCAATCACAAGATGAAATTTGGAACACTCTCGAAACATATCATGAGGGTTCGTCCCAAATCAAAAGGTGCGCCAAACTCATTACAAGCGTGAATACAATAAATTCGAGATGCGTCCCGAGAGAGCATCGATGACATTTTCATCGCTTTAATAAAGTAATTAATCAAATGAAAGTCGTTGATATTGAATATTCTCAATCTGAAAATGCCACCCATCTCTTGGCCGCAATCAACACCAAGGAGTGGGAGATGAAGGCTACCGCTATAGAAGAAAATGTTGATCTTTCAAGTCTTACTTTAGAATTGCTTTATAGTAAACTCAAGACTCATGAAATTAAAAGAGTTGATCATCCCAAGAAAGATAATTTAGCTTTGGTAGCAGATCCTCTAAAAAGGCTTTTGATGACTCTTTTGAATCTTCTTCTCGGATTTTCATTTGCTTGTTTATCTGCTATTCATGAAGAGGAGCTTGAAAGTATTCTCAAACAGAGTTAGCTCTTCTTGCTAAAAAATTCACACGGGCCTACAATAATGTGAGAAACAAAAGAGAGGTGGTCCGTGACATGCTATGAATGTGGTGAGCTCAATCATATCCGCAAATTGCCCCAAGTGAAAGGTAAGAGCAATCATAAGGAAGGAAAGCCGACTTGGAAGAAGCCTCCTTTCAACAAATCAAGGTATGAGGCTAATAAGCTTGTGAAGGCCGCTCACCGGGTCCTTGCCGCTTTTGAGGATCAATCCTTGAGCGATGTGGATACTTGGGAGTGAGGAGGACAAGGAGGAGGAGATCCTCAAGGCAAAAGAAAGGGAAGGCCAAAGACTTCACCGGCATGTGCTTCATGGTCGACACGGACGACATTGATGATGATGAGGTATCTTTTTCTTATGATGAGCTTTCGCTAAATATGATTCTATAGTTGAGCAATTGCTTAGTCAAGATGAAGCGCTAGAATTTGTTATGACAAAAATAAGAAATTAGAGTCAAAGATTAACAAACTAAAAGTAGAGCTTAAAAATGCTAAGACTCTTGAACTCGATGAATGTTTATCTTGTCATGCTATGCACTTCGAAATTACCAAGTTACAATCTGCTCATAATAATTGCATACAACAACTTGAGAATGCTAGATCTGAACTAAATGAAATTAAAAGTGCTCCTTGTGAAAAATGTTTAGAATCTAGTAAATTGATTGCTTTTGATGTATTTGATTCTAGCCCTTGCACTTCATGTTTAGAAAAGAACGTGAAATCAAAGATATCTTAGAAGTCGCTAGAGTCAAATATGCTAAGCTTAAGGACAATATTGAAAATACTACTTGTGCTTCATGTTCCACTCTTAAGCTTGAAATTGCTTCGTATAAGGAGAAATCTATGAATAAAACTTGTGATGCTTGTGTTAACTTGAGAAAAGAAAATGCTTACCTTCATGATACATTAGAGAAATTTTCTAAAGGTAAGAAACAATTAAACATGATTCTTGACAAGTCTAAAACTCCTTATAAGAAGCAAGGTTTAGGATTCAATTCTTTTCAAGACAATTCAAACCCAAAAGTCATTCAAGTCTTGGAAAAAGGTTTAATTGAATTCAAAACCCAACCTGCAAAAACATCTTTTAAATCTGCAGGTTTTGCTCAACCTTGTATTAATTCAAATGGTGCTTCTTCTAGTGGTACCAAATACCATTGCACTTATTGCAAGAAAGGTGGGCATTTGATTGAATTCTGTTGGCGTAGGTTGAAAAATGATAGGAAAAATTTTGATAGAATTTCATTCATGCAACCTAGAGCTTCTATGAGACATGGTAACACTGAAAAGAATAAACCTGGATTAGGATTTTTCACTCATGCAAATCATTATGTTTCTAGATATCCTAATTCTAATGTTTATCAGATCAAGGTCCGACCATTTGGTGGTCACCGGCCCGACCGTTTTGGTCACGGCCCCGACCACAAAGACAACGCGGTCGAGACCGCCCATGGACAGTTCAAGTCTCATTTTAATTTAAACATTGCTCATAACCGAATGTTAGATGAAATCAAGGATAGTACTTCTGGTTTGTATACTCCTTGCAGACGTGTGTCTCAGTACTGGATTCCTAAATCTTGTTTATCTAACCCCAGTATTGAGACACATCGTTCTTTTGTTCCTTGATTTTCAGGATGAGTATAGCACACCGAGGAGATTTTGGGCCGAAGCTATTGCTACTGCTTGCCATATTGCAAATCGTGTCTTTTTGAGACCCTCTTTAGGCAAGACTCCTTATGAGCTTCGTTTTGGTAGAAAACCCTCTGTTTCGCACTTTCGAGTTTTTGGATCAAAATGTTTTATCCTTAAGACAGGCAATTTAGATAAATTTGAATCAAGAACTTTTGATGGGGTATTTCTGGGTTATCCTGCTCATTCGAGGGGTTTTCGAGTTTTTAATACTGAGACTAACATTATTCAGAGACTTGTAATGTCACTTTTGATGAGACTAGCCCCGAGCTAGATCAATTGCTCTGAGATGATTTACAGTGACAGAGCATTTTTGTGGAGGAAGATGAGGACGAAGCAAATGTCATTCCCTCATCTGTTCTTTGCCGAGGCGCCTATATTGATACAAGAACCCGCTACGTCTACTTCACCTTCGATTGAGGCTCTGCCAGCATCATCATCATCAGCCAGATACTGCAGAGGTCGAAGAAACGACATCTCACCCGGCGCCCACTTCGCATTCAGAGACAAGATCCTCCTAACAGATAATAGGTAACTTACATGAGCGAGTCACTCGCTCGGTATAATGATCCAAATCTCTACTCTCATTCGGCTTTTGTTGCTTCTTTTGAACCCCGCGATATATCACATGCTTTATCTGATTCTAGCTGGGTAAATGCCATGCATGAGGAGTTAGAGAATTTTGAAAAAACAAAGTTTGGAACCTAGTAGAACCTCCTAGTGGTCATAATGTTATAGGAACTCGTTGGGTGTTTAAGAATAAACAAGGTGAGGATGGTTACGTGGTTAGAAATAAGGCGATTGGTAGCTCGTGGTTTCACCAAGTTGAGGGGTTAGATTTTGATGAGACATTTGCTCTGTTGCTAGACTAGAAGCCATTCGCATTCTCGCTTGCATTTGTGCATCAAAAGGTTTTAAATTATATCGATGGATGTTAAAAGTGCCTTTTAAATGGTTTCATAGATGAGGAAGTGTATGTTAAGCAACCCCCTGGTTTTGAGGATCCTAAATATCCAAATCGTGTTTTCAAGCTATCTAAAGCATTGTATGGTCTTAAACAAGCCCCTAGAGCCTGGTATGATAGACTTAAGACCTTCTTGCTTAAAAATAATTTTGAGATGGGTAAAGTGGATAAAACTCTATTTATTCTTAGGCGTGAAATGACTTCTTGCTTGCTCAAATTTACGTGGATGATATTATTTTGGTGGTTCCTCTAATGCTCTTGTTTCGACTTTTCCGACACTATGTCTAGGGAATTTGAGATGAGTATGATGGGAGAGCTTAATTACTTTTGGGACTTCAAATCAAGCAATGCAAGGAAGGAACTTTCATCCATCGACGAAGTACACTAAAGATCTACTCAAACGCTTCAACATGGGTGACTGCAAGCCAATTTCCACTCCCATGGCAACCTCGACGGTGTTGGATCCAGATGAGGAAGGAGAAGTCGTGGATCAACGCGAGTACCGCAGCATGATCGGCTCCCTTCACGATTTGTGGCCTCGAGACCGGACATTCACTTCACGGTATGCCTTTGTGCAAGATTTCAGCGTCTCGAGAACTTCCCATCGCCAAGCCGTTAAGCGCATATTCGGTATTTACACTCTACCCTCTTATATGGCATTTGGTATTCTGCTCTTCACTTTGTCCATTAGAGGTTTTTCGATTCGATTTTGCGGGTGTCGGTGCTAGATAGGAAGAGTACCTCGAGCACTGTCACTTTCTAGGCACGCCTCTTGTATCTTGGTCTTCTAGAAAGCGGTCTTACATTGCACAATCCACTTCGAGGCGGAGTATGTAGTCTTTGCTAGTTCTCAGAGCTGATTTTGTGGATGACGCCCACTTTGAAAGATTATGGGTTAAACTTTGCTAGTGTTCCTCTTTTACGTGATAACACTTACGCTATTAATATTGCTAAAAACCCAATTGCAACATTCTAGGACTAAGCACATAGACATTCGCTTTCACTTCCTTAAAGATCATGTTGAAAAAGGTGATATTGTGATGCACTTCGTAGAGTCCGAAGCTCAATTGGCAGATATTCTTACCAAGCCTTTAGATCAAACCAGTTTTTCCTTTTTAAGAAGCGAGTTAGGGGTTATTTATCCTTATGGGTTGGTTTGAGGGGGAGTTCGATCTTTTCTGATCTTTCCTTGTTCTTTTGATCTTTTATTGTTCTTTTCGGACTTAGTGATCTTTTGAACTTTTTAGGTTTTTAGGCTTGTTAATTGCATCTCATTGTGTCATATTGCATTCATATGAAAAATCCAACAAGTGGTATAACAACAAGTGGTAACAACAAGTGGTTACAACAAGTTGTATGAAAAATCCAAAAAGATGCATTATAATATAAGATTTTCTGCTTATCTTTAAAAATTTGATGAAGCTTTGCCTATTACCCTTTAGAGCTTTTGTATTTCAATTCTTGCTCAATGTCATGTCTAGTTCTTTGACTTGCTAGAATTATCATGCTTTTACATGTGTAGCTAAGTCTTTGCTATATGAGCTAGAATCTTTTAAACAACTCAAACTAAGAAATTGCAATTTGTGGATGTTTTAGCGAGTTGCGCAATTAGTGCTCCTCTTGTGACATTGGCCCTGTCAGAATTGCTTTGTTAACTCTTTGATCTAAAATTGACCATTACTTGAGCTTTTGTGTTCTTGAGATTCTAGAAATGCTCTTGTGAAAAATGAAAATCAAGATTGTCTTATGCTTAAATTGTGCCAAACTATTCTTACGAGACTGCTTGTCAAATGACATGAACTTGGAGATAGTTTGATGAACCAGACGATCTCATGGGGACCGCTTGTCGAAATGACATGAACCTCAAGATTTGTCGCCCGTAGAAGCTTAGAAAGAGTTTGTGGATGGCTCCTAGTCCGGATCTTCTTTACTAAGATATACCTTTAATCAACTTTGGTCAAGCTTAGGATGAGTTTGTGGATGGCTCCTAGTCCGGGATCTTGTCACTAAGTTAGATCATTAGTCAACTTCAATATTCAATGCAAATGAGAAAAATGTTGACAAATGGGCGTTTACAAAATATTGAGCAAAATGATTCAATACGGGACTTGATTGACTCTTAATGTGGTCTTTGTTAGATTTTTGATCTCACTTTGACATTTTGACATGGCCAATTTCACTTTAGGATCCTGTTGATGAACTTGTTTGAATTTGAAGCGTTGCTTAAATTGATCAAATCTCGCTTTACTTTTGAGCCTTTGTGCTTAGCTTTGATATATATGTCTTACCATGATCTTGCTAGCGTGTCAGCTTGATATGTCTTTGTTTGTGCAATATTAGAGATACTAGCTTGTTCTTTTGGGTAATCTCCAAAGCTTCTTGTAATCAAAAATTGAAAAATACAAAAATTGAAGCCACCCATTGCACTTCATGCATATTCCTCTTTATGCTTCTTTTGTTTCTGCTTCTTTCTTTATTCTCTATTTGTTATCCCTGGATGAGAGGAAGGCGTGATTCCTTGATGAATCCATTGTCAAAGGGGGAGAAGATGTGTTAAATGAAAAGATATTTCTTTGGGAGAAGATGTGTAATATTTCTTTGCTACTCTTATTTGGAGAAGATGTGTTAATGAGAAGATTGGGGGAGAAGTTTATACAAAGGGAGAAACGAAAATTTGAAATTTGATGATCATAGTGAGGGGAGTTCTTGAGTTGCATTCTTATTGTCTTATTGAATATTCGAACTTGAATTGCATTCTTTTATCCTCACAATGATCATAGGTTAATTGAACAATTGTTCTTTCATATGGACCTTATGTGAGAATTTTGACCATTTTCTGGAAATCAAAGTTTTTATGCTTACTTTTGCCTTGTCTCACATGCCTATACTATTCTGATGCCAGCTTGGTCATTTTCATTGCTTTTTCTTGCTTATGGACCAAGTTGTGCCTTTGTGCGAAAACCTGCGAGTAAACTCGTTTTCAAACCTCTTACTTACATTTTTTGGATAATTGCCAATGTGTTCATCAAGGGGAGATTGTGGATTTCATGGGGATATGCTCCGGATCTTAGGATGATGTGACAATTGGCAATGGCGTTTACGGTTTGTCGTTTCACGCGCTTTCGACAAAGTTACTGAGCTTCTCGCTCGAGGCGGTCCGACCGGTCCCATATCGGTCGGACCAAGCCATCCGGGGCGATCGGACCGGCGATAACCAAAAGTGTTCAAATCGAGTGGGCCAAAAATAGGTGTTGTAGGCAAGTGAGGGATCCCAATGCACTTGGTCTCATAATTTTGGAGTCTCCAAGAAGAAGTTCTATTGGTTTAAGTTTCCGAAGGTTTGGTTTTTGAGGGTATGAAATTCGGCTAAGTCCTTGGTGGCGGTCCGACGGCTCATTGAGGAGCGGTCCGACCGCCATGGGGCGGTCCGACCGCTCACCCGGAGCGGTCGACCGAATTACTTGAACGTCGGCCAACTTCGTGGCGATGTTGATTTGTTAGGTCAAAGTCATTGGTTTCATGGCATATGATTTGCATGATGCATGTTTTGACTAACATGGGTCAAGTTGTGAAGAACTTGTTCCCAAATTCGTGTTTTCTTGTCTGTGGTTGTGCAGTAGCTTGGTGGTCAACGACGGTCAACGGCGAGGAGAATCGGGACTAGACTTGAAGAGTTGAGGTCCAGAACGATCGACGATGCCGGGTGAGGTCAACGACTCAAGCGTGACACAAGATGGACAAGGGTGACCTATTGGCAAATCCATGGCACATGGTGAAGCGGTTTAGGTCAAAAGTTAAAGACGGCGCTTCATGAAGCGTGCGTGTGTGACCCGCTTGTTAGTGGGCCTTAACGGGAGCCCAATTAAGTCAAACCCTAAGAGTTTTAGGCCTCCACTATAAATAGGAGGAGATGGTGGCTGCACCTCTCTCTCTCTCTCGCCTTTTATGTTTCAAAACCCTAATTGTCTTTAGGGGAGTTGAGGTGGAGGCTAGGGCTCTTGATGGTTTGTGGTGAATTTCGTGATCCTTGATTGTCTCATCGATCCATGATG
The DNA here is from genome assembly GCA_036346395.1 of Hsuehochloa calcarea. NCBI lineage: Eukaryota > Viridiplantae > Streptophyta > Magnoliopsida > Poales > Poaceae > Hsuehochloa > Hsuehochloa calcarea. Next base: position 34,741,814 of record CM070600.1, read on the forward strand.
GTGTGGATGTAATCCACTTCAATCACGAAATCAATCTATGCAAGGTTTGCTTGAGATAAGTCTCTTTTCGTTCTTGCTTTCAATTTGGTGATTTTAGGGCTTTCTTTGATCCGCGAGTTTGTGATTGATTCTTTCACGTGAATTAGCTTGCTGTGATATGTGTGAATCTATCTAGCATCATCTTGATCATCAATCTCTCACGAACAAGCTTTAGGATCAAGTTTTCGTTCTTGCCCGGTTTTAGACCTTCTGTTAATCAATTGACAATTGCTCAAGATCGTTCCAAGAATTATCATAATATTCGATTGGAATAGGTCCTCAATAGCATATAGAAGGTGTGTGCAAAGTTTCATAAAGATTGGAGTTGAGAATCAAAGTTTCACCTAATTGCAACTTCGTCATCGGCCGATTTTCTTATTGCAGATCGGTTACGAGTCGGCCGGTCAGACCGCCCGTCATCACCGGTCAGACCGATTTTGGAGCGGTCCGACCGCCAGCACAACGCCGGTCAGACCGCTCGGCAATCGGTTCGACCGGTTGAGTATAACGGTCAGACCGCCCGTGCTGTGAGTCTTGGTAATCTTAGTTGATTTTGTTATATTGCTTAGGGGTTTAATTGGATTCAATACTAGTCTTCCGCTGTACTGGTATATTGATCTTCATAGCTTTCTAATAGCTACTGGAGTTAAATGGTATTGAGTGCATAATTTGTGAAAAAGTGAGTGTGCTCCTATTCACCCCCCCCCCCTCTAGTCGCCTTTACGGTCCAACAGATTTTGATGAGACATTTGCTCCTGTTGCTAGACTAGAAGCCATTCGCATTCTGCTTGCATTTGCTGCATCAAAAGGTTTTAAATTATATCAGATGGATGTTAAAAGTGTCTTTTTAAATGGTTTCATAGATGAGGAAGTGTATGTTAAGCAACCCCCTGGTTTTGAGGATCCTAAATATCCAAATCGTGTTTTCAAGCTATCTAAAGCATTGTATGGTCTTAAACAAGCCCCTAGAGCCTGGTATGATAGACTTAAGACCTTCTTGCTTAAAAATAATTTTGAGATGGGTAAAGTGGATAAAACTCTATTTATTATTAGGCGTGGAAATGACTTCTTGCTTGCTCAAATTTACGTGGATGATATTATTTTTGGTATAACAACAAGTGGTAACAACAAGTGGTTACAACAAGTTGTATGAAAAATCCAAAAAGATGCATTATAATATAAGATTTTCTGCTTATCTTTAAAAATTTGATGAAGCTTTGCCTATTACCCTTTAGAGCTTTTGTATTTCAATTCTTGCTCAATGTCATGTCTAGTTCTTTGACTTGCTAGAATTATCATGCTTTTATATGTGTAGCTAAGTCTTTGCTATATGAGCTAGAACCTTTTAAACAACTCAAACTAAGAAATTGCAATTTGTGGATGTTTTAGCGAGTTGCGCAATTAGTGCTCCTCTTGTGACATTGGCCTGTCCGGAATTGCTTTGTTAGCTCTTTGATCTAAAATTGACCATTACTTGAGCTTTTGTGTTCTTGAGATTCTAAACTGCTCATGTGAAAATGAAAATCAAGATTGTCTTATGCTTAAATTGTGCCAAACTATTCTTACGAGATCGCTTGTCAAATGACATGAACTTGGAGATAGTTTGATGAACCAGACGATCTCATGGGGACCGCTTGTCGAAATGACATGAACCTCAAGATTTGTCGCCTTAGAAGCTTAGAAAGAGTTTGTGGATGGCTCCTAGTCCGGATCTTCTTTACTAAGATATACCTTTAATCAACTTTTGGTCGAAGCTTAGAATGAGTTTGTGGATGGCTCCTAGTCCAGGATCTTGTCACTAAGTTAGATCATTAGTAAACTTCAATATTCAATGCAAATGAGAAAAATGTTGAAAAATGGGCGCTTACAAAATATTGAGCAAAATGATTCAATATGGGACTTGATTGACTCTTAATGTGGTCTTTGTTAGATTTTTGATCTCACTTTGACATTTTGACATGGCCAATTTCACTTTAGGATCCTGTTGATGAACTTGTTTGAATTTGAAGCGTTGCTTAAATTGATCAAATCTCTCGCTTTACTTTTGATCCTTTGTGCTTAGCTTTGATATATATGTCTTACCATGATCTTGCTAATATTTGCCGGCTTGATATGCTGTTTATGCAATATTAGAGATACTAGCTTGTTCTTTTGGGTAATCTCCAAAGCTTCTTGTAATCAAAAATTGAAAAATACAAAAATTGAAGCCACTCCATTGCATTTCATGCATATTCCTCTTTATGCTTCTTTTGTTTCTGCTTCTTCCTTTATTCTATATTTATCATCTCTGGATGAGAGGAAGGTGTGATTCCTTGATGAATCCATTGTCAAAGGGGGAGAAGATGTGTTAAATGAGAATATATTTCTTTGCTGGGGGAGAAGTTGTTGGGGGAGAAACTGAAAATTTGAAATTTGAGGATCATAGTGAGGGGGAGTTCTTGAGTTGCATTCTTATTGTCTTATTGAATATTCTGAACTTGAATTGCATTCTTTTATACTCACAATGATCATAGGTCAATTGAACAATTGTTCTTTCATATGGACCTCATGTGAGAATTTTGACCCTTTTTTGGAAATCAAAGTTTTTATGCTTTCTGTTACCTTGTCTCACATGCCTATACTATTCTGATGCCAGCTTGGTCATTTTCATTGCTTTTTCTTGCTTATGGACCAAGTTGTGCCTTTGTCTAAAAACCGCGAGTAAACTCGTTTTCAAACCTCTTACTTACATTTTCCTCGATAATTGCCAATGTGTTCATCAAGGGGAGATTGTGGATTTCATGGGGATATGTTCGGATCTTAGGATGATGTGACAATTGGCAATGGTGTTTACGGTTTGTCGTTTCACGTGTTTTCGACAAAGTTTCAAAGCTTCTTGATGCGGGCGGTCCGACCGGTCCTAGCATCAATGATCGTCCGATCGTCCCAAATCGGTCGGACCAAGCCATGTGGGGCGGTCGGACGGCGGTGACCTAAAAGTGGTCAAAACGTCTTTGGGCCAAAAATAGGTGTTGTAGGCAAGTGAGGGATCCCAATGCACTTGGTCTCATGATTTTGGAGTCTTGATAAGTTCTATTGGATTTAAGTTTCGAAGGTTTCGGTTTTGAGGTATGAAATTCGCTAAGTCCACGGTGGCGGTCCGACCGCTCACGAGGAGCGGTCCGACCGACCATAGATGTCCGACCGGCCACTCACTGAGCGGTCGGACCGTATTCACTTGATCATCGGCCAACCGTGGCGATCTTTGTTTTGTTAGGTCAAGTACATGGGTTCCATGGCATATGTTTTGCATGATGCATGTTTTGACTAACATGGGTCAAGTTGTGAAGAACTTGTTCCCGAATTCGTGTTTGCTTGTCTATGGTTGTGCAGGTTGCTTGGTGGTCAACGACGAGGAAGATCGGGACTAGACTTGGAGAGTTGAGGTCCAGAACGATTGACGATGCCAGGTGAGGTCAACGACTCAAGCGTGACACAAGATGGACAAGGGTGACCTATTGGCAAATCCATGACGCATGGTGAAGCGGTTTAGGTCAAAAGGTTAAAGACGGCGCTTTGCGAAGCGTGCGTGTGTGACCCGTTTGTTAGTGGGCCTTAACGGGAGCCCAAGAGAGTCAAACCCTAAGAGTTTTAGGCCTCCACTATAAATAGGAGGAGGTGGTGGCTGCACCCCTTCCTCTCTCGCCTTTTTATGTTTCAAAACCCTAATTGTCTTTAGGGGAGTTGAGGTGGAGGCTAGGGCTCTTGATGGTTTGTGGTGAATTTCGTGATCTCTGATTGTCCACTGATCCATGATGGTGTGGATGTAATCCAGCATCAATCACGAAATCAATCTATGCAAGGTTTGCTTGAGATAAGTCTCTTTTCGTTCTTGCTTTCAATTTCGTGTTTTAGGCTTTCTTTGATCCATGAGTTTGTGATTGATTCTTTCACGTGAATTAGCTTGCTGTGATATGTGTGAATCTATCTAGCATCATCTTGATCATCAATCACTCACGAACAAGCATTAGGATCAAGTTTTCGTTCTTGCCCGCTTTTAGACCTTCTCGTTAATCAATTGACAATTGCTCAAGATCGTTCCAAGAATTATCATAATATTCGATTGGAATAGGTCCTCAATAGCATAGAGAAGGTGTGTGCAAAGTTTCGTGAAGTTTGGAGTTGAGAATCAAAAGTTAGACCTAATTGCAACTTCGTCATCGGCCGATTTTATCTTGCTTTGATTGGTTCAGATCGCCGGTCCGACCGCCGTCACCACCGGTCCGACCGATTTGAGCGGTCCGACCGCCAAGATAACAATGGTCCGACCGCCTTGCAATCGGTCCGACCGATTCAATCTGAAGGTCGACCGCCAAGACTTGTGTTGCTTTGATTCTTCTTGATTATTGTCACATTGCTTAGGGGTTTAATTGATTCAATACTAGTCTTCCATTTGTCTTTGGTATATTGATCTTCATAGCTTTCTAATAGCTACCGGAGTGAAATTGTATTGAGTTCATAATTTGTGAAAAGTGAGCGTGCTCCTATTCACCCCCTCTAGTCGCTTTTTACGGTCCAACAAATATGGTCATTGTCTCATACTCTTCATCTTTGCGTGGGCGACAAAGAAAAAAACGTTTATCGAGAGATTTGTTCTTGTTAATAACCGTATGTGATAAACATCACAGACGGTTCTATTTACAAACCGTCTGTGGTAAATACACATCACAAACGGTTCTTGTTAATAACCGTCTGTGATAAATATACATCACTGACTGTTGTAGTTTATAACTGCCTGTGATACGTATCACAGACGGTTTATCCCACTAAACCACATGTGATAGTTCCTTCCATATCAAAAAATGTTCTGTCTTTCGGCTGCTAGCATCCGGAGTATCACTAAAAAATGGTTAATTTTACAAGTAGTTCAACACCTATGCAAAGAACTTAACGTACTTATGCCTAATCCTACAGTCGTCGCTGCAGAAGATGATGTAGTTGCCCCACCCTTTCGTCACGTCGCAGACGGTGCTCGTGCACCGGTGGCCATCCTCCGACAGCACCCACACCCGACCCACCTGCCCGGCCATCTTCCACATTTCCATCCGGACGCGTCGTGCCGATACCGGCACCGCTTGCACTCCTGGGGCTATCCTCTTGGCCGTCTGGCACCCGCCCGCCGGCTCACCCTCAACCTGGCTGATGTATTGCTTCGAAATGTCACGCATCTCACTGGCCATGTAGAGGAAGAGGCCAAGCACGTAGGTTGCGGCCTTGTGGCCGGCGACAGCCCCCTGTTCAAGGAACATGAGGCCACACTACATATCCTGGTACGAGAAGACGAGCGTGAGGCCAATAATGAAGCAGGCCTCCGGGTTGTCAACCCCAGCTAGGCGGTTGATGACTAGGAGGTAGCGGTCATTGTCCAGCCACTTCATTGACTCCTCCCACTCCAGCGCCATGCATCTCCCCACATCTCACTGCTTGGACGCCTTGTACATGGTCTTGCAACTGCAATATACACACACAATTCAAGACGTCAGAATTATTCTGTAAGAGAAAATGAAAATTAAGGCCAAATTAAGGGCGTTGTTGCTAGTCTGATTAGTGACATATTTCTTTAGTCAAATTAATAGGCAAACATGTATGCATGCATGGATTGGTTGCCACAACAAACAGTATAGTACGTGGCTTATAGGCAGCAAAGGTCAACCATGGGGTGAGGAGAGCTCGCGGCCACGAGGCCGACGATGTTGATGACGACATCATGAGGAAGATCGGCCATCGTCGATCTCCTAGCCTTGGTCCTCATCGTCACGCTCTGTGTGCTCACCACGGCACACGACGTTCGGTCTATGAGCTTTTAATACTGTAATGATCGCGTTTTTTTAACTCCACTGGTTGTTGATGGAGGGTGCGAAAGACATGATCATTCTTTTAAAATGTATCACAAATCGGGACGAATCATAACGTCGGCGCGCGAGACCAAGAAACGTATCATAACGTCGGTGCGCGAGACGAAGACACGCATCGCGCAGGAACCAAAAGGCTTAAACATCATGGGGGGTTCCAATTACAAACCGTCTGTGATAAATACACATCACAGATAGTTCCAATTACAAACGTCTATGATAAATACACATCACAGACAGTTCTTGTTAATAACTGTCTGTGATAAATAGTATATCACAGACGATTATTATTGAGGGCCGTCTGTGAAGTTTCCTCTATCACAGACGGTTATTGCTGAGAACCATCTGTGATAATGCACAGACGATTTTATTTAATAACCATATGTGACCTATGTGATTTTCACAGATGGTTATTATTAAGAACCATCTGTGAATTATCACAAATGGTTCTATTTACAGATCGTCTGTGATACTTACGTATCACAGACGGTTTTAAGGGAACCGTTTATGAAAATTACGTATCACCGTCTGTGATGAGTATAACACAGATAGTTCCAAAGGAACCTGATGAGGACATCACTTCTACTGATATGAACACTCCTCTTTCTACAACTTTGAATGATGTGCAAGGTCCAATTACCGGGGCACGTGCTGGTGAACTTATTTATTAGCTAAAATCGTTTCTAGGGCTAAGTGTATTATTTGAGAACTCTATGATGCCGCCTAGCCGAGTTGATTTACTTGTACTTAGGAATCTAGGACTACGACCAGTTCAAGAAGGCCTACGACCAGTTTCACCAGTACTCGGCGAGCCCAAGACTCGTTGGGAGCAATCTACGACCAGAGAAGCGAGCACAGTACGCGTTGGTCGCAATCTACAACCAGAGATAGCATGGACTCCTCAAGACCACCCAGGACGAGTCCTCGACTGTGTCTTCACCGAGAGATACGACACGAATAGTGAATAAGGTGCTGCGTCACCGTTTTGGCCTAATAGGGCCTTGTAAGCGTGTTAAGGTTGGAGTCCAGGTTGTGTACGCCTCTTCCCAAGTCCGAACAACCCTAGGTTGTGTAGTGATTGCGAGGGGTTTGATCTGTTCTGGTCAGAGCCTTCGGATCATCAACTTCGAGTTCTCAACAATTGACTTATCAGTACCTTTCGGAAGATCGGGCCATAGACACATCAAAACCATCTGTGATGAAGCGCACAGGATAGCCTGTTTTGTACTAGTGGTACAACCTTCCTCCTTGGTTGTGTATGAAGCGAAAGTACATTTTGATGTCACTACTTTTCTAAGGGCCGAAGCAACCTGGGAACGATATTGATGTGTACCTAGCACCATTACTAGAAGGTCTTGTGACACTGTGTAACGAAGGGGTACAGGTATAGGATGCGTACAAATGAGAGAATTTTACTTTACGCGCTACGTTGTTCTGCACCATCAATGATTTTTCCGCCCTTGGTAACCAGTCGGGGTTTAGTACAAAAGGAGCCAAAGCATGTCCGCACTACTTACATAATACCAAGGGTGTGTGGCCAAAAAAATCACACAAAACTATATACATGCGTCACCGTAGGTTCCTTCCCAAGTATCATCCAAACTGCAAGATGAAGAAATAATTCGACGGAAATAAGGAGCATGGTTAAGTGTCGGGACCCAAATATGCAAATCTGGACCCTCTGTGTATTCTGCACTAGTCCAGGATCACGCTAGTGCACACAGTGTCAACATTGATGAAATATCACATCCATACAACGAGTATAAGAATAAACGAGTACTTTAAATAACAAATAACTGTTGGGACCTTATGGTCGAGTGTTACATTTATTAAGCCATGCAAGGCTGACAATAAAGAAATAAACTGCAATGAAACGAAATAAACTCGGTGGCTCCCATCAATTTACCACGAGCAACCGATCGATCAAGACCCTAACGCTCAACCTTCAGAGAACTCCTCTTCAAAAGCAGGCGACGACTCCTCCACTTCAGTTGATTTGTTTAGCAAGAGTGAGTACACACCGTACTCGCAAGTCATACCACAGAATGCATTTATACATGATGGCTTATTCCAAAGGAATGGCTTCTGTGGTTATTTTGCGGAAATGCAACATTTGCAATTGAATACAAATAATAGATTGAAAGCGTAATTCAAAACAAATAGACAATAATAAGTTAACAATTGATTTCACAAAGGACACACAGTCTAATCAAGTTCTTTCACACAGCTGAACAAGTTATCTCACACAGCTGACCCTTCCCAATTGTTTTATGAAAAACTACCCTCGTGTGAAATTCCGAGCATGTCCATAACCGAGGACGCGCTATTCGAATAGATTGGTTTAAACACTCTGCAGAGGTTGTACACTTTACCCACACGATGAAACCAACCGGATCAGAGTTGATCACAACAAAACCTTTCAGAGACTTCATCTCAAACAATGACACTCCTGGTGTGCTTTACTGCCGTCCAATTTGTACACACAGCCCTTGGAACGACACACACCATTGGACAGGGATGCAGCGAACCGTCCCGCGATGTGACATATCACACCTCCAGCCCATCACATAGCTTAAATACAACTTTGAGTTGTCAATGTCAAGACTCCATAACTTACTAAGTTAGGCCCACCCATACTAGGCATGTGGTCGCATGCAAGAAGGCCCAGTTCAATGGCGCACAAAGTTAAGTCCTTAATTGACTAAGGCAAGACTTCCAGCTTTTTCCCAAATCACAAAGTTTATATCACATGATCCACCATTCACACAGAATCCACCACTTGCCTCAAGTATAAATCTTTTCCCACCTGTTGGTTAAGTGCAACACATGCCATCAACGAGTAACAACACACAAGACACACAGATTCATCACACGTTCCATAATCACTTAGTCAAATTTATAATTGCAACTCTCACATGAGATGATGACTCGTGGCATGGCTAAGCGATCTAATCGTATCTAACCAACCCACGTTGGTGCTACGATAATACCAACTAATAGTGAACCAACCTAGGGTGACAAAAGATCATGACATATAATAGACAAGGTGGCATAACAAATTGGATTAATAACTATCCCAAAAGCATTTAAATAAATACTTGAAATAGAATGCAATACATTGAAACAAAGTATTTTGAAAACTGGGTTCAAAATGATCAAAGGTATAACTTGCCTTGGAATAGATCTAGATATTGGTCTTGGTCTTGAGGTGCTCCTTCTTACGCAAAATTCCCAAGTATCGACGTCTACTCGCAAAACGAGACAAAAGAAAACAAAACAATTAAATAACAGAGGCAAAATAAACTCCAAAAATTAAATAAAATTCACCATTAAATAGATCTTAATTTTATATGAATTTACAAATTTGAATGGGCTCAATTGGACTTCGGATGCAAAAGATATGGGCTTTGGAAGATTGGAAAATCAATAAAACCCTAATTTGGATTTTCTCGAATTTCCGAATTAATTTTATAAAGGAAAATCGAATTATTGCGCAATGCTTGCGTCACCGGAAAAAGAATTTAATTAAAATCAGATCGACAGTGGGCCCCACTGTCGACCTCTCGGCTCACGGTGGACCAAATCCACCGAGCCGAGGGTAGTGGCGGCGGACGGCGCCACGCGCGGCAACGTGACGGGCACATGCGCGCGCCACCTCGGCCATTTGGCGCTGGCACCGTGGTCGCGACTGGCCGCCACGTCGGCGAAGGGAAACAGAGGGAAAACGGAGGCGGGTCTTCTCCGGCGACGGCGACGGCGGACGGCGCAGACCGCGGTGGCGGAGTAGCAAAATGGGTTGCCGGAGAGATAGCGAAGCTGCTGGGGTTGGCGGCGGGGCTTGAGAGGCGCTGACTCACCGGCGGCGGCGAAGGAGGCGGCGGCGGTGACGGACTCCCGTTGTCGGACGAGGCGGCAACGGCGAAGGAGGCAACAAGGAACGGCGAAGGCGGCAATGCTGGCTTCAGTTATTGCGCACTCGGAGGCGGTGGTTGCACGGCCAACGGAGCCCTGGAGACGGCGGAAGGCGGTGGTGACGAGGTTGCGGCCGGCGGCGGTCTTCTGGGCAATGCCGCGCAACGGAGACGAGGGCAAGGACGGCGACTCGGGGTTCTGGAGGAGGAGAGAGAGGCGAAGAGATTGGGGTGGGGTCGGGGCCTTTTTATAGACGGAGGAGGCGAATCCGAGGCGAAACGCGCGGCGGCAAAGGCGAAAGGGCGAGGCAGCGCGGGAAGAGTCCGTGGAGACGACGACGCCGACGCTGCATCGACGGCCAGCCCCCCGGCGAGAGAGGAAGGCGCAGCGTGGCGAAGTCTGGCGTCGATTTCAATCCAATGCGAGAGCGAGCGAGGCGAGGGCGGCTGCGATCGGCGGAGGTGGACACGCGGCGTCCATCCGAACGGGGAAGGCGGCGACGCACGGGAGTGGGCCGAGGCGAGCTGGCTGCGGTGGAATAGTGTTGGGCTTCGCCCAACATCATTCAAGGGTTTTCTTTTGATTTTTCTTTAAATAAATCCGAAAAATACAAATGGCTAATAAAAAAATAGCAAATGACTTTGGAAAAATTCCAGAAATTTCTATAAAATATATCCAAGCATGTAGAATCTAAATAAAATAATTTTGACAATTGTTGATGTTGGGATTAAGCACATTAAATCAATTTGTCCTTAAAGTCCATATTAAGCTTTTTAAATTAATATTCAAATAATTCCAAATGATGAATTTTCTTACTACCATTATTTAAAAGATTTTCAAGCTCTGAAAATAGGGATGTTACAAACCTCCCCCTTAAACGAATCTCGTCCCGAGATTCCTGGCTAGCTAGAGAAAAGGCTAGGAACTCGGTTTCAACTCTTCTTCACGTTCCCACGTTGCTTCTCCTTCCAGTGGTTACTCCACTTTGGACTTTGCGTAAACGAACAGTCTTGCTTCAGTGCGGCGCTCATGCGACATCCAAAATCTTGACAGTCGCTCTTTGTACGTGAGATCCTCCTTGATTCAATTGACTCCAACGGGTCGCTCTTCCGCACACGAAGACACTTCTTGGTGAGAGACATGAAAGACATCATGCACTCCACTAACGATCGTGGTAGCCCCAAGCTGTACGCAACTTCTCCACGGCGTTCCAAAATCTTGAATGGACCCACATACCTTGGAGCAAGCTTCCCTTTGGTGTGGAATCTCTTAACACCTCTGAGCGGAGTAACTCAAGATACACAAAATCCTCGGTTCAAAGTCGAGGTCACGACGACGATTATCGGCATAACTCTTTTGCTCGGTGGGCTATCTTTAACCTCTCTCGATCATAGCAACTTGTTCTTGACTTCTGAATAATATCGGCCCGAACACTACACGTTCATTTGTCTCGACCAATTCAACGGAGTTCTGCGAGCCGCGACCGCATGAGCTTCAAATGGTGACATCGCAAACCGGCTTGATAATCGTTGTTGTACGAGAATTCGCATACGGCAAACTTTTATCCCAATCGGTAGCATTAGCTAAGGCACGTGCTCTCAACATATCTTCTAATATCGGTTGACTCTTTCATCATCCATCATGCGTGGATGATAAGCGATCTTGAAATTCGATGAGTTCCTGGGCTTCATGTAGACTCGCGAAACGAGAGGTGAATTGAGATCCTCGATCGACACTATCTTCTTAGGCACACCGTGCGGTACGATTTTTGACATATACAATTCCGCCAAGCGGTCTCTCGAGTAAGTGGTTTTGATGGCAAGAAATGGGCAACCTTAGTCAAACGATCCACTATTACCCAAATCGAATCATAACTGATTGAGTCTTGGGTAGACCGTAATGAAATCCATACCGATCTCTTCCCACTTCCATTACGGTATCTTCGGCGGTTGTAGCAATCCTGCCGGCCTCGATGTTCGGCCTTTACTTTCGACACACGTCGCATAAGGCAACGAACTCGCGACGCCTCGCTTTAAATTTGGCCACCAAAACTTATTCTTAACATCCCGATACATCTTAGTGCTTCGGGGTGAATTGAATACTTAGAGTCATGGGCTTCCTTGTAATCGGTTGTCTTAAACCATTAATATCCGTACACGAATCGTCCATTGATCCACAATATATCCCGATCATCCACGGTGAAGTCTTTAAATTTTCCTTCGCCATCTTCTTCTTGAGGTCGGCAAACTCGTAATCCTTAGGTTGGGCTTCACGAATCTGCTTTCTCCGAGTAGACTGCACTTCCAAACCGGCCATAAATCCTCCGGAACAACTTCTAGTCAGTAGCTTCGGAATTCCTCACGAAGTTACGAACACAACTCTTTTACTTCGAGCATTGCGGTAGCTCTTACGACTCGGTGCATCTGCAACTACATTGGCCTTACCAGATGGTAATGGATTCCAAGATTATAATCCTTTATTAATTCCAACCATCTTCTCTGTCTCATGTTCAAATCGGTGAGTGAATATGTACTTGTGCTCTTATGATCGGTGTAGACTTCACAATGATTCTGATGAGATAATGACGCCAAATCTTCAAGGCATGCACTACACAGACTAGTTCCAAATCATGGGTAGGATAGTTCTCTTCATGAGGTCTTAATTGCCTTGGCGCATAAGCGACGCTCTTCCTTCTTGCATAAGGACACATCCTAATCCTTGACGCGAAGCATCACAAGAGATATCAAAATCCTTACTAATATCCCAAGAAAACTAGCATCAAGTGAAGTCAAACGTTTCTTCAATTCTTGAAAACTTTCTTCACAAGCTGGGGTCCAAATAAACTTCTTCTCTTTCTTCAACAATTGCGTAAGAGGTTTAGCAATCGTTGAGAATCCTTCAATGAAACGACGATAGTATCCCGCCATTCCCAAGAAACTACGAATTTGAGTAACCGTCTTGGGCTGTTCCCAATTCATTACAGCTTTAACCTTTAAGGTCAATCTACTCCTTCTACCGTCATTACATGACCGAGAAAATCAACTTTCTTCTTCCAAAAGTCACACTTGCTGAACTTGGCATACAACTGATGTCCTCTGAGCTTCTCTAGGATTAATCTCAAATGTTCTGTATGTTCTTCTTCTGACTTTGAGTATACCAAAATATCATCAATAAACACTACCACGAACTTATCCAAATATTCCATGAATACTTTGTTCATCATGTTCATGAAATAGGCAGGGGCATTAGTCAATCCAAAAGACATGACTAGAAATTCATAATGTCCATACCGGGTTGAGAAAGCGGTCTTTGGTACATCCTTAGGACAAATCTTCAACTGATGATAACCTGATCGCAGATCGATCTTAGAGAATACTCCGGCTCCTTTCATCTGGTCGAACAAATCATCTATTCTGGGCAATGGGTACTTGTTCTTGATGGTGACTTCGTTGAGAGAACGATAATCGATACACATTCTCATACTTCCATCTTTCTTCTTGACGAACAAAACATGTGCTCCCCATGGCGGCGAACTAGGTCTTACAAAACCTTTCTCCGAAGTTCTTCTATCCGCTTCTTCATTTCCACAAGTTCATCGACCAGCATCCGATAGGGTCTCTTGGAAATTGGTGCTGTTCCTGGCACTAGATCGATGACAAACTCAATGTCACGGTCCGGTGGCATTCCTGGTAACTCTTCTGGAAATACATCTGGGTAATCTCTGACTACAGGTACGTTTTCCAAAGAAACGTCTTCGATCGCTTACTACCAAATGTCCATCACGCATCGAGGTGGCTAGAAATTCAACTTTCTTTCTGTGGTATCCTCTATTGTTACGGCTCTTCGGCCACAATCTAGTACTGCTTTATGTTTGGATAACCAATCCATACCAAGGATGACATCTATGGTCTGAGTGTCTAGAACTATTAGGTTGGCTAGAAACTCAACTCCAGCTATGAGTAGCCTAGCTCCTAAACATCCAACTTTAGAACTTAGCTCTGCTCCAAAGTATCGGACTAACAGAGTATGCTTAAGATGTATAACTTCCAATTTGTTCTTAGTTGCAAAATTCGAAACAAACGAATGCGAAGCTCGAATCAAATGTAATCGATGCAGTCTTGAATTTACTAGGAACTTACCCAAGACAACGTCGGTGCTTCTTGGGCTCCTTCTAGAGTGGCGTGGTTGACACGGCCTCGACCATCGACGACGGTGCTCCTCCGATTGACCGGTAGCTTGAGAAGTTCCTTGATGGTTGCCTTGTATCGGCGTCTTGGCCGTGTGTTCCCAAGGTTGAAGCGTCTTCGAGTGATAGTCCCATTCTGCGACATCGGTTGGCGAAATGCCCCGGCCGACGATAGGTAAAGCAAACTCGTTGTATTCTCGTGGGTTGCTTCTTGGATTGGGGTTGGTAGTGCGGGGTTGCGAAATTCGAGCAATCGGGCGAGGTGCTTGAAGTTGGTGCGGTGGTGCGCGAGTCGTGGTGGAAAACGGCTAAATCTGCGGTGGAATCATTCTTGCCCTTAGCTGGGGTTGGTGACTTCCTTGCTGAGCCATTCTGCGCTTACGATGATCTTCCAATTCCTTACGCTTATCCTCTAGAATCAAAGCCTTGTTGATCAACTCTTGAAAATCAGGAAAGGTGTGGGCGATCAAGTTGACTTGAAGTCCAGAGTTCAATCCTTTCAGAAAACGACTCTGACGAGCCTTGTCAGTGGCGACATCTTCTGCAGCATATCGAGCAAGTTGAGAGAATTTGTTGAGGTAGTCGATCACTGACATTCCTCCTTGCTTGAGAGCACGGAATTCATCCTTCTTTAGATCCATGATTCCTTCTGGTACATGATACTGGCGAAAAGCAGTTGTGAACTCTTCCCAAGTAATGTCTTGCGGCGTTCCATGCGCTGCACAAAAGTTTTCCACAATTCGGCGGCAATGCCTTCCATCTGGTGAGAGGCGTACAGAACTTTTTCATGATCGCTGCATTGAGTGATCAGTAGTTTCCTCTCAATAACACGAAGCCAATCATCAGCTTCTACTGGTGAGACATGTCCAGAAAAGGTTGGTGGACGGGTCCTCATAAACTCCGCCAACTTGGATGATCCATTGTGACCATGAGCAACTGGGGCTCCATTGTGATGCTGATTGTTGTTGTTCTGATTATTCATAGCCTGCATCTGATTCATCATGGTGTACATCAGCTGGGTCTGAGCTGTCATGAATGCTCCAAAATTCTGCAGATCGACTGAAGGTGCTTGTGGTGGAATTGCTTCTCCGGGGATTTGCTCCCGTCCTTCTGACACTGGAGTATCGGAACCACTTGCAGCAGCTTGACGAGTCTGAACCATCTGGTGAATCTCAAGGGTTAGATAAGGTAGCAAGCACGAGATAAGTTGTAGAACTAAGCGGGGTAGGTAAAACCCAACAACATATTTTAAGAAAGCTCAACTGAAACTCTTATATTGATTAAGATAATAGTATGGCTTGCAACAAATGCCTAAGGGCCTTTGCAGCTCATACTTGCACACAAAAATAAGGACAAACTTAAGCACACAAAACTACCGCCTAAAGGGCGACTCAAGACACAAAACTGGCTAAGCCTGAAACAACGCGAACAGACTACTCAATCAAATAGCCTCCATGCCTTGACGGTGCTCCCTTTCTTGTAGACACGAAAGTGAGCTGGCATCCTCGCAAACTGATCCTGATGTCCCGGGGATGGTGCAATAGGAGCAGTGTCCACAGTGCAGTCTTCTTGGTGCTTCGCTCTGCTTGCCTCTGCTGGCTCTTACGGTTCAAACGGTCCATCGACTTCTTCTGGGTCTTCCTCTTCAGTGTCTTCTTCGTGTCGTCCATAAAGAGTTTCTTCTAATATGGCGATCCTTTCTTCAGCTCTCTGAAGAGTCTCATAGGTACACTCCAGCTCTGTGGCGGCTAACTCCAACGATTCTTCTTGAGCAGCGGCGAACTGGGCGAGATGCACGACGGTGGCGTTGTCTTCTCCCTCCGTAGACGGAAAACGTGCAGCAAGATCCACGTCTGATGTGCGGGGATGATAACGGAAAACTGTGTCACGAAGCTCTCGAGAGTAGATGTTGCAGATCCTCAGGATGGCAAGGCGTGAAGACTCCTGGATTGCTTCAATCCAAATACTCCTTCTAGCTGAGATGTGCAGTGGTTTGCTTGCCTTGGTGTGCTGCCTGGCGTAGACGGTCAAATGGCAGATCACTCCACGATCTCGGCCGTTCACAATCCAAGCACTGCCACGGTACAATGGACGATCGAACCCTCCAAGTACTTGTAGCAACTTCCAAAGCTCGGCAAGTCCTCCCTTGCGCTCTCCATAACTCAAGACGAGGCATCTGTCAAGATGGACAAGGATATGAAAACATCTTTAAAGCAATGGGAGAGAAAGAATTTCAGCAATAGTTGAGTCAAGAGAGACATGAGATGAGTTAAGGAGTTCAATTAATCTTGCAAGTAAATTTTGCTTTAGAAAATAGTTTGGACTCACTAAGAACGGCCAATCTAACTAGGGTCAAGACCTACGATCGATGGCTCGATACCACCTCTATCGGGACCCAAATATGCAAATCTGGACCCTCTGTGTATTCTCGCACTAGTCCAGATCACGCTAGTGCACACAAGTCAACATTGATGAAATATCACATCCATACAACGAGTATAAGAATAAACGAGTACTTTAAATAACAAATAACTGTTGGGACCTTATGGTCGAGTGTTACATTTATTAAGCCATGCAAGGTCGACAATAAAGAAATAAAGCTGCGTGAAGCGAAATAAACTCGGTGGCTCCCATCAATTTACCACGAGCAACCGATCGGATCAAGACCCTAACGTTCAACCTTCGTAGAACTCCTCTTCAAAAGCGGTGCGACTCCTCCACTTCGCTGATTTGTTTAGCAAGAGTGAGTACACACCGTACTCGCAAGTCATACCACGTAATGCATTTATACATGATGGCTTATTCCAAAGGAATGGCTTCTGTGGTTATTTTGCAGAAATGCAACATTTGCAATTGAATACAAATAATAGATTGAAAGCGTAATTCAAAACAAATAGACAATAATAAGTTAACAATTGATTTCACAAAGGACACACAGTCTAATCAAGTTCTTTCACACAACTGAACAAGTTATCTCACACAGCTGACCCTTCCCAATTGTTTTATGAAAAACTACCCTCGTGTGAAATTCAGAGCATGTCCATAACCGAGGCGGCTATTCGAATAGATTGGTTTAAACACTCTGCGGAGGTTGTACACTTTACCCACACGATGAAACCAACGGATCGAGTTGATCACAACAAAACCTTTCGAGACTTCATCTCAAACAATGACACTCTGGTGTGCTTTATCGCCGTCAATTTGTACACACCCTTGGAACGACACACACCATTGGGCGGGGATGCAATGAACCGTCCGCGATGTGACATATCACACCTCCAAATTTCATCACATAGCTTAAATACAACCTGAGTTGTCAATGTCAAGACTCCATAACTTACTAAGTTAGGCCCAGCCCATACTAGGCATGTGGTCGTACAGTAAGGCCCAGTTCAATGGCGCACAAAGTTAAGTCCTTAATTGACTAAGGCAAGACTTCCAGTTTTTCCCAAATCACAAAGTTTATATCACACAGATCCACCATTCACACAGAATCCACCACTTGCCTCAGTATAAATCTTTTCCCACCCTGTTGGTTAAGTGCAACACATGCCATCAACGAGTAACAGCACACAGCACACACAGATTCATCACACAGTTCCATAATCACTTAGTCAAATTTATAATTGCAACTCTCACATGAGATGATGACTCGTGGCATGGCTAAGCAGTCTAATCGTATCTAACCAACCCACGTTGGTGCTACGATAATACCAACTAATAGTGAACCAACCTAGGGTGACAAAAGATCATGACATATAATAGACAAGGTGGCATAACAAATTGGATTAATAACTATCCCAAAAGCATTTAAATAAATACTTGAAATAGAATGCAATACATTGAAACAAAGTATTTTGAAAACTGGGTTCAAAATGATCAAAGGTATAACTTGCCTTGGAATAGATCTAGATATTGGTCTTGGTCTTGAGGTGCTCCTTCTTCTGCAAAATTCCCCGAAGTATCGACGTCTACTCGCAAACGAGACAAAAGAAAACAAAACAATTAAATAACAGAGGCAAAATAAACTCCAAAAATTAAATAAAATTCACCATTAAATAGATCTTAATTTTATATGAATTTACAAATTTGAATGGGCTCAATTGGACTTCGGATGCAAAAGATATGGGCTTTGGAAGATTGGAAAATCAATAAAACCCTAATTTGGATTTTCTCGAATTTCCCGAATTAATTTTATAAAGGAAAATCGAATTATTGCGCAATGCTTGCGTCAGCCGGGAAAAAAGAATTTAATTAAAATCCGTACTGACAGGTGGGCCCCACCTGTCAGCCTCTCGGCTCACGGTGGACCAAATCCACCGAGCCGAGGGTGAGGGGTGGCGGTGGACAGCGCCACGCGGCAGCTGACGCGGGCACACGCAGGCGCCACCTCGGCTGGCGCGGCGGCCGTGGTCTTGACTGGCTGCCACGTCGGCCGGGAAACAGAGGGAAAACGGAGGCGGGTCTTCTCGGCGACAGCGACGGCGGACGGCGCCAAGACCCGCGTGGCGGAGTAGCAAAATGGGTTGCCGGAGAGATAGCGAAGGCTCATTTGGGTTGGCGGCGGGGCTTGAGAGGCGCGACTCACCGGCGCGCGGCGAAGGCGGCGGCGGTGAGCGGACTCCGTTGTCGGACGAGGCGGCAGCGGCGAAGGAGGCAGCCAAGGCGGCAATCTGGCTTCGGTTATGCGCTTTCGGGGCGGTGGTTGCACGCCAACGAGCCACAGAGCAGCGGAAGCGGTGGTAGCGAGTTGCGGCCGCGGCGGTCTTCAGGCAATGCCGCGCCGCGAGAGACGAGGGCAAGGCGGCGACTTCGGGGTTACGGAGGAGGAGAGAGAGCGAAGAGATTGGGGTGGGGTCGGGGCCTTTTATAGACGGAGGAGGGCGAATCCGAGGCAAAAAGCGGCGCGGCAAAGCGGAAAGGGCGGCGGCGCGGGAAGAGTCCGTGGAGACGACGACAGCCGACGCTGCATCGACGGCCCCACCATCAGCGAGTGAGGAAGATGCGCGCGGCGAGCTGTCGTCGATTTCAATCCAATGCCGAGAGCGAAGCGAGGCGAGGGCTACTGCGATCGGCGGAGGTGGACACGCGCGTCCATCCGAAAGGGAAGGCGGCGACAGCGGGGAGTGGGCCGAGGCGAGTAGGCTGCGGTGGAATAGTGTTGGGCTTCGGCCCAACATTGTTCCGAAGGGTTTTTCTTTTGATTTTTCTTTTAAATAAATCCAGAAAATACAAATGGCTAATAAAAAATAGCAAATGACTTTGGAAAAATTCCAGAAATTTCTATAAAATATATCCAAGCATGTAGAATCTAAATAAAATAATTTTGACAATTGTTGATGTTGGGATTAAGCACATTAAATCAATTTGTCCTTAAAGTCTATATTAAGCTTTTTAAATTAATATTCAAATAATTCCAAATGATGAATTTTCTTACTACCATTATTTAAAAGATTTTCAAGCTCTGAAAATAGGGATGTTACATTAAGCTCCAAGGGCTTTTAGAGGGAAAGAGGTATATGCAATGGTTAAGGATATCGATGTTGTGCTTTGAAAGGGACGTAAATTGAGGACCTGTCAGAAGAACATCTCGAAGAAGCGGTCATTTTTTTAGGACTTACCTTATTAGGAGCACTTAAATGTTTGCCAATGCATCGACATCATGCACGTGGAGAAGAATGTATGTGATAGCTATTAGTCTCTTGTAGAACATTCGTGACAAAATAATGGATGGCGTCGACACATGGTGTGACTTGGTTGATATGAACATAAGGACCGAGTTAGCACCAAAAGAGACCAATAAAGGACGAACGTACCTTCCCCCAGTTTGCTATACTCTGTCCAAGGTCGAGAGAAAAGAACTGTGCCAGAGCTTGCATGGTGTGAAAGTTCCGACCGGTTACTCCGCCAGCATGAAGAAACTTGTTTCTATACAAGATTTGAAATTAATTGGTATGAAGTCTCATGATTGTCATATGCTGATGACACAAATGTTTCCTGTTACAATTAGAAGTATTTTGCCGAACAAGGTTCGAATGGCAATCATGAGGCAGTGTAATTTATTTAACTCAATTGCTTAGACGGTCATCGATCTCGAAGGACTAGATGCTCTACAGGCTGAGGAGGTGACGACTCTATGTCATCTTGAGATGTATTTCCCTCCACTATTTTTCAATATCATGGTCCATCTGATTTGTTCACCTTGTGAAAGAGATAAAGATATGCGGCCTTGTGTTCCTACGTCATATGTACCCATTCGGGAGGTACATGGGAATTCTCAAGTCCTATGTACAGAATTGATCTCGGTCGGAGGTCAGCACCATCGAAGGTTATGCAACCGAAGAGGTCATTGAGTTTTGCGTCGAGCTGTCGACTAATGGCTCAGGTGGAACCGATGGGTGTGCCTCTATCTTGTCATGAGGGGAGTCTGAGGGTATCAGGACCATCAGAAGGAAAGCAATCACTGCCGATCTGGATAAGTACGCTCAATCCCATTTAACGGTCTTGCAACACATGACTGAAGTATTCCTGTACATCGACGAGCACAAAGACTTGGTACGCTAATATAATCCAGGCTGGTCCGATGTTTAAATCACGGGAGAGGAAAATCGTCTGTTCAAAGAATGGTTAAAGGTGTGATTCGCTAGGAGGTCATCAAGTGATGATACGCTGTGATGGTTCGCAAAAGGGCCAAAATTTACAATTGTGATATAATAATGATACGACATAAATGGGTATACATTTATACAACAGCTCAAGATAGGAAGAGCACAGTCCAGAATAGTGGTATCCGTATAGATGTATTTCACGAGCAGTTCAATGCCGCTGGGCCAAACATAATGAAATGTGGGTACTATAGGTTCGTACAGGAGATTTTGGAGATTGACTATGTAGTTTTTAAGATCCCCCCTATTTCGGTGCCACTGGGTCAAACTTTCATAGGGTGTGAAGGTCAACAAGTACGGCGTCACTACTACGGACCTCGAATATGTCGGATACAAGCACAAACCATTCTTACTCGCTAAGCAAGTTGTTCAAGTTTTTTATGTAAAGGACCCGACAAATAAGAACTGCTACATAGTTCTTCATGGAAAAAGAAGGATTATCGGAGTTGAGGTGGTCGTGGATGAAGAAGAGTACAATCAATTTGGCGAGTTGCCTCCTTTTGGAGATGGTATCAGGCTCGAGGAAGAACCCAGTGAGGAATCTAGCTACATGCACGTTGATCATCGTGAAGGGCTATTTTTTAAAGGAAATAGCCAAGTGGAATTGTTCAGTTGTAATTAAGAAACTTGGCATGTAATTAATAAATTATTTCATTATGACTGATTCAATAATTAAGAAATTATTCCATCTGTGATTCTATCTGCTTTCTTGTTTTCAGAGGGCATGGCTAGTATTTCCCGAGACTAGCCGAAAAATAGAATGTTTTTAGCAACAGAGGAACTATCACAGGTGGTTTAGTAAAACAAACCGTCTGTGATATACTTATCACAGACCGTTCCATAATAGAACCGTTTGTGATAAGTATCATAGACGGTTTCTATTATAGAACCGTCTGTGATATGTGGCTATATCATAGACTGTTTTATTATGGAACCGTCTGGGATATGCAGCCACATCACAGATGGTTCTATTATAGAACCGTCTATGATATCCCTTAGTAGGACTCTGCTAAGGTTTTGGCCCTTACTTCTCACTTGCCCGTCCCACTCCCCAGCGCCCTTAGCTCCTCACTCGCCCGCCCCCTCCCTGACGCGGACTGCGACGCTAACGCTAACGCTGACACTGACGCCGATGCCGCTCCTTCTCCCTAACCTCGACGCTGACACCACCCTTCTTCTCGTAGCTGTCGGTCCCTGCTGCTCCCCGACGCCACTCATCCCCGCTGCTTCTATGCATCCATCTCCCTGACGCCGTCGGTCCCTGCTACTCCCCAACGCCGCCCTGCTACTCCCCCGTCCTCCACGCTTGTATGTATTTCCTTGTACCTCATGGTTTACTGCTCGGTTACTGCTAGTACTCGGTGCTTCATTTTTTGAGACTGCGTCTTTTGACGCGCCTTGCCCAGTTCTACTCGGTGGCTTCGATTGCCATCTGCTTTGTGAGTTGTTTCTATTTACATGAGTGCTTTACTTTGCATATATGTGTTGTGCTTGTCTAAATCTGAATTTGGATTAATTCTAGTACTGGGAGATATTGCATTGTACTGTTGTGGGTTCAGTTTACTACTCAGTGATGATATTTGTCATATTGTGAAATTAAATTGATAACAAATCAGCCTTGAGCTGCTAGGATTGCTTACTGTTATTCTAATCCTGCTGTCCCTCTATTAGTCATTTGGCTTTCTCCTGTTAGCCGAGTGGCTCACGTTGCTGAAATTAGTGATCTGTTTATTCCATCAAGCGATTAATCCTCAATCTGCTGAATCAAGTGATTCTTTTGCACTGTTAATTGTATAACCATTTGTTGGCTGAAGGTAACTTTGCTATTTTAGATAACTCTTGACATAACCAGTAGAGCATTAAATTATGAGCTTATAATCTGATCCATTGTTATCATTTTTAATTAGTAAAGAATCTTGGAAAAAGTATTAAGAAAATCCAAGCTTGTATCTGTGGATATCGTGAGGATATGTGCACGATCTCAGGATGATTAGTCAATTGGCAATGGTTTTGTTGGTTTGCAATTTGTCGCGTTTTCGGGTTTGCTCCAGGGCTGTCAGGACACGGGCAGTCCGACCGGCCAGGTCGCCGGTCCGACCGGCCAGTGGGTAGGTCTGACCGGCAGTGCTTGCCGGTCCGACCGCCAAAAAGAAAAGTGGTTTTTGGAGCTGAGCCAAAAATAGGTTGTGTAGGCAAGTGAGGGGAGTCTCCTGGATGTGGTCACATTATTTTTGGAGCTCCCAACCAAAAGTTCTATTCAGTTGAAATTTCCAGAAGGTTTCAGAATTTCGAGCTGAAATTTTGGCTAAGTCTTTTCGGGCGGTCCGACCGCCGTTGTGGGATCAGTTCGACCGGCCTGGAATCGGTCAGACCGGCCTTGTGGGGCGATCTGACCGCCGATGACTTGAGACTTGGCCTTGTTGGCATTGAGTTGATTTGAATGTGTTTATTGTATGAACTTCAATGCTTTATTGTTGCATATTGCATTGTGGAACTAACGTGGGTCAAGTTGTGAAGAACTTGTTCCCGGAAACGATTTGTTTGCCTATTGCTGTGCAGGAGGCTTGCAGGTCAATGACGTCAACGGTGAGGTGGATCGGGACTACGCTTGGAGAGCCGAGGTCGAGCGATCATGGATCTTTGGGTGAGTCGTGTGACTCAAGCATGGTGCAGAATGGGCAAGATGGATCGAACGGGTAGTTCGGTACAGCTAGTTGGATCAGGCGGTGCGGAAGTCGGTGCGAGTCTCTGGGAGGTTCCGATGGGATTCGGACAAGAGAGGCTTGGCGACGTGATGAGAACCGCTGATCAACCTACACGTGGTGAAGCAGGCGATTGCTTCAATAGTTAAGTGTGTGTGGGTCCCATGTGTGAGTGGGTCCCAAAAGTGAAACCCTAGGCCTCTAGTATAAATAGAAAGGGGAGAGATGTAAAACCTCCAAGCATTCATTTGGCCCCCTTCTTCATTTTCTAGGGTTTGGAGGAGAGGAGAGGAGAAGCTAGGGTTTGGAGAGATTGTGAGTGTGCTCTTGTGTGAGCTCTTGTCCTCCTTGTTGGAGAGGCTTTGTAAGCATCTAGTGTGTTCAATCAAACTTGTGATGCTTAATTGAAAGATCATTTGTCCCCTTTGTGTTCTTCTCTCTTTTGGATGATTTTGGTGCTTCCTTGATTCAAGGGTTTATGCTTGGTCTCTTGACCTATTTTATCTTACTTTGATGTGTGGGAATACTCCTAGAGTCATCTAGATCATCAATCCCCACAAGCAAGTCTTCAATCAAGATTTTCATATTTCTAGGGTTTGTGCACTTCTTTTGTAAAACCTTGAGAGATCGATTCTGCAAAGTGGATCTGAAGGATCGTCGTTAGAAATAGGTCTCTAATATCATTAGGGAGGTGTGCTCGTAATTTGGTCAAGTTTCATTGGTTGAATCAATAGTTGGATCAAATTTCGTTTTGGATTTGTGCTTGATTTTTCAGTACTGGACTGAACCGGTCTGACCGGTTTTATAATGGCGGTTCGACCGCCGCGTTTGAACCGCTCGATCTTCTTTGGTCGAACCGATATCCAACGGTCCGACCGCCAGTTAGTAGCCGGTCCGACCGCTCGTTGACCATCGGTCAGACCGCCCTTGGTAGCTGGTCAAACAGCCGGTGCCCAGTCCAGAACAGTGAGTTCATTTCTCCACTTGTGTGTCGTGTGGTTGAGCGGGGTTATCTAATTCAGCACAAGGCTTCCACTGTGCGCTTACTGATCTTCTTAGCTTTCATGGCTAAAGGAGTAAAGTTCGTGTTGAATTTGATTTAGGCGAGAAAGTTGAGAAAGCGCCTATTCACCCCCCCCCCCCTAGTCGCCTTTACGGTCCTACAAGTGGTATCAGAGTCAGTTAGCTCTTCTCATAGATCTTAACCGGTCTTTGGAGCCATGGCGACTGACAAGTACTCAACCAAGCCACATATTTTTGATGGAGTTGACTTTGCATATTGGAAGGCTCGTATGCAATCATATATCGAGGCTCAAGGGCACGCTATTTAGCTCAAGGTGAAAAACCCTTATGTCGTGCCAGCAGATGACGATATGATCACTCCAGATGTGGAGGCCAACAGCAAGGCTCGCAATTATTTGATCCAAGGCCTTAGTCGATCTGAGTTTGAGCGTGTTGCTCACTTGCGGTCTGCTCATGAGATCTGGCGGACTCTTTGTGACTATCACGAAGGGTCCACTGCGATCAAGGAAGTGAGACAGAACTAGCTCAAGAAAGTATACTCAAAGATCGAACAAAGGCCTGGTGAGTCTTTGGATGAGCTGTGGGGAAGATTTTCTAAGATTCTTCATGATCTCCGCGCTGTTGACTTGGTATTTTCTGAGTCTGAAAATGCACGCCAACTTTTGGGTGCTCTTGATGTGAAGGTCTGGGGAATGAAGATCACTTCCATCAATGACAATACTGTCATGACTGAGCTTACCATGGATAAGCTATACTCGAGGTTGAAGACGCATGAGATTGACTTTATCTCGTGTCTCCCCAAGACAGAGTCGATGGCATTAGTGGTCGACAAATCCAAGGGTTGTTCTTCTGAGTCTCTTGATTGTAGCTCATCTGGTTTTTCATTATCTGCTCTATATTCTTTGAGCGATGAGCAACTTGAGAAACTGCCCGAGGATGACTTAGCCCTCCTATCCACCAAATTCACAAGAGCGTACAACAAGGTGAGGAATAGGAGGAGAAGTGGACCTATCACGTGCTTTGAATGTGGTGAGCCAAACCACATTCGTTCAAGGTGCCCCAAGCTAAAGGGCAAGGAGGAGAAGGAGACACGAAGACATCCCCAGGAGAGGGATGCAAAACCCAAGAAGACAAACTATCGGAAGTTTGTCAGCCGGGTCCTTGCTGCTCGAGAGAATGTAAACATGAGCGATGTGGACTCGGAAACGGAGGACGACGAGAGTGACTCTCGTGGCAAGAAGAAGGCTCATGACTTCACTGGCATGTGCTTCATGGCCAAGAACGACCACGACAAATGACTCCTCCAACGATGAGGATCCTTTTAGTGATCCTGATGAGGTATGCCCTTCAATTGCTGACATGAAAAGGGCTTTGGTGCTTACTGAACAGAAATTGCGTAAGCAAGTAAAAATGATTAAGAAGTAGGATATTATGATTGATAATGTGAACCTAGAAGTTGTTAGGCTTAAATCTATTAATCCTGATGATATTTGTGATTCCTGCACTAGCTTGCTTAAAGATTTGACAAGCTTGAAATCTGCTCATTCCTCTGTTGCTAATAACTAAAAGATGCTCTTGATGAACTAGAATCTCTAAAGTCTAGTTCTGTTTGCTTAGATGCCATTTCACTTGATGTGACTGCCATGGAAGCTATTCCTTTAACTTGCTCAAATTGTGCTTTGCTAGAATTAAAACTGGATAGCTCTTTAAAAGAATTGCAAAAATTTGGTACTAGTCACACATGCTCTCATTGTAAGAATAATAGGATTAAGATGCAAGAGATGACAGAAATGGTGGTTTACTCTAGAGTTGCATCTTGTGAAAATTGTCCCAAGCTTACAATTGAGATTGAAGCCTTAAACAAGACTCTTGAAGAAAAGGCTAAAATTGAAAAATCCATGTCTTTTACTGCTTCCAAGAAAGTCATTGATTCTAACTCTTGTGTTTTGAATGCTGAAGTTGAAACTATGATTAGTCAGATTCAAGAGGCATTTAGAGTCAAATTTAAGGAGCAGTTGAATAGGATTAAGGAATCCTATTGTGTGTCTTGTGAGGCCTTCAAGGTGGAAGTGCTTCTTAAGAGTAAACGTAATGAGGTAATCAAGTCTAGCAAGTGCACTAGATGTGAGGGTCTAATTAAAGAGAATGATTACCTCAAGGTGACTCTTGAGAAGTTTTCGAGTGGAAAAAAGAAACTCAACATGATTCTTGATCAATCCAAGGTGAGCGTGAAAAATAGTGGTCTAGGTTTCAATCCCCTAGAGCATTCCATGAAAAACCCACCTAGGATTGCTAGAGTTGTGAAGAATGGTCTGTTTGAGCTAGAACCTCTGAGTCATCCAGGTTATTTTCAAATCACTGGTTTTGCTCAAACTCTTTACGCAAGAAAGGTGCTTTTACTCCTTCATGAGACCCTCAAAGGTCCATACCATTGCACTTTCTCGCATGAAAGAAGGCCATCTTGTTGAGTTACCTTCCTGAGAGCAAAACTTGAGAGAAAAGAGAGGATGAGCGCTTTGAGATCCATTAGAGGAGTCCCTTCTCCATTATCGTCTCTAGAGCTAGGCACTGCTTATCATACCACCTATAGGCCTAGATTTGTAGAGAACTTTGTAGACTCTTTTGGTGGGTCTAGGCGGCATGTTGGATTAGGACATCGTGAGGAGAGACCACGGGTAGCACCTAGGCAGGGGAGTATCGATCTTTTGGTAGATCATTTGGAGAGGTCTAGGTGGTTCTCATGTGCATCCTTATGATTTTATTTCGATCATGTTTCACTTGTTTCTCTCGCTTTGCTCCCGGACATCGTGCTTCTCGATCTTGGATTCCTAGATCATTTATCACTAACCCCAGTACTGAGGCACGGATGTTTTCTGATTGTGCTTTTTAGGTCCGTCGTGCGAGGAAGGAGGACATATGGCTTGTTGACTCCAGGTGTTCTCGACATATGACCGGAGATTCTAGATGGTTCTCCTCCCTCACACGTGCATCTGGCAACGAATTGATTACTTTTGGGGATGCTTCTCCGGACCGTGGATCAAAGGGCACTGTGCGCGTCAACGACAAGTTCATGCTTAAAGACGTCGCTTTGGTAAGTAAGCTGAGGCATAATCTTCTATCTGTTTCTCAGCTGCTTGATGAGGGTCTAGAAGTGAAGTTTAAGTGTGGTGAGTGTAGAGTTCTAGATTCCTCGGGTGAGCTTGTTTTGAGATCTCCAGTTTGAGAAGATCTTACGTGCAAATTTGATATTTCTTGATTTCAGTCCTAGGTGTCTTGTAGCCTCGATTCTCATGATCTTGTTTTGTGGCATCGTAGACTTGGGCATATAGGTTTTGATCATTTGTCTAGAGTCGGTTGCAAGGACTTGATTAGAGGTTTGCCTAGGTCAAGGTCATAGAGATCTTGTATGCTCGCCCTGTAGACATGGTAAGATGGTGTCTGCTTCTCACCCACCTCTTACTTTGGTAATGACTGATGGACCGGACAGCTTCTTCACTTAGACACGCTTGGTCCTTCTAGAGTTCACCACCGGGTGGGAAATGGTATGTCTTTGGTGGTTGTGGATGATTACTCCGGTATTCATGGGTTTATTTTCTCGCTTCTAAGGACGAAGCATTTGGATTCTTTAGAGATTTGGTCCTTAGACTTGTCGTTGATATTCTGGAGCCTTGAGAGCCATTAGAGTGACAATTGGACGAAATTCAAGAATTCTTCTTTTCTACCTTCCAGACCGATAGGGAATTGAGCATCGCTTTTCTTCTCCTAGAGTTCCCAGTGAGAATGGTGTTGTAGAAAGGAAGAACAGAACCCTTATAGAGATGGCTCGAACCATGTTAGATGAGCATTCTACTCCTAGGAGATTTTGATGAGGCGATCTCTCGCTTGTTATATCTCCAATAGGGTTTTCTTGAGATCTGTGGTTGGGAAGACCTCTTATGAGCTTAGATTTGGTCATTCTCCTAAAGTCTCTCCTTTCAAGATTTTTGGTTGCAAGTGCTTCATTCTTAAACATGGCAACCTTGATAAATTTGAGTCTAGATGTTTTGATGGCATATTTCTTGGATATCCTGCTCATTCTCGTGGCTATCGTGTTTTTAATGTTGACACTAACAAAATTGTTGAGACTTGCGAAGTCACTTTTGATGAGGCTAGTCACGGTACTAGACCCGATGCTCTGGTATCTGAGGATCACGAAATTCAAGGAAGCATCTTCGTCGATGATGACTCTGAGGATGAGGAACCGAACCATCCTCCAGCTACCTCTGAGAGGGGTGGAGAGCCTGCTACTACTACTCCAGTTTCAGCTGAGCAGCCTCCTCCTATCCCCACCGACGATCTGAGTGGCTCTGTTCCTACCTCAACAACTCATGGGGTAGAGGCCACTTCTGCACCAGGAGCACCTCTTCATATTCAGCGACAATATCCACCTGAGCAGATGATTGTGGATCTTCAAGAGCGAGTCACTCGCTCCAGGTTTATTTCTCCTGATTCTCCTGCACACTCTGCTTTTGTCGCTTCTTTTGAACCCCGAGATATCACCCATGCTTTATCTTATGCCTCTTGGGTCAATGCCATGCATGAAGAGCTTGAGAATTTTGAAAGAAACAAAGTCTGGACTTTAGTTGAGCGGCCTTCTGATTCTCATGTTATTGGAACAAAATGGATTTTTAAAAATAAGCAAAGTGAGGATGGATTGGTTGTTCGCAATAAGGCTAGACTAGTAGCTCAAGGTTATTCTCAGGTAGAGGGCTTAGACTTTGAAGAGACCTTTGCTCCAGTAGCTAGATTGGAAGCCATTCGCATTCTTTTAGCATTTGCAACATCCAAGAGTTTCAAGCTTTTTCAAATGGATGTTAAAAGTGCTTTCTTGAATGGTTTCATAGAAGAAGAGGTCTTTGTCAAGCAACCTCCTGGTTTTGAAAATCAAAAATTCTCAAACCATGTTTTTAAACTCTCTAAAGCCCTGTATGGATTGAAGCAAGCTATTAGAGCTTGGTATGACAGGCTTAAGAGTTTCTTGCTTGAAAATAATTTCAAAATGGGAATGGTTGATAAAACCTTGTTCACTCTCAGGCATGGCAGTGATTTCTTGTTGGTTCAGATTTATGTGAATGATATTATATTCGGTGGTTCTTCTCATGCTTTGGTGTCCAGATTTTCAGATTCGATGAGCAGTGAGTTCGAGATGAGCATGATGGGAGAGTTGACATTCTTCCTTGGTCTTCAAATCAAGCAACTGAAAGAAGGCACCTTCGTTCATCAGAGTAAGTATACAAAGGACCTTCTTCGGCGCTTCAATATGGGAAGCAGTAGGCCAATGTCTACTCCCATTGCTACAACCACCGTCTTTGGACCACGATGAGGATGGAGAGCCCGTGGACGGAAGAGTACCGCAGATATGATTGGCTCCTCCTCTATCTTACAAATGCGAGGCCGACATACAATTTGCCGTATGTCTATGTGCTCGCTTTCAGGCTTCCCCTCGTGCTTCTCATCGTCAAGCAGTATGGCGTATCTTCAGGTATCTTCAAGATACTCTTGACTTTGGACTTTGGTATTCTTCTTCTTCTGCTCTCTCAATTCGTGCATTTTCTGATGCTGATTTTGCGGGGTGTAGAGTGGATAGGAAGAGTACTTCTGGCACTTGTCATTTCTTGGGCACATCTCTTGTTTCTTGGTCTTCTAAAAGGTCTTTGGTTGCATCCACACCGAGGCCGAGTATGTAGTCTATGACCGATGGTTGCTCTCAGGTTCTCTGGATTTTATCCACACTGCGGGACTATGGGTTATCCTTGAGAAGTGTTCCTCTTTTTTGTGAGAACACTTCTGCAATTAATATTGCCAAAAACCCAGTGCAACATTCCAGGACTAAACACATTGATATTCGATTTCATTTTCTGAGAGACCATGTTGAGAAGGGTGATGTTGTGCTACACTTTGTAGAGTCAGAACAACAGCTTGCAGATATTCTCACTAAAGCTCTTGATTCTTCTCGTTTTGCTGCTTTGCGGGGAGAGTTAGGGGTTATTAGTCCTATTGGGCTGTTTTGAGGGGGAATTCGCTCTTTTTGCAATCATTGTATCATAATGCATGTTTCATTTCAATTGTCTTGCATTGCATAATAAAATTGTGGAGCTTTGATTATTATCCTTGTATGACTTGATTCCATATTCTCTACCTTGTCATACCAAGTGATAGTCTGCTAGACTTCTTTTATGGCTCTTCTTGTTTAGCTTAGCTTTTGCCTTGCTAGCTTTATATCTGTGAGCAAATTGAATCAAATCATGTCTTGTTGGATCTTGTGACTAGTTTTGCTCTAGTGATCCTCTTATGATTCTTGCCATGTCATATAAGTTGAATTGAGTCTTGAACTTATTGTGAGATGAAAAATAAGCTTTTTAACTTCTTAAGTCAAGCAAATGAAAAATAAGATTTTCTGTGCGAAAAAACTGATCTCACCAATCCTTTCTCATGAGACGGCTTGCCATTGCACTAGGCATGAACTCAGGGGGAGTTTTGGATGACCTAGACCACTCTTTTAAGCTTATCGCTTGAGATGGTCGCGGCAAGGCTTGAGATCTAGCACAGTAAAAAAAAATCCTTTTTAGGAAAATGCTCAAAATGCTAAGTGCTTGAGTTTTGCTTCAAAAGTGTAATCTTAATGCTCAAAATGTCTCAGTTCTTGTTTTGAGTATCTTTTTACTTATAGACATGGCTTGACTCATTTTTGGTTGCTTTTAGTGAAACTATGATATTGAGCAACTTTTCATGGTATTCATTCTCTTAATCTCAGATTACTGCTATTTTGGTTTTAGCTTTGCAGTACATGTTTTGCCATGATTGAATATAGCTTCTACTCTTTTTATGGCTTGGTATAATACTTGTACTGTCTACTTGGAAAATGGTTATGGCTCCTTTTTCTAAAGTTCAAAAATAAAGACATTCCTTCATGATCTTTCTTTTATCATGCATCTTGATGAATTCATTGTCAAAGGGGGAGAAAGATTGTGAAGAAAATGCTAGTTAAGAGCTTTTGGTTTCATACATAAGGTGGTTTCATACATAAGGTTTCATTTAAAAGAACTTCATAAAATAAAAATTTGAACCTTTTGAAAAATTGTGATCATAGTGAGTTGAGTCTCTTGGTTCTATTGCCTTTTTCTGATTATATTTGCAATTGAAGAAGACTCACAATGATCAAAGGTCAAATAGAACAATTGTCTTTCATTTGGACCTAAGTGAGATTTTTGGCTACTTTCTGGAATTTGAATCCTCTTGTGCTTTCATTGCCTTATCTCACTTGCTTATACTATCCTGAAGCCAGCTTGGTCGTTTCCTAGGCTTTTTCTAGCTTATGGACCAAGTTGTGCCTTTATACGAAAACGGCGATTGTTTTACTTTTCAATTCGAAAAACCACATTTTCTGAGAAATTGCCAATGTGTTCATCAAGGGGGAGATTGTGGATATCGTGAGGATATGTGCACGATCTCATGATGATGAGTCAATTGGCAATGGCTTTGTTGGTTTGCAATTTGTCGCATTTTCGGGTTTGCTCCAGGGCTGTCAGGACACGGGCGGTCCGACCGGCCAGGTCGCCGGTCCGACCGGCCAGTGGGTAGGTCTGACCGGCAGTGCTTGCCGGTCCGACCGCCAAAAGGAAAAGTAGTTTTTGGAGCTGAACCAAAAATAGGTTGTGTAGGCAAGTGAGGGGAGTCTCCTGGATGTGGTCACATCATTTTTAGAGCTCCCAGTCAAAAGTTCTATTCAGTTGAAATTTCCAGAAGGTTTCGGAATTTCGAGCTGAAATTTGGGCTAAGTCTTTTCGGGCGGTCCGACCGCCGTTGTGGGATCGGTCCGACCGGCCTGGAATCGGTCAGACCGGCCTTGTGGGGCGGTCAGACCGCCGATGACTTAAGACTTGGCCTTGTTGGCATTGAGTTGATTTGAATGTGTTTATTGTATGAACTTCAATGCTTTATTGTTGCATATTGCATTGTGGAACTAACGTGGGTCAAGTTGTGAAGAACTTGTTCCCGAAAACGATTTGTTTGCCTATTGCTGTGCAGGAGGCTTGCAGGTCAACGACGTCAACGGTGAGGTGGATCGGGACTACGCTTGGAGAGCTGAGGTCCAGAACGATCATGGATGCCGGGTGAGGTCGTGTGACTCAAGCATGGTGCACAATGGACAAGATGGATCGAACGGGTAGTTCGGTACAACTGGTTGGATCAGGCGGTGCGGAAGTCGGTGCGAGTCTCTCGGAGGTTCCGATGGGATTCGGACAAGAGAGGCTTGGCGACGTGATGAGAACCGCTGATCAACCTACACGTGGTGAAGCAGGCGATTGCTTCAATAGTTAAGTGTGTGTGGGTCCCATGTGTGAGTGGGTCCCAAAAGTGAAACCCTAGGCCTCTAGTATAAATAGAAAGGGGGGAGATGTAAAACCTCCAAGCATTCATTTGGCCCCCTTCTTCATTTTCTAGGGTTTGGAGGAGAGGAGAGGAGAAGTTAGGGTTTGGAGAGATTGTGAGTGTGCTCTTGTGTGAGCTCTTGTCCTCCTTGTTGGAGAGGCTTTGTAAGCATCTAGTGTGTTCAATCAATCTTGTGATGCTTAATTGAAAGATCATTTGTCCCCTTTGTGTTCTTCTCTCTTTTGGATGATTTTGGTGCTTTCTTGATTCAAGGGTTTATGCTTGGTCTCTTGACCTATTTTATCTTGCTTTGATGTGTGGGAATACTCCTAGAGTCATCTAGATCATCAATCCCCACAAGCAAGTCTTGAATCAAGATTTTCATATTTCTAGGGTTTGTGCACTTCTTTTGTAAAACCTTGAGAGATCGATTCTGCGAAGTGGATCTGAAGGATCGTCGTTAGAAATAGGTCTCTAATATCATTAGGGAGGTGTGCTCGAAATTTGGTCAAGTTTCATTGGTTGAATCAATAGTTGGATCAAATTTCGTTTTGGATTTGTGCTTGATTTTTCAGTACTGGACTGAACCGGTCTGACCGGTTTTATAACGGCGGTCGACCGCCGCGTTCGCATCGCTTCGATCTTCCGCCGGTCGAACCGATATCCAACGGTCCGACCGCCGATTAATAGCCGGTCCGATCGCTCGTTGACCGCGTCGGTCGAACCGCCCTTGGTAGACGGTCAAACCGCCGGTGCCCAGTCCAGAACAGTGAGTTCATTTCTCCACTTGTGTGTCGTGTGGTTGAGCGGGGTTATCGAATTCAGCATAAGGCTTCCACTGTGCGCTTACTGATCTTCTTAGCTTTCATAGCTAAAGGAGTAAAGTTCGTGTTGAATTTGATTTAGGCGAGAAAGTCGAGAAAGCGCCTATTCACCCCCTAGTCGCCTTTACGGTCCTACAGTATCTAGTGTAACTACATCTGAGAGCAAACTTAAAACATTTTAAATCTAACCAATATGATAATTTTGTATATTTTCATGTCCTATCTTTCAAGCATATTCTCCTGTTTAATCGACATGTAGAAATTATATTTTTTGTCAACTATATGTCTTAATTATTATTAATTATGCTAGAATTAATTCTAAATATTTGCTAAAACCACTTTATTTACAAAAATTTAGAAAATATACGCATACGTAACATATATATTTTTTCTATATTTAATATATTACCATGGAGAAATTCTCCATGAAAATACAAAACAAAATTGTAGTCATTGGAATCCTGCAAATTTAGTTCTTTGGGTGTGTATCTTAAGAGATGGCATCCCCACAGTCTTCGTCGCCGTCGTCGAATGTGTCTGGGCCTCCGTTGGACTGTGCGCCGCCGTCGCCGAATGCGTTTGGGGCTCCAAAGAAAGGAGTACCTAAGCGAGATAGCAGGGGAATATAGAAAAGGGTTGAGGACCGAATGATCATCATGGAGGTCACTGACGTTGGGGTACCTAAGCATCCCATGAAAGCAACGGTAGCATTTCAGACCACCTGCGGGATAGTTGGAAGGGAACGGGTCCCCATCACCACACCAAGTTAGAAGTCTCTGACAGACGTACAGAAAGAGCAATTGTGGACTGAAATTTCAAGCTCGTTCGATATCCCAGCAGAAGTCTAGGGACTCATGCAACGACACACATTTCTCGTGATTGGAAAATCGTGGAAGTGCTTCAAGAGCTTGCTTATCACGGAGTACATGAACAAGGATCGGACGCCCTTCACTCAGTATCGATTCATGTCAGTGGATATATGGCATGCCTTTTGTGCGGATGAAGATGACGACCGAATTTCAGCAGCAAAGTGTGGCGCACAAGGCACCCGAACAAAAAAACACTCACCCCCACAGACTCAGCACCGCTAGGTATGCGGGTAAAATCCCGCAATGGATGTGGGAGGACGAGGGTCAAACCGGTGGGAGGACTCCCCGATATTTGCTAGGATCACAGACGAGCTTGCCTGAAACTGACTAAGAGCGAGGTCATCAACCATGTCTTCGGGCGCCATCTCTTTCAGAAAACCAGCGGATGAGGCATTGTCCCAACATCTGGTAAGATATATCGAACTACCTAGTTGTTAATAAGTCCATAACTTCGTAGGGTCTAAAATAATATGATGGCCTCTTGTAGTAAACATTGAGTACCGAATCTACCCAAGGCTCCTTCAAAGTAGTCAGGGAGAGGGATATGCTATCTACGACCCTAGGAAATAAGGAACACCTGGGTCGCACACGAGACCTTGGGTTTACATACCTTGGAGGTAGGTATTCCCACAAGAATCCGAAGCGTATACGAGTCAGAAGAGATCCAAGACCGAGCACGACGAACAGATGAAAGAGGAGATTCGTGAAGAATTCCGAGGATAGATAATATCATTGGAGGAAGAAATGGCACAAATGAATTGAGCCCTGAAACAGTCGCAAGTCACCCCCGTTATTTTGGGAGCCAGTCCCCACAACTTTAGAGTAGTTGCGCGTCCACACCACTTTCTGAAAATGGCGATGTCCAATTACCTATCACAGCACCCAGGTAATGCACATTTTGGAATACTCCAAAGATAGACCTATAGGATACCTTAGCTAACTTTGTATCATTTTGTAGGAGCCCACGCCCTGCAAGCTCCAAGTGAGGCTAGGCGAGTACATTTATACTGAGGCTGGGTGAGGGATGGTGTTTCCATGCCACGAATGGACAATGTTGCATGGTGTATAGCTATCGCAGGGTTACCACAAGGTCTAGGTGGACATTGCACATGGCAAGCCCCCAAATGAAGACATCCTAACACTAGGAGATGTCGTGCACAGTTTTATCCAGTGGCCCAAGAGGGACATCGCCTTGGACCCTACAATGTCGAGATTGGCACACGACCATGCCTCTCCAACGGAACCCTTGATGACTCCACCTCAACCTCTGCTTCAGAAGGCCGCCGCATTGGCTCTTGTGGAGATGACGTCGAACATACAAGAAAAGTGTGCCGGGTCGTCTCCCGCGAAGACTCATGGCAGGCAAGACGCTAAGGACAAATTGAAGAATATTAAGCCACCTGTAGTGCCGTAGATACAAGTGACGTATGACAGGCAAGGTGCTAAGGAAAAATCAAAGATCATTAAGGCGCCTTGCGAGCCCGGGAAGTTCTGCCTCGAAAGACTGTTGGTCCCCCCCACACACAATCATCGCACCTTGGATTGGGTTGTGTGAGTTTGCATGATTGCTACATGTGACACACCGAGATGACAAAAGACGTCACTGGATTCAATTTAAGTTACATTGAGAACAATGTAGGTCGTTCATCAGCTATGTTGGAATAGTGTAACTTTTTGGAATAATGTAGGTCGTTCATCAGCTATGTTGCCGAGGGAGGGCATACAAGGGATCGAGCGCCACACTGACTCACAGGATGCGGTTTCCGATACGCGCTACAACACAATAATCCTATATCATATTTTGTAATATTGCATCTCGAACTGATTGTACCTATATATGTAATTCTATTTTTGTAGTGCCGCCAGCAAAAACGAGATCACCTATGCGCATTCTACGTATGCCATCATATGCGGCTATTGATTGGTTCTAGGAGGCACGATCCCTAGGTTTGTCAATCTCGCAATAATTATTTTCTAATTATAAATTTAAATATATATGCTTACTACTTTACTCCTGCTGTCGACAGCTCTTCGATATAGACTTAAATGCACTCGACATGAAAGAGGTCACGTACGTTCGAGGGGCGCTCTGCAACTTCATCAAGGTGGACATCGTTAACCCCGACGGAGATTTTCACGCCGTCGACACCAATGAACGACCTTCGAACAATTGATTCAATATTGTAATTCAATTTGAGTAGTTGTAATTCAATTTGTAACTCTACTGACAATACTTGATATATTCTTTTGCAATTGATTTTCAGTTAAATGATCACTTTCAGTTGTCAGATTCATCTGTGATGTACCTGTTTCTGCTTTTTTTTGTTTTCAGAGGGTATGGCTAGCAATTCCTGAGGCTAGCTAAAAATACGACAAAAATTAGTTAGGTACAAATAACTATGACAGACGGTTGCAACCAAGAACCGTCTGTGATAGTATCACAGACGGTTCTTGGTTACAACTGTCTGTGATAGTGACCCTTCACAGACGATTTTATTGAAAAACCGTCTGTGATAGTGATCCTTCACAGACGGTTTTTTTAACCGCTTGTGATGATCTTGATCACAGACGGTTGCAAAGCGATCATGATAACCGCTTCATCATCAGACGTACAAATTCAGACGGTTCAAAAACCGTCTGTGATGACGGTTCCGAACCGTCTGTGATGACCTTTTTTGTAGTAGTGTGGTGCCCTACAACCAGGGGTCAATAGTTCACTACTTGCTATACAAATTTTATTTATACGTTATATGCAACATGAACTTAGGTTTAATGACTATAGCCACATACATGAGTAGGTGGCACTGAATCCTTTTAGTCATTGTACCAAAGTGGAACAAAGTAATATAGCTTGATTCCCTAGTCAATAAGAACCACGACTTCACCCTTGTGCAAAAAGTACTTAACAGGTATGCTCATTTTCTCCATACATAACTCTACTGTTAGTCTTCCTTCGTTTGAAATGGCTGATGATAACTTTTTAGAATCATGTAGGGCGTTCAGCGCCTATGTTGCCGGGTGAGGGAAACAAAACGAACCGAGCGCCACACTACGACACATGACACGATTTCTGGTACCCACTACAACACAATAATGCTATATCACACTTCGTAACCTGACCTCTCGAACTGACTATACCTATATATATAATTCTATTTTTACAATACCACCAGCAACAAGGCAATGTATGTGCATTCTACGTTTGCAGTTATGCATGAAATCATGGGTGCTAAGCCGAAGGATCCAAAGGTTCATCAATCTCGCAATAATTATTTCCTAATTATCAATTTAAATATATATACTTACTACTTTACTCCTAGCGACAGCGGATGACAATCGAATCAACTACATTCAATCGGGACAAACTCTCGGATATTCGAGGACAGCTCAGCACCTTCATCAAGTCGCATCATTAACCCCAACGGAGAGTTTCACTCCGGCAACACCGATTCACTTTGAGTTGTAATTCAATTGTAACTCTAGCAACAATACATAAACATGTTTTTGTAAATCACTTTGAGTTGTTCTATATCAAATCAATTGTGATTTATCTGTTTGCTACTTGCTTGTTTTCAGAGGGCATGACTACCATTTACTTGCTTGTTCTACAATACGCAGCTTTAAACGCTAATTTCTGTTGTAAATAGGATTGGACCCGTGCATTTCTGCGCATATGAAAGGCCAATGGCGTACGCACAACAATCAAGAATAAATCTACTTGTTTGGCATTAAAATTCTTTAGAAATATGTAGTTGGTTCTAGAATAGAATTGCATGATCTATTAGATGGTTTCTGTCGTGCATCCGTGTCATTGGATCCGAAATCAGATGACAGAAAATGTGTGGCGAAGTAGCGCTCTCTTGTGGGGTTTTTTTTTTTTTGCACTCCGCTTTAATATACAGATAGCTTATGTTGGTATTATGAAAGTATTTTGATAATGAATTTAATTGTTAGTAACTTCCATCAGGTGAATCCAGATGTTTTTACTTATATTAGTAGTCAAAGTTTGAATATGTTAAATGCACCAACGTCATACGTTTACAAATGGAGGGCCATCAATGACTCTACATTCTGTTTTGATCAGTGAAATGGCATCCTAATTAATTAGCCTAGTTAACTGAACACGCTCTTAATAATAAGACAGCTTACGAAGTTCACCTTATGAGCTAAACAATGTCAAATAGACAACGTAGCTTGGGGCTTATATATGGACAAACAATCTCATATTCAATGTAACAATCTGCTCTATATGTACATCTGAGCATGATCAATGCCAAGTTCTGCATGCTAAAATAAAAACATGATCAGTTGGCGTCTACAACGTACCAATACTGTTCTTTCTCCCCGGAATCTTTTCAAGTTACTTCGTGTAACTTTACATGGTAACAGTACCGTGCACTAGACTACAGGTAGCCGAAAGCTGTTGCCTGCAACCGCGTATATAGGACCCTGATCGAGGCCATTTGCATCTTGTCAGTCCTCTTTGAACTTCACGTGTTTTCATTATATATGCCCATGTATGCATATATTATATATACACACCATAATTCCCTTCCTTCCTTTGAACTCTGCGTGCGCATAGGCAGGGGTGGAGCTAGACATCGGGTCTCTATGGTAATAACCCGAGACTCTCGATAAAAAGATCAGGTTAAATTTAAAAAATAATAATAAAATACGGCTTTAGGCCGAAAGCAGATGAGGCTTAGCACGTGGCTAGCTCCGCCCCTGTAGGTTGCTGCATGCATCAGAAAAGCAGCCGTTATGCCATGTTACAAAACGCCTCCGAGAAGCAGTGTGGCTTTGATCTTTGTACTGTACATGTGCATGCAGATCGAGTTTTTCAACTTTTACCACTGCATATGCACGCAGCTGCACGAAAAATGTACTAAATACGTTTGCCGCGCTACTGCCCAACCGCAGGCCAGAGCTAAAGCCTAAATCCAAGCCCATCCGAGGACGACTGATCTTTCTGACTGCTGCATGTAGATGTAGTGTACGTATATGTGTTGTCGTCCCTGGTCCAAACGTCGCTAGCTAATCGATCAGGGAGTAGCTGCTGCTGGCCGGCCGGCCCGGTTAGGCTCACGGGTCAGGAATCGGAATGATGCATGCAACACAGGCTGCAAGAACCTGCAGTTTCTCAAGAATTACTTGCAAGCATAAGCAGCGCACTTGCCTCGGTCTTCGTGAAGACGCAAGAGCTAGGTAGTACCGAGTAGCGACGGGCTCCGGCCAGCGGGCTTCGAAAGAATTTCGAGATATGGAGCGCCTCCAGTACTAAAATTTTCTGCGTATGCATATGCCCAGCAGGTGTGCATGGCTTCAACGGTTCCGGAAGCCACAAAATGCATCTCGGCATGCCGAAGTTGCCCCTTGTTCATCGCCGGTCGTCAGTGCTTCCGCGTCGACCCTACCCGCCGCCGGTCACCACCGCCCACGAGAGCGACACCCACATGGCTGCCAGTCCGATCTACGGAAATTAATTTCGGTCATTTCGCCCCCTCCCCGCAAATATTTTCAATTCGTTCAATTTCTTCTTGGAAAGATTCGAATTTGGACAAATTACATTCTAAAGAAATTTCATTAGTTCAATTCGTTCCATGATTCAGTCACTCGCTCCCAACTCTCTATCCACGCCTTCGTCGCACGTGATCCACGCATCCATCGCTAGATCGTGGCCTTTGAGACCTGTTGGTCAAGTCACCGTCAGAGGAAGCACTACCGGACACTGTGTAGTTACCGAGTGCCCCGACAATTACCGAGTGTCAAAAGTCGGGGCACTCGGAAAACCTTATTTACCGAGTGCCAACACTCGGAAAACATAAACACCCGGTAGTAGACCGATTTACCGAGTCACCACACTCGGTAAATTAAGACACTCGTTAAAACTACAGGTTTACCGAAGGGGCGCACTCGGTAAAAACAGCCACTCGGTATTGAGGTGCCACGTCACCTAGGATAGCAACGTGCACCAAACGGCGTCACGGCATGGCATGTTTACCGAGTGTTATGAGCATACACTCGGCAAACATAAATGTTTACCGAGTGTAAGTTCACAACACTCGGTAAAAACTATCTTTTACCGAGTGTATTGTCGCAACACTCGGTAAAATTCAACCAAATTTCTTGTTTTTCCCTTCATTCTTTTTCCTCTATCCACATATGATATTTAGTACTCCATTCCAAAATATGGTGTTTATTTCGATTTATTTACTATATTTCACAAAATTTTCATTCTTTATGAAAATTAGGTACATATCGTGTAAATTTAATTGTAATAATTAAAATCGAACTCGATAAATCACGAGATTGGAAGAATTAACATTGAAGCATACATCTATATTATAGAAAAATTTTCATAACGTTTCGGAAGTATATTTACATTAAATCATTTGCGAACCGGTACATCTTCCAAAGAGACACTAAACATTAACAATGACGAGTAGGATTTCTATTAAGAGTGAAATTCAACATTATGATTTGAACTTGGAATTTTTTAGATAGTAAATAGATGACATGAAATAGTTCATGTGAAAGTTTGGTGAATTTTATGATTAAATTGGCATTTTTTCTTTTTAGTTTTGCATGAAATGATGGATACTTTTACCGAGTGTGACCTTAAACACTCGGTAAAGGTTAGCCACGGCCCACCTGTCTGCCACAGTGGGCTGCCATGCTTCTATTTACCGAGTGCCATAGATCTGGGCACTCGGTAAACATGTACCAGGCCACGGTGCTTCTGTTTACCGAGTGCCGTAGATCTGGGCACTCGGTAAACATGTACCAGGCCCACATGTCATTGGGCTGCGGTGCTTTAGTTTACCGAGTGTCGTATATCTAGGCACTCGGTAAACAGAAGCATTCAACACCTACCGCTTTCTCTACGCCTCGTCTGCAGAGCACTCTTCCGCTCGGTTCTTTTCTTCTTTCTCCATTGTCGTCTGCCGAGCGCTCTGTTGCCTCTTCTTTCTCCGTCGCCTCGTGTGCCGATCGACCGAGCCGCCTCTTCACCTCTCGCCTCGGTTCCTCAGCCGCTCGGCTCGGTTTCTGCTCTCACCACCTTAGTTCCTTCTCCCTGGACACCACCTACTCCCAGCGCCCCCTCCTACCAGCGCATCCTCCTCTGCGGTCGGCTGACGAGCGGTGAGCCTGGTGGCTCACGGCCGCCCACGCTGCTCTCGTCCATGAGCCCGCCCGCCCCTTTACAAGTGCGGCGTGACTGGCGGTGGGTGGCGGATCGAGGCAGGCGGCGGCGGCGCTTGGATCTGAGGTGAGTAGAAATAAGTAGCTCTGCGATGTGCACGGCTAG
The DNA here is from genome assembly GCA_036346395.1 of Hsuehochloa calcarea. NCBI lineage: Eukaryota > Viridiplantae > Streptophyta > Magnoliopsida > Poales > Poaceae > Hsuehochloa > Hsuehochloa calcarea. The sequence continues at coordinate 34,783,646 of CM070600.1, forward strand.
CATAGTAGTAGATCGAGTTCCTCACATCCATTATGGAGAGAGGGTGCTTGAGATTATATATATCTTCCGTGCTCAATATGTTTGTGTTCGGAGGGTGAAATAAATGGTAACTGAGTTTGCTTGCTTCCTAAAGCGGGGTGGTGCATCGATGATTTTGTCTAGTAAAAACAACATCTCGCTATGACATAGCAACCGATCTTTCTCGATGACCCTTTTGATTGCGAGTTGAGGGCGTGTACTTCAATCATCTTCGTAGCATTTTATGCATTCTGTTACTCTGGCAGTGTGCAATATGCTGCTCAAGATTGTTGGCATGCATGTTTATGTGCCTTCCGAGGATTGTATCGTGTGTATCAGATTATTCCATCCAGTAGCTTTTAATTAATTCGAACAGAGTAATGGTACTAGAAAGACCTTGCAAAGACTTGTTGAATACTATTGTTGTAACCTGCATTTTGTGTTATTTACCATAAGCTTGTCGTTGCTGTTATCTAACTGACAATGATTCAATCTGAAGTTAATTATTTTGGGCATTGTTCAGGCCTTTTCTCTTTCAAACGGTCCATTTGTTGAAAATTACGATTTATAGAACACTTTCATGACTTTCATGTTTGTGCAAGCCAGATGTTTGACGAATTGTTTACTACAAATTGTGTGGAGTTCTGTTTTTTATTTACTGCGTTAGATGGCTGCTGATTTCTAAGCATAGATGCTACCATGCATAAGGATAGGAGGAGCTTCTATCCATGGAAGAAGAAGAGGAAGGGAATAAGAAATGAATAGAAGGACTACTTTTCCCTGAGTTTTGGCCCCCATCTATCAGATCCACTGGTCAAACATCGATCGAAACCTCCTATATTTATATATATGCTGTGATTAGTGTCTTAGATGCTTAATTTCGGGTAACACGCTAGACTAGAAAAATTCCGATTGCTATTGCTACCCTTATGTAGTAGTCAAGTATACCCATCACCCATGTGGCTATTGGATCTCTGCCGGCTTCACATGCCAAAGATTTTATAGTTATAATCACTAGTAGTTATTGACTAGATATCATGAAGTTATATAGCATGATTACGATGCATAGGCTCAACCACTCAAGTAATGATACACATATCGGATGCTTAGGATTCCTTGTCAAAAGTTTGTAATTAGTGCAATGTCATCATATTGAAAAGGAACACTTGAACATTGAACAATGAAATGCAACTAACATAAAAAGCTAGTACATCCTATGGATCAATCCAATTGGTTCTTTTCTATAAAAGGAACCAACTACTTCATTAATACACGAATGTAAATCACATACGTCGGCGTGGTTTGGACTTAATGGAATCAATGCGCTTACCTAAGGAAACGGCGTGAGTAGTTTGTTTTCTAAAATGTGGTCATATTGTCTCTTACTAATATTATGACATATTTACGATGGAAAGCTTGGCTTATCTGAAAAATTCCTTTGTAAGAATTGTAACACGTTCGATTTTCCTATGATTGTGTGTGTGTGTGTGTGTGTTTTATCATGGGTGGTGTTGCGAAATTTAATTAGGTGTTATTTTTCGTCTATATGTTAGGATGGATGACCGTCGGTGGATGTACACTGCTATCGTAAGAGGGTCAATACACAAATGAATGGATTGAGAAGGCCAATGATTTCATGACGAAGGCATTTGCAAATGGACGGCGACATGCCCGTGTCCTCAGGGAAGTGTAAGAACAAGGCAATGAAAACATATGAGGAGATGACTAAAGATCTTGTCAACAATGGATTTGTAGAGAACTATACCGTGGACCATGCATGGTGAACGCCATCGTGCGAGAGAAGAGGTCGTGAGACAACGGATCGAGGAGTTTGATTCAAGCCGGGTGGCGTAAATGTTAAATGACCATGACATGGCTTTCGATGAAGGAAGTGCGAGCAGAGCCGAGCAAGCGCAAAGCGTTTACGCCATGTTGGATGCGGCACAACAACCCCTTCAGGCGCACCAATGTTTCTAAACTGGATGCCATTGCACGTCTAATGGTGTGAAGTCGATTTAGCCGAGTAGAAATCCTTCGATCAGCTGTTGATGATGGTTGGCACCCTACTTCGGATGATCACGTTACGCCAAAGAACACGTATGAGTCAAATAAAATCCTTCCGTGCACTCAAGATGTCGCATGCGGCGGATACATGCTTGTCGAACGGATGCATCTTATTCGAGGGAGAACATGCGGCGATAAGTCTTGTCCAAGTGTAAGGCATCTAGGTACATTGAGTTAGAATCGGTGATGGTCGGAAGACGCAAACAAAAGTTGGCGCAAAGATCACGAGGTACCTTCCTTTCATACCGAGGATCCAACGGCTTTTCATGAGCGAGAATCCGCAAAGCGGATGACGTGGTACAAAATCGACGCCGATACAACGACAAGATGATACATCCGTCCGATGGTGAATCATGGAAAAGCTTAGATCGGGCATACCGACAAAGCCGAGGCTCGTAATGTACGCATTGCACCGCAATCGATGGGTTCAATCCTTATGGAATGGGTTCTTCACCATACACATGTTGGCCCGTATTCGTCATCCTCTCAACCTCCCACTCAAGCGTCGCCTTTCAGCGGCAAAATATTTTATTGTCACTTATAATTCCAGGACACCCGGGGCTAATATGAGTGTGTACATGGAGCCTTTGATAGACGATTTGGTCCGTGCATGGGACGAAGGGTAGTGACATACGACCGATTCACAAAGACAAACTTCAGAATGCATATTTGGTACCATTATTCCATGCATGACTTCCTGGCTTATGGGTTATTTTGTGGCTGGTGTGTTCACACGAAGATGCCATGCCCGATATGCAAGTCAGCTGTGGAGTTCTTTCGGTTGGAGAAGGGGGGCAAGTTTTCTTCGTTTGACAAACATCGACAATTCCTCCCTCTTGACCATCCATTCAGGAGAGACAAGAAGAACTTTCGAAAAGGTGTCACAGTGGAAGACTACTTGCCGGAAATGATGACAGGTGCCCAGGTTCTTGAGATGTTAGATGGTCTTGTGGTCGACAATGAAAAGGGGGGCTTCGTGGGATACGGAAAAGAGCATGCCTGGACACACAAGTCGTGCTTGTGGAAGCTTCCTTACTTTAAGGACCTCCTTCTTCCACATAACATTGATGTAATGCACACTGAAAAGAATTTCGCCGAGGCGGTCCTTCACACAATCATGGACTGGGAAAAGTCAAAGGACAATGTCAAGGCTAGATTGGATCAAGCAACGCTGTGCGATAGACCAAAGCTAAACATGTTGCCTCCCTTACGGGAAGTCATGGAAGAAGCCTAAGGCCGACTTCGTCCCTAACGAGGGCCCAAAAGAAAGAAGTTCTTCAATGGTTCCAATCATTGATGTTCCACAGACGGTATGCAAATAATTGGAGGAGGGTGTGAACTTAAGTACCATGCGAATCCACGAGGCTCAAGAGTCATGATTACCACATTTGGATTGAACGCCTTCTTACGGTGATGGTTCGTGGCTATTTTCCTGATCACATCTGGCGAGTGATGACAGAGTTGAGCATGTTCTTCCGCAAGCTATGTGCTAAGGAGATATCTCGGACCGAGATTGAAGAAATGGAAAGAATAGCCCCGGTGTTGCTCTGCAAGTTGGAGAAGATCTTTCCCCCCGGCTTCTTCAATCCGATGCAACATTTGCTCTTGCACCTACCATATGAGGCAAAAATGGGGGGCCCTGTGCATGCCCGTTGGTGCTATCCAATTGAGCGATGCCTAAAGGTTCTTAGAACAAAATGCAAAAATAAATGCAAAATTGAAGCTTCACATGCGAGGCATCCATTGTGGAGGAGGTGTCATACTTCACAACAAGATACTATCTTGACAACCTTCCTAACGTGCATAATCCACCCCTCGTTACAATCTTTGTCGACAATCGATCGACCCTCGTTTTCGAGGGCAACTCGGAAGTGCAAGTGAACCTACCTTGAAGATGTTGAGCCTAGAAGAGTGGCGCTCTATCCAGCTGTATGTGTTGCGGAACCTTGAAGAGGTTGGCCCATACATTGCGTAAGTTTTACACAAACTTGTTTCTTTTCTTGTCAATATTTTGCATGCACCCATCCAACCCTCTTGTTAACCGTTCTGACAAATTTGTTCTCCTCTACCATCGTCCTTCACGGAGGGAACCCACCGAAGCGGAAGTTGAAACCCTTCTAAGACATGGCGCGGGAGAACGAAATCCCACTTTTATTTGTTGGTTCAAGGAGGAGGTACTGTTCAATTTCATTTGTTGTTTGTACTTAACTCTCAACTCGACAAATATATAACGAATCATCCTACTTGAACTAGCAGGCCAAAACTGACGTGTCTATGAGTGCCGAGTTGAGGCAAGTTGCCAATGGATTTGAATTTAGGGTCAAGTCATTCTCTGGTGTGCGATGTCAATGGATATCGCTTTCACACAACTTCGGCGAGCGAGTCGGCGAATCGAAGAACCACAAATCACCGGTGTTTTCACGCCAGCACGTATGGGTTGGACTACTATAGAATAATTGAAGAAATATACAAACTCAAGTTTCCTGGTTGTGTACCTCTTCGTCCTGTCATATTCAAATGCCATTGGTTTGATCCCAAAGAAGTGATAAAGACCCTTGAGCTTGGGTTAGTCGAAGTTCTAAAGTCATCCGTCTTGCTAGGAGACGACGTGTACATTGTGGCCCAACAGGCCACGCAAGTTTATTATCTCTCATACCCGTGCCAAACCAAAGACCGTCTTAAGGCGTATGATGTAGTGTACAAGGTATCGCCGCATGGTAAAGCAAATCCCCAAACGATGATGATTATAACATCGATGCAAACACATATGACGGAGAGTTCTTTCAAGAAGAAGGATTAGATGGGAGTTTTGAGATTGTCTTAGATGTAGATCTCGAATGGAAGTAGACAATGATCGGTCATTGTTGACGGGATGATGGAGAGGAGGTTCACAACGCGAAGGACTTGTTATTACTTGAGCAACACCATTGAGCGAAGTCGCTAGTGATGAGACTTTGAGAGACGATCATAATTACGTCGACAATAGCGATGATGAGATTTTTGGCCCACCTATCAATGATCTTGATGATTATTTCTAGTACATGTAAGATCTGTAGTACTTATGGCAATTTCATACATGTATGATACATTTACTTATTTTGCATCTCTTTTATACATGTATGATACATTTACTTATTTTGCATCTCTTTTATACATGTACGATACATTTACTTATTTTGCATCTCTTTTATACATGTATGATACATTTACTTTTGTATATGCGTACTGATAGTTTATTCCTTTTGTTGCGGTGATTGATGGTGGGCGGTGGAATCGGGAAGATTAGGTCGGTTATGACCTTCTTGGTGAGTGGCGAGGTCGGCCGAGGAGGAGGGCGTGCACAGATCCGAGGTGGGCGTGCCCAGGAGGAGGAGGAGGACGACGACGAGGCGTGCCAGGAGGTGGAGCCGAGGTGGAGGTGGAGCCGAGGTGGAGGAGGAGCCAAGGGTGGAGGAGGAGGACGGCGACGCGAGGCGTCGAGCCGACACCTCCTCCACGGGGCGGCGACAGCGAGTTCGTGGCGGCCACGGAGGAGGATGAGGAGGAGGAGGAGACCGGGGAGGAGATAGCGGAGGCGGTGGAGGAGGCACGGAGGAGGATGAGGCCGAGCGGGCTGAGCGAGGAGGATGCCGACTTGTCGGGCAGAGGAAAATGGGGTGCCTACGGTTTGGTTGCGAGGGTCGTCGCGCCTCCCGACTTACCCATCTGAGGCGGCGGTGATTCGACCCTCCGAACTAAGTAAGTAATTTTGCATGTTAACACTACTTCACGAGTTTTAAGTTATAACGAAACTAATATTCAATCTCAATAACTTTGTGCGAGGATTGGGAAATGGTGATCCTGTGGAGTCACTCTCGCCGAGTAAGCGGGATCACAGGTCTTCATGCGGGGCAAACTACCGGGATGGTGAGGATCGATGGTGTTGTGCAGCCCGCCATGAAGTGGTCCCAGCGGCACGCCGCTAGCGATCGACCGATCGGTGGCGGGTGTTATAACAAAAAGGCCGACCGGGTGATGAAAGAGGCGTGGATGCGTGTTCATCGCACTATCTTGATAATAACATCACATTAATTGTATATTCTCGACTTTATTTGCTTGTAGGATTACTACACCTTGGCGGAGGAGTACGTAGGGAGGGCGCGATGGCGTGGTGAGCAGTGCATGTTCACCGAGTGCGGACCTCTTCTACGAGACAAAGCTCTGTGCGTAAGAATTTACCATGCCCGCAGAGGACACAGAGTCACGAGAGCGCAGGCGGTGCACTCCGCCGACTAAGGAGCAATACTTGGCGGTAAACATGAGATTACATCGTCTGCGATTAATTGCTCAAATTGATTTATGATTTGTCATGTGCTCGTATGCGTGCGGTGCCTCTGCTTGGTGTGCGAGGATGGACAAGCTGGGGAGGCCATTGTGGACAAGTGGTTGAGTGAGGAGTACGAGCAATATCACACCGCGCGCCACGTTGCCGTGCGATGATGCGGGGTTCCTCGCACAAACAAGGCCCCACTACCCTTAAGGAATATGCGACCAGATATGTACGCAGATTTCATTTCGTTGTTGCTATGCAAACTTCAATGCATAATATCTTATTGTTGTGCTTCTTCCTGCAGACGCGGTTCCACCCGGCGAGTGCGCCTCGTTCAAGGCATATGCCTTGGCACACAAGGGCAAGGCAAAGGACCTCGACCTCGTCTACAACGCGGAGGACCCGCCCGAGGCATACAGCAACCCGAGCGTGCACAGGCGCCTCAACGAGTACACGGCGATGGCGAGAGATCCATGGGTCGAATTTGATCCGAGCACCACCGACCTCGAGGTGACATCGTCATGAGGTTGGGACCGAGTAAGCCACACGCAGGCGGTACTATATGGGCAACAAGACCATAGACACGGCCAACACTCGGACACTCGCCCAGATTAGAGCCCGAGCACGAGTTCGAGTCGGCCATACGCCCACGCCACACGGCCCGGTGGTAGCACTCGTGTTAGTTCTGTTGCATTCGTTGTCCATTCATTTTCTACTCGTTCTTTATTTGCATTCTAACTATGTGATAAATAATTGTAGGCCCAGTTGAAGCCTGCGAGAGTCACAAAGAAGCCTCACGAGCCGGCCCAGCCCTCGGTATCGCACCAGCCGAGTTGGCACAGAGAGGGCGCGAGTGCGAGCCCGGCTTGAGGCCTTCCAAAGAGCGCACAACGGCCGGTGCAGTACATGGCCCGTTTTCTCGGGCATGGGCGGCCTCCACCGCCTCCGCCGCCGCCGATGATCTGGTTGGTGCCTCCACCTCCGTAGCAAGACTCCTGTGAGTCACTTAGATGCACTCTTCACTTTTGTGTCATATAGAGCTACCTTCGACTTATACCTTAGTTTGACCTACCATAGCTTAGACCTTAGAATTTGCTTTGATCCGGATAACTCACATGTGCAATCTCATTCTAGGGACCTTCTACACCGGATCGAACAACGATATGCGTGGTGATCAAGACATGGACTTGACTCAGTTTCTCCGTGAGCCTCAGAGCCATGTGACGAGCCATCCGACCTTGTTTGATGGGTTTGTATGTTGAACTGTGGACTTGGTTGAACTTTGTGGACTTTGGACATATGTTGATGGTGTTTGTGGACTTTGCATGGTGCTTGTCGACATATGTTGGTTATTGTGAGTGGATGTGACATTTGTGGACATATATGTGATATATATTGCCTATCTGTCATGTTATTATAATTTCTGTGATTTTGTTGCTCATTGTATTTGGATATGCCTTTGAAACAAACAAAAAAATTACGTGGACATATTTTATCAGTGTAACACTCGGTAAAGCAGTTTTACAGTGTAGCACTCGGTAAAGCAACAACAGAACCAATTTGGTTCGATTACATGCATTTTGCCGAGTGTGCCATTTTTCCGAGTGCGGAGTCCCCACTCGGAACTATTTGACTACTTTTTACCGAGTGGGAACACTCGGTAAACATTATTCTGAAGTTTATTTGCGAATTGTTTTAATCACGAAAATGGTTATTCTTTTACCGAGTGTTAGGAGCGACACTCGGTAAATATTATTCAAAAATTTATTTCGGAATTGTTTTAATCACGAAATGCTAATTTATTTACCGAGTCTTTGCTAGTGACACTCGGTAAACCTCGCCGTTAACTAAGTTAGTTTGGAGGTCGACGACCGTCAAGTCATAATTGTTTACCGAGTGTCATTGTAGCACTCGGTAACTCTATGCTCCGAGTGCGCCGATATTAGACACTCGGTAAAATAACTTCACCGAGTCGTTGTTTGCCGAGTCCACTTTACCGAGTGTGGCACTCGGTAAACAGTTTGCCGAGTGTGTAGCACTATTTGCCGAGTGTTACTCACACTCGGTAAATAAACAGTATCCCGTAGTGAAGGTGCGGCATGGGGAGAAATAGTGTTTGCTTCAGTGGGGGAAGGCATTTGTTAATTGCTGGGAATGGTTGAAGGAAGGATAGGAATACATGAGCGCGTGCAGAATTGTCCAAGAAAAGATATTTTGCAGGAGAAGCCCGCATCCGGCCAAACACCTCTCTATTTTCTGGGCTCCAGCTTCTCATGGTCATGGAGCTAGATCAACTCAAATTGGCAAGCTGCCATATAAAAGAAATTTAACGACCCTAAATAGACAAAGACGAAACTTAGACATTGGCCTTGTTTGAAAACCTGGGTATGCTCAGCTACAATATTCTACCCAAGCTCAATCGAGATCGAGCTTGGCTCGAATTAGATAGGTAGTAAGCTCAAGTTTCGAGGCAGTGAAAAATCTAACATCGAAATTTCGTTGGTAACCGTCGGTTACCGGTATCAGTGGGTCCGATAATTTTTCATACCAGGTAAAAAAATGTCGAATTTATTTAATTTTTATCCAAATTCAAATTTCAATTCAAAATTTAGATAAATTTCTTCTTTACAGCTGAAAAATTCAAACTTCAGTAAAAAAAATCATTCGAAATTTTCAGTAGTTGGCGAAAACCGGTGTTATCAGTAGGGTCCGATAAAAATTTCTTGCCGGTAATATTTTCCCTACGTCGAGGTCGGTCAGGCTTGAGCTCAAACCAGTCGATGCGAGCCCAAGCTAAGGCCCCAGAAGCCAACCCCAAATCCACACCAATGTCAAGTAGCCTGCGAGCCTCGAGCTTTTCTGACAGCCCTATACAACGCACATCCATTTTCACTGCTGCGAGTTCTCCAAAAATGCTCTTATCTTTTTTACCACTACTGCCCCAATCCAGAACTAAAGCCTAACCCCAAGCCCATCCAACTAGGGCTCTCTGCTGCTGGTCCTCTCTCCCTACTCGACCTGCATGCCAGACCGTCCCTAACCGATCAGATGGCAACCTGCAGTTTGTCAAGAATTTGCATCCAGCAGCAGGAGCACACATACACATCTACACATATATATGCACACACACACATGGCTCCGGTTTCACGAGAATGCTAGCTGCAGCACCAGCTGAAAGCCTGAGAGCGTCGTCCAATGCGAAGCCTGGCTTTCGCTTATATCTGCGTGGCGTTTCCCTCTCATTCCGAGATGCTCGCTTGCCCCCTCTCCCTCCCTCTCGCCATCCATGAATCACTCGTCGCTCTCACTTACGACGACAGCGTTAATTGCAGTGCCATCGCCATGGCCTTTTCTTCGTACGCGTGTACTGAAAGCCAGCCAGCCCTATGCGTGTCTCTATATGCGGCCAGTGCATGCCTAGCTAATGCTGGTGGGCATGCAGGCATGGCATGGCATGGTCAGGTTGTCCCTGTGGGCTCTTCTACTTTTTCCGGTGTGGAGGCAGGAGATGTAGGGCAATGGACGGACACAGGAATGTAATCTGATTGGTGCTGTGGTTTTAGGGTTTAATTTCTCGTTCCACATTAATATTTGGAAGGAGTACGTTCATGACCGATTTGAACAGTTACATAAGTCTTTGGTAATTCAAATGAAATAATGTGGAAAAACTTAAGACAAAGTCTTCAACATGCTTACCCATATATATGTTAGTGATTACAATCTAGCTTGAGCAAAATTTCTTTTATTTCACTTATATTTGATGCCCACCACAATATATGTTGACACCTATTTTGTTTGCGAGGTAACAGCTATTGCCCCGCTGTTCTTTTATGTTTTGCATTATAATTGATAGAATAGTTGTAAACGAAGTGATTTTTCAGGGTGTAAATATCGCAAAATAAGTTCTTGATGGGTTCTTTCAAACTTGGTGTTACTAGGGGGTACTGTTTTTGGTATTTAGAATAAAACCTATTTTAACAGCATGGGAATTAAGAATTGAATCGATGAATTCTTTTCCTAATTCATTCCATAAATAATCATTTTAAAACACAATTCATCATTCCATGAAATAATCATCCACGAATTACTACTTTTATTTCCTTTATGACAGATGCATCCGATCTTCCTGGATTCTTCACTGGTAGTGACCTAGCAGGCATAATTGCCAGTTTGAAATTCATTGATCAGTTTCCTCCATGTACACCTTGGAATTTGAAGTTTTGTCATCCACATACCGATCTATATAAAAAGACTGGAGAAGATAGCACCAAGTACATTGGAACCACGAGGCAGGAACATATTCACGATCAACATTCAACATCCATGTCAGTCACGAAAGATTCACCCATCCATGAAAACCAAGCGGCGATAGGCCGAGAGAGGGTGCTGTTGTACACTGTAATGCACATGAATCGCGATCATCAAGTACAAAAACAAGTCAAATACATATCAAGTTAAATGGGACTTCGAGCTCAAATCTATATATCTTGTGTCGATGCAATGCACCCTGCATTTCAAAAATTACATGGTTACAAATTAAGGGGGGCAAAGGTACATGCATCGAAAGAAACGTCTAGAAAAAAATTTAAACTCAAATTCTTTACCACGATGACAAGATAATAAAACTCCTGAGATTTTGCATTGAAAACTCGAGATTATTTTACACGTGTGATAGTTCGGACCTGATATTTTCCCAAGGTTTGGAACATTGCATCATGCGTGGAACTTTTGCATGCATTTTGTGGCAGAAGGGGGATGCGTGTTGTGGCCCGTGAACTTGGTCCATGGGTCGTGTGCATGGCAACACGTAGCTAGCCTTGATCATGTCATTTTGGTTTTGCCGTTTATTATGGACCTGTGACTGTGAGCACCTGGCAAAATGAGATCACTGTTGGCCCCTCTTCGGCGTTGAGCGGTGAGGCACCCATTCATTTCTAAAAGTAATTTTAATTTTTAGATTTTTTTTGTTTATTTCATTCGTGTTTTTTCATAGATCAAGTATGTACTCTAGTTTTTGTATTCTTCTTCGACGTGTTGCCAGATTTTCTTTGCATATGTGGGTTTTACTGAGTTGACTCATCTGGACGACAACAACTACACCTATGCTAGAAATCAACACCATCTCACTTGGGTATAATAAAATCTCCATTGGTTTCTTCCAGAAAGCGGGGAATAATTCACGCGTAATAGATTAATTACTCAATGGGGTGCAGTACAATATATAGCCCAAACTACCGGATAAAACAAGGAAACTAACAACCAGATAAACAAGGAAACTAACAACCGGTGGGGCGGAATTGACGCACACACATGAGGGCCCGCGATAAGCGGGCATGCACGGCACGCATATCGGGTGGCCGATGCATGCAAGGAAGGGGAGCGTGATGCAGCCCTGAGATCACGCTAACACCCCCCCGCAGTCGGGACGTCGGTTCGACAGACGTTCAGACTGGACCGGAACTCGGTGAAGACGGAGGTCGGCAAGCCCTTGGTGAAGATGTCGGCAAACTGCGACGTGGTGGGCACATGAAGAACGCGAACATCACCGGCAGCGACCCGCTCGCGGACGAAGTGGAGGTCGATCTCCACGTGCTTAGTACGCTGGTGTTGAACAGGGTTGGTCGAGAGGTACATGGCGCTGACGTTGTCGCAGTACACTAACGAAGCCCGAGGAAGAGGACTATGGAGCTCCTGAAGAAGTTGCCGCAACCAGCTGGCCTCAGCAACGCCGTTGGCTACGGCGCGGTACTCAGCCTCCGCACTGGACCGAGAGACTGTCGGCTGGCGCTTGGACGACCAGGAGACCAAAGAAGCACCCAGGAACACAGCGTAGCCCGAGGTGGACTTGCGTGTGTCGGGACACCCGGCCCAATCGGCGTCAGAGTAGACGACAAGCTCAGAAGGCGTGGAGCGGCGAAGGAGTAACCCGTAGTCGATGGTCCCCTGAAGATAGCGAAGGATGCGCTTCACTGCAGTAAGATGCTGCTCTCGAGGATCATGCATGTGAAGACACACCTGCTGAACGGCGTAGGAGATGTCCGGACGAGTAAACGTCAGGTACTGAAGAGCTCCAGTCAGGCTGCGGTAGTGAGTCGGGTTGCTGACGGGAAACCCGGTGGTACCAGACAGCTTAGATTGAGTGTCGACCGGTGTCAGGCAAGGCTTGCAATCCACCATGCCGGCGCGCTCCAAAATATCCAAGATGTACTGCCGTTGGGAGAGAAACAAACCCGATGGGCAGTGGTGAACGGAGATCCCCAAAAAATGGTGAAGGACGCCTAAATCCTTCATGGCGAACTCCCGCTGGAGGGCTGTAATAGTCTGACGGAGCAATGCGGGAGAAGAGGCTGTCAGTACTATGTCATCCACATAGAGCAGGAGGTAGACCGTGTCGGAGCCGCGCCGGAAGATGAACAGTGAGGTGTCAGACTTGGCCTCCACGAAGCCAAGGCTGAGCATGTAAGTGGCGAAGCGACTGTACCAAGCGCGAGGAGCATGCTTGAGGCCGTATAATGACTTGTTGAGGCGGCACACCCAGTCGGGATGCGCGGAGTCAGTGAAGCCAGTCGGCTGAGAGCAGAACACCGTCTCCGAGAGAGTACCATGCAGAAAGGCATTTTTGACGTCGAGCTGATGGACGGGCCAGTCGCGAGACAGGGCGAGAGTCAGCACTGTGCGAACAGTGGTCGGCTTTACGACAGGACTGAACGTCTCATCATAGTCGACGCCGGGGCGCTGGGTGAACCCACGGAGAACCCAGCGGGCCTTGTGTCGATCCAGGGAGCCGTCAGCATGAAACTTGTGCTTGAACACCCACTTGCCAGTCACAATGTTCATGCCAGGGGGCCGGGGAACCAGATCCCAGGTCTGGTTGGCCTGTAGAGCGTCGAATTCCTCGGTCATTGCGGCGCGCCAAGCAGGGTCGGCGAGCGCGCTGCGATAGGTCTTCGGGAGAGGCGACGCAGTGTCCGCGTGGAGGATCAATGGATCCGAGGACACCCGGAACCCGGATTTCCCGCGCGTGACCATGCGATGTGCATTGGTGATGGGCGCAATGGCGTCAACAGCGCGGGTACCGGTGCGCGTCGAAACGCCCCGGGGGACGGGAGTTGCGTGTGGCGTGGGGAACGGCGTGGCCGCGCGTGGCGCGGGGACATCGGCGTGGCGCGCGTGGCGCTGGGGACACCGGGTACGCCGGGCGCAGAGGCCGCGGGGACGCCGGAAGGGAGTCGGCGCAGATATCGGCGAGGCCGCGTGGCGCAGAGGACGCCGTGGCAGCGCGGGGAGGAGAACGCCGGAAGGGCGCCGGCACGGTGATCGTGGTCGCGGCGGGCGCGAAGCGACGTCGTGGCCGCGCGTGGCGCGGAGATGCTAGGGGCGTGCCGGGCGACGACGTGGCGCGCGTGGCGCGGGGATGGCGGGGCACAATGGTGGCGCCACCGCAGACGGCGGTCTTGCGCTGCGGCGCGGGAGGCGTCAAGTCCGCGGGAGGCGATCGGCGAGTACCTGCATCAAAGGGCGGACAAGGCGGGCCGATGGGCACCGACTGAACCGTAAAGTCAGAGAGAAACTCAAATCGCTAGGAAGCGAAGGGCGGGTATGGGAGAAAGGGAATTGGGTCTCATCGAAGACAACATGCCGGAAATGATAACACGGTTGGAGGAAAGGTCGAGACACCGGTAGCCCTTGTGATCGGAGGAGTACCCGAGGAAGACGCACAAAGTCGAGCGGGGAGCGAGTTTGTGAGGAGCGACAGAAGAAAGGTTAGGGTAGCAAGCACAGCCGAACACGCGAAGGTGGGTGTAGGAGGGGTGAGAGCCGTGGAGGGCAAAGTGGGGCGTGGCGGTGGGAAGGGTTTTGGTGGGAAGCCGATTAAAAAGATAAGTGGCGGTGTGGAGACCCTCGACCCAATAGGAGGGGGGCAGAGATGCCTGAAACAAAAGCGAGCGTACCATGTTGTTGAGCGAACGAAGGGTGCGTTCAGCTTTGCCGTTCTGCTGGGATGTGTAGGGGCAGGACATGCGAAGGACAATTCCGTGTGTGAGACAAAATTGCGGGTGGAGGAGTTGTCGAACTCACGGCCATTTTCGCACTGGACACTTTTGACGGTGCGGGAGAACTGGGTAGCCGCATAAGAAAAAAAGTTAGATAAGGTGGAAAAGGTGTCAGACTTGAGACGCAGGGGAAATGTCCAAGCAAAATGAGAGCAATCATCAAGAATGACTAAATAATATTTATAGCCCGAGACGCTCAAAACAGGGGAGGTCCACAAGTCACAATGAATAAGATCAAAAATGTTGGTTGCTCTAGAAGTGGAGTTGACAAAAGGCAAGCGAACGTGACGACCAAGTTGACAAGCGTGACATAAAGGTCACAGGGAGCTTTATTGCACGAGATAGCCGAAGAGCTAGCGAGTCTGGAGAACGCCTCATTGCCGGGGTGCCCAAGTCGGCGATGCCAGACGGAGGAGGAAACATCGGCGAGGAGAGCGTGGGGCTGTGACGGCGACACCGGTAGATGGAAGGAGTAGAGTGGCCCGGAGCTATTGCACCTGGCGATCACGTTCCTGGAACGGAGATCCTTCACAGAGAGGCCAAATGGGTCAAATTCAACAGAACAGTGATTATCAGTAGTGAACTTGCGCACAGAGATAAGGGACTTAATAATATTTGGAGCAACCAGAACATTATTAAGAACAAAGGGACCAGGAAGGACTGTGGAGCCAGTGTGTGTGACAGGAAGAGTAGACCCATTGCCAACAATGATGGAAGGCGGAACGGAGGAATGTGGGGGGCGGGACAAAGAAATGTTACCGGTGTCGGGGGTCATGTGGGACGAGGCGCCCGAGTCCATAACCCACTCGCCGGTGGCGGGGGGCTGGACGGTCATTGTGCTGAAGGCGTTCGCCAAGGCCTGCTGGTCCCAGGAGGCCCCGGCCCAAGGTGTCTAGGGCGCTGCCGCAGACGCCAGGTGGACGGCCGGAGCGCCGGGGGCCGGCGGGGCGGACCGTCTTTGCAGATGGCGTCGGTGAGAAGCCGAAGGGCCCTGGGCAAGAGCGAGCATGGCGTGGGGCGCCATGGTGGGGAGGGGCGAGGCGCCGCCACGGCCGGGCGATGTCGGGCGCGAGCCACAACCAATAGTGCTCGCCCACGGGTTGTAGAAGGATGGCTAAGGCGCGCGGCTTGGCCGGAGGGTGGTCGGCTAGTGGCGGTGGCGGGGCCTTTTGCCGCCGCCGCCGCCGCGACGCCGACGGCGGCCCTGATTGGTGCCTGTACCTCCCTGGTTGTTGCCAGCACCTTGTGCGGCTGGCACAGGTCGGCGCGTTGGAGCGCCAGGGGTGGCACCGGGCATTGTAGCAACAAGGGCCGACGACGGGACCGACGAGGCGGCCGTGGCAGGGTGAGCTCTTCCAAGAGGAGATCATCACGCACCTCGCCGAAGGTCGGGAACGGACGTTGCCGCTTGAAGTGGGGTCATGTAGGCGTACTTCGTGACTGAGCCCGCGGAGAACATTCAGGACCAGGGTGCGATCGGGAATGTATTCGCCGAGGTCAGCGAGAGCGTCCGCCATGCCCTTCATCTTGCGACAGTAGTCCGTGACGGAAAGGTCGCCCTGGACGAAGGTGCGGAACTCGGCATCGAGGTGCAGGGCGCGCGTCTCACGGTTGCCGAGGAACTGGTGCTCGATGCCTAGCCAGGCAGACCGAGCGGTGTTGCCGCGCACGCGGATGAGGTCCATGAGCTCGATGGAGACGGTGCCGTAGATCCAGGACAGCACGACGCAATCCATGCGGTGCCATGCCGGAGTGTCGAGGACGTCGTCGGACGTGACGTGGTCGGCGAGGGAGTAGCGGCCGAGGGTGAGAAGCACGAGGTCGCGCCACTTGTTGTAGTGGGACGAGGAGATGTCCAGAACAACGGGCACCAAGGCACGAATATTCTGGACGCCGGCAGCCTGGGCGTGGAGGTTGACCACCGCGAGGGCCTCGAGGGAGGCGGCGTCGGAGTGGTCGCCATAGGAAACATCCCGGCCGTCGACGTCCTCGAAATTGGCGTCGAGGGCGGCGCGCTGCCGGGCCGAGGAGGCCTCACGCGCGAGGGCGTCGGCGGTCGTCGCGCTCCTTCTCCGAGGCGGCGGCAAGAAGACGGACGGCTGTAGCGCCCGAGCGGCGGAGCGGCTTGGCGGCGGCGGCGGCGGCGTCGGTTAGCGAGATGCGCCGATGAGCGCGATGGCGGCGGCTTCCGTTCGCGATCGCGGCGGCGAGGCCTCGCGATCTCCGTGGCGGCGGCCTCTCGAGCGGCGTCGGCCTTGGCGGCCGCAGCAGCGATAGGATCGACCAGGGGAAGTTCGGCCATGGCAGCTGGTTAAGTTTTTGCGGAAGCGGTAGGTCACAGGAGGGAGAAATCTGATACCAAGAAAGCGGGGAATAATTCACGCGTAATAGATTAATTACTCAATGGGGTGCAGTACAATATATAGCCCAAACTACCGGATAAAACAAGGAAACTAACAACCAGATAAACAAGGAAACTAACAACCGGTGGGGCGGAATTGACGCACACACATGAGGGCCCGCGATAAGCGGGCATGCACGGCACGCATATCGGGTGGCCGATGCATGCAAGGAAGGGGAGCGTGATGCAGCCCTGAGATCACGCTAACACTTCCAACAATCAACAACGCTATCGAGGCGCAAGTCTTACATATCCACAGAGATCCTTGAAAATCTACATATCCCACTACCGTGATCGTTAGCAATCATGTCGCCATTGCAAGATCGTAGTCTTTAGTGACGAACAAAGAAGTCCTATACGTTTATCGATTAAAGGATTTTATGGAAGCGAGTGGTTGTTCTCTCATGGTATACCTACCTAATTACTTTATCCCTGAGTTAGCTATATAAGAGTTGTTTTCCTTCAAGGGTATTGAACAATGAATCTCATATTCTATGAAGAATAAGGTTCCTCCTATTAGACGGGCATCCTCCACTAACAAAGGAGGTGTAGTGTATATATACACCGCCCTCCTCCACCTTATCACCACCTTCGCCATCTCCGACCACATTCGCCGCTCTTCTCAATAGCCCGACTATCTGACAACGTCATGTTAACAGCGCCGTGCTCCCACCGTAACCATCCACAACCAGAAGCTAATTACTCAATCGCTAAACTTGCTTAATTGTACCATTAGCTTCCTTGTAAGTGGTAGCAAGTAGCTAGCAATTATGTAGGCCAAATCACTACTACAAAACCGTCTGTGATTTTAGATTTACCATGGCTTGGATTTTTACTATGGTTTTAGAATTCTCTCTGATTTTACCATGGCAGCCAATACTCTGTCGTGGTAGGGTTTGGGCAGCCAATCCTCTGCCGCGGTAGGGTTTGGGCAGCCAATCCTCTGCCGCTGCATATAATTCTCTACCGCGGCACATAATCCTCTGCCGTGGTAACCAATCCTCTGCCCATCAATTGTGTGCCGCGGCAGAGGATTAGCTGCCGCGGTAGAGGATTGTGTGCCGCGGCATCAGATTGGCTGCCCAAACCCTACCACGACAGAGTATTGACTGCCATGGTAAAATCTAAAATCACAGATGGTTTTATACAAAAACTGTCTGTGATGAGTATCTCATCACAGACGGTTCGTATTAAGAACCGTCTGTGATGAGACGCTTATCACGGACGGTTCATGATACGAACTGTCTGTGATATCTCATCACATACGGTTTTTTGTACAAAACCGTCTGTGATACTTTTGTTTTGTTGGGCGGGAAAACGAAAATTTGCACTTAATGGCGGGCTGCCGAAAATCTCTTTATATTAACAGAGTCCTCCATCTCCTCCTTTGCCATCTCCATCTCCTCCTCTGCCATCTCCGTCTCGCCCTTACCTTGCGCTCCGGCCTCCCCCGAGCTCGTCGCCCGCGGCCTCCTCCACCTCCCCCAGCCTCGTCATCGTCGGCCTCCGACGATCTCGTCGCCCCCGGTCTCCTCCACTTCGTCGCCCCGTCCTCCCCTAAGCTCGTCGCCCGCGGCCTCCTCCACTCGCCCCGACCTCATCGTCGCCGGCCTCCCACGACCTCGTCACCCCAGCCTCCCACGACCTCACTCTCTCTACTCCCCCTTTACTCTGTGATGTGGATTACTACTGTGATGTGTTAGTGCTTTGTGAATAGATTGAGTTGATGCTACTGTGATGTGCGTGATGCCGTGTTTTTTTTAGTGCTCTGTGAATGGATTGAGTTGATGCTACTGTGATGCTGTGGCTAGCTAACGAAAAGTTCAATCCGAAAAATCCATATCATATTCATTCGCGAGGCTCTAGATGAAGTGAAAATTTATTTTCGTTTTTTTTGCAATAGAAAAAGCTATAACAGACGGTTCTAAAGAAGAACCGTCTGTGATAGTTACTGCCTTTTTCACAGACGGTTCAAAAACTGTCTGTGATGACCTCGTGTCATCACAGACACAAAAATTCAGACGGTTCAAAAATCGTCTGTGATAATGGTTTAGAACTGTCTGTGATGAGGTTTTGTGTAGTAGTGAATGCTTGCTGGCTATAGTGGCAGAGCGAGTATAGGAGTATGTGGGTATAGTTGTAACTCCAATTTTTTTAGGGAAAATACTTGTTATATATAATGTATATATAGACATGAATAATTTTTGGTACAACCAATTACATTTGTAATTACTAGTCATCAACCCGTGCATCCGCACGGACATGACATTTATAGGAGAGCCTCCAATTAGTATAGATATAGATAGATAGATTGGATGGTTAGAATTTTTCCTTTTTCTCTGATTAATGTGGGAATTTCTATTAATATGGGAATTTTTACTTTTTTACCTCCTAGGATTAATATATGAGCTTCTAGGAGAGCCTCCAATTAGTATAGATATAGTAACATTTATAGGAGAGACTCCAATTAGTATAGATATAGATAGATAGATTGGATGATTATGATTTTCCCTTTTTTTCTCTGATTAATGTGGGAATTTCTAGTATTTTTCCTTTTTCTCCGATTAATGTGAGAATTTCTACCTTTTTACCTCCTAGGATTAATATAGGAGCTTCTAGGAGAGCCTGCATTTATTGTAGTTATAGATAGATATGTAGTGTTAAATTGTATGTTAGTATGTATAATTGTATATATTATGTTATTATGTATATGTAGAAAATTTAGTAATAAGTTATTTAATTCGTCACGAGTAATGAGCTATGTCTTACTTAAGTTCGTATCTTCATTGTGAAAATTCTGACTCCGTCCCTGGCTGGTTAGGCCAGGTCATGGATATTTTTTCCTCTTGCTTGCCGGGAGCTGTACGTGCCAAGAACAGCGACCACCACCTGCAACGCTATCCTCCATCAAAAGACCATTCAGAAGCTTCTAATTGTCATTTCTGGTTCAGTTGGGCGGCTGACAAATCCTATGGAAGGGATAATGTAACCTAATTAAGACAGAGATGCTATTTTAGCTCGCACTTACTATCTAGGAGCATGTCATGTACACCGTCGCAAATGGTCACATCCTACAAAGCTACTGTGTGAGAGAGATACTGATTGAGTTTGGTTCGTTTGCTAAGAGGAGATATAGTTTAGCTAGGCAAGCTAGCCTACTTGTGCTAAGCCATCCTTGTCAGGATTATTATTTGGTTGTTTTGCTTTTTGAGGGCAATATTATTCGTTGATAGGCAGTCCACAAATATCGGGAGGAAGTTGCCTGAGCGAGCATTTTCTAGCCCATTGCAGCTAGGTAGCCCTATAAAGCAAGGATAATTCGGTGGTTTCAAACAATTAGCCTAGCCGAGCAAGGCTAGAAAATTTCTTGCCGAGGATCCATACATACCCATTGTCTCCTCTCTTGTGGGAGTACAACTATTTGAGCTCAGTGAAAAGGCCGTAGAATGGAATCGACAGCCCCAACACATACATGCATGATGCTGCTACCTTGCAACTGGTTCCAATATGAGTCATTTTGGTTATTAAAAAAAAAAAAGGCAAAGGGAAGCAATAGATGGATATATACTTTGACTGCTTTTTAAGAAAATAAACTGGTCAAAAAAGCTAGCTAGCTAGGATATATACAAAAAGAGGGGGAAGAAAGGGGGACAAGGAATGAAAAGCATGAACGATGCCATAGTATTTGGAAGATTCATGATTTATAGTTACATTTCAATATTGCGTGCTAGCCCATCTATACTGTCCTTTGTTGCAATGGATATGTAGATCTTGCACATCTAGCTTCCATTAAGCTGAAATGATGCATGCATGTATAGCAATGGGGTTGATGCCCTTTTTTATATACATATATATGCATGGCATGTTTGAAGCATACATCTTTTTAATTTTTTTTCTATTTTTTTTATAATATGTCAAAATGAGTGAACATAAAAGGATTGCAATAAGAAACATATGAGCCTCAAAATCAAGATTTAAAACAGGATTCACAATCAAACTAATCCTTGTCGATGAACATCGCAAAATAATAATTATAATCAATCTAGTCATAGTATTTCACCATATCAGTTTTAGTTCAAGTGTGACAAAGTAATTATAACCAGTCATAATCAAAACTACACAGCATATGAGTAAATATGATAAAGAGAGATCTACACCTTAATTGATTTCAATGGCTTAGACTTGATGGATTATTTGACAAGTATAATAAACAAAGCTTCTGACAATTTAGACGACAAGCTCCCCCTCAAAATAATCCCATAGGATGCAACACACCCAACTCACTTCGCAAAAGAGCAAATCATGCAGAATCAAGCGATTTTGTGAAAATATCAGCAACTTGAGAATTTGTATCAATAAAATGCAAAACATCTCCCTTTTCCACATGGTCTCTAAGAAAATGATACAGAATATCAATGTGTTTGGTTCGAGAATGTTGCACATGATTTTTATCAATACAAATAGCACTAGTGTTATCACATAAAAGTGGTACACTATTCAATTCTAAGCTAAAATCCTTAAGGGTAGCTGTCATCCAAAGTAATTATGAGCAACAAGAAGTGACAGCTACATATTCAGTCTTAGTAGTAGAA
The DNA here is from genome assembly GCA_036346395.1 of Hsuehochloa calcarea. Taxonomy (NCBI): domain Eukaryota; kingdom Viridiplantae; phylum Streptophyta; class Magnoliopsida; order Poales; family Poaceae; genus Hsuehochloa; species Hsuehochloa calcarea. The sequence continues at coordinate 34,805,084 of CM070600.1, forward strand.
AGAGCAACAGACAACTATTTTGTAGAAGCCCATGAAACAAGATATGTGCCTAAAAAGTGACATGCGCTAGAAGTACTCTTCTTATCAATTTTACAACCCGCAAAATCCACAACTGAATAAGCTCTAAGGGTAAAGCATGGTGAAGAAGAATACCATAGACCAAATTCTAGAGTTGACTGAAGATACCTGAAAATTCGCTTAACTGCTTGGCGATGTGAAGCACGTAGAGAAGCTTAAAAGTGAGCACACAGACATACAACAAAGTAAATCTCTGGTCTTGAAGCAGTGAGATACAGAAGTGAACAAATCATGCTTCTGTATCCTTTTTTATCAACAGGCTCTCCATCTTTGTCAGGGTCTAATACTGCAGTGGATCCCATTAGTGTGGAGACTGGTTTACTTGCCCCTATGTCAAAGCGACGAAAGAGATCCTTAGTGTACTTGGTTTGATGAACAAAAATACTCATCTTTGATTGCTTGATCTGAAACCCTAAGAAGAATGTGAGTTCTCCCATCATGCTCATCTCAAATTCCCTGCTCAGAGTATCTGAAAACTTGGAAACAAGAGAATGAGAGGACCTACCAAAGATGATATCATCCACATAAATCTGAATGAGTAAAAGATCATTGCCATGTTTAACAGTAAATAAAGTTTTATCTACTTGCCTATTTGAAAGCCTTTTTTTAAGCAAATGTGATTTAAGCCTATCATACCATGCCCGAGGTGCTTGTTTTAAACCATATAAAGCTTTGGACAATTTGTAGACATGATCAGGAAATTTAAGATTTTCAAAACCAGGTGGTTGTCTTACGTAAACTTCTTCCTCAATATAGCCATTAGGAAAAAAAAACTCTTAACATCCATTTGAAACAACATGAAGCCCTTAGATGCAGAAAACGCTAAAAGGATTCTAATGGCTTCTAATCGAGCAACAAGTGCAAAAGTTTCACTAAAATCAAGACCTTCTACCTGGCTAAAACCCTGAGCCACAAGTCTAGCCTTATTTCAAACAACAACATCATCCTCACTTTGTTCATTCTTAAAAATTCATTTTGTTCCAATAATATTATGACCATGAGGAGGTGAAGCTAATGTCCAATACATGGCATTAATCCAAGACTCATCAGATAAAGCGTGACTTACATCTTGGGGTTCAAAAGAGGAAAAAAAAAGCAGCATGAGCATATGAGGCATTAGAGTTATACCTATTGTGAAGAACTCTCTTATCTAACTCACCAATCATTTGTTTAGGAGGATGATGTCATTTAATATGTAGAGGAGCCTGAGGTGTCGTAGGTCACATAGGTGTAGCAGTAATGACATCAACCTCATTAGAGGTAGGATCAAAGCCACTAGTTGTAGACTCCATCGGTGTAGAGATGTGTGTCGAAGTGTAAATCAGAATTACCCTTTCATTGTCGTCAGAATCATAAAAGATGTCTTCGGGTGCATCATTTACCTGTATACCTGCATTGTCGGGTTTAGTGCAAGGACTAGCCTCATCAAAAGTGACCTCGCAAGTCTCAGCAATTTTATTAGTTTCTAAGTTGAATACATGATAACCTTGAGTATGGGCTGCATATCCAAGAAAAATACCATCTGTGATCTAGATTCAAATTTATCAAGATTTTTATGTTTAAGAATAAAACATCGACATCTAAACACCCTCAAATGAGAAATGTTAGGAGAATGAATAAAACAAAGTTCATAGGAAGTCTTATGCAATTTGACTCGTAAAAATACTCTATTTGAAATATAGTAAGCAGTAGAAATAGCTTCAGCCCAAAATTTCCTAGAAGTAGCATATTCATTTAACATCGTTCTAGCTATCTCAAGCAAGGTTCTATTTTTACGTTCTACAAAAACATTCTATTGTGGCACACATGCTGAGGAGAATTGATTATCTAAACTTTTTTCATAACAAAAGGACGCAGATGATGCGTTCTTGAATTCAGTTCCACTGTCACTTCTAATTGCTCTACGAGCTCTTGGGAGATCAGTGGCAAGTCTAAGGGCAAACACTCTAAAGTGACCGAAAACTTAGTCCTTACACGCCATGAGAGAGACCACGAGTATCTAGAGAAATCATCAACAATAATAACAACATATCATTTACCTCCAGCTGACTGAACTCTAGTAGGACCTATAGTGTCCATGTATAACAATTGACCAGGTGCATCAGTCACAACTAGTGAGAGAGGAGGATGTGATGCCGATATCATCTTACTGTGACGGCAAGGTGAACAAAAAAAATCTATTGACTTTTCAATTTTAACATTAAGCAATCCTCTAACAAGATGCATATTACTCATACGAGCAAGATGATCAAAACCAATACGATCTAATCTACGGTGCCAGTGGAGTAAATCCTTATAATCATATGAAACAAGACACCTAAGATCAGAGGATGATGAATATGAAAAATCACTCTTAAAAAAATGACCAACTCGAAAAAATTGCATACTTGATCACCAGATGAATCTAAAATGCAGCATTAATGCCTTTTAAAACTCACCTCAAGATCATCATCTATCGACTGTAAGACTAAAAGCAAATTATAGCTCAACTTACTGACAAGGGCTACGTCTTTTAAAATGAATTTGTCGTTGACGCGCACAGTACCTTTTGCAAGAACTCGTCTTTGAGCATTGTCTCCAAAAGTAATCATCTCATTATTGGTGGCATGAGTGGGGGAGGAGAACCATCTAGGGTCTCAGGTCATGTGGCGAGAGCAACCGGAGTCGATGAATCATATGTTCTCCTTCCACTTACGACGAGCCTACAAAGCACAAACAATCGTTGGTATCTTAGTATTGGGGTTAGACAATAAAGCTTAGATAACCAGTACTGAGATATGCGACGAACAAAAGCAACTGCCGGCAAAGATATTGAATTTTTAGATTCTGGGCACTACCGGTCCGACCGCCATTGACGTGTCGGTCTGATCGCCGGACGGTATGACCACGTGATATACGCCAGTCGTACCGGTCTAGTCGAACAAACTAGTAGAGAAAAAGAATTTTGACATTATGGATACTACCGGTCAGACCGTAGTTTACGTTCCATTCGAACCGCCGGCCAGTATGACCGCGTGACACACGCCGGTCTTACCGGTCCAGTCGTAGAAACTCCCAAATCTGCAGAAAATTATTTAGATGGAAAAAAGCGATGATACAGAGCTTGATCAAACTCCACTCCAATACGAGAAATCTTTTTTAACCTGTCTTTCTTTTCTTTCTTCGATTTGCGAAAGAAAAATTGAACTAAATGACCATCTCTACCACAATGAGTGTATTTATACTCATCTTAATGGGAAGACCTATCTATTGCCTTTACAACACCCACTTGGGTAGATGGATACTTTGCAATACTAGCTGATTTATAAATAATTTGTTTTGGTTCAAATTCTACTACAAATTTTCTAGGTTCCATAAGCTTAACAATCTTAGGGGGATTATTCCTGCTATGCTCAACAGAATTAAATCCTAGACCCAGATATTTAACACTCACTTTTGACTTGTCTAAGATCACACTCAAATTTTTCTTGCCAAAAGAAAATCTCTCTGAAGTGTCCTTGTGATACACATTGTCTTTAGCTAGAGAGATATAAGTTGTGCATTTAACAGATTCATTCACAGGTTTCTTAGAAGCACTAGACTGAACAAATTTTTCCTTTTCAGCAAAATCATTAAGTTATGTAGTAAAAGCTTCTATTTCTATGGTAAGTTTAGGACAGTTAGAGCAAAAAGATATCTCATGATAAAGCATTTGTTGAATTATTTCCTAAGATGAATTTAGTCTAGCTTCTAGCAATCCACAGTTAGAGCAAGTTTTAGTTTGAACAGTTAAAATACTTTATTCTAAACATGTAGAAGAAGTAAACTTGAGCTTTTCAATTTCATCATTCGCAAGTTTTAACTTTTTCATCACATGAGTCGTGAGCCATCATTAAATCATCAAATTTAGCATTTACATTCTTAAGTTAAATCAAGTTTGATGCATTAATTAACCTAGCAGTCTCCAACTCAGAATGTAAAACTTAACAAGACTCGCAGGATTCTTTATCAGGAGTAACAACTTTAAGTTTATTGATTTCAGAAGTTAAGCTTTCAACAAGACAATTATTTTCTTTCAGCTTCTTTTTTGTTTTTTTTAATTCAATAGCAAGTTTAATCAAACCATCTTCAAGCTCATCATATGATGGTCTTACCCCATCGGGATCACTGTCATTGTCATTGTTGTTTTTCGCCATGAAGCACATGCCCGTGAAGTCATCATTGTTCTTCTTCTTTCCTTTAGCATCATCTTTGTCGTGGTTGTGGTCATCGTAATTCTCATATTCCACATCACTCAAATCCAAATGCTTGATAGCTGAGAGAACAATTTTAGCAAATTTTCGACGAAAATTTTCACCCTTGATGTTGTTGTTCTTGGATAGCCGACGATGGTAATTCTTGTCTTCCTTGATCACCTTCCCTTTGAGCTTGGGACACTCCATCTTAACGTGGTCTGGCTCGCCACACTTATAACACTTGATCGAGCTTGACACACCACCTCGCTTTCTCATCCTCATGCTGTTGAGTGTCTTATATACCCGTAACACTACTAAAGAAAAGCTCATCACAGACGGTTTTTGAACCGTCTGAATTTTTATGTCTGTGATAACATGCGGTTATCACAGACAGTTGAAAAACCGTCTGTGATAAGTCTTATCACAGAAAACCGTCTGTGAAGGGCAGATATCACGGACAGTTTAAACCAAGAACCATTTGTGATATGATAGTCTCACAGACGGTTCTTGGTTTAAACCGTCTGTGATTCTATAGTATCACAGACAGTTTGTTAATACAACCATCTGTGATAAAGTGCATATCACAGACGGTTGTATTAACAAACTGTCTGTGATACTACAGAATCACAGACGGTTTAAATCAAGAACCGTCTGTGAGACTATCATATCACATACGGTTCTTGGTTTAAACCGTCTGTGATATCTGCCCTTCATAGACGATTTTTCAACAAAAACCGATTGTGATAAGTCTTTATACCTAAAAAATTTTGTCGTATTTTCAGCTAGCCTCAGGAATTGCTAGCCATGCCCTCTGAAAACTAACAAGCAGAAACATATCACAGATAATTGTTGACAACTCAAAGTGATCATTTAACTCAAAATCAATTACAAAAGAATGTTTCAAGTATTGTCGCTAGAGTTACAAATTGAATTACAACTAGTCAAAGTGAATTACAATATTGAATCAATTGTTTTGAGGTTGTTCATCGGTGTCGACATTGTGAAACTCTCCGGTGGTGTTAACGATGTCCGCCTTGATGAAGCCACAGAGCTCCCCTCGAACGTGCGTGACCTGGTTCATCTCGAGTGCATTTAACTCTATGTTCAAGCCCTGTCACTAGCAGGAGTAAAGTAGTAAGCATATATATTTAAATTTATAATTAGAAAATAATTATTACGAGATTGACAAACACGGGATCGTAAGGCCCTAGAAGCAATCAATAGCTGCATATGATGGCATACGTAGAATGCTCATAGGTGATCTCATTTTTACTGGCGGCACTGCAAAAATAGAATTACATATATATGTACAGTCAGTTCGAGACGCAATATTACGGAGTATGATATATAATTATTGTGTTGTAGCGCGTACCGAAAATCGCATCTTGTGAGTCAGTGTGGCACTCGTTCCCTTGTATGAACCTCCCTCGGCAACATAGCCGATGAACGCCCTGTCCATTTCAAATGAAGGAAGACTACAATATAGTTATGTGCGGAGGAAATGAACATACATGTTGAGTATTCCTTTAAGAAGGGTGAAGTCGTGCTTTTTGTTGAGTAGAGAATCAAGGTACAATACCGTGTTCCTCTTTGGCACAAGAACAGAAGAATCCAGTGGAACCTACTCATGTATGTCGCTATAGTCATAAACCTATGTTGAAACGAAATTTGTATAGAAAATATGGAAGCACTTACTTCTGGTTGTAGGGCGCCATTATGTAGTTCTTGTTTTCCAGAGTAAGCAATCCCATTTTTATGTAATTCTCGACTAGCATGCGTCTTGGTTGATTGTTTGCTCTGAGACCACGTGTAGGTCGAGAAAACCCACCGGTTCTTCGATTCAACGGGCACATTTCATAGTGTATCTGTACATAAGCAATGAGTTGTGATATTTATCGGTATCACGTGAGTGTAGAAATTGATTGTACACACTTACAGTGTCCAGCATCGTAGAAGTGAGGCGTCGAGGGCAGTTAGGTTGTATAGGTCAAATAAGTCTTCGAAGCCGACGACGAAGTGGCCAGGCTCGTGGAGAAAATACTCCCTCTTGTATCTGATGATGATTCCAGTATGGCCCCCTCCTCTCGGGTCTTGCGCAAGTACCAATCATGCAAAGCTTGACAAAAGAAACCACATGCAAAGAGTTAAAGGAACATATATAAGATGATGATGAGTGCTCTCAGAACGTGACAAAAGAAACCATATGCAAAGGTTAAAGCCAACAGATTATTAATGAATTCAATAGGCAGCCAAAAATAGATTAGAGAACTCACAGAGTTCAACCAAAGACCTTTGGCCCGAAGAACCAGTAGCAACCGAACTATCCAAGTGATCAAGTTAAGCAAAACAAGGTAACAAAACCTCTAGAGAGCAATATGCCAGAAGCAAGAAGTTCTATGATAGCTCAACCTAGTCAAGTTATCATACCAGTTTTAGTATAAGACCATCAAAATCACAGAGCAGTATATCAAGCCCACATAATTCACTTTGCTAGCTATATCTCACATTGTATGAATCAATTCAGAACATCACAACCAAAGACCTTTGGCCAGAAGAACCAGTAGCAACCGAACTATCCAAGTGATCAAGTTAAGCAAAACAAGGTAAAAAAAACTCTAGAGAGCAATATGCCAGTAGCAAGAAGTTCTATGATAGCTCAACCTAGTCAAGTTATCATACCAGTTTTAGTATAAGACCATCAAAATCACAGAGCAGTATATCAAGCCCACATAATTCACTTTGCTAGCTATATCTCACATTGTATGAATCAATTCAGAACATCACAACCAAAGACCTTTGGCCAGAAGAACCAGTAGCAACCGAACTATCCAAGTGATCAAGTTAAGCAAACCAAGGTAACAAAATCTCTAGATAGCAATATGCCAGTAGCAAGAAGTTTTATGATAGCTCAACCTAATCATGTTATCATACCAATTTTAGTACAAGACCATCAAAATCACAGAGCAGTATATCAAGCCAACATAATTCACATTGCTAGCTATATCTCACATTGTATGAATCAATTCAGAACATCACACACACACACACACACACACACACATATATATATATATATATCAAAGTGAAATGCAATTGAACAAAGTAATACTCACAGAGGCCGAGTGGCGTGGCTTCGACGTGGAGGAGGAGTGGCTTCAGCGTGAAGGAGGAGGCCGAGCGGCGTGGTGGAGGAGGCCAAGCGGCGTAGCTCTGGCGTGGAGGAGGAGGTCAAGTGGTGTGGAGGAGGAGGCCGAGTGGCGTGGCTCTAGCGTGGAGGAGGACTTTGGCGTGGAGGAGGAGGCCGAGCGGCGTGGCTTCGGCGTGGAGGAGGAGGAGGCTTCGGGCGGCGGCACTAAGTTGGGGAATCAAACCAGGCGAGAGTAGCTTTGGGTAGTCGAACGGGGAATGACGAGAATGAGGGCGCAAACCCTAGTGGTTCCCTACTAATAAAAGGATATCACAGACGGTTCTATTATAGAACCGTATGTGATATGAAACTATCACAGATGGTTATGTAATGGAACCGTCTGTGATGACTTAACAGAGCAACCCTAATTTTAACATCACAAATGGTTATGTAACGGAACCGTCTGTGATATGAACAGACACACACATATGTGAAGCATATCACAGATGATATGCTGACAAACACACATATATATAATTAATGTATATCACAGATGATATGACTCCAAATCAATTATTTGACTTCAAAATTTCATATCTATTTCAACTCAACTCCAAATCAAGTGAAACCAAATGGCATCGAAACAAGGGGAGCTTGAAAAGTACATAGTCGAGCTCCCAAATCTCCTCTATTAACCCATAGTAGGAGTTCAACCCGCGTGCCCTGGCGGTATTGAACTGCTCGTGAAACGCATCTATGCGGACGCCGCTGTTTTGGACTATGCTCTTCCTATCCTGAGCTGCCGTATAAAATGTGTACCCATTTATGTCGTATCCTTGCCATGTTACAATTGTAAATTTTGGCCCTTTTGACAACCATAGCAATGTTTCCTCACTTGATGACCTCTCAATGAATCGCACCTTTAACCATTCGTTGAACCGACGGTTGTGCTCTCTCGTGATCCAAACCTTCGACCGGTCCGGATTCTGTTGGCGTACCATGTCTTTATGCTCATCGATGTACGGGGACACTTGGGTCACATGTTGCAAGACCGTGAAATGGGCTTGCGCGTACGTTTCTAGATCGGGAGTGATTGCTTTCCTTCCGATGGTCCCGATACCCTCCAGTCTCCCCTCATGATGAAATAGAGGCACACCTATCGGTTCCATCTGAGCTATGTTGTCGACGCAGAACTCAATGACCTCTTTGGTTGCATAACCTTCGATGATACTACCCTCCGGCCGAGATCGATTCCGTACGTAGGACTTGAGAATTCCTATGTATCTCTCGAATGGGTACATATGACGTAGGTGTAATATTCTGAAAAATAAATAAATAAATATTAACGTCTTTAAGGGCTTGTGCGAAATTAAATAATAAAAAAAAATATACGTGAAAAAATGGGTTATTTCAGAGTTTTTTTAAAGAGCTATATAAATAGATTGTGGGTTTTCTAGAAAACCCTAATAGCCATTTGTTTTTCTGCTTGCGCCGCGCCGCCGCCAGCCAATTTTCCCCCGTGTGCGCCACGTGCTGCGCGACGCCGTCAGCGTGAGGACGCTGCGCGTGGACGCTGCGCGTGGGCGCTGCGGCGAGTCTTCTTCTTGCTTTCCTTTGACGCGGCCAAGTGCTGCGGTTGCAGTGCGTCTCCTGTCGCGTTGTTCTCGTCCGCGTAAAAGCTTGCAGCCGAGCTCAGCAGTGCAAGCTTGTAACCCGAGTGGAAGGTTAGCTCTTGTCCTTTCTGTTTTCTCAACTACAAAGGCTGACGGTAGCATTAGCAAATTGATTTAGATGGTGCGGTTAGCAACAGATTAATTACTAGCGGTAATTAATTTAGTAGTGCAATCGGTTGGCGTTAGTGATTAGTCTTTTGGCACGTAGCTAAGTATACATGCAGCAATTAGAGTTTATAATCAAGATTAATTAGAGAAGTTTTATAATTTTCTAATCGAGGGGACGACTAATAGATCTGTTTAGCACTGTTTAGCCTGCTGTTCTGTTGAACGATTTATTTGGGTACCTTAATGGCGAATTTTGGAAATGTCATCTACTAGTTAATTGTAGATAATTTCGATATCTTTCTATAGCATATTTAATCATGTCAATCGGACAAGTAGAATTCGAGTTATGATTTTCGGAAGGCTGCTGTCTTGGTGGTTGTCGTCTTTCGGCGCTGTTTTGGTAGATCAGATATTAAAAATAGTAAATCCACTAATTAGAGTTTTTGATCTACATGAAAGTTGTAGATAATTGTCTAAGGGTTCTGTAGGATCTAAGAACTCGCATTTTGGTTGGGTAAAACAAAAGTTATGAATTTAGTAAGACCGCTGTTCCGAAGAGGACAGATCGGCTTTCTGGGCTAAAAACGGAGGGTTAGATGATTTAATTAGAAGACTTTGTAATCTAAGAAAATGTGGATAATTTTATAAAGAATCCAGAATGGGGTGGTTTGTTGTGATTGGACTTTTGAGGCAAAAGTTACGCTCTTTTAGTAACAGGACAGAAATGGGTAACTTTTCGGTACCGGAGAAGCGTGGTAGATTTGAGGACGTGTAGGAGCGTTGTCGATTGATTGTTGTTCTTATGATGCTGTAGCTTGTATTGAAATTGGAATATTTAATGTAGGAGAGGCGTCGTACTTGTTGCCATCCTCTAGTCAAATCGTGCGTCGCAACTAGTAAAGGCAAGTGCATGGTAAACAGCGATCAATGATTGATCACTGTGATTCTTTATCTTTCAGTACCATTATTGTTGTGCTTTTACTTTATTTAATTGCAAACAATGGAATGACATGGTTATACCTTTGTTGATAAACATGATGAAAAGTTGGATATGATGTTTATGTTGGAGTTTGCATTTTTCATACATAAGCATCTTTGCATATGAGCAGGTGATCATGAATGATCACAACTCCACGGGAGTGGAGGAGGTCCCCGATCCTTATGGAGGAACGGGCTTGAGAGTGAATGTTGTCGCGAGCATTCACTCATGCTATACCGGTATACGCGAAAGAAGTGCATGTGGACATGTAGATTAGATTTGCATTGACACATGAGATTAATGGATGTGAATCAAAGAGAAGATAACTGCATGAGAATATTAATGGAAGTACATGTGATGATAATGGAGTTATTGAATGCTGTTGATTTATTATTGTTCGTTGTTTATGGATGTGTTTGCTGAGTCGTGGACTCACCCTTGCTCTTTTGTTGTCTTTAGGTGATCTTCGAGGGCGCCGTAACTGAGAGCGAATAGAGCACATGGACAACACATGATCATTTGCCATAAGAATCTTTTCATTCAAAAATTGGATTACTCTTGGACATGTTAGAGGTTGAATAAGGTTTAGGACAACGTTTTGGACTAGACTATTTGTTTTAATAATTTGGATTCATTGGTTGATGCTATTTTGGACTATTTACCTGGTTATATTCCACTTGATTATTTATTATCGTCTAAACCATAATTATGCATGTTCTTTTGTGATCTATGGACATGTTTATCGTTGTTTCCTTGCTGTAATTTTATAGTGTGTCGATAATTATTAGTTTGTTAAGGGAAGTTAGTGGCATTCTAGGCTCAGTGTTGGGCTGGGGTGTTACAGTAGGAACACAGGGCCGCATATCTTTATCTCTTTCACAAGGTGAACAATGAGATAGACCATGATATCGAAAAATAACAGAGGGAAATACATCTCAAGATGATATAGAGTCATCACCACCTTGGGCTGTAGAGCGTTGTTAAACATTTTCATATTACCGCAACAATGCATCGAAAGTACATAAATTTTATCCCCTTCTTCAACATATCCTGCTCGGTGGCTCTTCAAAAAGCAAACACGCCACTAATATACTCTTCACTCACATGGTTCTCAATGTACATCCAGTTTCGGTCCATCTACACGTATACGCACGTAACAAATTAATTAGTGTTAAATTATATTAATAAACCGCAAGTACCCTTCATAATGACCAAACACATTAGTGATTAGTCTAGAGCAAATATAAAGGGTTACAGATCGTTACCCTTCTCTCCAAGTTGGCGCAATGTGGCGGAGGCAGCAGAGGTGCCGCAATGAGGGGGCAGCAGGGGTGACAGCTCAAAAAGGAATGTGCAGCAATGTGCATGGAAGGAGGCAGCAGCAGCAGGGTGGCCAATGGGGAGGAGGTAGCAGCAGCAGGAGGGTGGCGGCGCCTCAAATGAAATGGGCAGGGGGCCTGTCGGGACCATCTATTTATAGTGCTTGTATATCACAGACGGTTCTTTACAACCGTCTGTGATAAATGACTATCACAGACGGTTTATTAATACAACCGTCTATTATACTTCACAGACGGTTTGTATAAAGAGCCGTCGGTGATGACACATAGAATCACATACGGTTCTTGTCTCCAACCGTCTGTGAAGTATCATAGACGGTTAGTATAAAGAACCGTCTGAGTATAAAGAACCGTCTGTGATGACTACCATTATCACAGACGATTCTTACTGACAACCGTCTGTGAAGTATCACGAACGGTTGTATTAATAAACCGTCTATGATATGTCCATATCACATACGGTTAACGAAGAACTGTCTGTGATAATTTTATCCCAGACGGTTCCCAAGGAACCGTTTGTGATGAGGCTTCTTCTATTGCCTATTTTGTAGTAGTGTAAGGAGATCAATACCAAGTCTTCTTCAGGGAGTTGTTCGAACTATTCCTATGAAAAGAAGACAAAGCAAACACAAGAAAAGAACTCGACGAAACAGCATGCATGGGGTTAGTCACAACTGCTAAAGATGAAGATTTATCAATCTTAGATTGCAAAGCTTCCATCTAATAGGTTTTTAATCTAGAGAAAAGATCATCCATGGTTAAAGTATCTAGATCGATAGTTTGATTACTAGATGTGACAACCATCAACCACTCAGAACCTAAAGATCTCAAAATTTTAGTTGCATTATCTCCATCAGTAGGAATAACATTAACACCACGCAAATTACTCAATATTTTTTCAAAACGAGCAAAAAGATCATCAATAGATTCACTAGGCTTCATAGTAAAATCAAAATATTCTTTTTGATAAAGATTTTTACGCACTTTCTTAATTTTAGTAGTTCATTCATGATAATCGCGAAGAGTTTTTCATATTGAGTGGGTAGAATTAATATGAGCTATACGATCAAATTCTTTGCGATAAATCCCTTGAAAGAGCAAGCTATGAGCTTGAGCATTTAAATCAACATCTGTCTTACTGAGATTAGTAACTGGAACTGGAACCTCATATGGTCTAGAAACCTTATTCCAAACATCACTATCTTGAGCCTCAATGTATGCTTGCATACGACACTTCAAAAAAGAAAAATTAGTACTATCTAGTATTGAGGGACGATTCACATACTTCTCTGATGCCATAGCAACCCGCTCTGATACCACTTGTAGGATCGGATACGGCAATCAGAGGGGGGTGAATGACTGTAGTGCTTCTTTTTCAATTTACTGAGAAGACCATGCTCTGGATTCAACCGACAACTGACTACTACGTACTCGTACGAGTTGGTCTCCTCGTCGTAGTGGTCAAAAATGCTGGTAGAGAAGTTACGACCACCTAGTCGAAAGAGTTCAACTGTTAGATCTCTTCCACCTTTTGACTTGGAAAATTCACACACTGCAAAGAACAAAAGCAAATCGAAGACGATGGACAAGAACAGGTTGAAAACTGATTAACGTATGGACTAGTCAAAAACAGATTAACGCAAGCACTGGTCAAAGACAGAAGAACATGCAGTGGGCAATGAAGGAGGAAAAATCGAACACAATGTCCAGAATTACACGCCAACAGAGATGACAAATCTTTCTTGAAATAGATCTGATCTGTTATTACTCAAGCATGTTCTGTGTCTACAAAGTTATCTCACAGCACCCCTCAAACCCTACCAAGAAAGCACCGAAAAAGCTCTCACTCTGAAAGCCGCCGCCGCCAAAAGCCCCAAAAAACCTCCCACAAAATGTACGCTCCTCTTAACCACTTCGGCCTTTTATATGCTAGGGCCCTAAACCGTGTCTTTGTCAACACGGACACAATCCTATCTCATCCATGAAATAAGAGAACCGAAACCCCTCAAATCACGACAATATCTCTAAACCTTCCAGTTATAAAACGTCTTCTATAACTCTTCACACGTCGAAGCCTCCTAGACGACACCTCCTGTAGCTTCGACCACACATCATGCATTCACCTCTGATCTCCATATGCCCCAGCGTGAGCACGACCACCTCGTGACATCTATGACCACCTAAATCTTGGATTTCCCCCTACAAGTTCTGGTCTTCCTCGTCATCGACCATGACCATCTCCACGCTCAACCTGCACATGCAAAGATCAAAGAACGTTTTCCTAGCACAAGTTCTCCAATTTGACCAATATTAGTTCACACACGCATATCACCCTCATATCCATCAATAAACATGAATAAGATCATCCACGACCATAAATTTTTGCTTTCAGAAAAGCAATTTGAGACGACTCTGTAAAACCGGTCATATCGCTGTGTATATGCCAGTCATACCGCTGACTTACTAGACACGAGTACTCAAGGTACTTGAAGAAAATAAGTATTGAAGCACTCGAAGCCTACGACCACTTACCAGAGTCCTACGACCACTTACCAGAGGCATACGACCACTTACCAAGGCCTACAACCACTTACCAGAGACATACGACCACTTATCACGAAGCCCACAACGACCGACCACGAAGCCTACGACTACCGACCACGAAGCCCACGACTATCAATCACAAAGTCTATGACTACCGACCACGAAGCCCACGACCATCGACCAGTCACTGTAGCTTCGACCATCGACCATGCAACTCCGACTGCCCTTCGTACTCGATACACACCTCAACTTACGACTGAGTGCATTACTCGAAACTCTACCACTCGGTACTTGAAAAACTAATACTTAGTACTTGGAGCTACAGAATCTGAGTCCAGTCGAAAGGATCATCGAGTATCACCAATTAGACCACCTGATACAAGGCACGATCCGACCATTCACACTGAAAGCCAGCAACCAAAATCTTCACAACTGCAAATGTCAATACAACCTGACCGTCAATTATTCGTCATTACAAAGTCTACGATCAGTCTACATGGTCTTTTACGACCAGTCCACCTAGTCTAACAGACCAACTCAATCCAATGGTGCAACAAGTTTCACTAATAAATAACTCACTCTGTTCAAAAATATACGACGTTTTGGACATCGATGCGGTCTCTAATATGCAACTTTGATCACTACTTTTTATATGAATTTGTTCATTAAAAATATAAAATTATTATATTATGAAAATATTTTTCATGTCTAATGTAACATACCATTTTCACATGACCAATCTAAATGGGTTTTATATATTTGTAGTCAAAGTTAAAAAAGTTTGACTACATATTTTAAGAACATCGTATATTTATGAAGGAAAGGAGTAGTTGAGTGTTACATAGAGCTCTAATAATTGTGTGGTCTAGTACTCTAGTTTGACTGCTAGAGTATTCAAATAACTGATATTTTAAAGACGTTTTAGTCGTCAATCATCATTAGAATCACTAATCGGCTGCTCTCAATAGAAAAAAAAGGAAAGAAATTAAAGAACGATAACCGCCGCCATACACTGATAGACATGTGGATCTCACCTAGAAAGGTTCAGAGTTCCATTTGGACCCACTTGTCAATCTCTTTGAGTTCTACATAATTTGTATACAGCCGTTTGTATGAAAGGCCTTTACATAACAGGAGTTACACTTTTACCCTGATAAAGAGCATAGTCCAATGTTGCTTTCCCCGGTTTGGTTAGACTGGAGCACCTTTTCTCAAAGTAAATGCTATCTGATCTTTATCCACAAAAGTTTGAACCAACAATGCTTATATTTTGCTTATGGAATCCGAGATGGCCATATACAAATAAATATGAAAAATAAGTTAACACAGTGACATTGCAAAAATGTTTAAATTGAAAATAATATTTATTGTAAGGCCCAGAAGTCACAATTAGTGAGAGCCAGGTCCAATTCTCAGAAAAATATTGTAACATCCCAAAAATTAGGGAACAATTTTGAGTATGATTATATGTGGGAATATATTTTGAACATATTTTTGAACTTTTTCATAAATCAAATATTGAAATTATATGCAAACAACAGATTGAAACAATTTTCTGAAAAAAATGCAAACATATAAAATTCTAAAAAAAATTACACAAGAGACCATACTGAGTCAAGAGCGTCCACAAATATTTTCATAAACTTTGCATCCTGTTTGCTAAGTTACAAAAAAAATTAAGAAACCCTTCAACCAGCTTGAAAATTCAAAACATTATTTGAATTTCCGCCTAGCCATTGGGCCGATTTTGTTCAGCCCAAATCCATTGTGCATCACCCCAGCCCTCCTCGCGCCCCCGCTCTCCCTCTCGCTGACGCTGTGGCCCCACCTATTGGATCCCTTAGTCCACGTCGCGCCTGCGTGCCAGCTCGCCCGCGCATGCTCCACCCCCAGTTCGCGACCGTTGCCCACCGTTTCAGACCCCCAATTACTCCCATCGCCTTCTCCTGCATCGTACATAACCGCGCCCATGCTAACTGCCCTCATGTCACCGCCTTTTCCCACATGGGCGGAGAAGCCCGAATGCATGCACATTTTCTCGTCGTGTCCACCAGTTTCTCGCCATCTTTATCACTCCATTATCGGCCATACTTAAGCATCTGAGCACGTCACGAAACCCCCAGCTCACCATTCTCACCTCCTGCCAAGAATCAAAGCATATCGCTCCTTGGTTCACTGGGAATGAGAGCATCGTTCTCAACGCCGGTGAGCAAGCTCTGCATTGTCATTTCCTCTAGTGAGCTTCCTTGCCCTCGCCACCCCTGTCACCATGTGCCCCTTACCTCACTGATACTATTTCCCTAGTTGATGTAGCCCCAAGAACTTCGTAGCGTCATCGCATTGTCATCTTCTTCATCTCCGGCGCGCACCTCGATCCAGACTCCACGTTCCTGGTGCTCTAGTGAGCTTGAACCTCACCTAATCGCATCACATTGCATCCCATACTCCACTAATGCTTCTTCCTTGCTTAATATGGACCCAAGCTTAGGGAATCACTGGAATCGAGCTTCTTCCCCAATTCCGGCTGCCGCCGACTCCTTTTCTATTCATCGCCACTCTGGTGAGTCCTTGTCCAATTCCCCACGTCTACATCACACTCAGCACACCTGTGAGCTAATGCACACCCTCTTGTAGACCCTCCATCATCGTAGAGAGCCAGCACCGAGAGAGATCTCTGCGTCACTGTTGTTCAACATCGACAAGATTCTCCAACCATCCCCTGACGCCATCATGAGCTTCTAGTACTCCCCTTGTGAGGACCCCAGTTTATTAAGCTTGCAATGCTTAGTCACCAATTGACCCTAGCATCACAAACAAAATAACCCGTGTCTTCGAGATATGTATACTTTCCAGAAATGCAGTATACACACCCCTTTACAAAATTCATGCATCAATTGCATTCAAGACATAGAACCAAAGCAACACTTAACAAATCAAAAGACATACAAGAAGAGTTATTACAAAAGGGAGGCCGACCGGCCAAAAGATATACAATTAACTAATTAGACAGCGGAAGCGAAATGCCATAAGATTACGATAAACAAAAGAGCCAATTAGTGTGCCTTTACCCACAAGGC
The DNA here is from genome assembly GCA_036346395.1 of Hsuehochloa calcarea. Lineage (NCBI taxonomy): Eukaryota > Viridiplantae > Streptophyta > Magnoliopsida > Poales > Poaceae > Hsuehochloa > Hsuehochloa calcarea. The sequence goes on from CM070600.1 coordinate 34,822,224, forward strand.
AACCAACCGGACCGCCAAGCTAGTCGTCAAACCCGCAGCACATCTCACAAAAGTGAGGCCCTTGGGGGCTCACCTTCCTCTTCTGCAACAAATAGTTAAGCAAAGCAAATGAGTACAAAAATTGTACTCCGTAAGACTTACGTGTAGAGTAACAAGCCTATACATACGCTACATGCAAGCTTATTTAAGTGGAGGCTGTATGTTTCATTTTCAGCACAAAGCAATCTTTATTTGCAATAATGTAGTACATTTAAAAGCAAGTTTACAATCTGTTTTTATTGTTCAAATAACAGTAAATAACAACATAATAACAATAAATAGATGACAACAACATCCTGGAAGTGACTAACCCAATAGTCACCACAACAATAGCATGAATTACCCATTGATACCACCCATGTCAAGTTTTAATTAAAGGTTGTAGTCTAATTCTTGCAGGAAATAACCAAGCTTGTCCATAACTTAGGACGAGGCTATTCGAATAGATTTAACCCTGTAGGGGTGTACCAATGTACCCACACGCCAGACCGCCTTGTTGCCATGCAATAGAGCACACTTTCTTAGGTATGCCGGCAAGGCTAAGTCCTACGAGACGCTTTCCAATGGACTGTACTAATTACGAGTCGCACGTATGGGGGTTAACCCTTAGTGAACCGCCGTTACGGGCTCCCACTAAGGACCCATACGTTGAGTCGGACGCACCGACCCAGCCGAAGCAACTGCGGGTGCTCCTGGGCATGGCGAACCTAGAAAGGAACCCATCCCTCTCATCCCAAAACAAACATTCTCTTTTTCTTACCACCAGCGAATTCAATAATTAATACCTCCTAAAGTACTTAGTCAAGAGAGGTCTCGTATCCCTCTCGTGTAGTTAGCACGCAAAAGTGCTTGGATCAATAGCGCAAGTAATTCGGTCCTTGTTGACTCGGACACCTTTCCTTGTCACAGCAAACAATCACACCAACATACCATTATGCCCAAGTCTAAAATAATTTTATTTTCAGTTTTAGATTTACAAATTAACAAAGCACAAGTTGCTGGACATAATGGAGTAATAATAAGATTTGTGTGATCAAGATCATCAACTAAGTCGATGATCGTCCAATACTACCGATAGCTAAGCATGTCTAAGCATATTAACTCGTAATCTACTAAGTGACAAGAGCCCATCCAACGAACTCTAATCACAGCAAATAACCTAGGATCAGGTAGTAGATAGTAATCATTTACCTACAGAGTATGCAACTATAGGATCAACTAATCAAACCATAATTTAACAACAAAATAGCAATGCATACATACGAGTTGAAATCACACTACTACAGAAAACCTTATCACGCATTTGGAATCGTCATCACGACGGTTTTTGAACCGCTGCAATTTTTATGTCGTGATAAAGCGGTTATCACAGCGGTTTTCAACCGCCTCGTGATAAGTTTATCACAGACGGTTTTTTAATAGAACCGTCTGTGATACTTAAGTATCACAGACGGTTATTGGTTTAAACCGTCTGTGATACTTAAGTATCACAGACGGTTTTTTAATAGAACCGTTTGTGATATGCAAGCCTCACTGAGCGGTTCTTGGTTTAAAACCGCTCGTGATACTTGATATCACGATTTGTTCTATTAAAAACATGCGTGATACTTCAGTATCACAGACGGTTTAAACCAAGAACCGTCTGTGAGGCTTGCATATCACAGACGGTTCTATTAAAAAACCGTCTGTGATATGTCCTTCCACTAACTAGTTTTTGTCGTATTTTCAGCTAGCCTCAGGAATTGCTAGCCATGCCCTCTGAAAACAAACAAGCAGAAACAGCTACATCACAGATTATTGTTGACAACTCAAAGTGTTCATTTAACTCAAAATCAATTAAAAAAGAATGTTTGAAGTATTGTCGCTAGAGTTACAAATTGAATTACAACTAGTCAAAGTGAGTTACAATATTGAATCAATTACAACTAGTCGACGACGTGAAACTCTCCGTCGGGGTTAACGATTTCCGACTTGATGAAGCTGCAGAGCAACCCTCGAACATGTGTGACCTCGTTCTTCTGGAGTGCTTTTAACTCTAGGTTCAAGTCCTGTCGCTAGCAAGAGTAAAGTAGTAAGAATATATATTTAAATTTATAATTAGAAAATAACTATAGCGAGATTGACCTACACCGGGATCGTGTGTCGTGGAATTAATCAATAGCCGCATATGATGGCATACGTAGAATGCGCATAGGTGATCTTGTTTTTGCTGGCGGCACTGCAAAAATGGATATACATATATAGGTACAGTCAGTTCGAGACGCAATATTTACGGAGTATGATATATTATTATTGTGTTGTATCGCGTACCGGAAATCGCATCTTGTGGGTTAGTGTGGCGCTCGTTCCCTTGTATAAACCTCCCTCAGCAACATAGCCGATGAACGCCCTACATGATTCCAAAAAGTTATCCTCGTCCATTTCAAATGAAGGAAGACTACAATACAATTATGTGCGGAGGAAATGATCGTACCTTTCGAGTATTCCTTTAAGAAGGGTGAAGTCATGGTTTTTGTTGAGTAGAGAATCAAGGTACAAAACCATGTTCCTCTTTGGCACAATAATCACAAGAATCGAAAGGAACCTACTCATGTATGTCGCTATAGTCATAAACCTATATATGTTCAAGCGAATTTTGTGTAGCAAGTAGTGAAGCACTTACTACGGTTATCGTCACCATTATGTACTCCTTGCCGTTACGAGCAAGCAATCCCATTTTTATGTAATTCTCGGCGTAGGATGCGCCTTGGTTTATTGTTTGCTCGAGATCACGTGCGGTCGAGGAAACCCACCGGTTCGTTGATTCGAAGGGCACATTTCATAATGTATCTGTACGTAAGGAATGAGTTGTGATATTTATCGCTATCACGTGAGTGTAGAAATTGATTGTACACACTTACAGTGTCCAACATCGTAGAAGTGAGGCGTCGAGGCGCTTAGGTTGTATAGGTCGAATAAGTCCTCGAAGCCCACGGCAAGTGGCCCGCCTCGTGATGAAAATGCTCGCTCCGTATTTGACGCTGATTCGGTATGGCTCCTCCTCTTGGGTCTTGCGCATGTACCACTCATGCAAAGATTGACAAGCTAGTCCCGAGCCTGTTAGTTCTTTGTCGAGACCAGCGGATATCCAAGGGAGTATTGCGGGCTTGGCGGCGCTTGAATCTTCTTCGATATCGACGATTTGCGTAATGACACGCGCTGCGACGCCTTCTCCGAGATGACTCGGGGCGATATGGTGACACGCTTGTCTTGTCCCTTCGCGTCTTCTCGACGGAACCGATGAGGCGGGCTTCGCGAAGGTCAGGCGGACTCATCGAGGTCCTATTGGAGAGCGGGCGGTCGTGACGATATCGCGTCATCGCAGGTCCGAGCGATGTCCTTCTTGGGCCATCGGATAAAAGTGTGCACGGCATCCCCTAGTGTTGTGATTTCTTCGTTCGGGAATTTCGGTAGGATGGCCATGAAATTATCATGTACCATGTCCACCGCACCTAGCGTAACCTGCGCCACGGTGGCACCGTCTTTGATCGCCTCTTCCCGTATGGATACACCATACCCGCCCGACCTCAATAGCAATCGACCCAACCATCCTCACTTGGAGCTTGCGGCGTCGGCTCCTACAAAGCGGTACACAATTAGCTAAGGCGTCCTATATGTCTATATTTGGAGCATTCGAGAGATGTACATTACCTCGATGTCGTCGATCGGTAATTGCGTCGTCATGTCCGAATTATGTGTGGACGCGACGCTACTCCGATGTTGAGGAGGACTTGCTCCCAAATTAACGAGGGCGGCTTGCGCCTCATGAGTTCATTTACTTGGTTACGTAAACTTGTTATTTGTCCTTGAAATTTTTCAATAATGACATGTTCGGTAGAGCGTCGTCTTGGTCCTTGGATCTCTTCCTACTCCTATATGTGGCGAGTCGTGTGGGAATCCATCCCTCCAAGGTACGTAAACCCCAACGCCTCGCGTGCGACCGGTGCTCCTTGTTTCCCGGGCGTAGATAGTACATCCTTCTCCTGTCCACTTCGAGGAACCTTGGGAAGATGCGAAGTCAATGCTTCTGCAAGAGGACATCATGTTATTATAGACACCATGAAGTTATGGACTTATTAACAACTAAGTGGTTCGACATATTTACGAGCGTTGGGACACCGCCTCGTCTCTGGGTTTGCGAAAGAGATCTTGCCGAAGACGTGGTGATGCCCTCGCTCTTAACGTGCTCGAGCGCTTCGTCGAGATCCCACAAGCGGTCGGGCAGCGGTCTTGTCCTCCGCCGCCCGCCATTGGCTTTACCTGCACCAGCCGTGCCGAGTTTGTGGGGTGAGTGTTTTGGGCTCGAGAGCTCGTGCGCCGCACTTTGCTCTGAAATTCGGCCGTCGTCTTCATCTCGCACGAAGGCATCCCATGTATCCGCGACAAGAAAGGATGCTTCGTGAAGGGCGTCGGCCGGTGTTCACAAATCTGCGTGACAAGCGGGCTCTTGAAGGTCCTCCACGCGTGGCACATCGCGGCGGCGTGCCATCGCACACGTGTCCGATCTCGCCGGGGAAAGTGAACGAGCGGCTCATCCACAACCGGTCTCTCTGTACATCCGTCGGACACTTCGGTGTTGGGGTGGTTATGGGGACCCGTTCCTTACAAGTTCCCAGCAGACGGTCCGAATCTCGCACCGCTTTCTTGGGACTCGGCGGGATCTCGACGTCAGCGACTCCGTGATCGTCATGCGGCCGAGGGCAATTTGTATATTCCTCGCCTTCTCGCTGCGTACCACCTTGATCGGAGATCCAGACGCATTTAGCGGCGTCGATGACGGCGGCGAAGCGGTGCCTCTGCCATCTCGCTTACTTGCTATCTATATAAGTTACGTGCGCAATTATTACATAGTATATAATATATGGAAATTGCACAAAAATATAAACAAATATAATCAACGTTTGCCATCTCAGAGTAAAATAAAATAAATTGCCGTCAGTGTACCATAAGAATCATCACGGTTCCCAGGTTTACCCAGATTAGTCGGCACCCTAAGTATCGAGACTACCCACACCAACCTAGGTTAACCAAGCATCTTGGTTTTTCAAGTCACCTAGGCTAACCTGTTAGTCGACACCGGATACCCATGATACCTAGGCCAACCTAGTAAATCGGCACCGTCTTACTTCCATAGGTTTTCATCATTCTACACTATACCTCAAGTTTGAATCGAAAATTAATTAAGAAAACACAACCACGCTACCAACTAGACATCTTGATGTTTATTAAGAAAACATAGTAAAATGTTGATCAAGAACCCGACAACTACAAGAGAGATTTTTCTTAATATATGCAGAAAAGTGAATGAAATGAAATACAACAGTTATAAACTAAAATTCTCAGCCTCTATGACAATTCAAACAAATGAATAACGATTGATTGCAGCCTCTATGACACAACAACTCAATTGACATGGCTACAGTATCAGATTTGTAACCAAAACCGAAATCTGGACAGATTAGAGAATGAATGCTTGTTGATTCACTAAACCATGATAAATGAACATTTCTAATGAGGTTATAGCTAGATGAGTAGTAGTTAAAGTTTAACTCATCATTAATCATTAGATAACACTCAAGAACAGATTTCAGTTTGACTGGACTTAGAGATTACATCCTGAAATTGAAACAGGACAGATTAAAGATAAAAGATTTAATGCTCCAATAGACTATCACAAAATGGTATACTTGATGGAGCTACAGCTAGATAAGTACAACTACAAGTCTAACTTATCACTTAACATTTGCTAACACTAAAATCAAATTTTAGTTTGAATTGAAACTGCAGTTTTTAGATTTGCAAAAACCAAAAACAGAGCGAGTTCACAATATAAGAAGCTTCTTTGCTATGTTGGGTTATGGGAAAATGATATTTCGGATTAAGTTACAGTTAAAGGAGTATAATTTAAAGTCTAATTCCTCACCAAAACTAGCTAGCACACACAGTTGCAACAATGATGTTATCATATCCATACAACAAAGAAGCTAATGAAGCAAACAAAGTAATATTAATGTGGGAGAGTTTGCACCAAGCTCAAGAAAGGATGAAAAAGTATGCGGTTTGAAGAGACTAGAGAGACAATTTGCGTGGGGATATGGTTTACTTAAAGATGCTCATCTAAGTAATATTTAATGTATATAATTTGCGGTGTCTAAAGTTCCTCGATATGTTCAACGGGTGCTTTCGGCAAGGATGCTTTGTTTGGATTTGGCTTGACAACATACTCGTTGCTTGGACTTGGAGTGGTAAGCGGTCTATCTTGCACTTAGACTTGGGATATTTGGCTTGAGTGTTTCTATTGCGATCTGATTTGGTCTCGACCTCTATGACAACATTTCCATCCATGTGCAAAGTACATGACAAGTATGCGTGGTTGATTGCCACTAAACTGCACCATGCAATATTTAATGTATATAACAAAACCGATGATTTTGTACAGTTGCTAATAAAGAAAAATGTTGAACTTGTCAGAACCAACACAACACTACCAAGTAGGTAAATACTGAATTTGTTTTTAGTTCGGAAACTTAAAAGAAGGTAGATTTAGGAGTACCACGGGTGGGGATCGGGCCAGAGCAGCCGAGGAGAGCTGGTGGAGTAGAGCGACGCCGGCGGTGCCGGGCGAGCGCGAGCGAGGTCGGCGCAGCAGAGGCGCCGAGCCGGGCCGAGGAGCGAGTGACCGGCCGAGGCGCCGAGGCAATGGAGGCGACGCAGCGGGCCGAGGCGGGCTGAGGCGCGAGCGGCAGACCGAGGAACCGGAGGCGAGCGGGCAGACAAATGAAGGCGCGTGAGAGGTGAAGAGTGAGCAAAACCCTAGCGGTCCCAGCCTTATAAAAATAACATCACGAGCGGTTCTACGAAAGAACCGTCGTGATATGAATACATCACGCATGACGGTTCTATATTAGAACCGTGCAGGATTCATTATCCTGACGGCTCTATTCTAGATCCGTGCAGTGATATCCCCACAACAACATGTATGAACTGTTGGATAAGCGATATGATGACAAGTTTGAGTTCAAAAGTTCATATCTAATTCAACTCAACATTACCATGAATATCCACATTGACATCAATATTAAAGATCACAAGTCCATAACACATTAACACATGACAATGGAATAAATAAATTAATTACAATGGAGTAATTAAATTCTTAATTAAAATACAGACCCTTCATGATGATCGACGCATATAGCTAGCTTCCTCACTTGGGTTCTTCCTCGAGCCTCGATGCCGTCTCGAAAGGTGGCAACTCGTCAAATTGATTGTATTCTTCCTCGTCCACTACATTCTCAACTCCGACAATCCTCCTTTTTCCATGAAGAACTACGTGGCGCTTCTTATTTGCCTTCGGTTACATAGAAGACTTGAACAACTTGGTTAGCTTGATGCGAATGGTTCGTCTTTGTATCCGACACGTTCGAGGTCCACGGTAGTGACGCCGTGCTTGTCGACCTTCACTGTGGGAGATGGACCCAACGGCACGAAATAGGGGATCTTGAAAAGCACGTAGTCGATCTCCCATATCTCCTCTATTTGCCCATAGTACGAGCTCCTCAAATTTCATCGGCTTGAATGCATCTATCACACACATTGTTACAGATTTATGCTCTTCCTATCCCGAAATGCCGTATAAAATGTGTACCCATTTATGTCGTATCCTTGCCATGTGACAATTGTAGCGGGCCCTCTTGCCAACCATAGCGTATCATCACTTGATGACCTCCGAGTGATTCGCGCTTTAACCATTCGTTGAACCGACGGTTGTGCTCTCTCGTGATCCAAACCTCCGACCGATCCGGATTACGTTGGCGTACCATGTCTTTGTGCTCGTCGATGTGCGGGGACACTTGGGTCATGTGTTGCAAGACCGTGAAATGGGCTTGAGCGTGCGTATCGGATCGGGAGTGATTGATTTCCTTCCGATGGTCCGATACCATCCAGTCTCCCCTCATGACAAGATAGAGGCACACCAATCGGATCCACGAGCCATGTAGTCGACGCAGAACTCAATGACCTCTTCCGTTGCATAACCTTCGATGATCTTGCCCTCGGTCGAGATCGATTCCGTGCGTAGGACTTGAGAATTCCTATGTACCTCTCGAGCGGGTACATATGACGTAGAAACACAGGGCGCATATCTTTATCTCTTTCACAAGGTGAACAATGAGATGGACCATGATATCGAAAAATGACGGAGGAAATACATCTCAAGATGACACGAGTCGTCACTATCTCGGCTGCGAGCATCTAGTCCTTGGGGATCGATGACCTTACGAGCAATTGAGTTGAAGAAATAACACGCCTCAAGATTGCCACTCGGACCTTGTTCTGCAAGATACTCCTAATTACAACAGAAGCATTTGTGTCATCGGACACGACAATCATGCGACTTCATACCAATTAATTTCAAATCTTGCATAGAAACAAGTTTCTTAATGTTAGCGGAGTAACGAGACGGGACTTTCACACCGTGCAAGCTCGCACGATTCATTTCTCTCGGTCTTGGGCCAGTGTAGCAAGTCGGGGAAGGTGCGTTAGTCTGAGATCGGTCTCTTTCGTGCTAACTCGGTCCCTATGTTCATATCGACCAAGTCACGCCGCATGCGTTAACACCATCCTTTGTTTTGCCACTAATGTTCACAGAGAGACCAATCAAGCTATCACATACATTCTTCTCTCGTGCATAACGTCGATGCAGTGGCGAACTTCTAAGTACTCCCAATAAGGCAAGTCCCAAAAAATTGACCGCTTCTTCGAGATGTTCTTCTCACGGGTTCTTAATTTACGTCCCTTCCCAAGCACAACATCGATATCCTTAACCATATCATAGACCTCTTTCCCACTAAAAGCCCTTGAAGCTAAACCGTCTTCCTTATTTCCGTCGAATTGTTTCTTCATCTTGCGGTATGGGTGACTCCTCGGAAGGAACCTACGGTGACGCATATACGCTTTGCGCGAGTTGTTCGACCATACACTCTCCGTAGCATCTAAGCGGTGGAGACGTGCTTTGGCTCCTTTGTAACTGAAGCCCGACAGGTTACCAAGGGCAGGAAAATCATTGATGGTGCAGAACAACATGGCGCGTAAAGTGAAGTTCTCTCGTTTGTACGCATCCCATACCTGTACCCCTTCGTTCCACAGTGTCACAAGATCTTCCGAAGAATGGTGCTAGGTACACATCAATATCATTCCCAGTTGCTTGGCCCTTGGATAAGTAGTGACATCAAAATGTACTTCCGCTTCATCTGAGCCAAGGAGGAAGGTTGTACATACATAGATTCACGGGCAAGGTGCTATGTCGGCTGCTCATGTTACCGAAAGGATTCATTCCATCCATACTCAACCCTAACCTTAGGTTCCTCGGTTCCGCACCGAACTCTTCGAAGCTCCGATCGAAGTTTCTCCACTGGGCAGAATCAGTAGGGTGTCTTAGCTTTCCATCTCTCTTATGCTCCTCTGAGTGCCAACGCAGCAATCTTGCCTCCTTTGGGTTCGCAAATAAACGCTTCAAACGTGGGATTCTGAGCAGATACCACAACATCTTAGCAGGAGGTCCTTGCTTCACCTTAGCAGTATTTTGACGCTTGTATCGGGATGCTTTGCACACGGGATAATAATGCATGTCTGCATACTCTTTACGGTAGAGGATACAATCGTTCGGACATGCATGTATTCTTTCTACTTCCATTCCCAATGGGCAAATAACCTTCTTTGCTTGATAGGTGGTCTTTGGGCAACACGTTTCCCTCGGAAGGATGTCCGCTAGGAGACCTAACAACGCCGTGAAACTCTTATCGGACCAACTATTGCTTGCCTTCAATTTCAGCAGTTCAAGCACGGTTGACAACCTTGTGTATTCCGCTTGCGGCCGAGGAACAAAGGTCTCACCGAGTCCTCCCTTAAGCCCTCGAATTTACAAAACTCTCTCTCACTTTGTAGTTCTCTTACGCATCGCGTAGCATCCGATCCGTTGTCATCGTGCCCCTATCCTCATCAAAAGCACACCACATCCGCAAATCGTTGACTTCCTCGGCGATGTCGTCATTATTAACTTCGGTATAATCTGCTCTTCACGTGGTGGTCCAACATGTATACCCTTTTTGAAACCCCTTGAATCAAGTGCGCTTGATCTGCGCGCGTTGTTAAACATCTTGATTACCACAATCAATGCACGACGATACATAAAATTTATCCCTTCTTCAACATATCACCTCAGTGGCTCTTCTAAAAGCAACCACGCCATTAATGTAATCTTGACTCACACGATTCACACCGTACATCGATTTCGATCCATCTACACTACGCATGTAACAAATTAGTGTCAAATTGATTAGCGATTAATTTATAGCAAACGAAAATGTGCAATATAAACTCATTCTCCAACATTTGCATCTAAGGTTATTGAAAGAAAAGTCTTCACTAGTTAAGTACCACACGCGTGGCATAGCGTAGCCATGCCTACGGCCACAACCATGATCCCTACCTCTCGACACGATATCTATCTCAATTGAACAATCATGCAACCCAAATATAGGCATCATCTCATACAACACTTATTAACACTAAATCACGGAACCGCAAATGCAATATTGCTTGACCCAAACCCCACCTTGTGAACAGGGTGTAAATTTTATTTTTAAGCCAATTAATTATCCTAACTCAAATTTTAGTGATTATTAGACCTAATTCAATTTTATTAAGTTACCACTCCTAAGTCAAATTTTAGTTCATTAGTTATAAGGGAAACCATTATTCAAAACTAAGATTTGCGGGGCTAATATTATTTATTCCAACATTGACGGTGCAAGATCGATCATGTGCTCATACCAAGATTAGAGGAGGAGCCGCGGGTTGGAGGAGCTAGGGCAGGAAGTGGTGCACAGGCGGTAGACACTGTGCAGATGAGGAGCTAGAGGCGGAAGTGGCGCGAGATGGAGGAGCTAGAGGCGGGAAGTGGCGCTGGGGCGGTAGACACAGTAGCAGTTGAGGAGCTAGGCGGGAAGTGGCGCTGGAGCGGTAGACACAGCGCATGATGCGGTGAGGATGTCTCGGCTCAATTTATATGAAGCCGAGAAAATCACGAGACGGTTCTATTTGAGCAACTGCGCGATAATCAATATCACGCAGCGGTTACGAAATAGAACCGTGTGTGTAACATCACGAGACGGTTCTATTTCGAACCGTGCGTGATATCGCTGACAGTTCTTAAATAGAACCGCGTGTAAACTAAAGCCGAGACGGACCCAACACGAGGCGGTTCGCTTAGGAACCGTCTGTGATGGGCCGTCTGCTATAGACTCTTTTGTAGTAGTGTCAATATATTAGACTTGAAAATACTGGGATTAACATGATCAAACTGCTTGCCTTGCTGAGGATTACTATCTTGCTACAGAGGATCACTCTCGAATACAATAGGATCGTCGGAACCTACCGAAAGAAGTCGATAACACAATAAGAACGAATAATACCGAAAAGACCCAAAAAATCAAATTCATCCAAAAATCTTTAAAAATTCACATAAGGTAGAGATTGATTTTAGGTGAATTTATCAACAAGAATCAATTAATTTGGATGCTCTATGCAGAAGTTATGACAGTTCGAAAGTCAGTTTTCCAGAAATTTCAAAAAAAAATTAGAATCTGTCACTCTTCACCGCATCTAAAGCTTTCGCGAAATTTTTTGGAGTAGTGATGGACATGAGGATTACAAAAATGGATATAGAATATTATTACAAGACAAAAATAATTTGGTTCATCTCATTTGGAGTTTTTATGAATTAGTTATGAATATTCAAAGCTAAAAGCAATTTATAATGTATTAATAATTCAATTTTGGATCATTCTCCACAAAATATATTTTCTGTTACAGTGATCTGGTTGAAACCTATTTTATAATAAAGTTGGTCTAAAATGAAAAATCACAAAAGTGGTTTCACTGTTTTTGGAGTTAAAATGAATTAGTTATGCATTTTTGAAGTTAATTGTATTTTTCAGTTAACCAATAAATGATTTTGGCATTTTCTAAATGCATTATTACTTTTCTTACCGAGCCTCACTCTAACCTCGTTCGGATAAAGTAGGACCCGATCAATAGTTGGTAGGTCAATTTTGATTCGATCCCGCCGAGAACGGCGTCGGGCGTGCCAAATCGCCTCACCGATAACAGCGTACTCTCGGTTTCAGTGTATAAGGAATATGTTTTCCTTAAGGGAAAACGTACTGCACAATTTTACACAACCACTTAACCGGCCAAGGGGCCCACATGTCATAGACCATTTGCTAAGCATTTAATGTGCTAACCCGAATTTCCGACAGGGATATCCTCATTAAATCCTAATCAACCAATCTTTACCCTAATTACCAGCTATAGTGTTTGTTGGTTTCCGACAAAGCAGGGCAGGTAGCCAGCGGCTCGGGCCCTAGCTCACCGCCGGCAAGGGAGTGGCGCGGAGGTGCCGGCAATCACCAAAATGGGTTGCCTGGAGGACAAAGAGGCTAGGGGTGGTGGAGGCGCAGCACGAGGCACACTGTTCCGACACGGCGATGGCGAGCGGCGGCCAGCCGTGAGGATGAAACATGGCCACAGAGCTCGGAGGGAATAGAGGTCAAATTAGTGGAAGCATGAGCATAAGGGAGGTGATTGGGCCTTACCGGAGTGCCCAGAGGGAGCAGAGGTGACCGGAGTTGGGCTGACGGCGACAACCGGTAGTGGTGCATGGAGGTTCAATGGTGGCGGCGACCTGGAGTGAACGAGAGAGCCAGTGAGTGGTTGGGGAAAAGTAAAGGGATACATGAGGATGCTCATTGTGGAGAGAATCGAGCCTGGGCTCGTTGGAGAAGATGCGGCGGCGCTGGAGACGATGTTGGCCGATCGCGGGGAAGAAAGCGCGGGCACGGTGCTCCGGTGGACCAAAGCTAGAATTGGTTGAGGGCTTCGGCTTCTAGAGGGGTGTGAAACACTGCGACTTGGACGACCGGCAATGGGGATCACCAGCGTGGCTGGGACGGTGAGCGCAGCAGAGGTGAAGAAGAAGAAATGTGGTGAAGTGAGGGGAAGGAGAGTGACATAGGGTGGTCACGGGAGGTAATAGGGACTTGGGCGGTCCTCGTGGCACCAAGGTAGTGGCCAAAGTGGGCGGTGGTGGCATGGGCGGTGGTGGCAGGGGTGTCATGAGGGATGGAAGCGCACGGACGCCGCGTGGAGTTCAGCTCCTGAGCGCGCCCCGGCCCGAGGTTGAAGAAGGTGCGACGAGGGCGGGCCCACTGGTCGGTGAAAGAGGGGAGCGGCGAAGGGTTGGCGGCCTGGGTCGTTGGATCGGGATCGAACGGCTTCTGCAGAGGGCGAGCGAAGCGGCACGGCTGAATCAAGTGATGCGTCGGGCTAGGGCGGATCAACAGTGAATGGCTCGAGCCTGATGAAGAGTGTTAGGTTTTAACTTCTAGATTTGACCAATTAATATCCAGTTTGACTTGAGCTTTAAATATATAATTAAAATTCTAAAATAATTTAAGTGTGTTCGTGGGATTCCCTAGTACCCATAAAAATTTAAACCCCACTATTCATGGGTTATTTGCTTAATTCAAATTCAAACTTAAAATAGGTTATTGATTGTGTTTCAATTTTTCTAAGGTTTGAATTCAGGTCCAAAAATTTAGTAAAAATTATATTAATTCATGATAATCAGTATAGTATTTGAATAAATTATTTCCAGAAGGTGTTCATAAGTTTATTTTACTAATTTCTTTTGGGAGATCAGACGTGAGTTGTAGGTTCAATTTGTTTTGTGATTTTCCAAGTGCAATAAATTATGCAAAAGATTCAAAAACCATAATCACATTAATGAGATGCATAATAATCATCATTAATTAATTTGGAGATGTTACACCCCTACAGCTATTGTGTGTGTTAGCTCAGTGGATTAGCTACTAGCATAGCATATATAGAGTCCATCATAGCCGCCCATGCCACCGCCGCGGGAGATGGTATCACCGCCACTCCAGAGACCATTGGTCCCTGAGCCGCTGCTTGTAGCATCGTTGTTGCCCCCTAGAGCTAACGCGCACCATCATTCGCCGCGGGTAGTCTTCTTTTGCGAAGCCACTGTAGACCCGAGGTGCACCATCGCTTCTCACCGGCGTAGCACCACCTCCACCCACCTGTCTAGCCCCCATTACCACTCGGTAGGATCGCCATTGAGCGGGGAACCCATTTTGCCCATCCCTTGGGCCTTTTCGCGCCTGCCTCATCGCCGGCGAGCACACCATGGCGCTCGGCCAAGCGCGCAAGTTCTACTCTCCTCCTCGTCTCTCTTTGCTAGTGGGCCCCACACGATTAAGAGTTGATTAGTGCCAAATGACAGTGGTTAGAGATACTAAGTCAATTGCGTGTGGGACCGAGTGAAAAGTTAATCTGAAATCTAATTTAAAACGTATTTGGCACCTTAGTCGCTGATATATGGGCCACTCACTATTCCCTGCTTTAAAACGTGTTGTAAAAGCCGAGAGACTAACATGTGAAAACCAGCTGTCTGTATGTGAAATCAAATTAGGATTTAATCATTAGTTAATAGTTAGTGAGTCTATGACATATGGATCACCTCTGTTTTTATAAATAAAATCAACAAATAAAAATATGAGTCAACGACAAGAAGGGCCCACATGTATGTGAACAAAATCAGAAAAAAAAATGTAAAATAGGAAACTCGATTTCAGTATAAATGAAATACACTTTCTCTATTGGAAGGCACAAATTTTTGAAAATACGCTTTCGACGTCACTATTTTTATTTTTCAGGATTTTTCCAATCGAGCAAAGTTAAAACGTTAATAACTTTTGCATATGTACTCCAAATTGGATAATTATTTTTTATAAATTCATCTAAAATCATTATATGTGTGAATATGCAAAAAAAATTTTGGATTTGTTTGCTTTTGAAACTATTTTTCTATTTGTGATTTATTATCCGCTCTTTTGAATAGATGTCGAAAAGGCCATCGAGATATTTGACAATCCACCATCCTCATTCTCTGAACAACCAGAGCAAGAAAAGCACCTCCTTTGACCATACTGATCCCATTATTTCAATTATCATAATTATTTTGTCAAAATCTATTATGCATGTGTGTATGTTTGGCTACAATTGCTATGTTTGGGGATAACGATAGTTAAATTCCTATTATATGCATGATCATTCTTGAAATATTGACATCCTTACTGTTGTAGCCTTTAGGACTTGGGTTAGACAATGAATGATGTCAAATTGGGTATTTCGGCAAGGAACGTTGAATGGATGCTTCGCTGGGCTCTAGTTTCACTAAAATGAAATAATTGTAGGAAATATGAGTATGAATTTGGGATAATTTGAAATGTGGTCCAGAGGGGTTTACCACTGTTATTTTGCAGAAAAAATAAAAATTAAAAACTAAGTTTGTGACGCAGGCGAGATATATTATAAACTAAGAAATGTGAGAGATGTATCTCACATGTATATAGGGGGAGATCCTCGCCCAGGTCAATTAAGGACCGAATGCCGGTGCGACCAATCTAAGTGTAAGCGTACAACCACATGTGCCGATATGGGACGACCTTAGCTAATTAAGTCATATCTAACACTAACCTTGCATGTTGGTAGGCCGCAGTAGTGCAAGCACGACCTGTTAGGCTTCCTCGAAGGGGCTCCCTTCACCACGGTGTCGGGGACGAAGGTTGCCGACATAACGGTGAATGTATCACTAAGACGGATGTGTACCCGGGTGAAGTGAGGTTGTTTATTCACCGGGCTAGTATAAGATTAGGACTAGGTAATGTAAATGCTTCGTTATGAACTCTAGATGCTTGCTAAAATATTGTGAGTGGTGGTATCAACGGATTCCGAACAAACTATAGACCTCATATATTGTGGGTAAAATTGTACACCTCTGTATAGTGTAAATCTATTTAAATAGCCGTGCTCGCTATGAGCATGCTAAGTGCAGCCGCACCGGGTATAGTGTCTACTTTTTCAAAAACGGATTGTTGAAAAAAATATTGGGATGATTAGTTTGTGTGAGTGTCATGTTTATGGCTGAGAATTAAATGTTTATCACAGCCGAGGGGGTTGTGATTTTCCTATTATTGAGTTACTTACATGTTAGTTTGATAACTGTCAACTACTCTTTACAAATTTGGTTGCAAACTATCACATATTGTTATTGCAAGTAAAACTTGACTAATGCTGAAAATAACTTATAGAGTAGAGCATCATTCTTTGTTAGCCTTGTATTTATAATAAAGTTGTGATACACTACAAGTCTTGCTGAGTACAAAATATACTCAATTTTGCTTAATTTGTTGATCAGAGTATGAGGATGAACCCATGCTAGATGGCGCTCGGTGACTAGTCTTGCCAGGTCTTGTCCTTCTCGGTTGCCTGGGGGTATGGATGAACACACCGCTGGACTTTTGTATTTTGTTTAATATGCTTCCGCTATTTAACTTGGTACTTCTAATACTTGTCCTTTAATTTGGCCAGTCGGTCGTGTAATACACAGTTGTTATGTAATCGCTTAAGTTTAAGTACCATATTTGTTTCATGTTGTATGTATACTATGTATAGATGTGTATGGTAATATTGTGGATATATGTACCAGCCAATGATCATGTGACTAGTACGGTACACACATGAAATCTTCAGGTATTCCAAGTCCAGAGTTCGACAAATGTACACCGGTGTAAAAAATTTCCAAAACCATCCCTAATAACAAATACAGCTTGTATTGACTATAGTTAAGCCAAGTTGCCAAAATACTACTTGCATTCCAAAATACGGCCCGATTGGAACACATGGATTTTGCAGGAAACAACACAACTTTCGCAGAAATCACGAAAAATTCTCGCTTTGATTTTGGTTTTGCACATACTTGTCCTTTTGGTTTTTTCAAGAAAAAAACTTCTCATCAAATTATTGTACTGTTTTTGAGATATGGATATAAATATGGAGTTAAAACAATATCAACTTGCCATGAGACCAGAGAGAGAGAGAGAGAGAGAGAGGTCCTACTAGATAGCAGTACATTTTGCCTGGAAAACCTTTTCCCTTGCAAATACACGGGGGAGATGAGTACAACATGCTTTATTAAACTAAGTGCTTGCTCATCATGATTAGTTGAGTCTTTACATAGCCATTCAGTCGCACTCACAACAAAGTGAAAAAAGAATGTGGCTAGGCACTGCACTGCTGCAGTGACAAACGAGACATTCTTTTTCTGCTGCTCTTTGGGAAGGGAGCTTGCAAAAAGGCAAGGAGTGGCTTAAGCACCGGAATAAGTTTACGACCCTTTTTCTTTTTGCCCTTTCGATCGGCTGGAGGCATCCCTGCACTCAACTCTAGGCACTTTCTTTTGTTTTTTCCTTCCTCCATCTAAGCAAAAGCTACTCAAGACACTATTCAAGTTTCCACCAACCAATGCATGTTAGCTTACGATGGATTCACAAGTAATTTGGCATTTCAGCCCTTATGATATTTTAATTAACAATTTTGTTGAAACTTTTACATAAAGAACCTTATAATTAAAAAAAAACCACACACTTGCCCTGGCCACCGGTCAACTATACTAAAGCCCCGCAAACTTTTCTTTTTTCCTCGCCACCCTCCCTTCTCTCCCACAGGCCGCAGCCTCCCTCCACTCTCTGTTCTCTTCTCGTCCTGCCACCGCTGCCGCCGAGTGGCTATCATCATCACCTTTCCCTAACCAGATCTAATCAGATCTGGTCGCTGCTGCCGTCGAGTGGCTATCGCGCCCTTACCTCTTCTTGCCCAACACTGACATTATCGCCCTCGCCACCACCACGATCGCCGCCATCGGTGCTTGGTGGTCACCATCCCGTCGCTGCCTTCCTTGACCACACACGTGCAGGAGATGGAGGTGTGACGAGGTGCGGTGTATTTTCCTCTCTCCCTCTCTATATATGGACCACCCACTACTACAGAAAAGATCATCACAGACAGTTCAAAAACGTTATCACAAACAGTTTCGTGAGTTGTCTGAGTTTATGGGTCAGTAATGACATGAAGTCATCACATACGGTTTTTGAACCGTTTGTGATGCAGACTACAACAGACGGTTATTAATTCAGAACCGTCTGTAATAGTTGACTATCACAGATAGTTTGTAAATAAAACTTTATGTGATAGCTTGTGTTTCACATATTGTTTGATCTACAAATAGTCAGTGATAGCTAATGTATCACAAACAGTTTCATCTACAAACCGTCGGTGATAGCTAATATATCATAGATGGTTTGTCATAAGGAACCATCTGTGATAGTTACTTCTCTATGAAATCTCCAAGCAGTGGCTACTTGTGTCTTTAAAATCGGATTTATACACACACACACACACACACACACACTTCGTAGTCCCTTGTTAGCTAACTCGAGCCCTGAATTCAGCTAGCTAGCTCGCTTCTTGGGCATTCATCGTAAATGTGCAGGTGAACCACAGATTACTTCATCAATCCTCACACTGGAGTGTGTGATTTGCTTCATGCCACAGAAGCCCAAGTTTAGGAGGATTTTACAACTATGATTTTAAGTTAAAATTCGTATGGAAATCAAATTGCAATTTTTCTTTTATCTTTTATTCCAAATTTTAACTCTTTTTTCTTGGAATTTGTATGCAAACCCAATTGCTATTATTCCAATTTCGTATCCAAATCCAATTACGAAATCGGAATAATAGCAATTGGATTTGGATACAAATTCCAAGAAAAAAGAGTTAAAATTTAGAATAAAAAATAAAAGAAAAATTGTAATTTGATTTTCATATGAATTCCAACTTAAAAGCACAATTGTTGAGTGCTTGTAGAATCCTCCTAAACTTGGGATGCCGTGGCATGAAGCAAATCACACACTTTAGCATGCGAGGTTTGATGAAGTAGGTCATGGTTCACTAGCACGTTTAGGATGAAAGCCCAAGGAGCGAGCTAGCTAGCTAAATTCAGGACTCGAGTTAGCTAACAAGGGACTACGAAATATATATATGTATGTATGTATATAAAGCTAGTTTTAAAGGCACAAGCAGCCACTGCTTGGAGGATTCATAGAGAAGAGATCAGAAATGGAATGGTAGGACCCTTGGACGCAAGGGAGGAGACGCGCTGGGCACGGGGGAGGAGGGGCGCTGAGTTTGGGGAAATAATTGACCAAGATAACATATAAACATGTAATTTCTGTAAGTCAATTAACCATGATAAATTACTCAAAAAAGATAACTTCATATTGCTCAGTTTTGAATGTTTATGATTGCTTTCAGATGTAGAGTTGCATAAGATGTAGTCTTAGCATTCTCAATACTTACCCATATTCTTTGTCAATAAAATATGATAACAATAAATAAGACTTTTGAGATCAAATAATGCTTCATTGAAATGTCGAGAAATAACTTCTAAAACAGCAATTTTATACTTTTAGTCATCAGAAGGCCATTCAACTAATAGTGTGCAGAAATGCTCTATTATCAGATTAGCCAATTAGTAACTAGTTAAATGAAAACTGAACAGAATCGCTAATCTCAGATACTGTATATAATCACTAAGCTCAATAAAATAGTCAATCTGCTATCAGTAAACCAAAAAAACTACAGAACACAAATTCTGTCCAGTTTCAACTAAAAACGAAAAAAAACTAGCTACTTAGTACAAATTAACAATGAGAAGCAATCCAAACAGCTCAAGTATGATATTTATATGATATCAATTTCATAATATGGCAATTATCCTCATAAAGAAATTACCACAACCCTACACAATACCAAGTCTCCAAGTGCTAGTCAAGACAGATTGAACAAACTACATCAGAGCAAGAGAGGAGGTGCACCGGGCTCGAGGGGGAGGCAACGCGTGCTTAGGGGAGGGGAGGAGGCAGGATTAGGCAAGAGGCGCATCGGGCTCGAGGAGGAGATGGCGTCGAGGATGGCAGTGACAGGCTCTGGGAGGGGAGGAGGCGCGCCAGGCTCAGGGGAGGAGGGGCGCCGAGTTCGTGGTGGCGGCGGCTCGTGCTCAGGAAGGAGGTGGCGGGTTCGGGGGAGGAGGCGTGCCAGGCTCAGGGGAGGAGGGGTGCCGAGTTCGTGGTGGCGTCGGCTCGTGCTCAGGAAGGAGGTGGCAGGTTCGGGGGAGGAGGCGCACCAGGCTCGAGGAGGAGGTAGCGTTGAGGACAGCAGCGACAAGCTCGGTGGGGGAGAAACTTAATCGTTTGATTGGGGGCTTGGGCAAACGCTAGAGTCTGAATATATATAGGGTTCAACATCACAATTGGTTCTAAAGTAGAACCACCTGTGATAAATACAGATGCATTTTTTTACTAGCAAGGGGCGTGGTGTTTTGGTGTTCTCCGTGCATGCACTTAACTAAAATGAGATGCCCAGTAAATTATATGGTAGTAAACAGTAAAATTGAAGACAAATGGACTTGACAATCACAATTTTTTGGTATTTTTACATCACGGACGATAAAAAAGGATCAGCGATCCTATCTTAGCCTTCAAATCTTCGTAAGCCTCCTCTTCGGCTTTAGTGGTGGCGGGATCAGCGACTGTCTGATCAAACGCCTCCACCTGCTTTCTTGCACGCTCGATTCGTGCTTGAAGCCGTTCGAACTCTGTAACCAAGTCCATGATAGCCCAGAGGTCATCAACCCTGGTCTCCTCTGTCTCAGCGAGGTCGACCTGCTCTCCTACCATCCGGATGTCGTCCTCGACTCTCCGGGTTGCATCCTCAGTGCGGACCAAGTAGTTCTAAAGGACAATCTCCACGATGAGGTTTACTCACCAAATGCTAGAGACCCTCGCATTGGTCCATTGGAGGAGGAGCTCTAGTCGACCGATGATGGCCGCTATGGTCTTCGGTAGATCAGAGGGCCTAGAATGGATGACATTGCAAACGAAAGGCTTGTCCTCAACTTGGGCTAGGTTGCAACCAGAGAGGTGCGAGTAGACAAGCACAATGTAGGCCAATACGGCTGACAGGAGAGGAGACGACATTGGTCTAGAGGAAGAAGAGGGGGAAGCGTCCATTTTGACCGGAGCATGCAGTTTGAAGAAATTAAGAGGTTTGTGAGAAATCCATTTCGGAAGCAACTGATGTCTATTTATAAAATGTGGTATCTGTTTACATTGGGAGTCAGAGCGGCAAGACGGAGACGAAGAGATACATTGGGATTCATAGCGACTGGCGCGGGAGACGAAGAGTGAAGGTTTACGGGTAGGCTACGATAGCATAAAACAAAAATTACCGCACAACCAAAGAACCTCCGCTAGTAATAGATCACGAGATTACCACTAGATGTGCCGACTCGTAGTGGAAGTAGAGTCGATGTAATGAGTTCCATGGACATTCACTCATGTGCCTCCACTCTGCAACTTTAATTTGGCATCTCCTCCGATGAGTAGCTCGACAATAATCATTAATTCATTATAAGGGCTTGTTTGGAACGCAAAAATTTCACACAAGAAACAATTTAATTCCTGCAAGAGTTAGGAAAAATTTCTAAATTCCAAACGGGGCCATAGCCGAGCCATTGGGAGAGAATTACTTCATGACTTATCAACCTTTTCCTTGTGAGAATGCCTAGCAATTTCTGTTGCAAGAGTGATGTTAGCCATCTGTTAATATATAGATGCATTGATTAAGGGACAAGCTAAAAAATACTATAGCGTGGAAGTTGATCCAACGGGATCGCAATCTACCGTTGGTTCTGATTCACGTCGAGTGCGCTAGGATTTCTTGCATCGGGTGCGCACAGTTGGTGGCTGGACTTTGTGGCCATGTGATCGGGCCACCCTCACCTCTCTCTCTCTCCCCCTGTACACAAGTCTCTCTCTCGCCCTCTTCTTTTCCTCTCCCCTTTCTTCTCCTTGATCCAAATGCACCACCGTTGCCACCACAATCTCAAAGCCACCACCATCATCATCCAAGCCCTGAGATGCCACCACACCGCCCTTGCAAGCCCGAAGTAACTACGGCCCTAGAACCACCGTTGTTGCCACCGTCATATGCCTAGATCTGGTGATGAGGACCTTGAGGAGCGCGTGTACAAGGTAGCTAAGAAGGCCATGTTGTCTCTCTGATGATGCAGGTTTGAATGTTGCTTTTGTTAGCTCGTCACATCTCTCCTTATAGTTGCTCTAGTTCATGGTGATTTTGGGAGGTGAATGTAACATCCCAAATTTGGATTTGTGTTTCAAATGTAAGAAAATCAGAAGAAATTAAAACTTTTCTTGCATCATGAAGCCCTTGGTCATTTTTGTAATTCTTTTAAAAGAATTATGGAAAATGAAAATCAAATCCCCAAAAGTACTCTAATCAAAAACCTCCTTGGCATAGATTTGGTGCCAAACCCTTGGAAACATTTTTCCTGAGTTCTAGGGAGGCTTGGCAACACCTCTGAATTATCTCATGATTTTTAGAAATTATTTGATAAATTTTGGAGGCAAGTCGAACTGGTCAAACCCTATTTTCCTCTATTCTGGAATTTCTGGAGAATAATTCAGTTCATGAAAATCTCTGAAAGTTTTATGGGAGGTTCCTCCTTTCGTCAGCAAACTCCAGTTAAAATTTTATAATTTTTGGAGCTTGCTTGCTACCTTAAATAATTTCTCAAAAGTCAGTTATTCAAATCCAAACCCTAACTGGTTTGCACTGTTCCGTAGGTTCGAATCGGACTCGAGCTCGAGCCACCTGACTCGGTCCAGCCCACTAACGGCACCAACTCGGTTGTTCGGGCGCTAGGGTCGTGAGCCGTTGGATCGATGTCGAACGGTCTTCACCACCAACGCCGAGTCGCTTGTAAACTACCCGATCTAACTCGATCGTTGGATCGGCATCGAACGCCTTCGACCACCGAACACCGATCGTTTCAATCCGCGATCCAAATTTACCTTCGATTTCAATCCGACGACCACCGAGTCGTCTCCTTCTCTCGTCCGTAGCTGCGTGAGCTCTGCCATGGCGTGCGCAGAGGAGAAAAGCAGTGGCGTGCAGTCCACTCTATGTCCACCTTTAAAACGGCTAGCTCTGAGCGCATTAAATGCCTGTCGTGCTCATCTCTCAGAGGGCCGTGACTCAACTGCTCCCATCGCTCTCAAGTGCTCTCATGGCGTTGTTGACCCATTGGAAAAATCCGCCGTTGCTCTCTGCCATTGCTCTATTTAAACCCCATTGCTTCACCCTTGGCTTCCTTTAGCACTTCCGCAACCCCAGCTAGCATTCACCATCTGGCTTGAGCTGCAGGTCCTCGCAATCTCCTCGACCGCCATTGTTGGGTGTGGAGCTTACGGTGGAGGCGGTGCAGCGGGGGTTTTCTTCTTCAAGTCTTCGCCCCCTCTGCTCCCCCTTCGCTCTCTGGGGCTTGACTCTCACTCGGTTTGGTTCTCTCTTTGCCCAGGTCGCTGTGGCCTAGCGAGAACCTTACCACCGCCGTTCGGACACTCGTCGCCGGAGCCACTCCGTGGGACTCTGGTCGTTCTTCAGCTCAGGTACTTTCGTATTGCCCTGTAGGAGCTCAGGCGTGTTTTCGTTTTTCTTTTGGTATTGTTCGTTCGGGAGTCCTCCCGAGCCATACCTTCTCGGCCGCACTCCGTGGTCGTACCACCGTAGCAACTATTCTCTGACCAGTACTGGCCGCCGGTCGAACCCTTCAACTTTTGGGACACTCATCCCCGCCCTTGGCTGGCGCCGCTGTGGTCGGCGATTGCCGCCGAGCCACTGGCAAAGTTTGCGGGAGGCGTTACCTAGTGGTCGTATTTCCGACCAGTTACCCTAGCTTAGTCGTAAGCTCTACTACGATGTATAAATGGTCGTAGGTCTTATTACGACTATGCCAGGGGCATGAGTCCTTCTACGACTAGTACCTAGTCGTAAGTTCCATTACGACTCGTACCTAGTTGTAAGTTCTTCTACGACCCTTAATCGGTCGTAAGTTCTTCCACGATCGAACTTAGTCGTAAGACTTGCTACGACTACGCCATAGTCGTAGGTTCCTTTACGACTACCACCGTCGTAAGACCTTCTTTCGGTCGTAGTTTTGGCATTAAGAATCCAAATCGATTGGTTATTGTTGCTAAATTCTTTATAAATCGTTGTCTTGCTTGGTAAGATTTTCGAATTTTGGAAAAAGTTTGTCGTTGAGTCCTTGCGCTTTATTCGTTCTTATCGATTGCTTTTCGCTTTCGTTAGGATCCAAGAGCACATTGACAACATAAGTGATCCCGACTACATCTTGACTCACAAAGAAGCGTGCAAGATATTTGATCATAAATGTCCCATTACTTTCAAAGTCTAATATCTTGTTTACAAACTATATGTATGCATTGCTTTTGTGTCCAATTAATTTTGCCTGCTTAGAGGTAGCTATTCCTAATGCATTGTTGCCATCAAAATGTTATCCCCGCCACAACCATAAGTTATTAATATCATTTGTGAATTAGAGCCCGTGATTTAATTATGCTCTTTCTTGCCTTTGCGATGTCATGCTTAGAAATGCTTAGCTACCAGTAGAATTGGGCGGTTATCGACTTAGTCGATGACCTTGATCACACAAATCATTTTGTTTATTTTTGGTTCAGCACCTTATGCTTTTGTTTTGTAAAAACCGAAAATGGAACAAAATGATTTGACTTGGGCACAATGGCATGTTGGTGTGATTGTTGGGTGTGACAAGGAAAGGTGCCCAGGTCCCTAAGGACCGAATTGTTACTTGTGTCACTAAGCCAAGCGCTTATGCGTGCTAACCACGCGAGAGGGATATGGGACCTCTCTTGACTTAGTACTTTGGCGTGGGTTTTCTCCGAGTCGCAGGAGGGGGTTGTGTGTGTTGTGTGAAACATGATATGTGTTCTCGGTGTTCTGGTGTTGGGTGTGCGGTGGTGGAGATTCCGGGTAGGCTCTCCACCTCGAGGAGCATTGTAGTTGTCCAAGGCTTTACCTGCGACGGGTAGTTGACCGAGGCTTTACAATGACTCCGACACAACGTATGGGTTTCTATCCATACGGGCGGTTCGTGAATAATTCACAATATTGGAAATGTCTCAGAGGACTTAGCGTGCAGCATACCTAAGGAAGTGTGCTTAATAGCTTGGCAAAAGGCGGTCCGCATGTGGGTACATTGGTACACCCTGCGAGGATAAAACTATTCGAATAGCCTCGTCCTAGGTCATGGACATGCTTGGTAAGGTCGTGCAAGAACTAGACTACAACCTTTTTAAATTAAAATTTGACATGGTTGGCCTGAATGGGTAATTCATGCTATTGTTGTGGTGACTAATGGTTTAGTCACTTCGGGATGCTTTTATGTTGTTGCTACTTGATTACTACTGCTTTTATCAAATAAAATCAGATTGCAAAATTGCCTTTGATCTATTACATTATTGCAAATAAAACTTGCTTTATGCTTAAAAATTTGAGTCCTAACTGCTCCACTTAAATAAGCTTGCATATAGTTATTGTATAGATCTGTTATCATTCTTATATACCTTAAGTAGTACATTCAAAGTACTCACCCGACTTTTGTTTGGTCGCTTTTGTTTGCAGAGGAAGAAGGTGAGCCCCAAGGGCCTCACTTTTGTGAGTTGTCTTTGTGGATTCGACGACTAGCCTGGCGGTCCGGTCGGTTGCCTTGTGGGTTAAAGGCACACTGATTGGCACTTTTGTTTTATAGCCATCTTATGGCACTTTTGCTTCCACTGTTAAATCTCTTTATGTATTTGTCATTTGGCCGGTTGGCCTCTCTTTTGTAATGACTATCCTTTATTTATGATATCTTCCGTTGTTGTTCTTGTTTCGGTTCTATGTGAATGAATGGAATTGATGCATGAACTTTGTAAAGAGGTGCGTATACTGCACTCTGGGAAGTATACATGTCTCGAGTCTCGGATTATCTGATTTGTGATGCTAGGACCGGATGGACGGTTAAGCATTACAAGCCGGATAAACCGGGGTCTCACAAGGTTTGGTATCAGAGCCATACTGACCGTAGTAACCCAAGTTGGTCGTCTTTAGGATATTTTGAAAAACTTAATTTCAAAGTATCAAATGATTTTTGAAAGCTTAAGGAATTCTCAGATTTTATTCCTTACCTATCTTAGCTTTCTCCTCTCATCTCACTCTAATTTGAGTTTTGAAAATTGTTTACCTCTTCTTCCTTCAAAGATAGTGTTATCGATTAAATGGGTTTTGGGAACCACTGAGTTTGGCAAATTGAAGTGCTTAGGGTTTTGAAGTTTCTGGACTGAAGGTTTCGCTAGAGGCTTGGATGCGAATCTGACAAAGACGCTTCAATTTCAGACAATGAGCTCAATGGTTTCGATAGGACCACCGAGCTTGGCAAATTGAAGTGTGCCGATTTTGAAGTTTCTAGAATGGAAGACTTATTTGGGAGCTTGGATGCGAAATCACTACAGCAACCTCAATTTCCGGACAGCAAGCTCGATGGTTTCTAATGGGGTAGAAAATGAGAGTTTAATCAACTAAAACTTGTGGGGTTAGAAGGGTAAGATGTGATACTAGTTAGCTATGTATCTAACACTATTGTCGTTGACTGAACCTTGCTCTTTAATAGTATTAGATCTTATCTTAATCTTCTGGTTTTTATCTTCTCAATTAATTACTCGTTCATTCAATACGGGTTAGTTGCATTGGGGAGTTGAGCTTTGGTTTTATGGTTCTTTGCTGTTTTTGGAGTCTTTTTATAAGCCTTTTTAAAAGTTATGTACTTGCTGTTTTGGCTTTCGATTAGGGGGTATTCCATTCCCCTAGTCGCTAGCTTTTCGCTTTCTTTTGTCTTTGAATTTGGAGTCTAGTTTAACCAAAGTTTCTTGTAACAGGATGGCCGGACGCACTCGTAGCGGCCAAGGCCAGTCAACTGGTCCGGACGAGGATCTTCCTCCTCCTCCGACCATGGCCGAGGTCCTTCTTCCGTTCGAGCGCAACCGCGCGAGAGGGCAGAGGGTTCTTACGACGCCATCGCGCGCAACACTTCCGCCCTTACCGGTGCATCGTGATCCGGCAAGGGAGTGGTCATCGGCGCGTGGGGACTTGCGAGTTTCTTCGCACTCGACCCTCTCGCTTCTCAGTCCGAGGACTCGCTTGACGCAGATTTATTGGCTTCGCCTCGTGGAGCGGAAGCCGATAGCGCAGCGCCGGGAGCACGAAGGCGCTGTTTGCATCGCACCACCGGAGGGTGCGGCTTTGTCTTGGTGGGAGAGCTTTCGCCATGCACTGACGGTCACACCGTCACTTGGGAGGAGTTCGCATCGCCTTCCGCCGAGTCACATTCCTTCCGATGACGGATGAGGTCAAGAAGAAGGAGTTCTTGTCGCCGGACAAGGACGCTTCTCGACGGAGTATCTTTACGAGTTCAACCATTTGGCTCGTTATGCTCGGAGGAGGTGGCCACTGATGAGGCCAAGTAAGAGAAGTTCAAGGATGGTTTGTCTGAGGAGCTGCAGGACAAGCTATCCATCGTTGACTTTCCGGATTTCCAGGCCTTGGTGGACAAGGCCATCGTTGCTGAGCATGCGGGGAGAGCACTTGTGGATTACCGCAAGCGCAAGTGGGAGGCCCACAAGTCGTGCCGAGCCGCCTCTTTCCGCTCGTGTTGGGCGCCTCGGGGTCCGTCCTCGCCTTCAAGACCCCGAGATCGTCCAAGACCGCCTCGCCCTTCGCGGCCGTGCCCCAATCACGTGCACCTGCAAGTCAGCTAGGAGGCCTCCGCACAGCCGCGGACGTCACCTGCTTCTTCTGCAACAACAGGGGGCATTATGCGAACCAATGCCCCAAGAAGACAGGAGCAGCCCCTCGTCCTAATGGAGGACGCGGGCAAGGAGGTGGTTCTTCTCAGAACCTGAAGATAGTCCCTACTACCCAAGGTGTGGGTAGTAGTCGCGTCAACCTCATCTCAGCGGAGGAGGCACAGGAGGCACCCACGCGTCGGCTTTGGGTACACTTTTGTTAACTCTCATTCGCTCATCGTTTGTTTGATTCAGAGCATCTCATTCTTTTGTTTACGAGTCTTTTCTTGCTATTAGTGAGCTCCTCTTTACTCCATTGTTGGTCCCATTGCTCATTCGCTCTCCGGTTCGGAGTTGAGAGTCGAACTGAGTGTAGGGATGTCCCAATTGAGATCGAGGAGTAAGATTCCTTGCGAATCTTATCCTCCTCCATTCAGCAAGTCTAGATGTAATTCTTGGTATGGATTGGTTGTCTCAAAGATAAGGGACAAATCGATTGCGCCAAGAAGTGTGTCTCTCTATCTAGTCCTTCCGTGAGCGGGTTCACTTTTCGCAAGTCGCTAGGTCCGCATCTCTTCGCGCTTGAGCGAAGCCCGCTCTAGATATTAGTGAAGTCCCCACAGTTCAGGACTTCGTTGATGTCTTTCCCAAGCTCTTCCAGGATGCCACCAGCTCAAGACCTAGAGTTTGTCATTGAGTTGGTTCCTGATCGCCTCGATTTCAAAGAGGCATTATCGGATGCCACCGAACGAGTTGGTGGAGTTGAAGAAGCAATCAATGAGCTGCAAGAAAAAGGTTTTATCCGCCTAGCTCATCTCCGTGGGGTTGTCCGGCAATCTTCGTAAGAAGAAGGACAATACTTTATGCATGTGTGTTGATTACCGCCGCTTAATGAAGTAACGGTAAAGAACAAGTATCCTTTGCCCGCATTGATGATCTCTTTGATCAATTAACCGGAGCTCGAGTATTCTCCAAGATTGATTTGAGAATGGGATATCATCAAGTTCGGATCTGACCGAGGATATTCCAAAGACGGCTTTCTCTACTCGCTATGGCTTGTATGAGTACACCGTCATGTCATTTGGCTTAACCAATGCTCCCGCCTTGTTCATGAACCTCATGAATTCGGTATTCATGGAGTATTTGGATAAGTTTGTCGTGGTCTTCATCGATGATATTCTTATCTATTCTAAGGACGATGAGGAACATGATGAGCATCTGAGGCTTGTGTTAGGCAAGCTTCGTGAGCACCAGCTGCATGCAAAGTTCAGCAAGTGCGCATTCTGGTTGAAGGAAGTGGCCTTCTTGGGTCATGTTCTTTCAGCAGGAGGCGTAGCCGTTGATCCTAGCAAGGTCAGCGATGTTCTTTCATGGGTTCAGCCTACTTCGGTAACCGAAGTGCGGAGTTTTCTCGGTTTAGCGGGATATTATCGCCGTTTTATCGAGAACTTCTCCAAGATCGCGAAGCCGATGACGGAGTTGCTCAAGAAGGACAAGAAGTTCTTGTGGTCCGATGCTTGTGAGGAAAGCTTCCAAGTACTCAAGAAGCGTTTGACCACCGCTCCCGTTCTTGTTCTTCCCGATATTCATCGAAGCTTCGATATCTTTTGCGATGCTTCGCCGAGGACTTCGGTTGTGTCCTTATGCAAGAAGGCAAGGTAGTGGCCTATGCATCAAGGCAATTGAGACCTCATGAACTCAACTATCCTACCCACGACTTGGAATTAGCTGCGGTGATTCATGCACTTAAGATTTGGCGGCATTACCTAATCGGTAATCGTTGCGAAGTGTATTCGGATCACAAAAGCCTAAAGTATTTGTTCACCCAACCAGATCTGAACCTCAGGCAAAAGAGATGGTTGGAGTTGATCAAGGACTATGACATGGGTATTCACTACCATCCGGGCAAGGCTAATGTTGTTGCCGATGCGCTCAGTCGGAAAGTGCATTGCAATGCCTTGTTGCTCCAGGGATGTCAACCCACCCTTCTGGAGGAATTTCAGCGTCTCAACTTAGGTTTGGTGGAGCATGGTTCCCTCGCTGCCTTGGTTGTGCAACCAACCTTGGTAGATCGGATTAAGGTCGCCAAAGAATCGGATCTTTGGAATAAGTCGCATCAAGGAAAATGTCAAGAACGGAACAGCTAAGTGCTTCTCCGAGGATGAGCATGGTGTTGTAAGGTTCTGGCAACGCCTTGTGGTTCCAAAGGACATGGAATTGCGGAATTTGATCCTCCGCTGGCCCATGATTCGCCTTTGTCTATTCATCCGGGGCCACAAAGATGTATCAAGATCTCCGTCGGGATTTTGGTGGACCCGAATGAAGAGGGAAATTGGCGGTTCGTTCTTGAGTCGCGACGTGTGTCGTCGTGTCAATGCCGAACATCGGCGTCGATGGATCGCTTGCCTTTGCCTATTCTCGAATGGAAGTGGGATTCGATCGAATGGATTTTATCACGGTCTACCCGAACCTCCAAGAGCAATGATGCCATCTGGGTTGTCATTGATCGACTAACTAAGGTGGCGCACTTCCTTCCAGTCAAGACGGATCTCCGTGTAGGTCTTTTAGCGGATCTCTACATTGCCCGCATCGTGAGCTTACATGGGATACCTAAGACAATTGTCTCGGATCGTGGTTCTCTTTTCACCTCTCGCTTTTGGCAAAGTTTGCAAGAGGCTATGGGAACCCGTCTTACCTTTAGCACAGCATATCACCCCCAAACTGATGGTCAGACCGAAAGGGTCAACCAAGTGTTGGAAGACATGCTTCGTGCTTGTGTCCTCTCCTATGGAAAGAATTGGGAGAAATGCTTGCCTTTTGCGAAGTTTTCCTACAACAACGATTTCGGGGCGGTCTCGGCATGGCACCTTTCGAGGCCTTATACGGGAGAAAGTGCAGAACCCCGTTGAATTGGTCGGAGACGGGCGAAAGACCCTTCTTTGGTCCGGACTCGATCAACGAAGCTGAGAGCCAAGTCCAACTCATTCGTGATTGTTTGCGCACAGCTCAATCCAGGCAAAAGAGCTATGCGAATCGCCGTCGTCGTGAATTGAGTTTTGAGCCTGATGACTTTGTTTATCTCAAAGTCTCTCCTTTGAAGGGCCATCGGCTTTTGGCGTCAAGGGCAAGTTAGCTCCTCGATATGTCGGTCCTTACCGTGTTATCGAGAAGAAAGGAGCCGTTGCCTATAAGTTGGAATTGCCACCGCACTCGAGGGGTACATGATGTTTTCCATGTGTCCCAACTAAAGAAGTGCCTCCGTGTTCCAACTGAGGAAGCTCCGTTGGAAACTCTTGATGTCCAAGAAGATTTGACCTATCGCGAGCACCCTGTTCGCATACTCGATGAGGCTGAACGAAGAACGAGGAATAAAACCATCAGATTCCTCAAAGTTCAGTGGTCGAACCATTCTGAGGATGAGGCTACCTGGGAAAGGGAAGATCGTCTCCGTGCAGACTATCCATCTTTCTTTACCGAGTGAGCCAAATCTCGGGACGAGATTTTTGTAACGGGGGGAGGTTTTGTAACATCCCAAATTTGGATTTGTGTTTCAAATGTAAGAAAATCAGAAGAAATTAAAACTTTTCTTGCATCATGAAGCCCTTGGTCATTTTTGTAATTCTTTTAAAAAAATTATGGAAAATCAAAATCAAATCCCCAAAAGTACTCTAATCAAAAACCTCATTGGCATAGATTTGGTGCCAAACCCTTGGAAACATTTTTCCTGAGTTCTAGGGAGGCTTGGCAACACCTCTGAATTATCTCATGGTTTTTAGAAATTATTTGATAAATTTTGGAGGCAAGTCGAACTGGTCAAACCCTATTTTCCTCTCTTCTGGAATTTCTGGAGAATAATTCAGTTCATGAAAATCTCTGAAATTTTTATGGGAGGTTCCTCCTTTCGTCAGCAAACTCCAGTTAAAATTTCATAATTTTTGGAGCTTGCTTGCTACCTTAAATAATTCCTCAAAAATCAGTTATTCAAATCCAAACCCTAACTGGTTTGCACTGTTCCGTAGGTTCGAATCGGACTCGAGCTCGAGCCACCTGACTCGGTCCAGCCCACTAACGGCACCAACTCGGTTGTTCGGGCGCTAGGGTCGTGAGCCGTTGGATCAGTATCGAACGGTCTTCGACCAGCCGAACGCTGGAGTCGTTGTAAACTACCCGATCTAACTCAGTCGTTGGATCGGCATCGAACGGCCTTCGACCAGCCGAACACTGGGATCGTTTCAATCCGCGCGATCCAGCCCAGCCGTTCGATTTCAATCCGACGACCACCGAGTCGTCTCCTTCCTCTGTCCGCGCGCGCGTGAGCTCTGCCATGGCGTGCACAGAGGAGAAAAGCAGTGGCGTGCAGTCCACTCTATGTCCACCTTTAAAACGGCTAGCTCTGAGCGCATTAAATGCCTGTCGCGCTCATCTCTCAGAGGGTCGTGACTCAACTGCTCCCATCGCTCTCAAGTGCTCTCATGGCAGTGTTGACCCGACTGGAAAAATCCGGCTGTTGCTCTTTGCCATTGCTCTATTTAAACCCCATTGCTTCACCCTTGGCTTCCTTTAGCACTTCCGCAACCCCAGCTAGCATTCACCATCTGGCTTGAGCTGCAGGTCCTCGCAATCTCCTCGACCGCCATTGTTGGGTGTGGAGCTTACGGTGGAGGCGGTGCAGCGGGGGTTTTCTTCTTCAAGTCTTCGCCCCCTCTGCTCCCCCTTCGCTCTCTGGGGCTTGACTCTCACTCGGTTTGGTTCTCTCTTTGCCCAGGTCGCTGTGGCCTAGCGAGAACCTTACCACCGCTTCGGACACTCGTCGCGGAGCCACTCGTGGGACTCGTCGTTCTTCACTCAGTACTTTGTATTGCCTGTAGGAGCTCGGCGTGTTTCGTTTTCTTTTGGTATTGTTCGTTCGGGAGTCCTCCCGAGCCATACCTTCTCGGCCGCACTCCGTGGTCGTACCACCGTAGCAACTATTCTCGACCGAAGATCGCCGGCCGAACCCTTCAACTTTTGGGACACTCATCCCGCGCCTTGGTCGCGCCCGTGGTCGGAGATTGCCGCCGAGCCACCGCAAAGTTTGCGGAGGCGTTACCTAGTGGTCGTATTTCGACCGATTACCTAGCTTAGTCGTAAGCTCTACTACGATGTATAAATGGTCGTAGGTCTTATTACGACTATGCGAGGGGCATGAGTCCTTCTACGACTAGTACCTAGTCGTAAGTTCCATTACGACTCGTACCTAGTTGTAAGTTCTTCTACGACCCTTAACTGGTCGTAAGTTCTTCCACGACTGGAACTTAGTCGTAAGACTTGCTACGACTACGTCATAGTCGTAGGTTCCTTTTACGACTACTACCTGGTCGTAAGACCTTCTTTCGGTCGTAGTTTTGGCATTAAGAATCCAAATCGATTGGTTCTTGTTGCTAAATTCTTTATAAATCAGTGTCTTGCTTCGGTAAGATTTTCAGAATTTTTGGAAAAAGTTTGCTGTTGAGTCCTTGCGTTTTATTCGTTCTTATCGATTGCTTTTCGCTTTCTCGTTAGGATCCGAAGAGCACATTGACAACATAAGTGATCCCCAGCTACATCTTGACTCACAGCAAGCAGGCAAGATATTTGATCATAAATGTCCCATTACTTTCAAAGTCTAATATCTTGTTTACAAACTATATGTATGCATTGCTTTTGTGTCCAATTAATTTTGCCCTGTTTAGAGGTAGCTATTCCTAATGCATTGTTGCCATCAAAATGTTATCCCCTGCCACAACCATAAGTTATTAATATCGCTGGTGAATTAGAGCCCGGTGATTTAATTATGCTCTTTCTTTGCCTTTGCGATGTCATGCTTAGAAATGCTTAGCTACCGGGTAGAATTGGGCGTTATCGACTTAGTCGATGACCTTGATCACACAAATCATTTTGTTTATTTTGGTTCAGCACCTTATGCTTTTGTTTTGTAAAACCGAAAATGGAACAAAATGATTTGACTTGGGCACAATGGCATGTTGGTGTGATTGTTGGGTGTGACAAGGAAAGGTGCCTGTGTCCCTAAGGACCGAATTGTTACTTGTGTCACTAAGCCAAGCGCTTATGCGTATAACCACGCGAGAGGATATGGGACCTCTCTTGACTTAGTACTTTGGCGTGGGTTATCTCCGAGTCGCAGGAGGGGTTGTGTGTGTTGTGTGAAACATGATATGTGTTCTCGGTGTTCGGTGTTGGGTGTGCGGTGGTGGAGATTCCGGTAGGCTCTCCACCTCGAGGAGCATTGTAGTTGTCCAAGGCTTTACTGCGACGGGTAGTTGACCGAGGCTTTACAATGACTCGACACAACGTATGGGTTTCTATCCATACAGGTGGCTCGTGAATAATTCACAATATTGGAAATGTCTCGTAGGACTTAGCCGTGCCGGCATACCTAAGGAAGTGTGCTTAATAGCTTGGCAAAAGGCGATGCAGCGTGTGGGTACATTGGTACACCTGCAGGATAAAACTATTCGAATAGCCTCGTCCTAGGTCATGGACATGCTTGGTAAGGTCGTGCAAGAACTAGACTACAACCTTTTAAATTAAAATTTGACATGGTTGGCTTTGAATGGGTAATTCATGCTATTGTTGTGGTGACTAATGGTTTAGTCACTTCCGGTGATTGCTTTTTCGTTGTTGCTACTTGATTACTCTGTTTTTATCAAATAAAATCAGATTGCAAAAATTGCCTTTGATCTATTACATTATTGCAAATAAAACTTGCTTTATGCTTAAAAATTTGAGTCCTAACCTGCTCCACTTAAATAAGCTTGCATATAGTTATTGTATAGATCTGTTATCATTCTTATATATCTTAAGTAGTACATTCAAAGTACTCACCCGACTTTTGTTTGGCTGCTTTTGTTTGCTGAGAGGAAGAAGGTGAGCCCCAAGGGCCTCACTTTTGTGAGTTGTGCTGTGGATTCGACGACTAGCCTGGCGGTCCGGTCGGTTGCCTTGTGGGTTAAAGGCACACTGATTGGCACTTTTGTTTTATAGCCATCTTATGGCACTTTTGCTTCCACTGTTAAATCTCTTTATGTATTTGTCATTTGGCCGGTTGGCCTCTCTTTTGTAATGACTATCCTTTATTTATGATATCTTCTGGTTGTTGTTCTTGTTTCGGTTCTATGTGAATGAATGGAATTGATGCATGAACTTTGTAAAGAGGTGTGTATACTGCACTCTGGGAAGTATACATGTCTCGAGTCTCGGATTATCTGATTTGTGATGCTAGGACCGGATGGACGGTTAAGCATTACAAGCCGGATAAACCGGGGTCTCACAGTGAAAGCAGTCAAAAGTTTGCTTGACTGATTCAAGTTCAATTTTTTTTATCAATTGACAGTAGTTGGTAGAAGCAATTGTATGCTCAGGAGTTGCCGAGTTGGTAGATGTCACTATCAGATTTATTAAGCATAATAAGGCACATAGTGCACATACTATTCATTATAATAGAGAATGTTGGCTCATGTTGTTGGGTTTTACGTTGGATTGCTATGCTGTTAGAAGTTTTGGTACGCAGTTACTTTGGGAAAAAGATGAAAATTACCAAGCCAGGGTAATAATCAAAGTTTTGGTGACTGGTCTTGAGCATATACGATTCAATGTTAATGTTTATGAAGGTCAGTTTGTTGTGGCCAAATCTTGGTCAGTTTCTTTTAACATAATTCAACAAAATTTAGCGGGAGCAATGCTTGCTGATGAAGATCTTCCTCTAAATGATGGCTCGAATCCTCATCTTATATGAGAAAGATCCTCGTACTGAAACAGATGCGGGGTACCCGATCTTCTCGACGTAGAACTTCTTTATAACTTGTGTATCCTGATGAACCACCAGCTGATCCCCGCGCCAATGCACGGACTTGCAACTCTATAGAAAATTAGCCTAAACACACACTTGATTGGATCCTCGCTGACCAGAAGCGAAGATCGTCGAACCCTCAATTCAAAGTGGAAAAGCAAGAACGACCCCTTGTTCTCAACGCTCAATTCCCTCTGTTTTGGCTATAAGCACAACAGGAGAATCAAGCAAAAGCTTTGAAAATATATTAAACGTGGTATGAGGTTACAATGGGGGTTTAACCCTCAATATATAGTTCCCCTTCTCCTCCTCATGGCTAGCCAAGATGCCCTACTCCTACTCTAATTCGGAATTAGAACTCCTACTCCAATTCCGACTCAATCTAAAATAAAAAGGAAACTCTAATTTTACAACTGTCATATTGTTTCGGTTATATCTTTTGACTCATGAGGAATTTTGGAGTGTGGGAGGATCCATTGGATCGGGCTTGAAGTTATCTTTCCAACAAGCCCAAAAACACCCAAATCGGACTTATGAGAAAGTTATGACCTTTTTACTCCAGATCTGCTGATTCCGAATCCGAATTTGAGGCTGATTCCGAATCTGAATTGAATTCTGAGTTGATTCTAAGTTTGAATTTGGTTGGGCTTGTGGAAGTTTCAAATTTGACTTGGATTCTTGGGCTTCTCTCCCCTTGCTTGTCTCCCACGAGCTTCTCCTCCATTGTGACGGCCTTTCTTCAAGAACAGCCTCATATCCTTCATCTCCGTTCATTATTGAATCTTC
Organism: Hsuehochloa calcarea; assembly: GCA_036346395.1. Taxonomy (NCBI): domain Eukaryota; kingdom Viridiplantae; phylum Streptophyta; class Magnoliopsida; order Poales; family Poaceae; genus Hsuehochloa; species Hsuehochloa calcarea. The sequence continues at coordinate 34,858,680 of CM070600.1, forward strand.
CAATCTGAGCACAAGTAAAACACTAGTTTTAGGTAGTATGAAATTCTCATTGATAACATTATGTGATTCGGCTAGAAACAAATTCACCTGTTCTTTTAATAATTTAGCCCGTGCTCTTGTAATAGGTCCAGATGGCAGATCTTGAGCTTCAACACTTATAGCTTGATCTATAGTAGCAGAAGATGGCAAAAAGCTAGGGATGCCCTCATCATCCTCCCGCTCTTGAAAAGGCGTCGACCTCGACGCTGAATCGTTACCACCAAAGAAAGGTGATAAATCAGCTACATTGAACGTAGAACTCACGACATAGTCATCTTCGGGCAGCTCAAACTTGTATGCATTGTCATTAATCTTCGCAAGCACCTTGCAAGGTCCATCTCCTCTTGGCAGCAGCTTTGACTTGCGGCGTTCTGGAAAGCGATCCTTGCGATAGTGTACCCATACTAAATCGCCTGGTTGAAACAACACTTTCTTTCTTCTCTTGTTCGCCTTCTTAGCATAATACTTTGTCTTCTTCTCAATTTCACCCTTCTTTTTCAGATGCAATTGCTTCACAAAATCAGCTCGTTTGGAAGCCTCCATATTAGCACGATCGGAAAGTGGCAGTGGCAACAAATCCAGTGCCGTAATTGGCTTAAAGCCATATACCACCTCAAACGGACACAACTGCGTAGTGGAGTGCATAGCCCGGTTGTAAGCTAATTCCACGTGCGGCAAATAATCCTCCTACTCACGCAAGTTCTTCTTTATCATGGCCCGTAGCAGCATCGAGAGTGTTCGGTTAACCACCTCCGTTTGACCATTAGTTTGGGGATGACAAGTAGTGCTGAATAACACCTTCGTCCCCAATTTACCCCACAACGTCTTCCAGAAGTAGCTCATGAACTTCACATCACGATCTGAGAGAATGATCCTTGGAACACCATGAAGTCGCACGATCTCCCGGAAAAATAAGTCAGCAACATGCGACGCATCGTCGCTCTTGTGGCCGGAATGAAATGTGCCATCTTAGAAAAACGATCCACAACCACAAATATAGAACCCCTTCCCTTCTTAGTTCCTGGTAACCCCAAAACAAAATCCATGCTAATATCTTCCCAAGGAATATTAGGGACGGGTAAAGGAGTGTACAAACCGTGTGGATTCAACTTGGATTTTGCTTTATGACAAGTAATACAGCGTTGGACAAACCTGTCCACATCTCGCCTCATCTTAGACCAATAGAAGTCATCGCTCAACATCAACAAGGTCTTTTCATGTCCAAAATAGCCCATCAAACCACCTGCATGCGCTTCTTGCAACAAAAACAAACGAATGGACGATTCTGGAACACACAACTTATTAGCACGAAAAAGGAATCCATCATGTATGTGAAACTTATCCCAACATTCTACATCTGTGCATTTGGAGTAAGGAATCGAAAAATCATGATCAGCTGCATACAAATCACGCAAACTTTCTAATCCAGGAACTTGGACTCCTACTTGACTCAACAGCACGCTTTTCCTAGATAAAGCATCAGCAACCACATTGTCCTTCCCCTTTTTATATTTCACAATGTATGGGAAAGATTCGATGAACTCTACCCATTTGGCATGTCTACGGTTCAGGTTTGCTTGTCCCTTTAAATACTTCAATGCCTCATGATCAGAATGAATAATAAACTCTTTAGGCCATAAATAGTGCTGTCAAGTTTCTAAAGCACGCACTAACGCATAAAGTTCCTTATCATAAACCAGATAATTCAATTGAGCATCATTCAGTTTCTCGCTAAAATAAGCTACCGGTCTACCTTCTTGCATTAAAACACAGCCAATCCCAAGTCCACTAGCATCACATTCAATTTCAAAATTCTTAGCGAAATCAGGTAAAACAAGCAAATGTGCTTCAGTCAAGCGTTTCTTAAGTTCAGTAAAAGCATTTTCTTGCGCTACCCCCCACACAAATTCAACACCCTTTTTAGTAAGTTCATTCAATGGGGGCAGCGATAGTGCTAAAATCCTTCACAAAGCGTCGGTAAAAACCAACAAGACTATGAAAGCTCCTAATCCGACATACATTCACAGGAGTTGTCCAATTTTTAATCGCTTCAATTTTCGATTCGTCTACTTCAACTCCTTGCGCAGAAACAACATATCCAAAAAGGATTACACGATCTTTGCAGAATATGCACTTTGCCAAGTTACCAAACAGCTTAGCATCGCGTAAAAGTTGTAGAACTTGTCTAATATTACCAATGTGTTTAGATTCAGTGCGACTATAAATCAGGATATCATCAAAGTATACAACCACGAATTTACCAATCAAATGTCGTAAAACATGATTCATTAAACACATGAATGTACTAGGTGCATTAGTTAAACCAAATGTCATTACCAACCACTCATACAAACCAAATTTTGTCTTAAAGGCTGTTTTCCACTCATCCCCTTCGTGCATCCTACTTTGATGGTAACCACTACGCAAATCTATTTTAGAGAAAATAATAGCACCACTCGATTCGTCTAGCATATCATCTAAGCGAGGAATAGGATGACGATATCGAATAGTGATATTATTAATCGCTCGACAATCTACGCACATACGCCATGAACCATCTTTCTTAGGAACTAAAATAACAGGAACAGCGCAAGGGCTTAGGCTTTCACGAACGTACCCTTTGGATAGAAGCTCTTGTGTACTTGTTTCTGAATTTCCTTTGTTTCCTCTGGGTTGGTGCGGTATGGTGGCCGATTGGGCAGCGACACTCCTGGAACCAAGTCGATCTTATGTTCGATCCCACGAATTGGTGGCAGCCCAGCGGATACCTCCTCGGGAAACACGTCGCTGAATTCCTGCAAAACATGAGCAACACCACTAGGAAATGAAGTTAAGTCATTAGCAGCAAGCAATGCATCCTTGTACACAAGTACAAACTGCATCAAAGTGGGATTCTCACTCAGCCCTCTTATTTCTGATTTGGGGGCTATCATCACTAACTTGTTCTCTCCCTCACTTTTCTTTTTACCACTCAGATTTGGCTTCTGGCGCTCACTCACCGAAGGTGGAATCTCTCTATTTTTCCCTTTTTCGCTCGCACTCTCTACTTTTACCTCCGTCTTTTGCATGGAATCATTCACAATTTCAGCAGGAGTAAGTGGTTTTAACAACATATCCTTGTTCCACTTGAAGTTGTAGCAAGTGCCGCGCCCATCATGTATGGCAGCACGGTCATATTGCCATGGTCTACCCAGCAGTAGATGGCAAACAGTCATAGGGACAACATCACAATCAACGGTATCACGGTAAGTGCTAATCTGAAAGTGTATATGTACCATGTAGGTCACCTTTACCTCTCCATTCTCACTTAACCACTGAACATGGTAAGGATGAGGATGTGGAATAAACTTCAGTCCCAGCTTGGTGCATAATTCTTTGCTTGCCAAATTGTAACAACTACCACCGTCGATTATCACTTTGCATGCTTTCCCCTTTCCCACTTGTGTGCGGGTCTGAAACAGATTGCATCGCTGTTCCATAGATGGTGCGGGCAGCACACTTAACACCTTTTGCGTGCAAATCACCGTTAGCAGATTGATGGCGCTGCACACGAGTTGCCCATCTCCATCCTCGTCCACATCATCAAAGCGTTCAAATTCAGCAAATGGATCATCTTCATCTTCGCTAGTTGATGCATACTCGCCCGCTTCAGTGTACAACATGGTCTTGTTATTTGGGCAATCCTTCTGCATATGCCCATGTCCCAAGCACTTGAAGCATTGTATATCACGAGTTCTTGTTGTAGAACCCATCGAAGAATTGCTACTTGCAGCTGGTTAGGCACTTCGCCTTGCAAGGGATGGAGGCTCCTCCCTCTTACCACTTGGTGCACTCCAGAAAGTTGAACCACTAACTGGAGATGTGCCCTTGCTCGGAAAATGCTTAGGCACAAATTTGCCGCGACCCGAATGACCATGAGCAGAAAACTGTGCATCTTCTTCCAATTGTTGTTCAACTTTCGTTGCTTGATGCACCAGCTCACATGTGTTGTTATATAGTTAAAAATTAACAATGCGCCTGATATTGTGATTCAGACCAGCAAAATATCGTGCCATGGTTTGCTCTTCATTTTCATGTACTTTGGCATGAATCATTGCTTGCTCCATCTCTTTATAATACTCCTATGCAGATTTAGCTCCTTGTTTTAGACTCTGGAGCTTGCTGAAAAGAGAACATGTATAATGCTTTGGCACAAAACGAGCACGCATCTCTGTCTTCATATCAGCCCAAGTGTCCACGGGTGGTTCTCCCCGTTCGGCTCGTTGGCGCTCCACTTGGTCCCACCACACAAGAGCATATCCATCAAATTCCACAGCAGCAAGCTTCAATTTTATGTCTTCAGAACAGCGCTGCAAACGAAATAATTTATCCACTTTCAACTCCCATGTGAGGTACTCTTCAGGATCAGTTCCACCTTGAAATTTGGGAATGCTGAGCTTGACCTTTTCCAAATCATCATCTGCATGCTGTCGTCGATGATAATTATCATTGCAGTGCAACTGAAGGTCGTCGTCCCAATCAACATCATATGCCGCAGCACCACCTCGACCAAAGCCTTGAGCACGTCCACGGCCACGTTTAGGGCCAGGAGGATGCCTTGCGTTAGCAACTGCATGGTCACAGGTCATGCGCTCAGTACGTGCAACGAAGTTAACATGGGCCTCGTCGGCTTATGGACCATCTACACTTTCAACATCTCCTCAGTTGCCCCTAAGCATCTCCTTGAGTTCAGCAATGCCATGGCGCAAGGTATTGATCTCATTAGCAACTCGCAACTCCCCACTCTGCATGTCCTCACCAATGACTGCAGCCACATCATCCAGATTCTTCCAGACCTACCGTTGCAACTCAGCGCGCAATGCATCAAATCGGTACTGCGGGACTGATGCATTAGGATCCTCCACCTCCGCTTCAGATCCTGCCATGGTTAGTGAAGCACATAACAAAGTATAGGTGTGTATATGTAGAGGTTACTCAACTCACAATCCTAACAAGGTGAAGTTTCTTTACCGTTCTGAAAGGAATTAAGATCAACAACACTTACACTTCAAGGCAGCAGGAACCACAAGGTAATGTGTGAGCGAATTTCAAGAGCAAAGCTATGCACGGCACATGAGTTTATTGGAGTTTGGTAGGGAAAGTGGATACCTACTCAATTCTGCAATTCTAGGTCGTTAAGCTAAGTAATAATCCAAACTAGAATACTTTACCTAGGTGCTGATCCAGAAGGTTTAAGAGAAGTGTATGAACGCACACACAAAGATGAATGTGACTTAATGCAAACAAGGAAGGGACTAGTGAGATGCAATCGAAATTTGAGATTGAACTAGTTCGTTTTGCACTAGGTACTAGGGGAGACGCTAGCCAATTGCAATTGTTGATGTTATGGCACAAGATTGCTCAAAGACCAAGAACTTTATCTTCTCCACTCTTTTCTTTCTCAAAAAATGTGTTTTTGATCTCTGTTTCTTTCTATACTTGTTTTTTTTGTTAAAAATGCCGTGGCTTTTCTTATACCGCCTCTTCCTTTTCTTCTCTCTTTTTTTCAATGGCCGAAAGTGTTTTGTGCTACTTCCCTTGATTGCGCAAGCTCACAAATCAGCAAAGTGTGTAGAAGGTTCAATGAGCAGCCCTAATGCGCAATATTCAATAGCTAGTCTCAAGAGGAAAGGATATAAGTGATGCACAAGGAACCCAATGTGTTTCGGCTAGGTTTTGCTTTCACCGGCCTCCTCTCTCCCCACGGCAAAGATGCTCACGGGTCAAAGGAGGAACCGACTAGGGTTTTGAATTTTTTTTTGGGATTATCTGAAAGCAAAGATAAAGCTACACAAAGGATCACCAAGATCAGCACGTAAACAATGTTTCCAATGGACAAAAACTTAACTAAACTCACATAAACTAACATATTGAACTACGGTTAACCTAATTTTTTTTGTTGCGTCTTTAGCTAAATAGGACAGAAAATAAGAACAACTAATTAAAAGGATAAGGACTCTACCGAGTGCACCTGACGCTCTGATACCACCTGATGCGGGGTGCCCAATCTTCTCGACGTAGAACCTCTCTATAACTTGTGTATCCTGACGAACCACCAGCTGATCCCCCGCGTCAATGCACAGACTTGCAACTCTATGAAAAATTCGCCCAAACACACACTTGATTAGATTCTCACTGACCACAAGCGAAGATCGTAGAACCCTAAATTCCCAGTGGAAAAACAAGAACGACCCCTTGTTCTCAACGTCCAATTCCCTCTGTTTTGGCTATAAGCACAACAGGAAAATCAAGCAAAAGCTTTGAAAATATATTAAACGTGGTCTGAGGTTACAATGGGGGGTTTAACCCTCAATATATAGTTCCCCTTCTCCTCCTCATGGCTGGCCCAGAGGCCCTACTCGTACTCTAATTCAGAATTAGAACTCCTACTCCAATTCCGACTCAATTTAAAACAAAAAGGAAACTCTAATTTTACAACCTTCATATTTTTTCGGTTATATCTTTTGACTCAGGAGGAATTTCGGAGTTAGGGAGGATCCATTGGATCGGTCTTGCAGTTATCTTTCCAACAAGCCCAAAACACCCAAATCGGACTTCGTATGAGAAAGTTATGACCTTTTTACTCCAGACTATCCTGCTGATTCCGAATCCGAATTTGAGACTGATTCCGAATCCGAATTGAATTCTGAGTTGATTCCGAGTTTGAATTTGGTTGGGCTTGTGGAAGTTTCGAATTTGACTTGGATTCTTGGGCTTCTCTCCGCTTGCTTGTCTTCCACGAGCTTCTCCTCCATTGTGACGGCCTTTCTTCAAGAACATCCTCATATCCTTCATCTCCGTTCATTATTGAATCTTCCAATCTGAGCACAAGTAAAACACTAGTTTTAGGTAGTATGAAATTCTCATTGATAACATTATGTGATTCGGCTAGAAACAAATTCACATGTTCTTTTAATAATTTAGCTCGTGCTCTTGTAATAGGTCCAGATGGCAGATCTTGAGTTTCAACACTTATAGCTTGATCTATAGTACCAGAAGATGGCAAAGAGCTAGGGATGCCCTCATCAGAAACTAAATAAAACATGACAGAAAATAAGAACAACTAATTAAAAGGATAAGGACTCTACCGAGTGCACCTGACGCTCTGATACCACCTGATGCGGGGTGCCCAATCTTCTCGACGTAGAACCTCTCTATAACTTGTGTATCCTGACGAACCACCAGCTGATCCCCCGCGTCAATGCACAGACTTGCAACTCTATGAAAAATTCGCCCAAACACACACTTGATTAGATTCTCACTGACCACAAGCGAAGATCGTAGAACCCTAAATTCCCAGTGGAAAAACAAGAACGACCCCTTGTTCTCAACGTCCAATTCCCTCTGTTTTGGCTATAAGCACAACAGGAAAATCAAGCAAAAGCTTTGAAAATATATTAAACGTGGTCTGAGGTTACAATGGGGGGTTTAACCCTCAATATATAGTTCCCCTTCTCCTCCTCATGGCTGGCCCAGAGGCCCTACTCGTACTCTAATTCAGAATTAGAACTCCTACTCCAATTCCGACTCAATTTAAAACAAAAAGGAAACTCTAATTTTACAACCTTCATATTTTTTCGGTTATATCTTTTGACTCAGGAGGAATTTCGGAGTTAGGGAGGATCCATTGGATCGGTCTTGCAGTTATCTTTCCAACAAGCCCAAAAACACCCAAATCGGACTTCGTATGAGAAAGTTATGACCTTTTTACTCCAGACTATCCTGCTGATTCCGAATCCGAATTTGAGACTGATTCCGAATCCGAATTGAATTCTGAGTTGATTCCGAGTTTGAATTTGGTTGGGCTTGTGGAAGTTTCGAATTTGACTTGGATTCTTGGGCTTCTCTCCGCTTGCTTGTCTTCCACGAGCTTCTCCTCCATTGTGACGGCCTTTCTTCAAGAACATCCTCATATCCTTCATCTCCGTTCATTATTGAATCTTCCAATCTGAGCACAAGTAAAACACTAGTTTTAGGTAGTATGAAATTCTCATTGATAACATTATGTGATTCGGCTAGAAACAAATTCACATGTTCTTTTAATAATTTAGCTCGTGCTCTTGTAATAGGTCCAGATGGCAGATCTTGAGTTTCAACACTTATAGCTTGATCTATAGTACCAGAAGATGGCAAAGAGCTAGGGATGCCCTCATCAGAAACTAAATAAAACATGATGAAACACGATTTCACTATTGAAAACTTGTCTTATACAAAAAAAAAGGATGAAACTCCATTGGAAATGGAATGAATCGTCGTGAAACACATACGTCTCATGAAACTATATGAAACTTGATGAAACACGATGTCACTATTGAACACTTGTCCTAGACAAAAAGATGAAACTTTATGAAACTTCATAAGACTTGGGATGAAACTTCATGAAACATAATGAAACTAAATGAAACTGGGTGAAACTGGCTCTACAAAATATAGAGAAACAATGATACTCGATGAAACTTAATGAAAATTGTTCGATAATAACTTTATAAAACTATATGAAAGTTGATGAGACACGGTGTTATTTTTAAAAACTTGACCTAGACAAAAAAAAAGATGAAACTTTTATGAAACTTCATAAGAATTGGGATGAAACTTCATAAAGTTTAATTAAACCGCATGAAACTGGGTGAAACTTGCTCTACACAATATGGAGAAACAGTGATACTTGATGAAACTTAGTGAAACATGTCCCAAAATAACTTCATAAAACTATATGAAATTTGATGAGACACGATGTCACTGTTAAAAACTTGTCCTAGACAAAAAAGATGAAAACTTATGAAATTTCATGAGACTTGTGATGAAACTTAATGAAACTGCATGAAACTGAGTGAAACTTGATCTACAAAATATGGAGAAACAATGATACTTAATGAAACTTAATAAAACTTGTCCAATCCAAAATAACCGAACAAAACTAGTCGAAACTTGATGAGATATAATGAAACTGAGTGAAACTTGCTCTATAAAATATGGAGAAACAATGATACTTGATGGAACTTAATGAAACATGTCCTAAAATAAATGAATGAAACTATATGAAATTTTATGAGAATTGGGATGAAACTGCATGAAACTGGGTGAAACTTGCTCTACACAATATGGAGAAACAATGAAACTTGACGAAACTTAATGAAACGTGTCCCAAAATAACTTAATTAAACTATATGAAACATGATGAGACACGATGTTACTGTTGAAAATTTATCCTAGACAAAACGATAAAAATTCATGAAACTCCATGAGACTTGGGATGAAACTACATGAGATTTGGGATGAAATTTCATGAAATTGTATGAAAGTGAGTGACTACCAAATATGGAGCAACAATGATACTTGATGAAACTTAATGAAACATATCCAATCCAAAATAACTGAATAAAACTAATCGAAGCTTGATGAGATATAATGAAACTACATAAAACTAATATCGTTGCATCATCTTAGAAACTACGTGAATCTGCATGAAATCTATATAATTCGGAGTTCACCTAACGGTATAGCGTTGTGCAGCAAATTCTACTGATTAAACTATATGCTGCTCGGTGAGTTTCTGGTTTCGAGGGGAACAAAAAGAGACGTTCCATTACCACGTCAAATTCGGCAACCTTTGGGAATTGAGTGATTGTACAGCTTTAGCCCACGCCAACTCCGAAGGAATGCCTCTTAGCAAAGCTGATAAAGAATAATGCTTGAAGCAAATTAAAAGGGTACCTTTGTGCTAATGAGGCCTTGTAGTAGTGCATTAGTTTATTCCGCGCTATGTTTGTGTCGAAACGTGTCACCTAACATCAAAATCAACGCCTTCTTTTCTGACATTTTGTAATTCGTGTGGGCTCCAAGGCACTGGTGGAAACTGATCGATTCTTTCCGATTATCCAAACCAAGATATGCATCGACTACCAGTCTACCAGGATCCATATGTTTTTGTGACGGTCAAAAACCGTCAGGAAATATTATATTGACGGTTACCTGTCAGGGAAATACCCTCGACGGTAGATTGACGTAGAAAGCAAAAAATATTCTGACTCGTCACCGTCAGAAAAAATCTTGCAACGATTATATCCCCAAAATATATGTTCTCACGGTTTATTGTTTTTTTTTTACAATGGTGGCCGTCACGAAACTTAGACACAGTTAAGCACTTCCTCTGTTCAAGGATGTGTGACGTTTCTCTAATATCCAACTTTAATAATTATTTTTCATATGATTATGTTAGCAAAAAATATAATATTATTATATCATGAAAATATTTCTCATGACAAATCTAATGCTACTATTCTCTCATGATCAATCTAAATACCTTTTCATATATTATTAGCGAAAATTAAAGAAATTTTACAGCATACTTTCTGAAACGTCAAACATTTATGAAAGGAGCGAGCATCGATTTATTCTAAGTTAGTCCTTTTTGAGATGTATATTAATTCTAAGTTTGTCCTAGTTGTACTATGACTGCAAGTAGCCATAGCGTTGTGAGAACGACCTCGGTTTTGGATTTAATTTGCCCACTTATTTTAGGAAAGCCAGATCTTTCCCAAAGGTCGAGAGCAAAAATCTGAGGGCTTATAAATCACTACACTTGCGCATGTAGAAACGCATACTTAGTTGTCCCGAACGGAAAAAAAAAAAACATACTTAACACACCAATAGGAACATTTTCAATGGCGCCGGTGCTATAAATCACTACACTTGTGCATGTTGAAACGCATAATCAGTTGTTCCGCAAAAAAAAAAAAACATACCTAACACACCAATTGAAACATTTTCAATATGTAACATCCCAATTTGTACGGTTATTTGAAATTTTTAAAATTAAAAATAACCATTTGATTTTATTGAATTGCTAAAGCTTAACTTGAAATTTTAGAAAAAAAATAAAAATAGTTTGATATGATTTAATCAAACTTCAATTAATTCAAATTTGGTTTATTTCAGTTTTATGCATTTAAAGTCAAAAATATTATTAAAAGTAATTATTTGGATTTTCTGAATTAAAAAAAGGGTTTTCCTTTTTGTCCTGGAAATAAAAATAATTTATTTGCAAAATAAAAAGCCAAAGTTAAGTTGTAAATAAATTTATTAAGTTCAAATTAATTCAAGGAATTTATGTGTATTTTTCTAGAATTTTTGGACTTTATTTACTATTTTCTAAAAGTCTTTTTGGTTTTCTAGTATTTCTAAAAATCGAAAATACTCACTCTCTCTCTCTCTCTCTCTCTGGGCTAAATCTCACTGGCTCGTTTTCCTTTTCCACTCCCGTGGCCGAATTCCCTTGCTCACCCCTGTGCGCCAGCCCGCTCCGCCTCTCCTCCCTCTCTCTCATTGCCCGGCGGGCCCCACCTGTCGGCGCCCCCTCACTGGTCATCTTCTTCCCGCACCAATGCCCATGCTGAGCCATGTCATGCTCATGTTGTGGATTTTCCGCTGGCACGCCCCTTCGCCCATCCCTCTGCTGCCACCAACTCCTTCTGCACCAGCCATGCATGCCGTTGTCACGCCACCCCATCCTCACCCTCACCTGCTCCAAGCCCATGCCGCCGAATAACGCCCATGTCGCACCACCGCAAAAACCATCGAAGCCCATCTCCCTCTCCGGCCATCCCCCTCCCCACTTTAAATAGAGCACTAGGGAACCCTTGGCCTCCCCTTATTTTCCCCCCAACCCCCAACCCCCTCTCCCTATCTCGCCCTCTCCTCCTCGTGCTTCAAGGTTTGCCGTTGCCGGCCGGAGCTCGCGCCTCCACCTCTAACGCCACCGTTGAAGTCCCTCCGACATCGTGATCGGCTCCGTTGGCTTTGCTTGGGTGCTTTCAAACCCGTGTGAACCTCCCCGCACTGAGCCCGTTGGAACCCTGGCATCGCCTCCAACTGGTCGTCTTCGCCGCCTTCTTCCTCCTCACTAGCGACCTCATCTTGCTCTCTCGTCGTGAAGGTGCACATCGGGTTCACCTCGCCACCCTCTGCGCGTTGGTATCCTCACCGCCGGCTAAAACCCCAACACTCGCTTGTCCTTGGTCCCCGTGCGCGCCACCGCCCTCGTGCAGACATGGCTGCCGTGTGGCAAGCCACGTCATGCCACCTAGGTGCTACGTCGCCTCCTCCGCTGACGTGGTTGCCTCGTCACTGCTGTGTGTCTGTTTGCTTAGCAAGCCACACCGTGCTACGAGCCGGGTCTACTGTGGACCGGCGCACACTCGTCGACCCAGCACATAAGACGTGGGGCCCACTTGTCAGAGACTCAAAATAATTTCCTTTAGAAAAATATTTTGATCGAAAATCCTTTCTGGTGCTGACATCATCATAACGCAGTAAAATAATTTCCTTCAGAAAAATAATTCTGAAATTCCTGAAAATTTCAATTTCTTCATTTTATGTGTTTTCAAACTTCTGATAGCTCGTTCTCCTTCGTTCAAGCTCTGATTTGTGTGATTAAAACTTATAAATTCATCTAAATTCAGTGCCTTTCTTTTGGTTCTAGTTTGGTATATTTTGGATTTTATTTAGAATTGTTATATTTATTTGGCTCTTTTCGCGCGTATAGATTCCGGCGTTTTCAAAGAATTCATGGACCCAATGGCCAAAGCAACTGAAACCTTCATCGAAGGCAAGTTGTAAACCTTTGATCATGTTGTAGCTATTTTATAAAATTATATTGTTTTATATCAATATGCATTGCTAGTTTTATAAATAACTGCTTTCGAGAATAGTTAATTACCCAATTGTCGATATGCCTCCGTGAATAATTACACCACAGGTTGGGTAATCTTAGTTGGACTTATTTATTTACCAACTTGGGTGCATAACATGCTTACCCATGTTTTAGTTGTTCATTGGGATTCACGACCACATGTTCATAAAATATTTAAATTTGACTTAATGAAAAATGGAATTGAAGCGCAGCCACTATTATCAAAATTTGTTGCGCCATGGCAAGGGTTGCCATTTGGTCGAGTTAAACCAAAAATGATTTCATACTCGGGCAAATGATCGTGCAGTAAAGGGTGAGCATTTTGGGATGTGGTTGTCTCGCTTGAGTAGTCACTAAGGACTTAACTTTGTGCGTCATTGATCTAGGCCATACCGCACAACCACACGTCCGAGATGGGGTAGACCTGCCCAACTAATTAGCAATGTTTTAGTTTGGTTCTGTTAAGGGTTGTGAGTGGCACAAGAGGGGGTCCAGAATAGAGAAATCTTAGCGAGCATAACCGAGTCAAAACAAAGCTTTATAAAAGCCTTATGATAGTATCTCCTTGACTCACATATCTAAGCAAACGTGTGTTTTTATCAAAATGATTATATCTAGTGGGTCAAGCCGCATAACCTCGAGAGTGTTAAAAACTATTCGAATAGTCGTGTCTCCGGTTATGAACAATGCTTGGTGATTTCACACGTGGGGTAGATCTTATATGTTGGAACGGGATGGATGGATTTGAGTAGTTGGTTCTGGTTGATGGTTGGGAAGTGAATGGTGTTCCCTAGTTGTTTCAAAAGAACTTATTTAATTGTGTACTTCATCTTTTAAATTATGTTTTTCAATCTATTTACTGTCAATGCTGCATTCTACAAAATAGCCATAAAGTTATCCTTGTTCAAGCCTTGCATGAATACTATTTGCATATATTTTCATACGACTTGATGAGTACTTTAAAGTACCCACAACTTTGCGCCACTTGTTGATCGATCAAAGAAGAACCAAGGAGCACTGAGTTCGACGAGAAAGATTACTTTGAAGACTTTGTGAACTAGGTAACGTCCTTCACTCGATTGCCTGTGGGCATGTCGGATGGATACCACAAGATGCTTTGGTTTCCGCAGCAAGCACCGCTACAAAACGGGCTATCTTGGATGCTTTATCACAAACGGTTCCAAAGGAACTGTCTGTGTTGTAATCATCACAGACAGTCTGTAAATAGAACCATCTGTAATATACATTTATAAGCAGGGGGCTCTTCTAGGGTTTGTGTCCTTACTCCTCAGTTCATACTCTCTGGTCTGCCTCCCTAGTGCTCTTACTTCTCGTGTTCCTCCCGAGCCTCCTCTCTCCGCGCCGTCATCCCCACGATGTCCTCCTCCCCGCGCCGGCGTCCTCCCTCTGCGACCCTCGATCTCCACCCCGCGCCAGCATCCTCCCTCTGTGACCTCGATGACGCGGCCCCTGACCTCGACGATGCCTCCCTCCCCCGACCTCGACTCCCTCTTCGTCCACACCTCCTGTCAAGGTACGATCACCGCTTTGGATTGTGCTGGTAGAAGTTTCAAATTGTGCTAATTTGATTTACTCTAGCTAGCACTGTGAGATATTGCTTTTTTAATCTTGCGAGATAGAAAGTAAGCGAGATGGTGTTCGCACCGTCTTCCCCGTCGTCATCAACGTCGCTGAATGCGTCTGGATCGCCAAGGAAAGTGGTACCTAAGCAACATGCTAGAGGAATATCAAAAATGCATGAGGGCCGAATGACCATCATGGCTGTCAGTCCCTCTGGGGTTCCTCTACTTCTCTAGAAAGCAGCAGTAGCATTCCGGACCACCTGCGGTATACTTGCAAGGGAACGGGTCCCCATCACCACACAAAAATGGAAGGATGTGACAGACGTAGAGAAATCGCAGCTGTGAACTAAAATTACAACGTCGTTCGAGATCTCACGAGTGCAGCGAAGTCATGCGACGGGCGTTCCTCTCAATGGCACACGCTTGAAAGACCTTCAAGAGCAAGCTTGTCACAGAGTACGTGAATAAGGATCGGACGTCCCGCAGAAGTATAGTTTCATGTCGTCGGATACATGGGATGCCTTTGTGCGGATGAAGACGGCGGACGAATTTCGGTAATAAAGTGCGGCGCACAAGGCTATCTAGGAATAAAATACTCACCCCTATAGACTCGGCACCGCTGTTTATGCGGGTAAAATCCCATAATAGATGAGTGAGGATGATGTGGCAATCCAGTTGGAGGTCTCCCACCATTTGCCAGATCACAAAGGCGTGCTCAAACCGGTTAGAGCGAGGGCCTCAACCACGTCATTGGCGCCATCTCTTTCACATACCCGTGAGACGAGGGAGCGTCCAAACGCTGTAAGATATGTCGAACTACCTAGTTGTTAATAAGTCCATAACCGTTAGGTCTAAAATAACACGATGGCCTCTTGCAGCAAACATTGCATACCCAATCTTCCTAAGGCTCCTTCGAAGTAGTCAAGGAGAAGGATATACTATCCATGGCCCTGGGAAACAAGGAGCACCCAGGTCGCACGCGGGGCCTTGCGGTTTACGTACCTTGGAAGCATGGATTCCCACACAACCGTCGAACCCGGAACGAAGGATCCCGACCATTCACTGCGTTTATACACTAGTCTAGGATTTCTAGTGTACACAGTCTCACAAAGGGTTATCACAATCATATCAAGCGCTTTATTAATGAGAAATAGAGTTTATTACAAAATAGGCCTAAGGCCAAATAACAAAACATAGCGGAAGAAAAATAGGTAGTAGACCACACGATGCACCACAGGTAATCGTCTGAGTTGTAGCCTAAACGTCTGGATCCTCACCTTCTGGATAATAATCTTCTCCTGAATAATAATATTCAGCAAGTATGAGCACAACTACCGTGCCGCAAATTACACCCAATACAGAATTTAGAATGCATGCATAAGTAAACAAGGGAAGGTTGTGAGGATTTATTTGCATAAATCAGCATTTTCAAGTTTAAATAATCATACTAAGTTTCAAGGCACACTTTTAAACTTTAACTTAAAATCATATTTTAAAAATGACAATTTTATAGTGGGTATCCTCCATATGAAACATGGTGATGGATATCCTCCTATCACATGGCTAACCACCCAATTTTACCACAAGGATTAACCATCCTGAAATCCTGTACCAGAATTATTTTTAAAACCAAAGAAAAACATAGTCTAACTTAGAGTGGCTTTGCTCAGCATGTCCATGACCGTGGATACGGCTATTCGAATAGTTTTACACTCTGCAGAGGGGGTACAACTTTACCCACAAGAGATAATTTGCCTGTTATGTCGGCCAATGCACGTTTCCTTAGGCGTGTGACTAGGCAATTATCACAAGGGGTTTCCAATGTTCTACCTCACTACTAATATGCCCGCTAAGGTTTCACTTCCATTAGGCTAACCAACTGCCTGAAGTCCCCTCTTGCGCTAAGTGGGAATGATGTCTAACCGACACCCACACAACAGAAATAGCACAAACAATAGTGAGGTATGACAAATTAATAAGCCTAGTTCTGCCCATACAGAACATGTGGTTGTACGGTGGAGCTTTGCAAGATGCAGCTCAAAGGCCTGTCTTTAACTGACTTGGGCAACTTTCAATAATAAACTCTGGGCCTCAATCCTAACCAGATTGATCCCGTGTATAAACCTACACCCACCAACGGTCCATCATGCCCAAGAACAAAACCATTTTTTATTTTTATTTTCCAAAGACATTTGTAAAATTCCACCATGACAAAACAATATCATAGGCTTTTAATCACATTTTGCTATTTTGGCTAAATTCTCCCCAAAATTCAACATTTGTGGTCTAAGCAGTTTCTAAGCATATCTTTATTTTTAAATTTTATTTGACTAAGGTAACAAGGGAATGAAGATCCAATATTCAAAATTGGCTATCCAAAGGAATTGGATTAGCTAAGAATTTAAAACAGGAATTTAAAATAATTGAATCAAATTATGCATGCAATAGTAATTTAAAAACAAAATTAAATAATTTAAAAATAATCCAAATTCAAAATGATCAATGGTGTAACTTGCCTTCCTCAAACTCAAAATGATCAATGGTGTAACTTGCCTTGCTCAAACTTAAAAACAGAATTAAATAATTTAAAAATAATGCAAATTCAAAATGATCAATGGTGTAACTTGCCTTGCTCAAACTCTTGATATTCTACCTCTTCAACAGGATCGAGCTCTCCGGAGTCGTTAAAATCTATACGCGAAAATAATCCAAATTCAAACAGAATTCAAATGAACACAAATAAATTCAAATGAAAATTCAAATCAACTCCAAATGAAATAATTTTAGTTTAGTTAGCTAGATCTTCATTTTATAGAAATTTAGAAATTTGAATCACCTAAATCGGATTTCGTATGAAGAAATACGAGCTCCTGGAAGTTTAAATCCTAAATTAAATCCAAAATCAGAAATTCTGAATTTCCCGAATTATTTTTCTAAAGGAAATTCGAGATATTGCGCAAGCTGACGTCAGCCGTACGGAATTTTCGATTTTCAGCCGAATTATTTTTCTATAGAAAAAGGCTTTGAGTCACTAACATGTGGGCCCGGGTTCAATAGACTGGATCCACGGCTCGGTCAAAGTCCACTCGTGGACTCGGTGCATGCTACAGTCGGGGGTGAGAGAGGGGCGACGCGAGTGCTCGTGGGCACCACGTGGCGCCGACTCGGCATCTAGGGTACACGAGGCACTGAGGTGGCGACGACGTGGCCGGGCCACGTCAGCCCGTGGAGCGGCGGTGCTCCGGTGATGGCCTCGCCGGCGCTACGCGCCACGGCGAGGCACGGGGGTGGGCGCAACAGAATGAGGAGGTCAAGGAGAAATTGGTTCTTACCAAAATAGCAGCGGAGAGCGGGGTTTTGACTGCTGGCGACGAGGTTTGGCGATGGCGGTTTTGGGTCGACCGCGGAGATGAAGCTCCCGGGGTTCTCTTGCGAAGAGAGAGCGCGCACGAGGTAGGTGGTGACAAGGTGGTGCAGAGGAAGTGGTCGATGTCGCCGATGGAACTTTGCCGGCGCCAGAAACGAAGCTTTTCTGAACTTCGGCCGCCGGGGAGAAAACTCAAATTGCGGACGAACGACAGTGCTTGAGGCGAGGAGAGCTGGGGCATTTGGTTGAGTGGAGAAGGGCGCAGCCGAGGCTAGCTTTTGTAGGACAATGGCGAGGCCGAGGCGGCGTGGAGAGCATGAAGGTCGTGCGAGATCGTCGGTGAGATTATGGTGATTTGGGGCCAGAAATGGAAGGGACAAGGCCGTGACGGACGTGATTTGATGCTACGAATTCAATGCGTACCGAAATTTGGGAGGGGCGATCGGATTTGGCCGGATTTGGAAATCTCCCGCGTGCGGTAATTGCGGAGGTGTCCGCGTTCATAACAGAGATGATGGCGAGGTAGGGGATGATGACGCGGCTCTGGTGGGACCCGCATGGCGGTGGGAGGAACTGGTCGGGGGAGTGACGAAGGTTGGATCTTGATCGGACGATTTGAGACGACGATGCGCGAGCGAAACTGGTCGGGAGTAGTGACATCGGTTGGATCTTGATCGGGCGATCTGAGGCGACGACGCGCGAGCGAAACTGGTCGGGAGTAGTGACGTCGGTTGGATCTTGATCGGACGGCCGAGGCGTAGAGCGCGGGGACGGCTGAGATGGAGGCGGCGCAGGTGCGGATGCGTGACGCGTGGAGGCGGGGGGTTGAGCGCGTGGGCGCGCGGCTGGGCTGAGCGGAGGCTGAAACAGTGGTGGGCCGGTATTTGGCCCATGCACTGTGCGAGAGATTTTAATTCTTTTTCTAATTAATTTAATTGCATAAATTTAAATAGGCTTTAGAAACTAGCAAATAAAATCCTTAACTTAGGAGAAAATTCATAAAAATTCTCTAGGGCATTCTGGATTTAAATAAAATAGACCCAACTTATAATTGGTTATAGATTTTGCAAATAAATTATTTTAGTTTTCAATTAATTAAGGAAATATTTTTTAAAATTTTCAGAAAATCCACAAAAATATTTAAAGTTTTATTTTCAATTGAAACTTGAAAATTTGGGCTGTTACAACAACTCCGAGGCATATATGAGTCGGAAGAGATCCAAGGCCGAGCGTCAGGAACAGTGGAAAGTGGAGGTTACTGCACAGATTACTGCATAATTTGAAGCACAAATAACAACATTGCATGAATAAATGAATCAACTCATCAATCGATCGCAAGATACCCCCGTGATTTTGGGAGCCAGTCCTCCTCAACATCTGAGTAGCGTCGCGTCCACGCCTGCACTTCCTGAACTTAGCGATGTCCAATTACCTATCGACCTCATCCAGGTAATGTGCATCTCTGGGATGCTCCAAAGATAGACCTGTGGATGACTTAGCTAATTGTGTATCGTTTTGTAGGTGCCCACAACCTACAGGATCCAAGTGATGCTGGTTGGGTCCATTCCTGTAGAGGCTGGGTAGGGGGTGGTGTTTCCATGTTAGGAAGGGATAATGGTGCATGGTGCCTAGTTGGCACAAGATCACGCCAAGGTCCCTTTGGACATGGTACATGATAATTTGATGTCCATCCCGCTGGAGAAGCGCCTGAATGAAGACATCATAACACTTGGGGATGCCTTGCACACTTTTGTCTAGTGGCCCAAGATGGATATTGCCCTGGACCCTGCAGTGCTGCACTCTCCACACGATCATGCCTCGATGACTCCACCACAACCCCCGCTTCAGAAGGCCTCTGTATCCCATACTGTGGACACAACACCGAAGAAACAAGAAAACTTGTCGAGTTGTCTTTCAGGAAGACAACTAGCACGCGAGACGCTAAGGCAAAATCGAAGAAGATTAATATGCCTCACAAGCCCGGACATTCTCCCTCAGAATGTCATTGGTCTTCGACAGAACATTACGCCACATTGGTATGGGTTGCGACACTTTGCATGCTTGGTACATGCGGTAGACCGACGAGACAAGGGAAGACCAGCCCACAGGATGTTGAAAATATGTCCCAGAGGCAATCATAGAGATGATTATATTTTGTTATATTCATAACATTGGATAATATGTTATCTTGTTCCTGGAATAATATCGTTAATATTTATTATCAAGCATGTGACTTGATTGTGAAACTCTATATTTCTATGATGATTATTCTTAAACGTTCCCTAGTCGGAAACATGTGAATAGACTAGCATATGTATTGGTTGATGACTATGTTTCACAAGTCATAGATATGACGATAGCAAACCAATAATATGGACACATGTCAGAGAACATAGTATTTGATAAGACCCAACTTGTGACACTATTGAGATTGTTATGATTCTATGTGTCATTAGTTGGTCTCAAGCAATGATGATGTATAATCCTTAGACCCGAGATCAGCATAGTTTCCTACATGTGTAATATCACTCTTACGGGTTGCTGAAAGATCTAGACCCGTCATTATGAGTTAATGGAGTATTTTGGTGATTAATGACAAATCCGATTGTGAGACTAACAATTCTATTGTTATATCTAGTGTATAGTCTCATTTGGATATAAAGGTGAAAATCAACGAGGTATGCTTTCAACTTGTACTTTTAAATAATGTTGCATTCCTCGGATCCAAAATATAGGATTGAACTCAACCATAAGTTGAACTTGAATATGTGCATATGATCTTATTACACATTTGTGTATACACACATTTAGGGGGAGTTTTATTCTATATTTTGTGGTTTCATTAGTATTGATCCATATTCCATTCTCCACATATATTTGAGATCTTTACTTTGAAACAAATCCGTTTGAGTATACAAAACTTGCGTAGTTCTTGTATACTCATGTTATGAGTATATAGAACTTGTGTAGTTCTTGTATACTCAAGTTAGAGTATATATATAACTTGTGTAGTTGATATATACTCAATTTGTTCTCTCATTTATCAACATTCAATTTATGAGTAATTAAGTGGTTATCATCAATTACCAAAGAAGGAAAGATTGAGTATCCTGTCCCACCGTTATGAGTTAATGGTATGGTGTGGTAATTAATTATAATCATATTGTGGAACTAACATTTTTCTATGAGTTGGATGTATAGGTTGTGTTCCAGGATGATAAAGACTGGGGATGATCATGAGTTGATCATCAAGTCAAAAGCGTGGTGTAAAGGATGCATCATGAGTTGATGCTTGTCAAGAAGAGATGATCATGAGTTGATCGTCAAGACAAGAGAAGGATCATCATGTGTTGATGATTGTCAAGTTAATGACCCGGACTTGAAGTGATGATGTGCGTCATCAAGCTTCAAAAAGATGCAAGGCAAAGGTATGACTAGCTAGGGCTAAGGATGTGTTCCTAGTCTTTTACCGGTCTTGGTGTTTGGTTGAAAGACCGGATTGCTAGTATAGGTTGTCGTACTATTAAGAGGGGTCTTAACTAGTAGTTTGAGTTAGTCATGTGTTGATAGCTCATTGTGTTTGCTCTAGCTCATCTAGGCATGATGCTATTTATTTGCGAATATGTTTTGCAAATAATCAAGGCTCATGCATAACCCTTGTAGCATGTGACTTAATTTTGCAAATGCGTTTTGCAAATGGTGTAAGTCCATGTACCTTATTCCTTGTGATGAGTATTCTAAGGGTTAGCAAATGTGTTTTGTAACCTACTGAGAATATCATCTTTGAAACCTTGTCGAAAATTGCATTCAAATGAGCGAATGTGTTTTGCCATTTGAAGTGGAGCAATTGGGTTTGGTTCCGGTAGATGGCGGTCGGACCGGTGGCAAATCGGTCCAACCGGTGTGCTACTGGCGGTCCGACCGATTTCTCTCTGTCTAGTTTCTCTGTGCGGAAGTTCCGCCGTTGTAAATACGGAACTTCCGATGTGAGGAAGTTCCAGAGATCGAGCGGAACGTTTTTTCCAGAGAGCTCCCTTTGTGGGACTTAGCCAAATTTGCAACGGGCGGTCGGACCGGCCAGCACTGGCGGTCGGACCGATTTGGCGGAGGTCCGACCGAACATTGCATGGAGGTCCGACCGGCCGAAGGCCCAACAGCTATTTTTCTAGCCGTTGGCGCATGGGGCGGTCCGACCGAACATTGGTTGGCGGTCAGACCAGCCCTGTGCTGATTTGAGGGAATCTTCTCCCAACGGCTAGTTTTTGTGTGTTGGCTATAAATATGAGCCTTGGCCGGTTGGGAGAGAGTGGTGAAAATGTTGTGGATGGTATTGGCTGTGTGCTAGACCATTTGTTGAGTTCTTTGAGCTTAGAGCAAACCCTCTCTTCTCTTGTGTGCATGTGTTGCACTTGGTGAGAATTGAGAGCAAACCCTAAGTGCATGTGTTGCCTTAGGTAGTGGATTGTGTATCCGCTGAGCTTAGACACTTGATTAGTTTAAGTGAAAGTCATAGACTTGTTACTCTTGGTGTTTGCCGACACCTAGACGGCGTGGAGGCGTCGAGCGCGGTGATCTTCTCAAGAAGCTTGTGAGAAGACCCAGCGTGTTTGTGAGTGGTGTGGTGCTCGCCATCTCCGGAGTGGAGGAAGAGCAACCTTAGTGGAGCGAGGTGTTGGTTCGGTTTGGAACCGGTCCAAGTGTTGGACTTACCTCGGAGGTGTTGGCTTAATTAGTGGAGCCGGTCCAACGTGGTTGGGCTTACCTCAACGTGGATTAGGGGAGACCGGCAAGTCTCCGACCACCACGGTAAAATATAATTGTGTCCATCTTGTTTTACTTGCACTTTACTTTGAGCAATTTACATTACATGCTTTAATTGCTTATATATCATTGTTTGATTGCTCTCTTGTATTTTTGGTGCACTTAGTTGAGCCTAGTGGATTTAAGTTTTAATTGTGCAAAACCAATTGTTATTAGTTTCTGAATTATTAATTGGTTTAGCCCGATAGAGATTTTTTAAAAAAAACCACCTATTCAGCCCCCTCTAGTCGGCCACCTCGACCTTACAGTTGCCAAACACTATTCACAACTAGGTAATTATAAAGGTAGCTTTCGGGTATGCTATGAAACATGCTCAGGAATGTGACTGGTCGGATACGGAATTTGCCCCTCCTAACATAATAGGAGAGATGTCTCTGGCCCCTCGTTGTGGTCGGATAAAGAACGTGCATGGCTATGCCACTAGTGGTCGAAGTGTCGACCACATGAAGTTATTCGACACTTGATCGAGAAAGTATTGAACAGTCCATAGATGAAAAATTATCTCACCTGGAGTTCAACCAGATATCGTGAGGCAAATGGAGAATACATAAGCAGGTCATTCGGTTCGACCAGATATGAGCTGGTCGATATCTGAATATAGACTTGTCGTAGACTGGTTGAACATGGTCTCACAACTAGTCAAAATCGGTCATATAGAGATACGAGCTGGTCGTAGACTGGTCAAAACTGGTCGTACATTGATCGAACGTAATGACCAACTAGTAGTGAGAACTTACAAACTGGTTGTAACTAAGTATGGACTAGTCGTGACACATTTAAAGGGCAAGAATTTGATTTGGATGGTTGAGAGACCATGTGAGTAGGGTCCCCATTTGAGTGATGAGTATTTGACGCTGTGTTGAGAAGTTTGTGATTGAAATCATTGCGTTTGCATTTCTGCTGGTCTGTTTCTGTAAGTGCGGAACTTTCGGTTCTGGAAAACGGAACTTCCGATAATCGGAACTTCCGCTGTGGTAAAACGGAACTTCCGATTATCCTGACGTTTTGAGTTCTGTTACGAGTAATCGGAACTTCCGCACTTGGGATCGCGGAACATCCGATAATACTGACGTAAGTTTTCTGCTGTGACGACAATCGGATCTTCCAACCTGGGAGTGCGGACGGTCCGATAATCGGAACTTCCGCAAAGGTAAGTGCGGAACTTCCGATAATCGGAACTTCCGCAATGGTAAGTGCGGAACTTCCGATTATCGGCAGAACTATGCAGAAAGGCATAGTTTGTGATTTTGAGTTTGTATGAGTTTGAGTCTTGTACAAATATTGATGCTATGATATTGGGCAATGCTATGTGATGTGTTTTTGTCTGTGTTGACTGCAGGACATCGAGACGAAGTCGTGGCGAGACACGAGGTGATCGGACTAGGCGCAGGCGGCGTTGAGGTCAGAACGGTCGAGATGTGTCGAAGACGGCGTGAATTTTGAGGTGGTTGCGAGCCAAGGACAGCAAGGTGTACGGGAGGCTTCCAGAAGGTGCGCAAGGGGCGAAACGGTCTTTTCGGAAAGCGGCACAAGTGGAGGCGGTTCCGTTCGGGTGTAGCGGGCTTAATGGGTTGGAGACCCGTTAGCTAGGCTATAAATAGAGGTGTAACCCTGGTGAGAGGGTTGGAGATTTTGGTTAGGGTTTTGAATAGGGTTTGTTGGCTTTTGCTTTAGTGGTTAAGGGTTGTTTTGCTTTGTAGCTTTAGTTGTTGAGATTGAGAGGATGAACTAAACTTCTTGTAATCATTCCTCCTTGTTTACCTCTGTAATTTACATTTCAATTAATGAAATCTTTGAAGTTGATATCTCTATTCATGCCCTTGTTCTTGTTCTCCCGTTCAACTTGATCTTGAGATTTTGGCTCTTCTTGTTGATTCTTGTTGGAAAGTGCTAAGATGGATTGCTCTCAGTTGGGATGATACCTCTAGATCATTTGATCAACTTTTCCCACGAGCAAACTTAGTTTAATCTTCGTTCTTGAGTTTTGCTTCCTCTGTTCTTCCTCCCCGTGCCTAGGTTTTATTGAAAATCTTGTTTGGCTTGTTGAGAAGGGATGAAACTTGGCACGCAGGATCACTATGCTATTAAGTAGCCATCCTCAAAGTTTCATAACCCGAGAATCAAAGAATCTCTTGAATTTCAGTTTGTGGCCTCTCTTACCTTTTATTCAAGAAATCTGATTTCTCTTTAGTTAGACGATCTTTGTCTGTGATTTCTTCTCATGAGGTCAAGATGTTGTTTAGGATGATGTCCTGTGAGACTTGACCTGAGAAGAGCAGCAAATCAAAAGTATTTCGGATTTTTGAATCGTTCCAATGCGCTCTGTTCTTCTGTCAGGATAATCGGAACTTCCGCCATCTGAGCTGCGGAACTTCCGATTTCCGGAACTTCCGCACTGACACATCGGAACTTCCGTTGTGCGGAACTTCCGCACCTGACTGGCCGGAACTTCCGATTTCTGGCAGAACAGCCCGAAGCTTGTTTTCGTTATCTGATTTTGCTTCACTTCTTTTCTTGAGATTTCCAGAGGGTTTTGTCGGTTTGTTTAAATACATTGAAGGGGAGTTCTTAATTTTTAAGGCACCATTCACCCCCCCTCTGTTGCCATTTCGGTCCTTCAATGGTGATCCGAATTCTTGTAGGCCACGAGTTCCTAATGGCCCTCAAGCACGAGACCCATTATGGATGTCTATAAATAGAGGGGCGGTGACAAGGGGTTCAGTAATTCTTTTTGAAGAATTCCCAAAATGCTAATAGCCACGCCTTCCTCAACCACACCGCCGGCGCTAGCACTCCAGCGTGTGGTGTCCCTACCCCGTACTTGTGGATACCTTGGAGGTGTTGTTACGAAGCATCAACACTAGGACGATCCGCAACTCGTGATGATCATCGGAACAAGAGGAGAAGTCACGCGACAAGTACGACCACTGCTACGTCAACTCGCTAGATCGACTCTACTTCCACTACGAGTTGGCGGTTTAGTGGTAATCTCGTGATCTATTACTAGCGGGGGTTGCTTTGTTGCGCGGTAAAAAAAAATTATGCTATCTTAGCCTTCTTGACTAGTTTTAGATTCGGATTAGATGCATATTGTGATATGTGGAAGTCACAGATGTGATCCATTTCTGTTTTTGTTGGTCGTAGATTGTTTTTGGCGATGGTCGATATAATCGTCCATGCGCGTGGTCTAAGATTGGTGCATGATCGTTATTCAGTGATCGTATGTTCATGGTCGTATCACAACTTGTCTCTACCAGTCGGTTTCCGCCATCGG
This sequence comes from Hsuehochloa calcarea, assembly GCA_036346395.1. Classification (NCBI taxonomy): domain Eukaryota; kingdom Viridiplantae; phylum Streptophyta; class Magnoliopsida; order Poales; family Poaceae; genus Hsuehochloa; species Hsuehochloa calcarea. The sequence continues at coordinate 34,884,494 of CM070600.1, forward strand.
GGCAGATAGTGATCATAAATCCATGGAGCACACAAAGATCAATCTGGTTGATCAAATCAGAGTTGCGATCGTAAATGGTTAATGTGATTACTCCAATGCGATTTACATGGATCGGAATAGTAGACCGGATCTCGTAGTCCACCGAAAAGGATCTTGGTATTTGGATAGGGCTACCACCCATACGGAGCGGGTTGCCACCCCTATGGACTAGGATCTTAACTTGCTTTTGGTATTGCTAGTTCACACCATCCGTTATATAAAATGTGATTCTATGCCCGACTTGTTTTTGCGGGATTTTATGAATAGTATGACCCATGATGTATGAGATGCATGTATGTGTGTAATGTTCATGACTGCGTGTCATGCTTATTGCAGCCCAAGGTCATCTATATTTGTATAACGGCTGCGTGTCGACTTATGATTCTTCTTCACTCCTTGTAATTTATTACTAGTGCTATTAGGAGTAATGGCTTAGTAGGAGTACTTGGAGGAATTGGCCACTTGGAGACATGGCGAGCAGAAGCACATCGATAGAGATCACCATGTGGAAGGGTCGTACTATATCACAATATAATTTGATTGCCTGTGAATACCTTTATATTCATATTCATTTATTTCTATGCATATTATTTAATTTCTTTAAATGCTTTTAACATGATAGAAGTAAAATTCCCTCAAATAATATTAAGTTAAATTGATGCCCTCCCAATCAGCTGCACCATCCAAAGTGATGCATTTTAATGGTAGGTCTTGCTAAAGTGGAGTGCCATTAATATTCCTTGGCTAGATGGGTTTGTGTCGGACACTTACATGCATAGCATTGGTTTAACTTGACAATGTCATCATAACGGTTATGGACATTGGGGCATAGGGTTGAGTGTTGGAGCATAGAGATACTGCCCAATAACAAGAGTCATATAGAGATATGATTAGCAAAGGGTTGCTTACCAAATTCACTATCTTCTACTCACTAGTAGATTAACTGATTGTGGGTCTTGAATCACTAAATGCCATAAGAGGGACATGGTATTTAGTGGGAGAATCTTAATTAAACTGTTTAATAGAAATTACTTTTATTGAACATATGTCCTAGTTTTACATATTTTATGTTGTAGAACATGGCACCAACTGCTGTACCTACCTCTAGTTTTGCTTTACGTTCGATACTTGATAAGGAAAAATTGAATGAAACAAATTTTGCGGATTGGTCTCGCAACCTAAGAATTGTTCTTAGGCAAGATAAAAAGGAACATGTTCTAGAGGAACCAATTCCAGATATGCCTGCTGAAAATGATGCTGCTACTCTTAAAACTGTCCATAAAAAGGCATGTGATGAGTCTCTTGATGTTACTTGTCTCATGCTTGTTGCCATGAACTCAGACCTTCAGATGCAATTTGAGAACATCGAGGCCTACGATATGATCGTAGTTCTCAAAGGCATGTTTGAGACACAAACAAGAACTAAGAGATATGAGATCTCAAAGAAATTGTTTGGGTGTAAGCTAGCTGAGGGTAGTCCAGTGAGCCCACATGTGATCAAAATGGTTGGTTACACACAAAGCTTGAAAAATCTTGGTTTTCCACTTAGTCAAGAGTTGGCTACATATTTGATTCTTGCTTCGCTTCCTGCGAGCTATGGGCAATTCATTCTGAACTTCCATATGAATGGCTTAGACAAGAATCTCACCGAGCTATATATGATGCTCAAGACTGCGGAGGATAACATTAAGAAAAGCAACAGTCATGTGATGATGGTGCAAAAGAGGACAAGCTTCAGGAAGAAGGCTAAGACTTGGGTCAAAGGTAAGGGCATGACTAAAGTTTCGGATGGGATCCAAGCTAACAAGCCTAAATCCAAGACTAAGTCCGGGCCGACTCAAGAGAATGAATGCTTTTACTGTAAGGAGCCAGGCAATTGCAAGAGGAACTGAAAGAAATACCTGGCTGATCTGAAAAAGAATGGTGGGACTAAACCTTCCACTTTAGGTATTAATGTTATAGATATTTTTCTTAATGATTCTTCTGTTAACTCTTGGGCATTTGATACTGGATCGGTTGCTCATATTTGTAATTCGATGCAGAGTCTAACAAGGAGTAGGAGAATTGCAAGAGGTGAGATGGATCTTCGCATCGGGAATAAAGCAAGGGTTGCTACATTAGCCGTCAGGACTTTACCATTACTTTTTCCATCAAGATTTATTATGAAATTAAATAATTGTTATTACGTTCTAGTCATAAGTAGAAACATCATCTCTGCCTCATATTTGATGGCAAAGGGTTATAAATTCATTATTGAGAACAACGGTTGTTCTATATTTTTGAATGAAATGTTTTATGGCTATGCTCCTGTTTTGAATGGGTTGTTTATTTTAAATCTTGCTGATTCACCCATCTATAATATTAATGCAAAGAGGCTTCGGCCTAATGATATGAATTATACTTTTATTTGGCATTGTCGTTTGGGTCACATAAGTGAGAAACGTATCAAGAAACTCTATGATGATGGAATTGTAAACTCATTTGATTTCGAATCATTTGAAACATGCGAATCTTGCCTACTTGGAATGATGACCAAGACCCCTTTCACAGGTTGTGTTGAGTGGGCTTCCGACTTATTGGCACTCATACATACTGATGTGCGTGGACCAATGAGCACGACAGATAGAGGTGGTTTTCAGTACTTCATTACTTTCACTGATGACTATAATAGATATGGATATATATATTTATTTATTTATTTAATGAGGCACAAGTCGGAATGCTTCGACAGGTTCAAGGAGTTCCAGAGTGAGGTACAAAATCAACTTGGCAAGACAATCAAATCTTTACGATCTAAACGTGGAGGTGAATTTTTGAGCCATGAATTTAGTGATCGTATGAAGCAATGTGGAATTGTTCCACAGCTTACACCACTGGGCACTCCACAATGGAATGGGGTGTCCGAACGGCGTAATCGGACCTTGTTGGACATGGTTCGGTCAATGACGAGCCAATCGGATCTGCCATTGTCTTTTTAGGGTTACGTTCTAGAAACTGCCGCTTTCACTTTAAATAGGGTACCATCTAAATCAGTAGATAAGACACCATATGAGATATGGACTGGGAAGAGTCCTAGCTTGCCTTTTCTAAAGATTTGGGGATGTGATGTCTATGTTAAACGTTTAACGTCTAACAAACTCACACCCAAGTCAGATAAATATTTCTTATAGGATATCCTAGGGAAACTAAAGGATATTACTTCTACAATCGAGAAGAGGGTAAACTTTTTGTTGCTTGAAATAGTGTCTTTTTGGAGAAAGAGTTTCTTTCAAAAGGAGTCAGTAGGAGAAAGGTGCAACTCGAAAAAATTCGGGAAGCACCTGAAAGTGTTTCAACTTCTACTGAACCTCTCCAGAATGAACAAAATATTGTTGAACCTATTGATAAGGCATCAGCCGCGTGTAGATCTAAAAGGTCACATCAATTGCCTATAAGGTATGGGCATAACGTATTATTGTTTAATAATGATGAGCCTAAGACTTATGAGGAAGCAATAATAGACCCATACTCTGAGAAATGGCTTAGAGCTAGGAAGTCTGAGATAGGCTCCATGAGTGACAATCAGGTTTGGAACCTAGTCGATCCACTTGATGGTGTTAAAACTATTGAGTGCAAATGGATCTATAAGAAAAAGATTGATATGGATGGAAATATTCACATTCATAAAGCTCGACTAGTCGCAAAAGGGTTTCAACAAGTTCAAGGAGTTGACTACGATGAGACTTTCTCGCCGGTAGCGATGCTTAAATCTATACAGATCATTCTAGCTATTGTTGCGTATTTCGACTATGAGATATGGCAAATGGATGTGTACATGACACAGCCTGAAGCCCAAGTAGGGGAAAGGGGGAAGGGGAAGGGGGTTTAGGGTTTTTGGGGGAAGGCCATCCCCCCTTTGGCCGGCCCCCTCTTGGGCCACATGGGCCGTGGCCCAAGGCCCAGGTTGTCGGGAATTCGCGGAAACCCCCTTGTGATCACTGAAAATTATAATCCCTGTTTAATTCTTTCTCCCGAATACTCTCCTATTCGCCCGAATAAATTTCAGGGTATTACAAAGTGGGACTACTGTCTAATCGACACCCACACATCAACGTGGCATAAACAACAAGGAGGTATTACAAATTATTTAGCTTATTCCTACCCATACAGGGCATATGGTAGTACGGTGGAGCTTAGCAAGATGCGGCCCGAAGACCGGTACTTAACCAACATGGGCAACATTCCACAACCTTGGACTCGATCATGAAAATAGATATATCCTGTGCATTGACTTGCACCACACCAATCATCCATTTTTCCCAAGTCTAAACTATTTTAATTTATTTTGTAGGTAAAAGCATTTTCTAAAAATTTATATGGTAAGACAATACCATGGACTCAATTTGAATCGAATTTGAATAATTTTAGCTAAACTCCCCAAATTCAAGATTTTGGTCTAAGAATTGTCTAAGCATATCATTTCCAAATTTTATTTTAACGATAACGACAAGGGAATGGTTGTTCCAACATCAATATTGGCCATACAAAGGAAATCGTGTAACTAGAAATTTAAAATAGGAATTTAAAATAACTGAATAGAAATATGCATGCAATAATAATTTAAAATATTAGGGTCAACATGGTCAATGGTATAAATTGTCTTGCTCGAAGGACCCTTCTTCTCCTAAGTCAATTTCCCTGGAGTCGTCGAAATCTATACACAAAAATACAACTAGAACAAATAAATTCAAATGAAATATGCAAATAAACTCTAAATTAAATAATTTTATTTTTGGAAGGTAGATATTTAATTTATATGAATTTATAAATAACAATCGGCGGATTTGGAGTTTGTATGAAGGAGAACGAACATCCAGAAGTTTGGATATCACAAGAACATATAGAATTCCGAGTACTGCTCATCTTCGAGTACTAATCATCTTCGAGTACTAGTCATCTTCACATACTGTTTACCTCCTAGTACTATTCATCTTCGAATACTGGTTATCTCAAGTATTGTTCATCTCCGAGTACTATCTATCTTTCGAGTCTCGCTTTTTCTTGAGCTTCGTTATCTTCGACTACTGATCATCTCACGTGGTCGGAAGGAGGTTTCGGCTATACTGGTCGAAGGAGATTTCGACTATACTGGTCGAAAGAAGGTTTTGACAACACTAGTCGAAGAAGGAAAGGTTTCGCCTATACTGGTCGAAAAAAGGTTTCGACTACACTGGTCAAAGAAAGGTTTGACTACACTGGTCGAAGGAAGGCTCTGAGTACCTAGTCGACGGAAGGCTACGACTACCTAGTCGAAGGAAGACTACAACTATCTAGTCGACAAAGGTTACGACTATCTAGTCGAAAGAAGGCTACGACTACCTTGGGTAGCAACAAGGCGCTCGACTACATGCTCGTCGGCGCTACGCACCATGGCAAGCTACGCGAAGGTGCGCAAAAAGAAGAGGGGATGATGTTGAACCTTATGCGATACCTTATGGTGGCGAAATACAACGGAGTGGCTGGCGGCGAGGCAGTTTGGCAGCAACGGGGTACGGGTTCTAGTGGCGACGGTGATCCGATGGTCCTTCGGCGAAGAAGTGCGCCTGAGATAGAACATGGCGCGCTGAAGCTCCCGGTGTAGACGACGACACCAGAGATCAACGGATGACGGCGCAATTGGCGGTGCTAGGGTTGGCAGCGGAGGAGCTTCACGCTTCGATACCAGCGGGTAGAGACGAGCAAAGTTGTCGTGGTTGCGGGGAATGGAGTGAGAGGAGAAATGAGAAGATTGTGCCCCCTTTTATAGGGCAAGGGCGTAGCCAGAACGACGGGGACGTGCGCGAGCGTTAACGGCCGATGCGGTGGCGAAGAGAAATACGAGTAAATGATGAAGAAATGGTCGTTTGAATGCTGTAGTGAGTGGAAGGTGATCGTGGCAATAATTGGGCACGGTCTCCAGTGAAAACGGACGGGTCAATGCGTTTTATGACCGACACTGGCGGCGCTCTGTCTCGGCGAAATGAAGACGAAGGAGTGGTCAGGGATGACAGGTTGGGTCGGGGCGAAAGAGAGAGAGGAAAGGGCTGGTGCGAGCAAGTCGGCGTGAAAGAAAAGGTAGTGTGTCGCGGAAGGATTCGATCCGATCACTGTACTCTGATTAAAAGGTTTAGCGATTTAAATAATTCAGTTAATTAATTTAGGCTTTAGAAAATAGCAAATAAAGTCCAAAAATTATGGAGAATTTCATAGAAATCCCCTGAGTCATTTTGGACTTAAAAATAAAATTTCCAACTCATAATTGGTAATTATTTTTTTGCACATAATTTATTTTGGCTTTAAAATAATTAGGGGAAAGTTTTTAAAATTTTAGAAAATTCTATAAAATAATTAAATTTTATTTTCAACTAGAAAAAGAAATTTAAGCTGTTACAGTCTACTATCACAGAAGGTTTCCACCAAAAACAGTTTTGAGTAATCAACTATTTTTTCAGCTGGTGTTTTAGCCCGCCTTTGAGCCCTAAAAAAATCTGTTCCCTACAAAGTTCAGTGCACAATGCTGCACCAATCTTTAAAGCCTTCTTAAGATCATTAGAAGAAGAAAAAAGAAATTTTACGGTACATTCTACCGGTATTATATAGTGATGATATAAATTAAATCTGACTATTGATTTGTTAAGGGCATAGTAGACTTTATTTGTATTTATAATTTTTCGTGAAGCTATTATGGACTTTTCCAACTAGGGTTGAAAATATCACTCTTGTGTTAAGTTATCTCCACACGGGTAATTATAATTCTACCTGTCTTGAAATTCTACTACATAAACTACCAGATGTAGTATAATTAAATCATAACTAATTCGAACCATTATATCAAAAAGAATAGACGGCCCGTATTAAATTGAGTTTACCGTGAAAAAAGCTCTAGAAAAAAAAGGCTGAGAGAATAATTATAAAGGGGAATCATCGTTCCAAGGTCAAAGTATATTCACCTTTGCCCCACCAAAAAGAAAGAAGAGAAAGTAGCCAGATACAAAAGCGATTACAGAGTTCAAATATATCCATATCAATCAATTCTTGTTTTTTTTCAAAATAAAGACATGCCAATTAGATTTATAGCAGAAAAGAGCACCCTGAAACGCAAAGCTCATCGAATACCTGGCGCTAAAAGGCCTGATCTCCTATCACGCGCTGCCCTTCTTTTACCCAAAAAGACAAAGGAAAAAAGAAGAATGCATCAAGTACTTGTAGAGACAAGGCATCTACTGTACATACGTACATACGCCCATACGGTACAGATGCTTGTCCACTTTTGGTCAAAACTTGCCGTAGACGTAGACGGATAGTGAAATATATATCACTTGGACTCCCAACGATCCATCGTAGTGGAGAGGGGGAAAAGCCCTTTAATTGCAACGCAGGGACGAAAAAACAATGGAATTTGATTGGATTGCAACTGCAAAACATAGGATTGGAAAACATAGGAAAATTGCAGGAATGGCCATTAATTTTCATAGGACATAGGAAAAACACAGAAAAATTGTCTCGATACTACGCGGATGAGTGTAAAAGAGAGGTTCACTACCAGGAAAACGATGATTCCCGCTGGCCAAAAACTGACAGGAATATAGTCTAAACCGACAGGAAATTAATTTTTGTTGGGGAATCGTCAGGCAATAACTCTCAGCCATAGGTTGACGCGGAAACTCAATTTATCTGACGATTTCCCGACAGGAAATTAATTTCTGTCGGCTATTCTTGACGGTGGCCCACAGGAAACCTTGGCCAGGTTTTCCAACCTGTCGGGGAATTACCGTCAAGAATTACAACCCTATATGTTTTTCCCGTCACGAAAACATATGACATTTCCTACCGGTTCAAATTTGTTATGTAAATTTTGAATTTCCTTGTAGGCTGTGCACCGTCAGGAAAATAACAGGGTTTCCCGTCAGAAGTTAACCGCCAGGGAATTAGGTATCCCTTGAAAGAAAATGCGATCACCTGACCATGAGACCGTTAGAAATAAGCAATATTGTTAGGGAAACATCTGCATTTTTCAAGATAATAATTGATAATATTTTCCTCATTACAGGTCCATACATTCAATTTTGACAATCCAATCACAACCTTAAACAAGTACACATTCAATATCAATCCATTCACAATATAGATGCTGTAATATTCTGAAAATAAATAAATAAATAATAACAACGTCTTTAAAGGCCTGTGCGTAATTAAATAAATTAGATACGTGAAAATAAAATAATTTAGAGTTTTACGGAGGGGTTAGACTGTGCGAGGTATAAAAGGATCGTGAGGAGCGTTGGTTCTAGAAACCCTAGCAGTCTTTTTTTTTATTCTTCTGTCTAGCCGCCGCTTTGTTTTCCCTTTACTAGTGCGCCGCCACAAAGCAGCCGCATCGTCTCCTGGGTACTCCCGCGTGCGTGGAGTCCATCGCATCCGCCTGCTGCCCGAGCGCTCCCACGGCCTGCCGTTCCCATGTGAATCCCTTGCTGCCAGATCGGCCAGCGCAAGTCTGCAGACGCGGTGCATTTGTTGGCTGCTCATCTGCGTGTCTGGCGTGAAGGCCGCCGTGTGGTTGAACTCTCGCCCGTCTGCGCTCCTTTTGCATGCAATCCTCGCTAGCTACCAAGGTAATTGAGGCAAGTTGTTTTGCATTGATTCGTGATTAGCCTTGGTGCAAGCATGGAGATTGGTTGTCGTCGCAGCCTTACAAGTACGTTGTGTATCATTTGCATGGAAGCATAGAGGTTGATTAGTATAAGAGAGAAGGAACCGGAGTAAAGAAAGGAGCCATAGAAGAAATTAAGAAAGGAGAAAAAAAAATAGAACGAAAGAAAAACCAAGATCCAGATTTTCGTGGTCTGTAATTTTGCTTTCTCTCAGTTTTGTTAATCTAGTTAGAGATTAGAATTGAGATTAATTAGAGGTGTTATAGAATTTTCTAATCGAGGGCTGTTTAGTATGTCTGTTTAGTCTGCTATTTTGTTGAACGATTTATTCGGGTACCTTAATGGCGAATTTTGGAAATATCATCTACTAGTTAATTGTAGATAATTTCGATATCTTTCTATAGCATATTTTATCTTGTCGAGCGGACAAGTAGATTTCGAGATATGAATTTTGGAAGACTGCTGTCTTTGCGGTTGTCGTCTTTCAGCGCTGTTTTGGTAGACTGTAGATTAAAAATGGTAAATAGCCTAATTAGAGTTTTTGATCTACATGAAAGATGTAGATAATTATCCAAGGGTTCTGTAGAATCTAAGAACTCGAATTTTGGTTGGGTAAAACAAAAGTTATGAATTTAGTAAGACCGCTGTTCCGAAGCGGACAGATCGGCTTTCTGGGCTAAAAACGGTGGGTTAGATGATTTAATTAGAAGACTTTGTAATCTAAGAAAATGTGAAGAATTTTATAAAGAATCCAGAATGGGGTGGTTTGTTGTGATTGGACTTTTGAGTCAAAAGTTACGTTCGTTTTAGTACTAAGAAAGCAATGGGTAACTATTCGGTACCGGAGTAACGTGGTATATTTGGGGATGGGTAGGAGCGAAGTATATTGATTGCTATTCTTGATGCTGTAGCTTGTATTGAAGTTTGTGTATTTAATATAGGAGAGGTGTCGTGCTTGTTGCCATCTTCTAGCCAAATCGTGCGTCGCATCTAGTAAAGGCAAGTGCATGGTAGACATCGATCAATGATTGATCACTGTTTTCTTTATCTTCAATTACCATTATTGTTGTGCTTTTATTTTATTTAATTGCAAACAAGGGTTTGGTATGTTTATATCTTTGTTGACAATCATGATGAAAAGTTGGATATGATGTATATGATGGAGTTTGTATTTTTCATACATATGCATCTTTGCATATGAGCAGGTGATCATGAATGGTCACAACTCCACGGGAGTGGAGGAGGTCCCCGATCCTTATGGAGGAACGGGCTTGAGAGTGAATGTTGTCGCGAGCATTCACTCATGCTATACCGGTATACGCGAAAGAAGTGCATGTGGACATGTAGATTAGGGTTGCATTGATATATGAGATGAATGGGTGTGAAACAAAGAGAAATTTAACAGCATGAGAATATTAATAGAAGTGCATGTGATGATAACGAAGTTATTGAATGCTGTTGATTTATTATTGTTCGTTGTATATTGATGTGTTTGCTGAGTCGTGGACTCACCCTTGCTCTTTTGTTGTTTTTAGGTGATCTTCGAGAACGCCGTGACTAAGAGCGAGTAGAGCACATGGATTAGTTCTATAATTCAATCACGTGATCATTTGCCATAAGAACCTTTTCATTCAATGCAGGATTACTCTTGGACATGTTAAAGGTTGAATAAAGTTTAGGACAACGTTTTGGACTAGACTATTTGTTTCAATAATTTGGATTCATTGGTTGATGCTATTTTGGACTATTTACCTGGCTATATTCCCCTTGCTTATTTATTATCGTTTGATCCATACTTATGCATGTTCGTTTGTGATCCATGGATATGTTTATCGTTGTTTCCTTGCTGTAATTTTATAGTGTGTCGATAATTATTAGTTTGGAAGAGTAGTTAGTGGCATTCCAGGCTCAGTGTTGGACTGGGGTGTTACAGTTGGTATCAGAGCGGGCTTTATGTCCGTGGTGAATAGATTAACAACATAGGCAAACTAAAATAGTTAAAATTTGTTTTAGTTTTAGTAAATCAACTAAAATTTGCTAATGGTTAACTAACCTAAAATTTGACACACTAGTGCACAGTAGGTTAGAGAGAGGTACGAATATAGTTTTACGCTTCCGTTATGTTGTTTATTGATGCATGATTTTATTTTAACCTTTGAACTCATTGTGTATTGTTGATTGTGGTTGATAGCTATGCCGAGGGTAGAGGGCGTGGTCGTGGTGGCCGCGATCGTGGAGGTCGGGGCAGCGGGCGAGGGTCCGTGGAGCCACCTCCCGTGCGAGATGAGTCAATAGCCGAGGGGTTCTTGTTGACCCGCCTCGGTTGTGGTCGAGATGAGACCCCGCTTTCTTTGAGAGAGTTGGTGGGAGAGATCCGTGCTCTGCGTCAACAGCGCCGGCAGCCTGTTCTGCGGCATCTGTTGTTGCTCTGTCGCACATCCACCGGTTCTGGGCGGATGACACTTCGAGTGGATGGGGTTGAGGTTAGATCCGTTTGATGGGTCGGGCACACCGGTCGAGCGTGGATCAAGTTGCGCTACATGGAGAGGCGCTTTGGAGCTTTGGAGATGTCTTCACATCGAGGGTCCGCTTTGTAGCCTTTCACCGAAAGACAGCGATATTTGGTGGGAGGCGTGTTGTCTTGAGGACCGCCACTCAAGGGCCACCACTTGGGATGACTTTGTTGATCGGTTCAAGGGAAAGTTCTACCCCTACTCTTTTGTTGAAAAGATGGAGGTTGCCTTGACGACCTTTGCTCGGGGAAGAGGTCTATTCTTTGAGTATGAGGTGAGTTCAACAACTTGGTTTGCTTTGTCCCTTCGGTAGCGAACAATGATCTTCAGAAAGCCAAGAGGTTCCGTCGGGTCTCACCTCGAGTACCGACATGTGTTGGGAGCTACTCCACTCCGTGACTACAGCTCTGTTGTGGAGCAAGCTAGGGGCATGGAGTTGGAGATGCAGCTCACAAAGGGGCAGCAAGCCTCTGGTGAATTGGTTGCTTCTGGTGGTGACCAGAAGAGGAGCTCTAGTGAGGGAAGTGGGTGCATTCGACACCGCCAAGAAATTCAAGGAGGACCGCATCCTTCAAGTCTAAGCGGTCGAGGTCGTTTCCTTCTTCGGCGCCTCGTTCGTTTGCAGGTACTCCGGCTCTTCGTCCTGTCCCAGGGCAGGGCATGCTTTGCTTTAAGTGCGGTGATGGACACCGCGCTGCTGAGTGCTCTTGGACGGGAGATTGCCGTCAGTGTGGCCGATCGGGTCACAAGGAGCGGTGTGTCGCCGAAACCCGCTTAGCGTGATCAAGTGGAGCTGTGCCATCTTCTTCTTGGGGTCTGCCGAGGATCTTTTCAGATGATGACTACTCCTCCAACAGCGCCATTTCCTTGACTTGGGCGCCTCGGTAGGGTACTATCGCACCGCCACCTTCGCACCGCTTGAGTTGCACGACCGGCTTTACCGCACCGCCACAGCAGATTGTTAGGGCTCTCGCCGCCCGTCGTCTTCTTCGCCATGGCGCCACCGAGTGTACGCCATGCCCACAATGAGTCCGCGGTCGTCCCGACTTGGTGATGGTACTTTGCTTGTGGATTCGTTTGATGCTTTAGTCCTTTTGATTGAGGGCTACCTTTTCGTTTGTCTCGACGGCGTTTGCTAGAGAGCGAACTTGAGTATGCAATGGATTTCTCGGTCGGTGTTAGTTAGTTCTCCGGGGTATTATTGCAAGCTCTCTGTTTGTCCCGGTGTTCTATTGTCATTGATGGAGAGAAGTTCACGGCGAATTTGATAGTTATTCAAATGGAGCCGTTCGACGTTATCTTGGGTATGGATTGGTTGCACTCTTATCGAGCCGTGATATCCTGCTTTACAGAGAATACTCTGTGCGCACCCGTTTGGGGAGACTTTGACCTTCGAGAATTGCACCTCCGCTCTCTTTCGATGTTGGTGGATTGTTTCCGGTCCACAAGTAGCGAAAATCGGGCTTCTTTAGCTCTTCTTGAAACCGAGTGTGGCTTCGCAGATTGAGGAGATTCCAGTGGTTAGTGATTACCGGATGTGTTCCCTACCGCTTCGGGCTTGCCACCTGCGCGAGACGTGGAGTTTCGCATTGATCTTGTTCCGGGTACTCGTCCCATCTCTATGTCTCCATATAGACTAGCACGTCCGTTTCAGGACGAGTTGAAGAAGCAATTGGATGATTTGTTGGCTAAAGGTTTGATCAGGCGTAGCGTATCGCCGTGGGGAGCTCCTGTCCTGTTCACAGAGAAGAAAGATGGGAGTTGGCGCATGTGTGTTGATTACCGTGCGCTTAATGCAGTCACAATCAAGAACAAATATCCATTGCCCCGCATTGAGGACTTGTTTGATCGGTTGAATGGAGCTCAAGTATTCTCCAAGATCGATCTCCAGTCAGGGTATAATCAAATCCGTGTGCGTGAGCAGGATGTAGAGAAGACTGCTTTCTCCACCAGGTATGGGCATTATGAGTATAAAGTTATGTCTTTTGGATTGACTAATGCACCTGCCATTTTTATGGAGACTATGAACAACATGTTACACGAGTATCTAGATGACTTCGTGGTGGTGTTTATTGATGATATTCTTATATATTCCAGGACCAATGAGGATCATGAGCATCACTTGAGGCTAGTCTTAGAGACTTTGAGAGAGCACAAGTTCTATGCTAAGTTGAAGAAGTGTGAGTTCTGGATTTCAGAAGTAAGTTTTCTGGGTCATGTGATAAATCCTCAAGGCATTCTTTGTTGATCCTAGCAAGGTCTCTACAAAGGGTGGATTGGAAGAGGCCGACTAGTGTGAAGGTGGTGAGGAGTTTCTTGGGCTTGGCTGGTTATTATCGGCGTTTTGTGCAGGATTTCTCTATCATCGCCAAACCGATGTCTCAGCTTACTCAGAAAGGTGTGAGATTCCAAAGGATGATGAGTGTGGCGCGCAGCCGCACTTTGAAAGAGAGGTTGGTGACCTCTCCTATTCTCACTCTTCCCGAGCCAGGAAAGCGGTTCACAGTCTTTTCGGATGCGTCTCGAGTGGGTCTTGGCTGTGTTCTCATGCAAGACGGTAAGGTGATTGCTTATGCGTCGAGACAGTTAAAGAAGCACGAGCAGAATTATCCCACCCATGATTTGGAGTTGGCTGCGATTGTCTTTGCTCTCAAGATTTGGAGGCATTATCTATACGGTGAGCCTTGTGATATTTTCACAGATCACAAGAGTCTCAAATATATCTTCACTCAGAAGGATCTGAATTTAAGGCAAAGGAGGTGGTTAGAGTTGATCAAGGACTATGATCTTACTATTCAGTATCATCCAGGCAAGGCCAATGTAGTTGCTGATGCTCTTAGTCGTAAGGCAACTCCTGCTACTCTAGATTGCCTCATTGCTGATTTTGATCGCATGGGAATATCTTATTGTTATGCGGGCACATCACATGTTGAGACACAGTTGATCCTTGAGTCATCTATTCCAAACCGTGTGCGGAAAGTACAACAGAGTGACCGGTTATTACAGGAGGTTAGGAAGCGTCTGGATGAGGGCAAAGAGGGTGATTTTAGTATGGATGATTCTAGTGCTTTGAGGTTTAAAGGCCGTCTTTGTGTACCGCAAAAGGCGGAGGTCAAAGATGATATCTTGAGGGAGGCACATTGCACTCCGTACACTGTTCATCCTGGTGAGACTAAGATGTATCGAGATCTGAAACATAATTTTTGGTGGAAAAGGATGAAGGTGGATATTGCTAATTATGTGGCTTCTTGTGGTGTTTGTCAGCAAGTGAAAGCTGAGCACAAGCATCCTGCAGGGTTGTTGCAACCTTTGGAGGTTCCCCAGTGGCCTTGGGATGATATCTCTATGGACTTTGTGGTGGCCTTACCTCGTTCGCCGCGAGGGAAGGATGCAGTTTGGGTAGTGGTGGATCGATTCAGCAAGTCTGCGCACTTCGTTCCTATTCGCACGACAAATTCAGCGAGTGATCTAGCTCCTATTTATGTGCGTGAAATAGTGAGACTGCATGGTGTGCCAAAGACCATCATTTCTGACAGGGACGCGAAGTTTATCTCCAAGTTCTGGGAGAGTCTGCAGAGTGCATTGGGCACACAGCTCCGCCTTAGTACAGCGTTTCACCTACAAACAGATGGGCAGTCAGAGCGTACTATTCAGACTTTGGAGGACATGTTGCGGTCTTGCGTTTTGTCTTGGAAGGGTAGTTGGGAGGATCAGTTGCCACTTGCAGAGTTTGCTTATAATAATAGTTACCATTCCAGTATTAGAGCCGCGCCATTTGAGGTTCTCTATGGGCGGAAGTGCAGATCGCCGCTTTGTTGGGATGCGAGGGAGAAGGCAATTTTGGGTCGGATTGGATCCAAGACCGTTGAGCGTGTGGCCATGGTGAGGCGAATCATTAGCGCTCGAGCGCATGCAAAAGCTATCTTGATATGAGGAGGCGTGACTTGGAGTTTGCGGTGGGTGACCAGGTGCTCTTGAGAGTGTCTCCCACTAAAGGTATTGTTCAGTTCGGTACCAAAGGGAAGCTTAGCCCGAGGTATGTTGGACCATTCCCGATTATTGCAAGAATTGGGAAGTTAGCTTACCGCTTGGATCTTCCTGAGTCAATGCGTGGAGTTCATAATGTGTTTCACGTCTCGATGCTGAGAAAGTTTTTGAGAGACCCAGAGCATGAGATTTCATTAGAGCCGCTGACTATTGAGCAAGATCCCACAGTTGAGTCGCGTCCGGTGCGTATCCTAGAAAAGTCAGAGCGAGTGCTGAGGCACAAGACGTTGGTATACGTCAAGGTCTTTGTGGGCCTTGTCGATCACCGAGAGAGGCGACTTGGGAGTTGGAGTCTCGCATGCGCGAGCAATACCCGGAGTTGTTCACGTCGGGTACGTGTTATTTTATTGTTTAATTTCAGCAGTGTAGTTTTTATTTGAATAGAACAGCGAGTAGAATTCGGGGTCGAATTCTGATAAGGGGGGTAGAATGTAATATTCTGAAAATAAATAAATAAATAAATAAATAATAACGACTTTAAAGGCCTGTGCGTAATTAAATAAATTAGATACGTGAAAATAAAATAATTTAGAGTTTTACGGAGGGGTTAGATTGTGCGAGGTATAAAAGGATCGTGAGGAGCGTTGGTTCTAGAAACCCTAGCAGTCTTTTTTTTTTTATTCTTCTGTCTAGCCGCCGCTTTGTTTTCCCTTTACTAGTGCGCCGCCACAAAGCAGCCGCATCGTCTCCTGGGTACTCCCGCGTGCGTGGAGTCCATCGCATCCGCCTGCTGCCCGAGCGCTCCCACGGCCTGCCGTTCCCATGTGAATCCCTTGCTGCCAGATCGGCCAGCGCAAGTCTGCAGACGCGGTGCATTTGCTGGCCTGCTCATCTGTGCGTGTACGCGTGAAGGCTGCCGTGTGGTTGAGCTCTCGCCCAGCGTCTGCTGCTCCTTTTTTGCATGCAATCCTCTGCTAGCTACCAAGGTAATTGAGGCAAGTTGTTTTGCATTGATTCGTGATTAGCCTTGGTGCAAGCATGGAGATTGGTTGTCGTCGCAGCCTTACAAGTACGTAGTGTATCATTTGCATGGAAGCATAGAGGTTGATTAGTATAAGAGAGAAGGAACCGGAGTAAAGAAAGGAGCCATAGAAGAAATTAAGAAAGGAGAAAAAAAATTAGAACGAAAGAAAAACCAAGATCCAGATTTTCGTGGTCTGTAATATTGCTTTCTCTCAGTTTTGTTAATCTAGTTAGAGATTAGAATTGAGATTAATTAGAGGTGTTATAGAATTTTCTAATCGAGGGCTGTTTAGTATGTCTGTTTAGTCTGCTATTTTGTTGAACGATTTATTCGGGTACCTTAATGGCGAATTTTGGAAATATCATCTACTAGTTAATTGTAGATAATTTCGATATCTTTCTATAGCATATTTTATCTTGTCGAGCGGACAAGTAGATTTCGAGATATGAATTTTGGAAGACTGCTGTCTTTGCGGTTGTCGTCTTTCGGCGCTGTTTTGGTAGACTGTAGATTAAAAATAGTACATAGCCTAATTAGAGTTTTTGATCTACATGAAAGATATAGATAATTGTCCAAGGGTTCTGTAGAATCTAAGAACTCGAATTTTGGTTGGGTAAAACAAAAGTTATGAATTTAGTAAGACCGCTGTTCCGAAGCGGACAGATCGGCTTTCTGGGCTAAAAACGGTGGGTTAGATGATTTAATTAGAAGACTTCGTAATCTAAGAAAATGTGGAGAATTTTATAAAGAATCCAGAATGGGGTGGTTTGTTGTGATTGGACTTTTGAGTCAAAAGTTACGTTCGTTTTAGTACTAAGACAGCAATGGGTAACTATTCGGTACCGGAGTAACGTGGTATATTTGGGGATGGGTAGGAGCGAAGTATATTGATTGCTATTCTTGATGCTGTAGCTTGTATTGAAGTTTATGTATTTAATATAGGAGAGGCGTCGTGCTTGTTGCCATCTTCTAGCCAAATCGTAAATCGCATCTAGTAAAGGCAAGTGCATGGTAGACATCGATCAATGATTGATCACTGTTTTCTTTATCTTCAATTACCATTATTGTTGTGCTTTTATTTTATTTAATTGCAAACAAGGGTTTGGTATGTTTATATCTTTGTTGACAATCATGATGAAAAGTTGGATATGATGTATATGATGGAGTTTGCATTTTTCATACATATGCATCTTTGCATATGAGCAGGTGATCATGAATGGTCACAACTCCACGGGAGTGGAGGAGGTCCCCGATCCTTATGGAGGAACGGGCTTGAGAGTGAATGTTGTCGCGAGCATTCACTCATGCTATACCGGTATACGCGAAAGAAGTGCATGTGGACATGTAGATTAGGGTTGCATTGATATATGAGATGAATGGGTGTGAAACAAAGAGAAATTTAACAGCATGAGAATATTAATAGAAGTGCATGTGATGATAATGAAGTTATTGAATGCTGTTGATTTATTATTGTTCGTTGTATATTGATGTGTTTGCTGAGTCGTGGACACCCTTTGCTCTTTGTTGTTTTTAGGTGATCTTCGAGAACGCCGTGGATCGAGAGCGAGTCAAAGACATGGATTAGTTCTATAATTCAATCACGTGATCATTTGCCATAAGAACCTTTTCATTCAATGCAGGATTACTCTTGGACATGTTAGAGGTTGAATAAAGTTTAGGACAACGTTTTGGACTAGACTATTTGTTTCAATAATTTGGATTCATTGGTTGATGCTATTTTGGACTATTTACCTGGCTATATTCCCCTTGCTTATTTATTATCGTTTGATCCATACTTATGCATGTTCGTTTGTGATCCATGGATATGTTTATCGTTGTTTCCTTGCTGTAATTTTATAGTGTGTCGATAATTATTAGTTTGGAAGAGTAGTTAGTGGCATTCCAGGCTCAGTGTTGGGCTGGGGTGTTACAGATGCATCAGCCACACATCCATCACCAATGCATGCAACAACACTGGTCCATTCACAATCTGGAATGAAATTAACCATGACCAACATAAAGAGTTCAGTACATGCAGTTGTTCAAAAGTTATACACCTTCAGTCTACACATAGTACTACCACAAACACATAAATGTAGCACAACCAAGTCATACTTCTGCTTCTACATGGAACTGCATCCATCACATTACATAATTCAGTTGTGCCACAACAAAAGGCATGTAGTTCTAACTACCACACTAAGGTTCATGATCAAGAACGCGACGGACTCTAGTAGTTATGCATATGCAATCAACTATCCAAAAGGATAAAAGATCAACTATTACTTAGAGAAGTGGAAGTGTAGACTATGGAAATCATCCTCCAGAGGCATGGTTATCATCATTGTGGTTGTTGCAACCATTGTTGTTGCCATTGTTCTCGGCACTGATGTCCTCATTGTCATTGTTCTCACTGCCATTGTTGTCGCCCATCTCATCATCGTCATCAACCAGTTGCGGGCCAGCATGCGATGAACTAGTGTTCCCCTGCAGCAAGGCATATACATCAATTAGTATTTTGATTTCCCTACATTTTCAAAAAACTGTTGTTGTGAACATATGATATCTTGAAATGATGCAGTACAAAATTATCGAGCTAATTCTACAAATGAAAATACATGACAACCTCACCATCTTATCAATTCAAATGCCTATAAATTACGTATAGATAATTCAACATATTATAACGGGGTCCATTGTTTAAAAAAATATTGTTGGCTGTCTCTAGGTATCTCTAAGATGACAATGTCCTTGTTTTTAGTTAATTAGCCAAAAAGAAGGATGACAAAAGCAAAGTGTTGTGAATCACATGACAAAAAGTTAGGAGCTATAACTCTGTCCTACATAGAATAGTACATGACACATAAAATGGACATCCTGTAATACCTCGGCTTAACACTGAGTCTGGAATGCTACTAAACTACACTAACTATCAATTTTAACATCAATTAATAGTAGATTACAGCAAGCATATCAATGATGAAACCCGTCCATGTGGTTCCAAGTGCGCTAGCCCTTCCCATGTGCAATGTCGTCAATAGTCACCTAAAAACAACAATAGAGCAATAGTTAGTCAACGACTCAGCAAGTATAATAATAAAAAATAAACAATGATTAATCAAGTATAAATAATATCATCATCAATATCAACTATTAACCCATCTTTCATTTCATACTCAATTCTCAATCTTCCTTTTTCATTAAATGCAAGTTGTCTCTACACTACATGTCTGCATATAACTCCTTTCGCGTATACCGGTATAGTGTGAGTGAACACTCACGATAATATTCACTCTCAAGCCCATCCTCCAAAAGGATCGGGGACCTCCTCCACTCCATGGAGTCTCTACCAACAAGGTAGATATGTGATCACTATGATCACCTTCTCTTCATGCAATGATGCTTATGAATGCTCAATTTAACATAATATCATCATCCAACATTCTTTAATTCATCAATACAATTAATATCATGACCACTCATATTATTTGCAATTAAATAAGATGAAATTAAAAATAATATAATGATAATGAGCAATAAAGAATACAACAATCCACCATCGATCAATGTCTACCACACACTTGCCTCTTTAGCCCCATGGAGCTTGATAGCGAGGCAGTGGTAGGGCACTAGAGGCCACACTCCATAGACAAATAATTCAGAAGACATCTCAAAATCATAATATCACAGCATGCACACTTAACACTCATCGTCTTCACACGACTATGCCAAACCGACCCAATTAACCCAAAACTACCGGACGGACTACCCACCGTACCAATAGTAAAATAGCTCTAACTTATTCATACGAACTCCAAATTTAACCAACCAAGACTTTCTAGACTCCTCACACAAAATCCTACAACTTCCTAGTTATGATGAATCTTTGATTCTACCATTTTCTACCCCGTTTCTTTCCCCGAATATCGTCATAGAATCTATCAGGACAGTCCACTACACAATTTTATATATTTAATTCTAAAACTTGAAAATATATGATAGATACCATTTCTGGAAACTAGTCAAAATTTCCTAAATTATTCGAGTTATCACCATATTTTAATTTTGTCATCTACTATATGAAACAAACTCATCTTCACAACATCTATCAGCTACGTCCAAATTCTAGATAGCGACCTTCCCGATGCCGTAACATTTTGTTGGATACTCCAATTCTAATGATCCAGATCTTCCTGGAAACCAAACCAGATTATCTAACTTTTCTCTAATTGGACCAACCTCTGAATCTGATCCTAAATACCCTGAATCGCCCCCGCAAGGTTCTGCATCTAACCTCGACGAACTATAGCATGCTGAAAAATAATCTTGCCCTAAGCAAAATGATCTACAACCTTAACAATGACGAAACTATGGTAAATCCTAGGGATTAATAGGCATTTCCCTTGAAGAACACGAAGGATCACGAAAACCCCACAAATTTCCTCATCTTTTCCTTCCTTCCCTTCTTCTTCTCCTCCTCCTTGCTGACCTTCCGCTCCCCCTTGGCAGTAGCCACCCAGGCAGTAGGGCGGCATGGTGCGGCAGTTGTGGAGGAAGCGCACAGGAGGTGGCAGCATGGGAGGTGGCAAGGGAGAGGCGACGTTCTAGGGCAGGGGTGGGGGAGGAGTGCGGCAGGGAGGGGGTGGCGGCTAGGGTTCGGGGAGCACAGGGGCACCCCATGGGTCCTATTTAAAGGCCAAGGGGCTGGAGGGTCATGGCTTGGATGTGGTAGGGTTGGAAACAACTGACATTGAAGTTGATTCGGAATACACTTTGAATTCAAGTCGGTTTTCCACTTTCCCTCTGTGCAGTGAACTTTTTGGAGGTCATAACTTTATATCCCAAACTCAGAATGGAGTTATTCTTTTTTTACCCGTTTAGCTAACTCATAGTACTTCAACTTTCTATTTGAGGAGCTTTTCTGAAAATATCGTCTTTATTGCCAAATTTGCTTTGGAAGTTGATTGAATTGCGTTGACTGAATTGCGGACTCTGATTCTCTAAGCAGCCTGTCTTGCGACCCCATATCTCACACGTCGAAACTCCAAATTAGGTCAATGAGGACTCTAAATTGTACTATGCAAAGATATCTACAACTTTGTAGTTACTAGTTAAGTGCTCATGCGTTGCTACGAAATATCTCATGAATGTAATCATTTATCAATTAAATAGACATAATATATCTCAATTCATCAAGGCACGCAAAGCAGAGCAGAAGAGTGGGGCCAGAAAGGAGGAAGTGAGGCTCGTCCATATTAGACCGATGGAAGCAGCAACGGGGCGGAGGCGCGCGGAGTATAGCAGAAGAGCGGGGGTGGAGGTGAGGGCGGAGAGGAGGAAGTGCAGACGGCGTCGTAGGCAATGTCGGGAGAGGAGGAGCAAGGAGTGCACAGTGTGAGGAGATAGTTTACTCATAACGTGACCCACATATCAGTAGAGGGGGACAGAGGTGGGAGGGTGGAGAGGACGGACGACCACCAACTCCAATTTTAAAGTAGTAGAGATGAGGTGTTCCGTTCGAAGCCGTTCTACTCGCAAAAATCACATTGCAAGATAATGACAGATTATGTCCCGTTTCTTAACGATGCAAATAAGGAATCTCTCAATCTCCTGTATTTTTTTAAATAAATGAGATATTACACATCCATCTCTCCTAGAGTCCTAGTTGCAGTACAATATATTAAAGGTGCCGACATGCCAAAGTTTAGCTACAAGAATGTCACGTACCTAAAAATTCAAGAAAATACAAAAACTATGTGTCATCTAACTGGCTGAAATATATTGTACCTTACCATATGAATTAAACTACGAGATTCATGTTAAGCCCAGGTGTTACAATGTTCAACATGAGGCCACTTCCTCACTGGTTCACTGGTTGTTGCCATTCTATATGCCAAAAAAGATTAGCTCTCTAGCAACAATGGAATTATAAATGAAAAAATATTGATTATGGACAGCAATGTTTCATTAGTTATCAAACAAGAAATTACTTTTAGTTAGTACATATTCTTACATATGTCTAAATAGGGGTTCTACCATGTAGTAGCTCCGCTGGTGGTTCTTTTCCCAACTCGGAAAAAAGCATCTACCAATACGAAAGTAAGCATTTTATTACAATTTTATTTAACATTCATTTGTTTGACATTACACATATGAATTGAACTTAGTACCAAGATCATCTGACGATAGAGTTGTTCTTGATGTAGCTACTGATTTTCTCGAACTAGATTTCGATAAGAGATGGAATTAGATGGCCTCGAATTTGTTTCTTTGGCAGTTGAGATAATATCAATCTTCTTAACAGCACCATCCGCTATCGCTACACGACCATGGGGCATGCCACCTGATGTGCTATACAAGACTTTTCCATCCAAATCTCGTTGTTGTCAATCTGTTGGATGTTCAACCATAAGACTTTAATCATCCTGGAACAATGATAATTAACTATGTTGTGCATGAAGGATGAGTTCACATGAACGAACGCAAAGAAGGTAAAACTCAAAACACGTTTTTGTGTCTTCTGGCTGCTGATTGTAGCACTAGTGCTAATGCTCTCCACATTTTTCATACCAGATTTCATTACAACATATAAATTGATTATGGTAAACCTTATCAGGTCCAAATTTATATTCCTACAAGACCAACCAGCACAAAATCAACACAAGTGGTACCTAATGGAGAAAAATGTGTGAACAAATGCATAATATGTATGTATCATACCAGAAATTGTTGTGTCTTTGTGAATGGTAGTGAACCGCTTTGATTTTGAGCGACATCTTCATATTTTAAGCACGACTCCTGCCCTCTTTCGATTTTTCTTGAATGATTTCGAGGACCAATTGTAATACCCCGGAAATGGATCGGGAATTAGAGATTCAGTCGGAGGAGAAAAATGCAAAGAAAGGAATAGAAATTCTGAGAAAAATAGGGGGTTTCCCACTTTTATTCGACAACCTGGGCCGCGGGCCGCGGCCCAGGGGGAAGCCCATGTGTTTGGCCGGCCATAAGGGAGGAACCCCACCCCCAAAACCCTAGCTCCAGTCCTCTTTTCCCCTTTCCCCCACTTGGAGCCGCCACTTCCACCTTCCCCTGCGCCAGCGCTTTTGTTTGTCAGATTTGGGTAAGTTTCGTACGTTTTCTGATCTTCTCACCTCTTAGAAAGTTGTAGCCCTTAGTCTTAGCTTTCTTTTGGAACCGAGATCATCTGATTTGGAGTTACGGTTTAGGAGATATGGTAGTTTTACCGCGACTGTCCAGGAGAGCTAACGTGATTTGGAAGATTTTCTTGTCGGGTCATTATGATTTATTTAGAGGCCGAATCTGATATTTTTGTCTTCTAGAGTTTTGTTCCTGATGTCGTTATCTTTCTTTTGGCACCGAAATCACTAGATTCCTCCTTACGGTTTAGGAGATATGAATTTTTAATCGTGCGCTGTCCTGTCTGCCTGAGAATTTGGAACTGTCGGTTTGCCCCTCGGTTTTGATCTAGTTAGAGTCCGATGCAGAACTTCCACCCAACTAGGTTTTTGTAGCCCTGGAAAGTATCTTTCTGAGTTGATAAAGATCATCTCAATTGGATCTGTAGAGTAAAAGTTATGCCATGTTCTTTACTGCTGTGCTGTATTCTGGACAGATATCTGTCAGTTGTTTTCAACGGTTGTTTAGACCACTGGTTTGGCCGAATCAAAGAACCCCAACAACTAGAGTTTCGTAGCCTGTTACGTTAAGAGTATTTGAGCACTGGTTTCAAGTCATTCGGAGTTACAGATATTTAATTACGATTTTTCTCGTACTGATGATCAGAAGGGCTGATATTGACTGATTAGTTAATTCGTCATTTTGAGTTTTTGGTTACGTTGATTAGATAGAGGGTTATGGTAAAACGCTTGTAGCCACGTCATGTCTTTTTATTCTTATTTTGAATAAATATTTGTGTAGGCGGTGGGGCAGGGAGTGGAGAAATTCCGTCGTTGCCTCCTAACTCGTCCACAATACGGAAGGCAAGTACATGGTAGAGTGGTGAACAATGGGTTGTTCACCATGATCATTGTTGTTACTTATCATGCTATTTATTATGCTTTCGTTCAGCTTATTCTTATACATGATATTGATGACATTGAGTGAATGAGATTATGATATTGAGATAATGAGGAGGAGATATTGAGTTAATGAGATGGAATATGTTGATGAATAAATAAAGATGTTGCATGGTTTACATTCATCATGGTAGGAGTTGCACGAGCCAGGTCGGTGAGAAAGTCATGTAACTATTCCGGTGAGGTCGGTGAGAAAGATACATGACTAATCCGGAGTGCTCAGAATGAAATCCTACTTTGGTAGTGACTTCACGGGAGTGAAGGATAGAGTGTGTCATCGACGGGTGAACACTCCGCTATACCGGTATCAGCTGATGAGATGCATATGAGCATGAGCATGTTGGTGCATTCGCATATCTAAGTAAATTGTTAAATTGTGCAACTTTACCTATATGGAATATGGCTTGTTTGTTTGAGAATGACAATGGTATTAACTAAATGGATGATGATGATAACTTTGATTATGGTTAATAAACTATTGTTTATGGCTTTATTATGTATTTACTGAGTCTTGAACTCATTCTTGCTCTATTGTTGTTTTTAGGTGACCAAATGATGACGTTTTATTCGGGAAGGGCTAGCGCACTTGGAATCATGCACTTCACCCAATTATTTGATTCATTGGACATGAGAAACTTTTAGAATAACCTGAATATTTATATCTAGGACATGATGGTATTGAATAACCATAGATGCTTGGTTTATATTAATCTTGGTTTATTATTTTTCTATGCTTTTAGGTCTAATTTATCTATGATTGTCATAGTGTTATGCTTGTGTTAATGCGACCCGTGGATGGGTTTTAATGTTGTTATGCTTGCTGAAATTTTATAGTAAGTTGATGTAAATTAGATGGTTATAGTAGTTTAGTGGCATTCCAAGCTCAATGTTGGGCTGGGGTGTTACAGTTGGTATCAGAGCGGGCTTCAGGTCCGTGGTGAATAGATTAATAACTCAGTTAACCTAAAATTGCTAAAACTTGTTTTAGGACTTGTAAAATAAACCAAAATTTGATAATGGTTAATTAACTTAAAATTTTGACACACT
Organism: Hsuehochloa calcarea; assembly: GCA_036346395.1. Lineage (NCBI taxonomy): Eukaryota > Viridiplantae > Streptophyta > Magnoliopsida > Poales > Poaceae > Hsuehochloa > Hsuehochloa calcarea. The sequence goes on from CM070600.1 coordinate 34,909,869, forward strand.
AGTGCACAGTAGGATGGGAATGGGATGAGTATCGCATTTACGCTTCCGTTATGTTGTATTGATGATTTATGTTATGAATTGGTTCTGACTACTTATGATTTGATTATGTGATTGCTATGGGTCATGATAGTCGAGAGGTAGAGATTGTGGTTGTGGCCATAGGCATGGACAAGTTATATCACTGTTGGTTGTATGACAGTGGTGAAGTGTTTACATCGGGTAACTTAGTTACATGTGTTGAGGTTATGTTTCTTTAGAAAAGTTGTTTTCTTCCTTGAGTTTGAATTTGATTATTCATGTTATAGTTGCGGTTGATGAATTTTCTTGGTTAGTATTTACAATGCAGTTGATGTATTTTCATTGGTCTTTGTTGGTTCTATTAAGTTATTATTTGTTCTCATTTCGTTGATCTGTTGTTGTTTCTTGTGAGCGTCGTTAATTTGCAATGTTGATCTTTTCACGAGAGATCGCCTTTCTTGTTGGGAAAAAATGACTCATTTGTTAGCTTGGTATTTTGGATAACGAAAGTTTTCTTTTCAAGTCCTTTAACATGTGGAAGCTTTGACCCAATGTATTTCTTTTGGGTATTTTGAGTATTGAAGTTGAATGCTTCTCTGTTATAAAAGAAAATATTAAAACCCTTTAGCGATGTCTTGTTGTGGTTAAGTTAAAGGTTGTAATTAAATAAATTAATGGATGTGGTATGGGTTATCAAGTTGGAGTGCAGAGTGTGGTGTATAATCAATCTTAACCAAGAACCTTGGAATGAAAGTTGATTAACTTGATGGTGTCATGTGGTAGTTCTTGATGAACTATGATTAATAGTATGGCTATACCTAATTGGATTAAAAGGAGTTATTAAGAATTGTAGAACATTGATGACCGGTATGATCATTAAAATTATTTAGTTTTGCTAAACTTGTTGGATTAGTTGGTCTCGGTGGATTAATCTTCTTGTGTGGGAAGGAAAAGTTGGGGAGATGCTAGATTATTACTATAGTGGATATTAATCTTGGAGTTATCTTATCTGTAGATACTAGATGATTTTATATTATGGAAGGAGTTTCTAGATAGTTATTTTAACTAGAATAATTGGGCGAATTTGGTTGCGAGTTGTTGAGACTTTTTGATCGATGGAAGGCTATGATTTTGGAAGTTTTGTCGGGATTTTGCACCGAAATATGAATATGAGGATGGACAGTTGAACATATATTTGTGATTGTTCATGTGATTTGAAAAGGAAAGTAGGTAGCATCTAGATTTCTTGATGAAGCCAGTTGATAGCAACAGTGGTTGGAGTGCAACAATTGTGTGTTGACGTTTGGTGTTGAGCATCTATAAGAGTTGAACTGTGGGATTTAATTGGTGGCCTATGCTTTCAGGATAGTGGAATTGTCAGACGATAGCATGTCCATAATGAAAGGGTTTTGGTATAACATTTTGATTTATGTAGTAGATCTCGCTAAAATAAAGTTGTTGTTGTAGTAGTTTGTAAGCTTTTGCTGGACTCTCGATTTGAGGACGAGATGATAAAGTAGTATGAAACAATTTGGTGAGTTTTTAGAGAGCTGTACAATGGAAGGGTAGACTATGATGAATTTTCGTTAACAGTGTATTATTTTGGATGTTAGTAAGATTATCAGCAATAGATTGGTAGTGTGTTGTCGATTCTTATAGAAAGAAGGTAATTTGATCGTCACTCGTGGTATCGCTCAAATGAAAATTTTCAAGTTTTGCATCCGTGATCTTTTGTAGTTCATGGTTTATGTAGTAGCTGGGATTGGATTGAGCAAGTGGCTTGTTGGAAAGCTTTATTGGTTCTTAAGTGATTCACGTGATTTAGTCTTACAACTTTTCTTGTTTGAGTGGGCAACGTGACGTTATAAAAAAAATTACTTTCTTTGTTAAAGAAAGAGTGAAGTAGAAGTATTCGAGATCGAAGTCAAGTTTTGTAACTCATGATTTACTTGAAGTGTGCCTAAACTTTCTATTTTTGCCCCATAGGAGTTTCTCGATTTTCAAAAGTGGTGCTTTGTTTTATTTGAGATTTCATATTCTCTTTTTGTGGGACTTGTGCCCTCAATTGTGGTCTTCGCTTTTGCTTTTCTGAGATCCTTGTTATTTGTCTATTTCTCCCGGTCTTATGTTTGTTGCGAAAAGAAAACTTTTTTTTCCGGGTGCTGAAAAAAAAACATTTTATTTGCCACTTCATCAATTTGTTTTACAAAAACTTATAGGGTATACAGTGGCATCCGGTTAGTAGTGGTCAAGTATATGTTGATGTGAGACCTGATGTTGTAAGTTATTTCAAGAGCATTGGAGGAAGAATTGTTTTTGTGATATAAATCTTGTAAAGAATTGGATCCAAAAGGAATGATGGTCGTTGAGGTAAAACTGATTATGTTGTTACAACTAGTAAAACCAGTAGTGAATTGTAATTCAAGAACCCTTGTTCATGTCGGTGGAATATTGAAATATTCAAAAGTTTAGAACTTGGTCAATTAGTTAAGTCTTACGAATGTGTATGTTGCGGTCGTGTGGGTGAAATGGAATAGTGTGGTTTAGTGGGTTCAAGTTTGGTGAAGCTAATCACATTAGGCAGTTACTTGATTAGTGAGGAATGTTGATATTAATGATTGAGGATATTGTTTGGATTCCAGGAATTTTAGTTATCCGATCAAAGAATTTCCTATCAAGTATACCAGAAGTTCATTGTAAGATTCTTAGAGGTTGAATCTGGGCTTTACATTTTTATGCTAGACATTTGGTCACACAATGAGTTTGTGTAAAGAAAGTGGAATAATAGAGTTTCCTGAGTAGTGGAATGATCATTGATAGAACATTTCTGATGTAGTACATAGCGTGTGTCTTGAGGATTACGAGTTGTTCTTGAAAATTAGAGGTAATGTGATTGTGTGGGATCTATTTTGTGGCGCTTTGGGTGCCTTCAATCAAATTAATGTTGATTAGTAGAATGAGATGCCTAGAGTAATTAGAGGATTCAATGGAGCCTCTTCACAATGGTGTTAATGATGTATTTCAGTTTGAGCATAATTTGAGGATGTTCAATTAAAAGGTTTAAGCTCATGTGGTATGCGATGAATTCAATTCCAAGGTTCGAGAGAAGTTTTACTCCTAAAGAGAAACGAGGAAAAGGATGTTTCTCGGTTAGTGAAGCATTTTCTGATTTCGTTTGAGTTATGTGTCGTTGATGTTGTTTTCCGCAATCTGAGTTGGCGTTGTGTTGGCATGTCTGATTCATTTTAATTCAGACATACCAAAAGAAGTATTTGATTTAGGCATTCGAGTGGTTTCTTATTTGGCTGTCGTGGTGTTCATTCGTAAACTGCCTATTTAGAAAATGGATTTGTTTTCGTGTTGAAATGTTAAATTTTGAGATTTAACCTTTTTGGTGGAGAGTTAGCATTGCGTGGATGCAATGAGGACTCTCTATTTCCAATTGGATTCTCTTCGTTCCCGAAACTTGCAGAAATTGGGAAGTTAGCATATCGTTTTGTCCGTCTCGGGTTCATTCGCGAAGTACACAACGTCTGTTGTGTTCTGGGCTGAGTGAGCAGCTGAGCCATTCAAAGTTTGAGATTTAGTAAAAGACGTTGACAGTGAAGTAAGGTCTTACCTTCGATCCTCTTCTAATGAGTGAACCTAGAAAGTTCAGGTTGAGCGTTAGGTCAGTCATCGTTTTACATTTTTGTGTTGTGGTTTCTCTAGTCCGAGAGAGGCCACTTGAGATAGAGTCTCGCATGTGCGAGTAGTATTTAGACACATTCGTTTCGATATGTGCTAATTCGTTGATTGCAATTCCGTGATATTTTTAATCGTGTATTCGTTTCATTGGTAGAATTCGGGTCGAATTACATTAAGAGGATAGAATGTAATACCGAAATGGATCGGAATTAGAGATTCATCGGAGGAGAAAATGCAAAGAAAGGAATAGAAATTCTGAGAAAAATAGGGGGTTTCCCACTTTTATTCGACAACCTGGGCCGCGGGCCGCGGCCCAGGGGGAAGCTCATGTGTTTGGCCGGCCATAAGGGAGGAACCCCACCCCCAAAACCCTAGCTCCAGTCCTCTTTTCCCCTTTCCCCCACTTGGAGCCGCCACTTCCACCTTCCCCTGCGCCAGCGCTTTTGTTTGTCAGATTTGGGTACGTTCCGTACGTTTTCTGATCTTCTCACCTCTTAGAAAGTTGTAGCCCTTAGTCTTAGCTTTCTTTTGGCACCGAGATCATCTGATTTGGAGTTATGGTTTAGGAGATATGGTAGTTTTACCGCGACTGTCCAGGAGAGCTGACGTGATTTGGCAGATTTTCTTGTCGGGTCATTATGATTTATTTAAAGGCCGAATCTGGTATTTTTGTCTTCTAGAGTTTTGTTCCTGATGTCATTATCTTTCTTTTGGCACCGAAATCACTAGATTCCGCCTTACGGTTTAGGAGATATGAATTTTTAATCGCGCGCTGTTCTGTCTGCCTGAGAATTTGGAACTGTCGGTTTGCCCCTCGGTTTTGATCTAGTTAGAGTCCGATTCAGAACATCCACCCAACTAGGTTTTTGTAGCCCTGGAAAGTATCTTTCTGAGTTGATAAAGATCATCTCAATTGGATCTGTAGAGTAAAAGTTATGCCATGTTCTTTACTGCTGTGCTGTATTCTGGACAGATATCTGTCAGTTGTTTTCAACGGTTGTTTAGACCACTGGTTTGGCCGAATCAAAGAACCCCACCAACTAGAGTTTCGTAGCCTGTTACGTTAAGAGTATTTGAGCACTAGTTTCAAGTCATTCGGAGTTACAGATATTTAATTACGATTTTTCTCGTACTGATGATCAGAAGGGCTGATATTGACTGATTAGTTAATTCGTCATTTTGAGTTTTTGGTTACGTTGATTAGATAGAGGGTTATGGTAAAACGCTTGTAGCCACGTCATGTCTTGTTATTCTTATTTTGAATAAATATTTGTGTAGGCGGTGGGGCAGCGAGTGGAGAAATTCCGTCGTTGCCTCCTAACTCGTCACAGCGCGGAAGGCAAGTACATGGTAGAGTGGTGAACAATGGGTTGTTCACCATGATCATTGTTATTACTTATCATGCTATTTATTATGCTTTCGTTCAGCTTATTCTTATACATGATATTGATGACATTGAGTGAATGAGATTATGATATTGAGATAATGAGGAGCAGATATTGAGTTAATGAGATGGAATATGTTGATGAATAAATAAAGATGTTGCATGGTTTACATTCATCATGGTAGGAGTTGCACGAGCCAGGTCGGTGAGAAAGTCATGTAACTATTCGGTGAGGTCGGTGAGAAAGATACATGACTAATCCGAGTGCTCGAAATGAAATCCTACTTTGGTAGGGACTTCACGGGAGTGAAGGATAGAGTGTGTCATCGACGGGTGAACACTCCGCTATACCGGTATCAGCTGATGAGATGCATATGAGCATGAGCATGTTGGTGCATTCGCATATCTAAGTAAATTGTTAAATTGTGCAACTTTACCTATATGGAATATGGCTTGTTTGTTTGAGAATGACAATGGTATTAACTAAATGGATGATGATGATAACTTTGATTATGGTTAATAAACTATTGTTTATGGCTTTATTATGTATTTGCTGAGTCTTGGACTCATTCTTGCTCTATTGTTGTTTTTAGGTGACCAGCGATGACGTTTTATTCGGGAAGGGCTAGCGCACTTGGAATCATGCACTTCACCCAATTATTTGATTCATTGGACATGAGAAACTTTTAGAATAACCTGAATATTTATATCTAGGACATGATGGTATTGAATAACCATAGATGCTTGGTTTATATTAATCTTGGTTTATTATTTTTCTATGCTTTTAGGTCTAATTTATCTATGATTGTCATAGTGTTATGGTTGTGTTAATGCGACCCGTGGATGGGTTTTAATGTTGTTATGCTTGCTGAAATTTTATAGTAAGTTGATGTAAATTAGATGGTTATAGTAGTTTAGTGGCATTCCAAGCTCAATGTTGGGCTGGGGTGTTACACCAATGTTAACAAACATGGGGGCCATACCAATTCATTGCATTAGCCAACCCTGCTATCCAAGTATTGTTCAAGCGTAAGCTCTCTTGGGCGTGCCAATGCATCATAAAGCTCATCTCCCTGCTTCTCATAGTATATCTTGACAACATCAACATGAGCTTGGTACATGTTGTCCTTCACGCTCTGATGAGGACATCGACCCTAAGGATACAACCACTGCTTCAACCTGCTGCACTGCATCCTCTACTTCCTTTACTTTACCAACATCTTCTCCAATTGGACTTTCGGCTAATGCAATGCCATATTACCCAATTGGATCGAGCTACGTCTACATGCCATGGTGCTACGTCTACATGCCATGGTACTATTTGTACATGCCATGGTGCTACTACATGTGCCAAGTAGGAGTTCAAGCTGGATACATTTTGGTCAGATCAGTTCGGAATCAGCCTGACAACACCAACATAAAACAGGCGTAACTTTTGCAAACGAAATCCGATTCAGGTGATCTTGGGATTGTTGGAAAGCTTATTCTGATACCTTTACAACGGATCTAGTCTCACCTCCAAATTCATTCTGAACTTATCGTAATCATCAAAAGAAGATATTATATCACTTGTTTGGGCCAACCTGGCCTTTGTAATCATACTGAACTTGGCCCATCTGCCTGCGGCCCACCTGGGGGTGTGGTTACTGTTTATGTGAACAGTAAGCCACAGCCTCTAGTACCACCCTGCTGGTTCATTTAGTTTTGTGGCTCCTTGTTCCCTATTTAAGGAGTTCGCACCCCCTCTAGTTTTCTTGGATTTTGTTTAGTTAAAAGTTAGCCTTGTTGCAACTTCGTGTATTGGCTTGTGTCAACTAGACCAACCATAATACCGCTTTAAAAATCCCAATTTCAATATTTCAATCTTTATTTGCAATTTCAGATTGCTTTATCTTGTTCTTACGTGTTTCTTCGGTGTATGCAGGAATCGACCTTCGTGGACAGGTCAACCGGGTATTCGTGCACGGTTGATAACGACTTGTCAATCAGTTCAGCGATTGCGTGGTTTCGAGCCTTGCGTGTTCGTAGCCAGGATCGTCAGAGTTGAGCGATGCCTACCGGACTTATCGTTCTCATCGAAAGATCGGGCCAACAATTCAAACCTTAGGGTTCATCACGCTCTTCCTTACATCATTCTCAAAAATACGGTCAGCCTCTGCCCTATATGTAGGGCTCTCATCGTTGAGCTCAAACACATGCTACATGTGCAAGAGACTACAGTTAGATCTCGATGGCAATAAGTTCAACAAAACTGAAAAGTAAATTATTTTTTGCAAGGTACTGCAAAGTAAGTTCTACTTACCCAAAACTCTTGCTTCACGTGAGCAACAACTATCTTACCCATGTCATTAAGATAATAATAATCATCCCATTCAAGTACTAGTAGGGTGTTAATGAGGATACCCTCATCATTTCTATCCTTAACCAAACCTGGGTATTCTCACTTGAGAATGACTCCAAGTTGTGTACTATATTTGTAGTCCTTCGGATTGTAATTAACATACTTAAATTGCATGTACACAAGGTAAGCAAGAATAAGAAAAATTAGTAGGTAAGTAACATGTGTGCTCAGTTAGACTATCATAATAAAAAAATAAAACTTGTATTAATTTACAAGTAACTAATGACTTATGATTTTTACTCATGTGCTTTGTCTAGAACTGAACTGCAGATAATCTGAGACACAATTAATGTGAAAACAGGACATGTACTGACCTATCACCCTTAGGAGCAATGAGAACCTTGAGACCACGCATAGGCATTCTTAATTTGGTTCAGGCCCTCTTCTTCCTCCCCTTTGTTGAGATCGCCCTATGGCACGATACATCCATGACCACCGCTTCTTTGGGAGGCAGCATCACTAGAGTTACTACCATAACTGTAACACCCCAGCCCAACACTGAGCCTAGAATGCCACCATACTACCCTTTAAACTAATAATTATCGACACACTATAAAATTACATCAAGGAAACAATGATAATCATATTCATGGATCACAATATAACATTCATAATTATGGATCAAGCGACAATAAATAAGCAATGGGAAATTATAACCAGGCAAATAATCCAAAGCAGCATCAACCAATGAATCCAAATTAATAAAGCAAATAGTCTAGTCCAAATGATATCCTAAACATTATTCAATAACTAACATGTCCAAGTGTAAACCAATATTGAATAAAAAGATTATCATGGCGAATGATCATGTGATGTCCATGTGCTCTACGCGCTCTCAGTTACGGCATCCTCGAAGATCACCTAAAGACAACAATAGAGCAAGGGTGAGTCCACGACTCAGCAAACACATCCATAAACAACGAACAATAATAAATCAACAGCATTCAATAACTTTATTATCATCACATGTACTTCTATTTGATTCACATCCATCAATCTCAAATATCAATGCAACTCTAGTCTATATGTCCACATGCACTTCTTTTCGCGTATACCGGTATAGCGTGAGTGAATGCTCGCGACAACATTCACTCTCAAGCCCGTTCCTCCTCAAGGATCGGGGACCTCCTCCACTCCCGTGGAGTTGTGATCAATCATGATCACCTTCTCTTATGCAAAGATGCTTATGAATGCACACATGCAAACTCCATCATAAACATCATATCCAACTTTTCATCATGCTTATCAACAAAGATATAAACATACCATTTATTTGTTTGCAATTAAACAGAATAAAAGCACAACAATAATGGTAATAGAAGATAAAGAAAACAGTGATCGATCATTGATCGCTGTCTACCATGCACTTGCCTTTACTAGTTGCGACGCACGATTTGGCTAGCAGATGGCAACAAGTACGACGTTTCTCCTACATTAAATACACCAATCTCAATACAAGCTACAGCATCATAAGAACAACAATCAATATACATCGCTCCTACACGTCCCCAAATATACCACGTTACGCCGGTACCGAAAAGCTACCCATTGCGGTCCGGTTACTAAAAAGAGCGTAACTTTTGACTCGAAAGTCCGATCACTACAAACCACCCCATTCTGGATTCTTTATAAAATTCTCCACATTTTCTTAGATTACGAAGACTTCTAATTAAATCATCTAACCCTCCGTATTTAGCTCCGAAAGCCGATCTGTCCGCTTCGGAACAGCAGACTTAATAAATTCATAACTTTTGTTTTACTCAACCAAAATACGCGTTCTCAGATTCTACAGAACCATTGGACAATTATCTACATCTTTCATGTAGATCAAAAACACTAATTAGGCTATTTACTATTTTTAATCTACAGTCTACCAAAACAGCGCCGAAAGACGACAACCGTAAAAACAGCGGTCGTCCGAAAATCATATCTCGAAATCTACTTGTCCGATTGACATGATTAAATATGCTATAGAAAGATATCGAAATTATCTACAATTAACCAGTAGATGAGATTTCCAAAATTTGCCGTTAAGATACCCGAATGAATCGTACAACCGAACAGCAAGCTAACGGATCTAATAATCGCCCTCTCTATTAGAAAAATTAAACCTCTCTAATTAATCTCAGTTATAATCTCTAATTAAACAGCGAAAAAGAGACGAAACGAAATTAAAGATCGTTACCCACTATTTGGCGTACTGTGCAAAGGAATTTCTGGCTTCGCTCGGCAACGCTCGGCAATAGCAGTCGGTTGGTGTTCCAGCGGCAGCGTCCACGCGGGAGATCCAGCGCACAGCAGCAATGCAGTCGCTCGGCTTCACGCGGCCAGGAAGAAAAAACGCAGCAGCGCAGGAGTAGCCGGCAGCAAAGCGCGGCAGCAGAGAAACAAAGAATAAGAAGACCGCACGGCAGCTCTTCTCGGAAGAAGCGCAAAGATCGCACGCGGCGCGCAAAGAATACAAATCGATCGCTAGCAATGGCGACTTCGGCTCCACAGCGCAGCGGCGAGGAGCCACGCAGCAGAAAATCAATTGCAAGAGCCAGCGAAGGTCGAAAAGCAAGAGAACCAAATAGCAGATCGGCAGCAGCAGCAGGCATCCAGCCAAGAACAGAAAGACAACAAGCGAGCCCACGCCGCGCCTGGCCGCAAAGCAATTCGGCAGAGCAAAGCAGATTCGGACAAAGCGGCAAGAAGACGCTGGCAATAAGCGCCAAAGAGGGCCGGCAAATGGCAGCAAAAAACCAGCAGGATTACACGCGGGGAAAGAATGCTGGCAAGCAGGAAACAAAAAAATCGATTGGCGGCGGCGGCTGGAAAACAAAAATTGGCTAGGGTTTTCTAGAAACTCCACAATCCATTTATATAGCTCATAAAAATTCCAAAAATACTATTTTCCATGAATACTAAATTCTTTAATTACGCACAAGCCCTAAATTCTTTAACTAATTAATTTAATTACACTCCGACCCTTAAGACGCGATTATTAAAATTATTTTTCAAAGTATTACATTCTACCCCCCTTAACGGAATTCGACCCGAATTCTAATCGCGTTCTACTCAAATCAAAACTCCACTGCTGAAATTAAACAACAAAATAACACGTACCCGACGTGAACAACTCCGGGTATTGCTCGCGCATGCGAGACTCCAACTCCCAAGTCGCCTCTCTCTCAGATTGATGCGTCCACCGCACCTTGACGTATACCAACGTCTTGTGCCTCAGCACTCATCTCGTCATTTTTCGGTACACTCAACTGACAGAAGTCGAAGGTACGGTCTTACTTGGTGGTCAACGGCTCTAAGAAAACCTTGTAATCCTGATCTCTCAAATACTACCTTGACATCGGGTTATACAAAATGTTGTGTGCCCTGCGCATGGACACGAGACGGTCCTAACGATACACTTTCTTCCAAAAATCTCCACAACTTCCAGAAACAAACTAATGTAACTTGGGCCAAACTTCGTTTTGGTACCAAACCACACAACCTGTACATAACACATTGAACTCCTGTCCTGTCTCCCAATCAACCACTTCACATTTGCAAGGAGTACCTCCTTTAACCAGGAACGCACAACCAAACTAGTTTCAAACAAACTCTTTTATAAATAGAACCCAACTGAAAACAAAGGATTCTCATCGCAATCACGCGTTACCAACTCCCCATCAGAATAGTCAAATCCAAAATCAAAGATTCATCACAAAAACCTTTCCATTTTCCAAATAGGCTGTTTGCAAATAAACACCACGTAAGCCAAAAGAGAAAACATTCGAATGCCAAAATCAATCACTTTTTTTCCTAAATTAGAAAGAATCACATGCCAACGTAACGCCAACTCAAATTGTAAATGACCTCTGTCATAAACACACGGCTCAAACAAGAATCAAGAGGGCATTTCTCTACCCGAGGAATCAATTTTTTTTTATATATTTTTCTTTTAGGAATAAACTCTCTCAAATCATAGGATTTCAAATCATCACACTAACTCATTCTTCTTAATCTGTAATCTCAAAGCGATGCTCAACTTTGAGAGCAACAACCGCGCCCATTTAGAGAGACTCTACTAACCCATAAAAAGATACTATAGTCCCCCCCTCTACCAAGGAAACTATTAAGACAAATGATTCCCAACACCTCAAATAAAATCTACACCCACAATCACATCACCTCAACTCTTAGTGATGCTCCACACCAAACTTTAACACTCAGCAATTGCACTCCAACCATTGTTGTTATCAACTAGCTTTCTTATGATGTCTAGCTGCTACCTATTTTCATTTGCGAATCACTTGCATATTTACCAACACATATTCAGTTGTTCCTCCTCACATTTAGTTTTCAACAAAATCACCTTAAAACTTCAAAAGTCAAACTCTTCTCTCGATCAAAAGTCTCAACAACACTATAATCAAATTCATCGTGTCATTCTATAAAGAAGAACTATCCAGAACTCCTCCTGTAAATTCTAGATCCACTGGTATTCAATCCCTTCAACCTTTTGTACACAATTCCAATAATTAATCATACCAAGGTATATGTAAAGCTATCAACCAAATATGATCACCAAGTGCCTACAGTAAAGATAACACCACAAATAATATCTATTAAGGCAATAACCTAGCATCTCCTCAAGTTTCCCTTTACACACAATTAGATTAATCCATTGGTACCAAATCCAATAAATTCAACAAACTAATCAATTTTAATGTCCAAGCCAGTTCATCAACGTTCCATACTTCTTAATAACTCTTATGACTCCAATTAGGTATGGACATACTCTTAGTCACTACTCAACTCGTAATTACTCTATGACAATATCAAATTAATCAAGTTCAATTCTAAGGATTTGGGTTAAGACCAATCATGCATCACGCTACAGATCCGACCTGATACTCATGCCTTATCAATGAACTTCTATGTTTACCACCTCTAGCTTAAACATAACAAGTCAACACAAAAGGATTTTAACTCTTTTCAGAAAAAAAAAATAGGCATTAAACTTCAGCACTCGAAATAATCCAAAAGAAATACATAAAGCCAAAGCTTTCACATGTTAAAGAACTTGCAATAGAAAACTTTCAGTATCCAGAATACCAAGTGAATAAATAAGTCATATTTTCCAATAGGAAGGGCGGAACTCCCACGAAAAGATCAATCTTGCTGTTAACCGATGTTCACACAAAGCAACAATAGATCAACAGTCATGAGAACAAGTAATGGCTTTATGGAACCAGTTGCCTTTACTAGTTGCGACGCACGATTTGGCTAGCAGATGGCAACAAGTACGACGCTTCTCCTACATTAAATACACCAATCTCAATACAAGCTACAGCATCATAAGAACAACAATCAATATACATCGCTCCTACACGTCCCCAAATATACCACGTTACGCCGTACGAAAAGCTACCCATTGCGGTCCGGTTACTAAAAAGAGCGTAACTTTTGACTCGAAAGTCCGATCACTACAAACCACCCCATTCTGGATTCTTTATAAAATTCTCCACATTTTCTTAGATTACGAAGACTTCTAATTAAATCATCTAACCCTCCGTATTTAGCTCCGAAAGCCGATCTGTCCGCTTCGGAACAGCAGACTTAATAAATTCATAACTTTTGTTTTACTCAACCAAAATACGCGTTCTCAGATTCTACAGAACCATTGGACAATTATCTACATCTTTCATGTAGATCAAAAACACTAATTAGGCTATTTACTATTTTTAATCTACAGTCTACCAAAACAGCGCGAAAGACGACAACCGTAAAAACAGCGGTCGTCCGAAAATCATATCTCGAAATCTACTTGTCCGATTGACATGATTAAATATGCTATAGAAAGATATCGAAATTATCTACAATTAACCAGTAGATGAGATTTCCAAAATTTGCCGTTAAGATACCCGAATGAATCGTACAACCGAACAGCAAGCTAACGGATCTAATAATCGCCCTCTCTATTAGAAAAATTAAACCTCTCTAATTAATCTCAGTTATAATCTCTAATTAAACAGCGAAAAAGAGACGAAACGAAATTAAAGATCGTTACCCACTATTTGGCGTCTTGTGCAAAGGAATTTCGGCTTCGCTCGCAACGCGCTCGGCAATAGCGATCGGTTGGTGTTCCAATGGTAGCGCGTCCACGCGGAGATCCAGCCGACAAAGAAGAATGCGATCGCTCGGCTTCACGCGCGGAAGAAAAAAACGCGCCATAGTCACAGAGTAGCCGGCAGCGAAGTCAAAGCAGAAGAAGAAATGGAATAAGAGACCGCGGCAGCTCTCGGCGAAGCGCAAAGATCGCGACGCTGGCAGCAAAGAATAACCGGTGATCGCTAGCAATGGCGACCGGCTCCACAGCGCAGCAGCAGAGAGCCACGCGCAGAGAAAATCAATTGCAGCGCAGCGCGTGGTCGAAAAGCAGCAGAACCAAATAGCAGACGGCGGCGGAAGTGCATCCAGCGCGAACAGAAAGACAACAGCGACCACGCACGCGCATGCCGTCACAAAGAATTCTAGAGAGCAGCGATTCAAGACAAAGTAAGCCGACGCGCTGCAAATGGCGCGCCCAAGGGAAAGCAAGGCGAAAGAAACCAAAGCGAGGATTACACGCGGGAAAAGAATGCTGGCGGCAGCAGGAAACAAAAAAATCGATTGGCATGCATGGTGGAAAACAAAAATTGGCTAGGGTTTTCTAGAAACTCCACAATCCATTTATATAGCTCATAAAAATTCCAAAAATACTATTTTCCATGAATACTAAATTCTTTAATTACGCACAAGCCCTAAATTCTTTAACTAATTAATTTAATTACACTCCGACCCTTAAGACGCGATTATTAAAATTATTTTTCAAAGTATTACATTCTACCCCCCTTAACGGAATTCGACCCCGAATTCTAATCGCCGTTCTACTCAAATCAAAACTCCACTGCTGAAATTAAACAACAAAATAACACGTACCCGACGTGAACAACTCCGGGTATTGCTCGCGCATGCGAGACTCCAACTCCCAAGTCGCCTCTCTCTCAGATTGATGCGTCCACCGCACCTTGACGTATACCAACGTCTTGTGCCTCAGCACTCATCTCGTCATTTTTGGTACACTCAAGCGATGAAGTCGAAGGTACGGTCTTACTTGGTGGTCAACGGCTCTAAGAAAACCTTGTAATCCCGATCTCTCAAATACTACCTTGACATCGGGTTATACAAAATGTTGTGTGCCTGCATGGACACGAGACGGTCCTAACGATACACTTTCTTCCAAAAATCTCCACAACTTCCAGAAACAAACTAATGTAACTTGGGCCAAACTTCGTTTTGGTACCAAACCACACAACCTGTACATAACACATTGAACTCCTGTCCTGTCTCCCAATCAACCACTTCACATTTGCAAGGAGTACCTCCTTTAACCAGGAACGCACAACCAAACTAGTTTCAAACAAACTCTTTTATAAATAGAACCCAATCGAAAACAAAGGATTCTCATCGCAATCACGCGTTACCAACTCCCCATCAGAATAGTCAAATCCAAAATCAAAGATTCATCACAAAAACCTTTCCATTTTCCAAATAGGCTGTTTGCAAATAAACACCACGTAAGCCAAAAGAGAAAACATTCGAATGCCAAAATCAATCACTTTTTTTCCTAAATTAGAAAGAATCACATGCCAACGTAACGCCAACTCAAATTGTAAATGACCTCTGTCATAAACACACGGCTCAAACAAGAATCAAGAGGGCATTTCTCTACCCGAGGAATCAATTTTTTTTTATATATTTTTCTTTTAGGAATAAACTCTCTCAAATCATAGGATTTCAAATCATCACACTAACTCATTCTTCTTAACTGGTAATCTCAAAGCGATGCTCAACCTGAGAGCAACAACCGCGCCCATTTAGAGAGACTCTACTAACCCATAAAAAGATACTATAGTCCCCCCCTCTACCAAGGAAACTATTAAGACAAATGATTCCCAACACCTCAAATAAAATCTACACCCACAATCACATCACCTCAACTCTTAGTGATGCTCCACACCAAACTTTAACACTCAGCAATTGCACTCCAACCATTGTTGTTATCAACTAGCTTTCTTATGATGTCTAGCTGCTACCTATTTTCATTTGCGAATCACTTGAATATTTACCAACACATATTCAGTTGTTCCTCCTCACATTTAGTTTTCAACAAAATCACCCTAAAACTTCAAAAGTCAAACTCTTCTCTCGATCAAAAGTCTCAACAACACTATAATCAAATTCATCGTGTCATTCTATAAAGAAGAACTATCCAGAACTCCTCCTGTAAATTCTAGATCCACTGGTATTCAATCCCTTCAACCTTTTGTACACAATTCCAATAATTAATCATACCAAGGTATATGTAAAGCTATCAACCAAATATGATCACCAAGTGCCTACAGTAAAGATAACACCACAAATAATATCTATTAAGGCAATAACCTAGCATCTCCTCAAGTTTCCCTTTACACACAATTAGATTAATCCATTGGTACCAAATCCAATAAATTCAACAAACTAATCAATTTTAATGTCCAAGCCAGGTTCATCAACGCTCCATACTTCTTAATAACTCTTATGACTCCAATTAGGTATGGACATACTCTTAGTCACTACTCAACTCGTAATTACTCTATGACAATATCAAATTAATCAAGTTCAATTCTAAGGATTTGGGTTAAGACCAATCATGCATCACGCTACAGATCCGACCTGATACTCATGCCTTATCAATGAACTTCTATGTTTACCACCTCTAGCTTAAACATAACAAGTCAACACAAAAGGATTTTAACTCTTTTCAGAAAAAAAAAATAGGCATTAAACTTCAGCACTCGAAATAATCCAAAAGAAATACATAAAGCCAAAGCTTTCACATGTTAAAGAACTTGCAATAGAAAACTTTCAGTATCCAGAATACCAAGTGAATAAATAAGTCATATTTTCCAATAGGAAGGGCGGAACTCCCACGAAAAGATCAATCTTGCTGTTAACCGATGTTCACACAAAGCAACAATAGATCAACAGTCATGAGAACAAGTAATGGCTTTATGGAACCAGTTGCCTTTACTAGTTGCGACGCACGATTTGGCTAGCAGATGGCAACAAGTACGACGCTTCTCCTACATTAAATACACCAATCTCAATACAAGCTACAGCATCATAAGAACAACAATCAATATACATCGCTCCTACACGTCCCCAAATATACCACGTTACGCCGGTACCGAAAAGCTACCCATTGCGGTCCGGTTACTAAAAAGAGCGTAACTTTTGACTCGAAAGTCCGATCACTACAAACCACCCCATTCTGGATTCTTTATAAAATTCTCCACATTTTCTTAGATTACGAAGACTTCTAATTAAATCATCTAACCCTCCGTATTTAGCTCCGAAAGCCGATCTGTCCGCTTCGGAACAGCAGACTTAATAAATTCATAACTTTTGTTTTACTCAACCAAAATACGCGTTCTCAGATTCTACAGAACCATTGGACAATTATCTACATCTTTCATGTAGATCAAAAACACTAATTAGGCTATTTACTATTTTTAATCTACAGTCTACCAAAACAGCGCGAAAGACGACAACCGTAAAAACAGCGGTCGTCCGAAAATCATATCTCGAAATCTACTTGTCCGATTGACATGATTAAATATGCTATAGAAAGATATCGAAATTATCTACAATTAACCAGTAGATGAGATTTCCAAAATTTGCCGTTAAGATACCCGAATGAATCGTACAACCGAACAGCAAGCTAACGGATCTAATAATCGCCCTCTCTATTAGAAAAATTAAACCTCTCTAATTAATCTCAGTTATAATCTCTAATTAAACAGCGAAAAGAGACGAAACGAAATTAAAGATCGTTACCCACTATTTGGCGTCTTGTGCAAAGGAATTTCGCTTCTCGGCAACGCTTCGGCAATAGCGATCGGTTGGTGTTCCAATGGCGGCGTCCACGCGGAGATCCAAATAAGACAAGAAGAATGCTTCGGCTTCACGCGCCAGAAGA
The DNA here is from genome assembly GCA_036346395.1 of Hsuehochloa calcarea. Taxonomy (NCBI): domain Eukaryota; kingdom Viridiplantae; phylum Streptophyta; class Magnoliopsida; order Poales; family Poaceae; genus Hsuehochloa; species Hsuehochloa calcarea. Next base: position 34,927,404 of record CM070600.1, read on the forward strand.
AAAACGCCGCAGCAGGAGTAGCCGGCAAAGAAAGCGCAGCAGAAGAAGCGAACAAGAATAAGAAGACCGCCGGCAGCTTTCTGGCGGCGGCGCGCAAGATCGCACGCGGCGCAAGAAGAATAAGAATGATCGCTAGCAATGGCGACTTCGCTCCACAGCGCAGCGGCAGCAGAGCCACGCGCAGAGAAAATCAATTGCAGCAGCGCAGCGGTCGAAAAGGCAGCAGAACGGCGGCAGATCGCAGCGGTGCATCCAAATAAGCAACAGAAAGACAACAGCGCGGCCACGCGCACAGCATACCGCAACAATTCGGCAGAGCAAATTCGGCAAGACAAAGTGGCAAGACGCTGCAAATGCGCGCCAAATAGGAAAAGCAAATGGCAGCAAAAAACCAGCAGGGATTACACGCGCAGGGAAAAGAATGCTGGCGCAGGAAACAAAAAAATCGATTAGCAAGCATACTGAAAACAAAAATTGGCTAGGGTTTTCTAGAAACTCCACAATCCATTTATATAGCTCATAAAAATTCCAAAAATACTATTTTCCATGAATACTAAATTCTTTAATTACGCACAAGCCCTAAATTCTTTAACTAATTAATTTAATTACACTCCGACCCTTAAGACGCGATTATTAAAATTATTTTTCAAAGTATTACATTCTACCCCCCTTAACGGAATTCGACCCCGAATTCTAATCGCCGTTCTACTCAAATCAAAACTCCACTGCTGAAATTAAACAACAAAATAACACGTACCCGACGTGAACAACTCCGGGTATTGCTCGCGCATGCGAGACTCCAACTCCCAAGTCGCCTCTCTCTCAGATTGATGCGTCCACCGCACCTTGACGTATACCAACGTCTTGTACCTCAGCACTCATCTCGTCATTTTTCGGTACACTCAACTGACAGAAGTCGAAGGTACGGTCTTACTTGGTGGTCAACGGCTCTAAGAAAACCTTGTAATCCTGATCTCTCAAATACTACCTTGACATCGGGTTATACAAAATGTTGTGTGCCCTGCGCATGGACACGAGACGGTCCTAACGATACACTTTCTTCCAAAAATCTCCACAACTTCCAGAAACAAACTAATGTAACTTGGGCCAAACTTCGTTTTGGTACCAAACCACACAACCTGTACATAACACATTGAACTCCTGTCCTGTCTCCCAATCAACCACTTCACATTTGCAAGGAGTACCTCCTTTAACCAGGAACGCACAACCAAACTAGTTTCAAACAAACTCTTTTATAAATAGAACCCAACTGAAAACAAAGGATTCTCATCGCAATCACGCGTTACCAACTCCCCATCAGAATAGTCAAATCCAAAATCAAAGATTCATCACAAAAACCTTTCCATTTTCCAAATAGGCTGTTTGCAAATAAACACCACGTAAGCCAAAAGAGAAAACATTCGAATGCCAAAATCAATCACTTTTTTTCCTAAATTAGAAAGAATCACATGCCAACGTAACGCCAACTCAAATTGTAAATGACCTCTGTCATAAACACACGGCTCAAACAAGAATCAAGAGGGCATTTCTCTACCCGAGGAATCAATTTTTTTTTTCTCAATTTTTCTTTTAGGAATAAACTCTCTCAAATCATAGGATTTCAAATCATCACACTAACTCATTCTTCTTAACTGGTAATCTCAAAGCGATGCTCAACCTGAGAGCAACAACCGCGCCCATTTAGAGAGACTCTACTAACCCATAAAAAGATACTATAGTCCCCCCCTCTACCAAGGAAACTATTAAGACAAATGATTCCCAACACCTCAAATAAAATCTACACCCACAATCACATCACCTCAACTCTTAGTGATGCTCCACACCAAACTTTAACACTCAGCAATTGCACTCCAACCATTGTTGTTATCAACTAGCTTTCTTATGATGTCTAGCTGCTACCTATTTTCATTTGCGAATCACTTGAATATTTACCAACACATATTCAGTTGTTCCTCCTCACATTTAGTTTTCAACAAAATCACCCTAAAACTTCAAAAGTCAAACTCTTCTCTCGATCAAAAGTCTCAACAACACTATAATCAAATTCATCGTGTCATTCTATAAAGAAGAACTATCCGAACTCCTCCCAGAAATTCTAGATCCACCGGTATTCAATCCTTCAACCTTTTGTACACAATTCCAATAATTAATCATACCAAGGTATATGTAAAGCTATCAACCAAATATGATCACCAAGTGCCTACAAGAAAGATAACACCACAAATAATATCTATTAAGGCAATAACCTAGCACCTCCTCAAGTTTTTCCCTTTACACACAATTAGATTAATCCATTGGTACCAAATCCAATAAATTCAACAAACTAATCAATTTTAATGTCCAAGCCAGTTCATCAACGTTCCATACTTCTTAATAACTCTTATGACTCCAATTAGGTATGGACATACTCTTAGTCACTACTCAACTCGTAATTACTCTATGACAATATCAAATTAATCAAGTTCAATTCTAAGGATTTGGGTTAAGACCAATCATGCATCACGCTACAGATCCGACCTGATACTCATACCTTATCAATGAACTTCTATGTTTACCACCTCTAGCTTAAACATAACAAGTCAACACAAAAGGATTTTAACTCTTTTCAGAAAAAAAATAGGCATTAAACTTCAGCACTCGAAATAATCCAAAAGAAATACATAAAGCCAAAGTTTTCACATGTTAAAGAACTTGCAATAGAAAACTTTCAGTATCCAGAATACCAAGTGAATAAATAAGTCATATTTTCCAATAGGAAGGGCGGAACTCCCACGAAAAAGATCAATCTTGCTGTTAACCGATGTTCACACAAAGCAACAATAGATCAACAGTCATGAGAACAAGTAATGGCTTTATGGAACCGCTTGCCTTTACTAGTTGCGACGCACGATTTGGCTAGCGATGGCAACAAGTACGACGCTTCTCCTACATTAAATACACCAATCTCAATACAAGCTACAGCATCATAAGAACAACAATCAATATACATCGCTCCTACACGTCCCCAAATATACCACGTTACGCCGTGCGAAAAGCTACCCATTGCGGTCCGGTTACTAAAAAGAGCGTAACTTTTGACTCGAAAGTCCGATCACTACAAACCACCCCATTCTGGATTCTTTATAAAATTCTCCACATTTTCTTAGATTACGAAGACTTCTAATTAAATCATCTAACCCTCCGTATTTAGCTCCGAAAGCCGATCTGTCCGCTTCGGAACAGCAGACTTAATAAATTCATAACTTTTGTTTTACTCAACCAAAATACGCGTTCTCAGATTCTACAGAACCATTGGACAATTATCTACATCTTTCATGTAGATCAAAAACACTAATTAGGCTATTTACTATTTTTAATCTACAGTCTACCAAAACAGCGCCGAAAGACGACAACCGTAAAAACAGCGGTCGTCCGAAAATCATATCTCGAAATCTACTTGTCCGATTGACATGATTAAATATGCTATAGAAAGATATCGAAATTATCTACAATTAACCAGTAGATGAGATTTCCAAAATTTGCCGTTAAGATACCCGAATGAATCGTACAACCGAACAGCAAGCTAACGGATCTAATAATCGCCCTCTCTATTAGAAAAATTAAACCTCTCTAATTAATCTCAGTTATAATCTCTAATTAAACAGCGAAAAAGAGACGAAACGAAATTAAAGATCGTTACCCACTATTTGGCGTACTGTGCAAAGGAATTTCTGGCTTCGCTCGGCAACGCTCGGCAATAGCAGTCGGTTGGTGTTCCAGCGGCAGCGTCCACGCGGGAGATCCAGCGCCGACAAAGAAGAATGCAATCGCTTCGGCTTCACGCGCCAGAAGAAAAACGCCGCAGCCACAGAGTAGCCGGCAAAGCGGCGCAAGCGGCGAAACAAAGAAGCGGAGACCGCACGGCAGCTCTCGGCAAGAAGCGCAAAGATCAACGCTGCGGCAGCAAGAATAAGCAATGATCGCTAGCAATGGCGACTTCGGCTCCACAGGCGCAGGCAGCAGGAGCCACGCGCAGAGAAAATCAATTGCAAAGCAGCAGCAGCAGGCTCGAAAAGCAGCAGAACCAAATAGCAGGACGGCAAGCAAGCAGCAGCATCCAACAGAACAGAAAGACAACATAGAAGACCACGCGCACAATGTACAAGGCAATTCGGCAGAGCAGCGCCAAGACAAAGCAAGAAGACGCGCAGCAGCGCGGCGCCAAAGAGGGAAAAGGCAATGGCAAGAAGAAGAAACCAAAGAGGATTACACGCGAGAAAAGAATGCTGGCGGCAGGAAACAAAAAAATCGATTGGCGGGCAATGAAAACAAAAATTGGCTAGGGTTTTCTAGAAACTCCACAATCCATTTATATAGCTCATAAAAATTCCAAAATACTATTTTCCATGAATACTAAATTCTTTAATTACGCACAAGCCCTAAATTCTTTAACTAATTAATTTAATTACACTCAGGCCCTTAAGACGCGATTATTAAAATTATTTTTCAAAGTATTACATTCTACCCCTTAACGGAATTCGACCGAATTCTAATCGCCGTTCTACTCAAATCAAAACTCCATCGCTGAAATTAAACAACAAAATAACACGTGCCGACGTGAACAACTCCGGTATTGCTCGCGCATGCGAGACTCCAACTCCCAAGTCGCCTCTCTCTCAGTTGATGCGTCCCACCGCACCTTGACGATACCAACGTCTTGTACCTCAAGACTCATCTCGTCATTTTTCGTACACTCAACCGATGTAAGTCGAAGGTACGGTCTTACTTGGTGGTCAACGGCTCTAAGAAAACCTTGTAATCCTGATCTCTCAAATACTACCTTGACATCGGGTTATACAAAATGTTGTGTGCCCTGCGCATGGACACGAGACGGTCCTAACGATACACTTTCTTCCAAAAATCTCCACAACTTCCAGAAACAAACTAATGTAACTTGGGCCAAACTTCGTTTTGGTACCAAACCACACAACCTGTACATAACACATTGAACTCCTGTCCTGTCTCCCAATCAACCACTTCACATTTGCAAGGAGTACCTCCTTTAACCAGGAACGCACAACCAAACTAGTTTCAAACAAACTCTTTTATAAATAGAACCCAACTGAAAACAAAGGATTCTCATCGCAATCACGCGTTACCAACTCCCCATCAGAATAGTCAAATCCAAAATCAAAGATTCATCACAAAAACCTTTCCATTTTCCAAATAGGTCGCTTTGCAAATAAACACCACGTAAGCCAAAAGAGAAAACATTCAATGCCAAAATCAATCACTTTTTTCCTAAATTAGAAAGAATCACATGCCAACGTAACGCCAACTCAAATTGTAAATGACCTCATCATAAACACACTACTCAAACAAGAATCAAGAGGGCATTTCTCTACCCGAGGAATCAATTTTTTTTTTATATTTTTCTTTTAGGAATAAACTCTCTCAAATCATAGGATTTCAAATCATCACACTAACTCATTCTTCTTAACTGGTAATCTCAAAGCGATGCTCAACCTGAGAGCAACAACCGCGCCCATTTAGAGAGACTCTACTAACCCATAAAAGATACTATAGTCCCCCCCTCTACCAAGGAAACTATTAAGACAAATGATTCCCAACACCTCAAATAAAATCTACACCCACAATCACATCACCTCAACTCTTAGTGATGCTCCACACCAAACTTTAACACTCAAAGAATTGCACTCCAACCATTGTTGTTATCAACTAGCTTTCTTATGATGTCTAGCTGCTACCTATTTTCATTTGCGAATCACTTGAATATTTACCAACACATATTCAGTTGTTCCTCCTCACATTTAGTTTTCAACAAAATCACCCTAAAACTTCAAAAGTCAAACTCTTCTCTCGATCAAAAGTCTCAACAACACTATAATCAAATTCATCGTGTCATTCTATAAAGAAGAACTATCCGAACTCCTCCTCAGTAAATTCTAGATCCACTGGTATTCAATCCCTTCAACCTTTTGTACACAATTCCAATAATTAATCATACCAAGGTATATGTAAAGCTATCAACCAAATATGATCACCAAGTGCCTACAGTAAAGATAACACCACAAATAATATCTATTAAGGCAATAACCTAGCATCTCCTCAAGTTTCCCTTTACACACAATTAGATTAATCCATTGGTACCAAATCCAATAAATTCAACAAACTAATCAATTTTAATGTCCAAGCCGGTTCATCAACGCTCCATACTTCTTAATAACTCTTATGACTCCAATTAGGTATGGACATACTCTTAGTCACTACTCAACTCGTAATTACTCTATGACAATATCAAATTAATCAAGTTCAATTCTAAGGATTTGGGTTAAGACCAATCATGCATCACGCTCTGATCCGACCGATACTCATACCTTATCAATGAACTTCTATGTTTACCACCTCTAGCTTAAACATAACAAGTCAACACAAAAGGATTTTAACTCTTTTGAAAAAAAAATAGGCATTAAACTTCAAAGACTAAATAATCCAAAAGAAATACATAAAGCCAAAGCTTTCACATGTTAAAGAACTTGCAATAGAAAACTTTCAAGATCCGAATACCAAGTGAATAAATAAGTCATATTTTCCAATAGGAAGGGCGGAACTCCCACGAAAAGATCAATCTTGCTGTTAACCGATGTTCACACAAAGCAACAATAGATCAACAGTCATGAGAACAAGTAATGGCTTTATGGAACCGATTGCCTTTACTAGTTGCGACGCACGATTTGGCTAGCGGATGGCAACAAGTACGACGCTTCTCCTACATTAAATACACCAATCTCAATACAAGCTACAGCATCATAAGAACAACAATCAATATACATCGCTCCTACACGTCCCCAAATATACCACGTTACGCGGTACAAAAGCTACCCATTGCGGTCCGGTTACTAAAAAGAGCGTAACTTTTGACTCGAAAGTCCGATCACTACAAACCACCCCATTCTGGATTCTTTATAAAATTCTCCACATTTTCTTAGATTACGAAGACTTCTAATTAAATCATCTAACCCTCCGTATTTAGCTCCGAAGCCGATCTGTCCGCTTCGAACAGCAGACTTAATAAATTCATAACTTTTGTTTTACTCAACCAAAATACGCGTTCTCAGATTCTACAGAACCATTGGACAATTATCTACATCTTTCATGTAGATCAAAAACACTAATTAGGCTATTTACTATTTTTAATCTACAGTCTACCAAAACAGCGCGAAAGACGACAACCGTAAAAACAGCGGTCGTCCGAAAATCATATCTCGAAATCTACTTGTCCGATTGACATGATTAAATATGCTATAGAAAGATATCGAAATTATCTACAATTAACCAGTAGATGAGATTTCCAAAATTTGCCGTTAAGATACCCGAATGAATCGTACAACCGAACAGCAAGCTAACGGATCTAATAATCGCCCTCTCTATTAGAAAAATTAAACCTCTCTAATTAATCTCAGTTATAATCTCTAATTAAACAGCGAAAAAGAGACGAAACGAAATTAAAGATCGTTACCCACTATTTGGCGTACTGTGCAAAGGAATTTCGCTTCGCTTAAGCAACGCTTCGGCAATAGCGATCGGTTGGTGTTCCAATGGCGGCCCACGCGGAGATCCAAAGCGCCAAGAAGAATGCGATCGCTTCGGCTTCACGCGCCAGAAGAAAAACGCCGCAGCCCACAGAGTAGCCGGCGAGAGGTGCGCAGCAAGAAGAGAAACAAAGCAATAAGAAGACCGCCGACGGCAGCCTTCGGCGGAAGCGCAAAGATCAAGCGTGGCGGCAGCCAAGCAAGAAATGATCGCTAGCAATGGCGACTTCGGCTCCACAGGCGCAGGCAGCAGGAGCCACGCGCAGAGAAAATCAATTGCAGCAGCGCGCAGGGCTGGAAAAGCAGCAGAACCAGCGCAGGACGGCAGCAGCAGTGCATCCAGCGCAACAGAAAACAGATAGCAAGCGACCACGCGCCTGACAACCAAGCAAAGAATTCGGCAGAGCAGCGTGAAGTCGGACAGTGGCAAGAAGACGCTGCGCTGCAATGCGCCAAGAGGAAAGCAAGCCAAAGCAAAGAAAAACCAAAGCAGGATTACACGCGCAGGGAAAAGAATGCCTGGCGGCGCAGGGAAACAAAAAAAAATCGATTGGCGGCGGCGGCTGGAAAACAAAAATTGGCTAGGGTTTTCTAGAAACTCCACAATCCATTTATATAGCTCATAAAAATTCCAAAAATACTATTTTCCATGAATACTAAATTCTTTAATTACGCACAAGCCCTAAATTCTTTAACTAATTAATTTAATTACACTCCGACCCTTAAGACGCGATTATTAAAATTATTTTTCAAAGTATTACATTCTACCCCCCTTAACGGAATTCGACCCCGAATTCTAATCGCCGTTCTACTCAAATCAAAACTCCACTGCTGAAATTAAACAACAAAATAACACGTACCCGACGTGAACAACTCCGGGTATTGCTCGCGCATGCGAGACTCCAACTCCCAAGTCGCCTCTCTCTCGGACTGATGCGTCCACAGCACCTTGACGTATACCAACGTCTTGTGCCTCAGCACTCATCTCGTCATTTTTCGGTACACTCAACTGACAGAAGTCGAAGGTACGGTCTTACTTGGTGGTCAACGGCTCTAAGAAAACCTTGTAATCCTGATCTCTCAAATACTACCTTGACATCGGGTTATACAAAATGTTGTGTGCCCTGCGCATGGACACGAGACGGTCCTAACGATACACTTTCTTCCAAAAATCTCCACAACTTCCAGAAACAAACTAATGTAACTTGGGCCAAACTTCGTTTTGGTACCAAACCACACAACCTGTACATAACACACTGAACTCCTGTCCTGTCTCCCAATCAACCACTTCACATTTGCAAGGAGTACCTCCTTTAACCAGGAACGCACAACCAAACTAGTTTCAAACAAACTCTTTTATAAATAGAACCCAACTGAAAACAAAGGATTCTCATCGCAATCACGCGTTACCAACTCCCCATCAGAATAGTCAAATCCAAAATCAAAGATTCATCACAAAAACCTTTCCATTTTCCAAATAGGTCGTTTGCAAATAAACACCACGTAAGCCAAAAGAGAAAACATTCAATGCCAAAATCAATCACTTTTTTCCTAAATTAGAAAGAATCACATGCCAACGTAACGCCAACTCAAATTGTAAATGACCTCATCATAAACACACGGCTCAAACAAGAATCAAGAGGGCATTTCTCTACCCGAGGAATCAATTTTTTTTTTCTCAATTTTTCTTTTAGGAATAAACTCTCTCAAATCATAGGATTTCAAATCATCACACTAACTCATTCCTCTTAACTGGTAATCTCAAAGCGATGCTCAACCTGAGAGCAACAACCGCCCCATTTAGAGAGACTCTACTAACCCATAAAAGATACTATAGTCCCCTCTACCAAGGAAACTATTAAGACAAATGATTCCCAACACCTCAAATAAAATCTACACCCACAATCACATCACCTCAACTCTTAGTGATGCTCCACACCAAACTTTAACACTCAGCAATTGCACTCCAACCATTGTTGTTATCAACTAGCTTTCTTATGATGTCTAGTCATACCTATTTTCATTTGCGAATCACTTGAATATTTACCAACACATATTCAGTTGTTCCTCCTCACATTTAGTTTTCAACAAAATCACCCTAAAACTTCAAAAGTCAAACTCTTCTCTCGATCAAAAGTCTCAACAACACTATAATCAAATTCATCGTGTCATTCTATAAAGAAGAACTATCCGAACTCCTCCTCAGTAAATTCTAGATCCACCGGTATTCAATCCCTTCAACCTTTTGTACACAATTCCAATAATTAATCATACCAAGGTATATGTAAAGCTATCAACCAAATATGATCACCAAGTGCCTACAAGAAAGATAACACCACAAATAATATCTATTAAGGCAATAACCTAGCATCTCCTCAAGTTTCCTTTACACACAATTAGATTAATCCATTGGTACCAAATCCAATAAATTCAACAAACTAATCAATTTTAATGTCCAAGCCGGTTCATCAACGCTCCATACTTCTTAATAACTCTTATGACTCCAATTAGGTATGGACATACTCTTAGTCACTACTCAACTCGTAATTACTCTATGACAATATCAAATTAATCAAGTTCAATTCTAAGGATTTGGGTTAAGACCAATCATGCATCACGCTATGATCCGACTGATACTCATACCTTATCAATGAACTTCTATGTTTACCACCTCTAGCTTAAACATAACAAGTCAACACAAAAGGATTTTAACTCTTTTCAGAAAAAAAAAATAGGCATTAAACTTCAAAGACTAAATAATCCAAAAGAAATACATAAAGCCAAAGCTTTCACATGTTAAAGAACTTGCAATAGAAAACTTTCAAGATCCGAATACCAAGTGAATAAATAAGTCATATTTTCCAATAGGAAGGGCGGAACTCCCACGAAAAGATCAATCTTGTTTGTTAACCGATGTTCACACAAAGCAACAATAGATCAACAAATATGAGAACAAGTAATGGCTTTATGGAACCATTGCCTTTACTAGTTGCGACGCACGATTTGGCTAGCGATGGCAACAAGTACGACGCTTCTCCTACATTAAATACACCAATCTCAATACAAGCTACAGCATCATAAGAACAACAATCAATATACATCGCTCCTACACGTCCCCAAATATACCACGTTACGCCAATCGAAAAGCTACCCATTGCGGTCCGGTTACTAAAAAGAGCGTAACTTTGACTCGAAAGTCCGATCACTACAAACCACCCCATTCTGGATTCTTTATAAAATTCTCCACATTTTCTTAGATTACGAAGACTTCTAATTAAATCATCTAACCCTCCGTATTTAGCTCCGAAGCCGATCTGTCCGCTTCGAACAGCAGACTTAATAAATTCATAACTTTTGTTTTACTCAACCAAAATACGCGTTCTCAGATTCTACAGAACCATTGGACAATTATCTACATCTTTCATGTAGATCAAAAACACTAATTAGGCTATTTACTATTTTTAATCTACAGTCTACCAAAACAGCGCCGAAAGACGACAACCGTAAAAACAGCGGTCGTCCGAAAATCATATCTCGAAATCTACTTGTCCGATTGACATGATTAAATATGCTATAGAAAGATATCGAAATTATCTACAATTAACCAGTAGATGAGATTTCCAAAATTTGCCGTTAAGATACCCGAATGAATCGTACAACCGAACAGCAAGCTAACGGATCTAATAATCGCCCTCTCTATTAGAAAAATTAAACCTCTCTAATTAATCTCAGTTATAATCTCTAATTAAACAGCGAAAAAGAGACGAAACGAAATTAAAGATCGTTACCCACTATTTGGCGATCTTGTGCAAAGGAATTTCGGCTTCGCTCGGCAACGCCTTCGGCAATAGCGATCGGTTGGTGTTCCAATGGCGGCCCACGCGGAGATCCAACAGACAAGAAGAATGCAATGCTTCGGCTTCACGCGCCAGAAGAAAAAAACGCCTGAATAGCAGAGTAGCCGGCAGCGGTCTTGGCAGCAAGAAGAGGAAACAAAGAATAAGAAGAAGACGCCGCGGCAGCCTCTGGCGGAGGCGCAAAGATCGCACGCGGCAAGCAAAGCAAGGCAATGATCGCTAGCAATGGCGACTTCGGCTCCACAGGCGCAGGCAGCAGGAGCCACGCGCAGAGAAAATCAATTGCAGCAGCCAGCAGTAGGTCGAAAAGCAAAGCAGAACCAGCCACAGACGGCGGCAGGCAAGTGCATCCAACAAGAACAGAAAGATAACAAGAAGAAACCACGCGCAGACATACCTGCAAAGAATTCGGCAGAGCAGTAGCAAGACAAAGGCAGAAGACGCTTGCAATGCAAGCGCCCAATAGGAAAAGCAATGGCAGCAAAGAAACCCAGCAGGATTACACGCGCAGGGAAAAGAATGCTCATGCAAGCAGGAAACAAAAAAATCGATTAAGCGGTACTGAAAACAAAAATTGGCTAGGGTTTTCTAGAAACTCCACAATCCATTTATATAGCTCATAAAAATTCCAAAAATACTATTTTCCATGAATACTAAATTCTTTAATTACGCACAAGCCCTAAATTCTTTAACTAATTAATTTAATTACACTCCGACCCTTAAGACGCGATTATTAAAATTATTTTTCAGAGTATTACATTCTACCCCCCTTAACGGAATTCGACCCCGAATTCTAATCGCCGTTCTACTCAAATAAAAACTGCACAGCTGAAATTAAACAACAAAATAACACGTACCCGACGTGAACAACTCCGGGTATTGCTCGCGCATGCGAGACTCCAACTCCCAAGTCGCCTCTCTCTCAGATTGATGCGTCCACAGCACCTTGACGTATACCAACGTCTTGTGCCTCAGCACTCATCTCGTCATTTTTCGGTACACTCAACTGACGGAAGTCGAAGGTACGGTCTTACTTGGTGGTCAACGGCTCTAAGAAAACCTTGTAATCCTGATCTCTCAAATACTACCTTGACATCGGGTTATACAAAATGTTGTGTGCCCTGCGCATGGACACGAGACGGTCCTAACGATACACTTTCTTCCAAAAATCTCCACAACTTCCAGAAACAAACTAATGTAACTTGGGCCAAACTTCGTTTTGGTACCAAACCACACAACCTGTACATAACACATTGAACTCCCCGTCTGCCTCCCAATCAACCACTTCACATTTGCAAGGAGTACCTCCTTTAACCAGGAACGCACAACCAAACTAGTTTCAAACAAACTCTTTTATAAATAGAACCCAACTGAAAACAAAGGATTCTCATCGCAATCACGCGTTACCAACTCCCCATCAGAATAGTCAAATCCAAAATCAAAGATTCATCACAAAACCTTTCCATTTTCCAAATAGGTCGTTTGCAAATAAACACCACGTAAGCCAAAAGAGAAAACATTCAATGCCAAAATCAATCACTTTTTTTCCTAAATTAGAAAGAATCACATGCCAACGTAACGCCAACTCAAATTGTAAATGACCTCTGTCATAAACACACGGCTCAAACAAGAATCAAGAGGGCATTTCTCTACCCGAGGAATCAATTTTTTTTTCTCAATTTTTCTTTAGGAATAAACTCTCTCAAATCATAGGATTTCAAATCATCACACTAACTCATTCTTCTTAACTGGTAATCTCAAAGCGATGCTCAACCTGAGAGCAACAACCGCGCCCATTTAGAGAGACTCTACTAACCCATAAAAAGATACTATAGTCCCCCCCTCTACCAAGGAAACTATTAAGACAAATGATTCCCAACACCTCAAATAAAATCTACACCCACAATCACATCACCTCAACTCTTAGTGATGCTCCACACCAAACTTTAACACTCAGCAATTGCACTCCAACCATTGTTGTTATCAACTAGCTTTCTTATGATGTCTAGCTGCTACCTATTTTCATTTGCGAATCACTTGAATATTTACCAACACATATTCAGTTGTTCCTCCTCACATTTAGTTTTCAACAAAATCACCCTAAAACTTCAAAAGTCAAACTCTTCTCTCGATCAAAAGTCTCAACAACACTATAATCAAATTCATCGTGTCATTCTATAAAGAAGAACTATCCAGAACTCCTCCTGTAAATTCTAGATCCACTGGTATTCAATCCCTTCAACCTTTTGTACACAATTCCAATAATTAATCATACCAAGGTATATGTAAAGCTATCAACCAAATATGATCACCAAGTGCCTACAGTAAAGATAACACCACAAATAATATCTATTAAGGCAATAACCTAGCATCTCCTCAAGTTTCCCTTTACACACAATTAGATTAATCCATTGGTACCAAATCCAATAAATTCAACAAACTAATCAATTTTAATGTCCAAGCCAGTTCATCAACGTTCCATACTTCTTAATAACTCTTATGACTCCAATTAGGTATGGACATACTCTTAGTCACTACTCAACTCGTAATTACTCTATGACAATATCAAATTAATCAAGTTCAATTCTAAGGATTTGGGTTAAGACCAATCATGCATCACGCTACAGATCCGACCTGATACTCATACCTTATCAATGAACTTCTATGTTTACCACCTCTAGCTTAAACATAACAAGTCAACACAAAAGGATTTTAACTCTTTTCAGAAAAAAAAATAGGCATTAAACTTCAGCACTCGAAATAATCCAAAAGAAATACATAAAGCCAAAGCTTTCACATGTTAAAGAACTTGCAATAGAAAACTTTCAAGATCCGAATACCAAGTGAATAAATAAGTCATATTTTCCAATAGGAAGGCGGAACTCCCACGAAAAGATCAATCTTGCTGTTAACCGATGTTCACACAAAGCAACAATAGATCAACAGTCATGAGAACAAGTAATGGCTTTATGGAACCAAAGGAGACCAATGAAATATCACCCGCTGTATTGTAAACACTATCTCAAGGAAAATTCATCAACCGCAACTATAACCAGAATTGCCCAAAATTCAAGCTCAAGGAAGAGAACAACTTTTATAAAGAAACTCACACACAATACCTATAACTACTGTAATCAAAGTAGCTACCTCTCTATTCCCATACCACGAATGGTGGTGTAACTCGTAAAACCTGTGGCCACAACCACGATCTCAATCGCCTCGTGAGGGGCCCCACAGAACCACGCCATGCCCCGACCTCCACGATCGTGGCCACCACGACCACGCCATCTATCCTCGACATAGCTATCAATCACAATCAACATTATATAATAAGTTCAAAGCTCAAAATAAACTCATACATCAATAAACCACATAACGGAAGCGTAAAACTATATTCGTACCTCTCTCTAACCTACTGTGCACTAGTGTGTCAAATTTTAGGTTAGTTAACCATTAGCAAATTTTAGTTGATTTTCTAAACTAAAACAAATTTTAACAATTTTAGTTTGCCTAAGTTGTTAATCTATTCACCACGGACCTAAAGCCCGCCTCGATACCAACTCAGTAACACCCTGTACCAACACTGAGCCTAGAATGCCACCATACTACCCTTTAAACTAATAATTATCGACACACTATAAAATTACATCAAGGAAACAATGATAATCATATTCATGGATCACAATATAACATTCATAATTATGGATCAAGCGACAATAAATAAGCAATGGGAAATTATAACCAGGCAAATAATCCAAAGCAGCATCAACCAATGAATCCAAATTAATAAAGCAAATAGTCTAGTCCAAATGATATCCTAAACATTATTCAATAACTAACATGTCCAAGTGTAAACCAATATTGAATGAAAAGATTATCATCGCGAATGATCATGTGATGTCCATGTGCTCTACGCTGGCTCGCCATTCTGATCCTCGAAGATCACCTAAAGACAACAATAGAGCAAGGGTGAGTCCACGACTCAAAGAAACACATCCATAAACAACGAACAATAATAAATCAACAGCATTCAATAACTTTATTATCATCACATGTACTTCTATTTGATTCACATCCATCAATCTCAAATATCAATGCAACTCTAGTCTATATGTCCACATGCACTTCTTTTCACAGATATACGGTATAGCGTGAGTGAATGCTCGCGACAACATTCACTCTCAAGCCCGCTCCTCCTCAAGGATCGGGGACCTCCTCCACTCCCGTGGAGTTGTGATCAATCATGATCACCTTCTCTTATGCAAAGATGCTTATGAATGCACACATGCAAACTCCATCATAAACATCATATCCAACTTTTCATCATGCTTATCAACAAAGATATAAACATACCATTTATTTGTTTGCAATTAAACAGAATAAAAGCACAACAATAATGGTAATAGAAGATAAAGAAAACAGTGATCGATCATTGATCGCTGTCTACCATGCACTTGCCTTTACTAGTTGCGACGCACGATTTGGCTAGCAGATGGCAACAAGTACGACGCTTCTCCTACATTAAATACACCAATCTCAATACAAGCTACAGCATCATAAGAACAACAATCAATATACATCGCTCCTACACGTCCCCAAATATACCACGTTACGCCGGTACCGAAAAGCTACCCATTGCGGTCCGGTTACTAAAAAGAGCGTAACTTTTGACTCGAAAGTCCGATCACTACAAACCACCCCATTCTGGATTCTTTATAAAATTCTCCACATTTTCTTAGATTACGAAGACTTCTAATTAAATCATCTAACCCTCCGTATTTAGCTCCGAAAGCCGATCTGTCCGCTTCGGAACAGCAGACTTAATAAATTCATAACTTTTGTTTTACTCAACCAAAATACGCGTTCTCAGATTCTACAGAACCATTGGACAATTATCTACATCTTTCATGTAGATCAAAAACACTAATTAGGCTATTTACTATTTTTAATCTACAGTCTACCAAAACAGCGCGAAAGACGACAACCGTAAAAACAGCGGTCGTCCGAAAATCATATCTCGAAATCTACTTGTCCGATTGACATGATTAAATATGCTATAGAAAGATATCGAAATTATCTACAATTAACCAGTAGATGAGATTTCCAAAATTTGCCGTTAAGATACCCGAATGAATCGTACAACCGAACAGCAAGCTAACGGATCTAATAATCGCCTCTCTATTAGAAAATTAAACCTCTCTAATTAATCTCAGTTATAATCTCTAATTAAACAGCGAAAAGAGACGAAACGAAATTAAAGATCGTTACCCACTATTTGGCGATCTTGGCAAAGGAATTTCGCTTCGCTTCGCAACGGCAATAGCGATCGGTTGGTGTTCCAATGGCGTCCACGCGGAGATCCAGCAACAAGACAAAGAAGAATGCAATCGCTTCGGCTTCACGCGCCAGAAGAAAAACGCAGAGAACAGCAGGAGTAGCCGGCGGCGAAAAGCAAGAATAGAAAAAAGAAATAAGAAGACCGCACGGCAGCTTTCGGCAAGAAGAAGCGCAAAGATCAACGCGCGGCAAGCAAGAAGCGCAATGATCGCTAGCAATGCGACTTCGGCTCCACAGCGCAGCAGCAGGAGCCACGCCAGAGAAAATCAATTGCGGCAGCCGGTCGAAAAGCAAGAGAACCAAAGAGCAGACGGCAGCAGCAGAAGGCATCCAATAAGAACAGAAAGACAAATAAGCGAGAACCGCACGCAGACATACTGGCAAAGAATTGGCAGAGCAAAGATTCAAGACAAAGCGGCAAAGACGCGCTGCAGCAGGCGCCAAAGAGGAAAAGCAATGGCAGCAGCAAAACCAGCAGGGATTACACGCGCAGGGAAAAGAATGCACAGCAAGCAGGAAACAAAAAAATCGATTAAGGCATACTGAAAAACAAAAATTGGCTAGGGTTTTCTAGAAACTCCACAATCCATTTATATAGCTCATAAAAATTCCAAAAATACTATTTTCCATGAATACTAAATTCTTTAATTACGCACAAGCCCTAAATTCTTTAACTAATTAATTTAATTACACTCCGACCCTTAAGACGCGATTATTAAAATTATTTTTCAAAGTATTACAATAACCATTGGTCCTTTGCGAGCTCTCCTCACTAGCATTTGTACCACAAGCCCTACTCCTCTGGGGGGCATGGCTACCACGGGTGTGACGAAGGACATTCATCTCCTACATTATTACATGCAAATGTTAGATCTAATGTGTCACCACTCACTAGTATGCATAGAAAAATAATTGAAGCTCTGAACAAAATGAAATCATCACAACATCATATAGCAAAGTCATAGTTATGAGCACCACAAATAGATAGAATAAAAACATAATGTCAAGTAGCAGTTTACAGCACTATATAGTACATTGCCAAGCACAAATTTACACAAAATATTACAGTAAACACTTCCATTTCAGATGCACTCAGTCAGAAATCATTAGGGTCATAATATGTGGGTACAATTTCATCATCTCCATATGTTTCATCTTCCTCTTCCTCTTTATCACTAATTTGGTCGTCTTCTTGAGTATCAACAATCTGCTTCTCTAGAAATTATAAATCCTTTGGTTTAGTAATCTCATCTAAGATCAACGTAGTTGCACTTTCTAAGTCACTACCTAAGGCTATGACAAATGTCCCTTCCAATCCACCCTCTTGATAGAATGGCACATCATGTGTTGGCCCTTTGGATGTGTTGGGGTCATCGCTGCTTCCATTAATGTGAACATAGCCATGTGGAGAAACATGATATACTACCCACTGTTCCAATATATCTGGCCTGGTTTTACATGGATAGGGTAGATAATATACTTGAGTCACTTGACTTGACATGATAAATCGATCAAAACTCGAATGCCTGGATGTGTGTTTAATCCCTACCAAGCCCAAATTTTCCATTTTCCTAACCCCGACATGTGTTGGATCAAACCAGTGGTAATCAAATAATACTAGCTCAAGTTGCATGCTGCCTTCCCAAGTTATTTCGATGATGTCATCAATTACACCATACTGGTCGAGTTGATTGTTGTTTTCACCAAAAGAAGACACACACCACAATTCGCTGTTGTTAATCCTGATTTTTCTTTCTCATATTTCTCCGAATGAAATCTATACCCATTAACATCGTAGCAACCATAAGTGCAAACTCTCATGAAAATCGTAAGATATTTGACGTACAACATTGTGAATGCTAGATAACTTCATGCACTGCCAAATATATTTACATATGTTAGTATTAGGCGAGTTTGAAATAAACCAAATATGTAGTTTTAAATGTTTAGGAACATTACTTTAGTTTTAAACCAGTCAAAAAAAAATTATGCCCATTTCTCATGGCACAGCCTGATTTCCAACCATTTAGTCTTAACTCACAGAGTTGCTTTTCGGTCGGTACACTCCTGCTCTTCCATTGTTCTTTATCAAATTCTCTATAGCACATACTTTTGTTAGACTTATGCCAATGTAATGTCAAATAAAACAACTTAGTTTATCTAACTTCAACACATAATTGAAGAAATCGTCCATCTCTAGTATGTTCGCCAATATGTACAAGAAAGAAGTGTTGTACTCTTCTCTTGTAAGGTCACGACAACCCCTGGGACTTGTGCACCGGCCAGGGCATTGAAATATGCCAAGTTCACATGTACTCTCAAATGTACAGGCCCCATCATCATATTGAGGCATCTTGTTTCGAACTGGATGAACTTTAGGGCTATAATACAATGATGAAAAATTAGTAGCCTCCTCAATGAGATAAGCCTCAATAATTGCACCCTCAACTCGAGCCTTGTTTCGTACTTTCTTTCTAATTTTTTGAATACATCTGAACGGTAGAACAATAAATTAGGAAACATAGTGCAAAAATGACAATATTAATGTTGTATTAATAATTTCAAATTTGCATCGCATATGGATACATCCATCAGTTCTGGACAGGGCCTCCTAATCGAGCATCATAAGGAAGATGTATGATTAAATGTTATATAGGATTAAATAAACTAGGAGGGAATATTTTTTTTAATTTGCATAGAAGCACAACAATACTTTTTTATAGTGAGCATATAGCATCCTTGCTATGTTCTTTCGCACACAACTGTCTATAGAAAAAAAACTTAGCTCAGCCAAACACAACCATATATTCTCTAGAATGAAGCCATGGAATGCAACAGGGAGCAAGTGTTCCATGAAGATATGAAGTCGTGACTTTTTAGACCAAAGATCTTCCTGTGCAACAAGTTAACGCCAAGCTTAATATTGGTTGCATATCAATCGGGAAACTTAAGCTCTTGAAACCATTTAAGAATGGTTGACTTATCATTATTATTGAGGTAAAATAGTGCCCTTGGTTTGTACCACTTTTCATTGTTCTTCAACTCTGAATGTCGCAAAGGATGATTACAAATTTCAGCTAAATCTTGTCTTGTCTTGCCTTAACATTATATTTTGTTTTGTCGAGTATGTCAAAGCATGTGTTCTATATAGCTTCAACTATATTTTTCTCATTATGCGTCACATCAATGTTGTATGGAAGCTTTAATTTATGGAAGTACATAAATTGCCAAAAGCAGCTTATGTGAGTCCAGTTGTGCAATTTACCAAAGTTTTTGGTATCAGCTACAAGGGCGTTCATTCGAGCTTGAACTTCCTCTCCTGAAAGTCGCCTTGGTGGCTCCTCGAGCACTATTGTATTCTTTCTAAATGAATTATCTTGGGTTCTAAATTCATGGTCTCGAGGTAGAAAGCTCCTATGATAATCAAACTAACAAGTCTTGTGCCCGTTATGGAGCTAAAATGCGTTGCTATCACACATACAATGTGGACATGCTAACAAACCATGGGTGCTCCATCCAGCAAACATACCATAAGCAAGAAAATCATGGACTGGCCATACATACGCTGCCCTCATTATAAAGCTCTGCTTGATAAAATCATCCCATGTTTCTAACCCATTCCACAATTTGATAAGATCACCAACTAAATGTTGCATTAGAACACTCAATTTATTCCCCAGATGTTGAGGACTAGGGATAACAAGGCTAAGGAATATGTACTCCATTCTCATGAGCGTGCCAGGGAGGAGATTTAATGGAGCTACAAACATTGGCCAACATGTATAAGGAGCAACACCCCAAACTATATGGTGTGAAACCATCTGTTGCTATAACAAGTCAAACATTTCTAGAATCACTTGCAAAGTCTGGAAAGTCCTCATCAAATTATTGCCAAGCTTCCCCATCACATGGATGAACCATCTTACGAGACTCAGATCGACTTTGTGAACACAATAATTTTGTTGTTTCCTCATGTGCATATAACGTTTGTAGTCTATTTGTAGTAGGGAGGTAGTGCAACAGTTTATGTAGGACTTTATGCTGACCTTCCTCATAGCGAGAGGTGCCATAGAAGTCACACTTTTCTTTATACTCATTAGCTTTGTAGTACAACATGCAATTATTATAGCACATATCAATTTTAACATATGGCATACCAAGGCCCTCTATTAGTTTCTTTGAACGATAGAAGTCCTCAGCCAACTTAGACTTTGTATATAAAAGCTCATGGATTATCTGTAATACATCATTGTAGTGTGCTATTGACATATTATATTATGGTTTCATAGCTAGCAAATGAGCTACAGCAGAAAGACGTGAGTGTGTTGTGTTCTCATGAACCAATTCATCAGCACTGGCGACCAGCCTATAGAAAGCCTGGGCAGATGTCGTTGGCGCATCATCAATTGTTGGTGGGTGGTCACCACCTAGGTCAACCAACATATTATCCATCCGGTCAATTTCATCAAATCCCTCATGATCTATTGAAACAACTATTTTGTCATGCCTACCAACAATGCTCTCACCATGTGTTGTCCATGTTTCGTAGTTATCCTTATACCCAAATTTACACAAGTGCAGCTCCACATCGTCCCTTTTATGCCCAAAGTAGTTCCGACACATGGCACATGGACACTTAGTGGTGCCACCTTCATTTACACTGGGGATATAGAAGGCACAGCCTAACAATTGTGTAGTGCATTCAATCCATTCATTAGAGGGAGTTTTACCACGCTGCAAACTACTATACATCCATGTACGGTCTGTCATAAACTATTTCTGTGTTAAAAAAATGATAAATGGGTGAGTTATATAATTATTTAATTAGAAGATTGAATCACTAATTCATTACTCAGCACACTTAATTCTCTACTACCAGCCAATTAAATAAGTGAATAACTAATTTATTACTTAGCACACTTAATTCTCTACTATCAGCAAATTAAAGAAGTAATGGGCAGATTATCATAATGCACCATAGCAAAAAAAAATTACACACGATTAAAAATTATATACTAAACACACCACACAATTTATGAGACAGGCAAGCATAAATTTTGTACAACATTACATTGAAAGGTCATATATGAAAGGTACCTGAGAATGAGATAGGTTTTACTTGAAATGCTTCGGCCTTCCACTCTAGTTTTGCTATATAACCTCTGTGCTCTTGTCTCAAGCTGCAAATTGTCGGAGCACATTTAGTCAAATAGAGATATCTTCTCCTGAAATAGAAATAGAGTAAGCACATTCATCCATTGAGTGGTACTCACCTGAAATCCTCTCCTGTGTATACCCCTCAAAATGATGCTAGCCTATTTGAATTGATTGAAATCATGTTGCGTGCTTGCACCTTCAATCCTCCTCCTTTAATCCCAAGACGTTGTCTGCTGAGAAAAGGAGAACAAGAGTTCATAACTCTAGGTCACAAAAAGGAACTACGTACACCAAATTCCCCCTAAATTCATTCAACCGATAGAAACAAACCTTACAAAATTACCATTCATTGACCTCACACATAGCCACCAACTAAGTCACACAGACAACACATGGAGATTTAAGTTGAGTAGTTGTTGTATCTTATTAATTAAAAGACCAGGAATTACACACACACACACAATCAACCACTGAGCAGAAATGTTAAGTAATCTTTGTTTGCTATTTCCTTTTGATGTTTACCGAGTAAAGAACTGCTTCGTATGAAGTCTTGTCCGAGTAGTTTTGTAGTAGAAACCGTATTAGGAGATAGTCTGTATTGCAGTCTGTTTTCAACCTTTATAAGGGGCAGATAGCCTGAGTTTTTTGTATCTAGAAGACAAGCAATAAAACATCAGAGCTTAGTAGTTTGAGCGCAGCGAAGCGTGAAATCAACTACTCGGCTGTTTTTGCTTTGGATCGGCTAACAATTGGTATCATAGCCTGCACTCGATCTGACGATGCGTCGATCATCTTCCCACTCACCTACCCAGCCAAGGATGCCCAACGACGTCGGCGAACGTCTGGAGGCGGGATTCGGCAGCGGCAGTGGTGGCGGTGGGGAAGTTGTGATCCATCGCGTGGTGATGAAGTCAGGAGGCTCAGTCGTATACCCGATGTTGACACGAACCAAGTATGGAGATTTGTCTCTCGTGGTGAGGGTGAATCTACAAGCGCAAGGCTTGTGGGAGGCGATCGACCCCGGCAATGGCGACTACCGCGACGACAGGATGGCGTTGTCTGCCATACTCCGAGCTGTTCCGTCGGAGATGCTGTCTACGCTTGCTGTCAAGAACACCTCCAAGGACACATGGGACACCATCAAGACAATGCGCATGGGCATCCAGCGCGTACGCGAGGCAAAGGCGCAGACGCTACGCAAACAATTTGAAGACATCAAATTCAAGAGCGACGAGTCGGTGGAAAACTTCACAATGCGGCTCACCGGCCTAGTCAACAACTTAGAAATACTCGGGGACAAAACTGAGGAAGATCGTGTTGTTAAAAAATTCCTCTGTGTCATCCCGCCAAGGTATTCTCAGGTAACGATCTCAATTGAGATGCTCGTTGACTTACATACGCTCTCGATGGAAGAACTCTGACTGAAGGCCGTAGAAGAGCGCTTCGAACAAGACAACGCCGACGGTGCCAGCGGACACCTGCTCCTCACAGAAGAGGAATGGCTTGTGCACATGAAGCAGCGTGAGCATGGCTAGGGCTCGTCTGGTGGACAGAAGCCTGGCGGTGGCTATGGCGGTAATTGGCACAGTGGCAAGCCGAAAGGCCGCGGCAGTGGTAGAGATGGAATTGTGCCTAATGACGGCCGCGACGTGTCGAAGGACAAGTGTTGTAACCGCGGCAACCTTGGGCACTGGGCTAGAAACTACCACATGCCACGATGCAACGAGCAGGCCAACCTGGCGAAGGTCGACGACGACCAACTCATGCTACTTATGGCACAGGTGTGCGCACCATCTAAGACCACCGAGAGCATGACCGAGGACGTCATGTTCAATGACGAGCATGCTGATGTGCACCCAGGACGTGAAGAGGGCCACCATGATGATGCATGGTATCTTGACACCAGGGCCAGCAACCACATGACGGGCTGCAAGAATGTCTTCACCGAGCTGGACACTGGTGTCACTGGTTCTGTCAAGTTTGATGATGGTTCGATCGTCAACATCTGTGGACGTGGTACGGTATTGTTCATGTGCCAAAACGGAGAGCACCGCGTGCTGACGGGAGTGTACTACATCCCTCGGCTGCGTACCAACATCGTCGGTCTTGGGCAGCTCGACGAGAACGGTTGCCAAATGCTGATCAAGGGAGGCGTACTGCAAAACCACGATCCGCAACGACAACTTCTCGCCAAGGTGAACCGTGCGCACAACCGGTTATATGTTATTTCTTTGGACATAGCACAGCCGGTGTGCCTAGAGGCACGACTCGACGATGACGCATGGCGCTGGCATGCTCACTACGGTCAACTCAATTTTGAGGCGCTATGAAAAATGACACAGCGCAACATGGTGCGGGGACTTCCGAAGATCAACCACGTCGACCAAATTTGTGATGGCTGCCTAGCGGGTAAGCAACGTCGTACTCTGTTTCCACAGGAGGCCAAGTACCGTGCGAAGAATCTCCTTGGGCTGGTGCATGGGGACCTGTGCGGACCGATCACACCAGTGACACCAGGTGGAAAGCGCTACTTCCTGCTCCTAGTTGACGGCCTCAGCACGTAGCAACGAAGGACGAGGCGGCAGCAGCAATCAAGCACTTCCAAACCGGCGTCGAAGTGGAATCTGGGTAGAAGCTGCAAGCGCTCTGCACAAACCGCGACGGTGAGCTCACGTCTACAGAGTTTGGTGGATATTGTGCGAATCGCGGCATCAAACGACTCCTCACTGCGCCATATTCACCACAACAAAATGGTGTTGTCGAACGCCGGAATCAGACGGTCGTTGCAATGGCACACAATCTGTTGAAGGCAAAGGACATGCCAGGGGAGTTTTGGGGCGAGGCAGTAACAACAGTCGTCTACATCCTTAACCGCGCACCAACCCAGAGTGTCGATGGCAAGACGTCCTATGAAGCGTGGTATGGAACATGTCCAAGCGTACAATACTTTCGCACATTTGTGTGCATCGCGCACATGAAGGAGGTGCGACTGAACATCAAGAAGCTCAACAACCGGAGCAAACCCATGGTCTTCATCGGTTACGAACCTGGATCCAAAGCATACCGGGTGTACGACCCCATCGGCAAGCGTGTGCACGTGACACGTGACGTCGTCTTCGATGAGGCGGCAAAGTGGGACTGGGAAGCCGAAGACCATGCACGAACAGCTCCCGGTGATACGTTCACTGTGGAGTACATCTCTCACCCTGCCACAAGTGGTGAACAAGTTGACACACAAGGAGAGGACACGCTGTGTCGTTCTCCAAATACAGGACCGACACCATCCACTACAGCAGTGTGCCAGTCACAACAGCGCCAGTCGGGGTAGAGTTTGTGTCACCTCCTCCTGATGCTACGCCACCGTCCGACGGCATACCAAGGCGGACTCGCACGCTACAAAATTTGTACGATACAACATCAGTGGTTGGACTCGACGTCGATGAGTTGCATCTCACGGCAGCAAAAGAACCCGCTGGTTTCACCGACGCCGAACAACATCAATGTTGGCGCCGAGCAATGCTTGAGGAGATGAGTTCCATTGAAGAGAATGGTACGTGGTAACTTGTCGATCTTCCTACTGGTCACCGTCCAATTGGACTGAAGTGGGTGTACAAGGTCAAGAAGGACTCACACGGTGCTGTCGTTAAGCACAAAGCACAGCTCGTGGCAAAAGGGTACGTACAACGGTAAGGCATTGACTTTGACGAGGTGTTCACGCCGGTCGCTCGCCTCGAGTCTGTGTGTCTTTTGATTGCACTCGCCGCACATGAGGGGTGGACGGTTCATTACATGGATGTAAAATCAGTATTCCTTAATGGCGAACTCGAGGAGGAAGTTTACGTCGCGCAACCCCCCGGCTTTGTGGTTGATGGCCATGAGGAGAAGGCCCTAACGCTTCGCAAAGCATTGTACGGTTTGCGACAAGCATCAAGAGCGTGAAACGCTAAGCTCTACAGCTGTCTACTGTCACTTGGGTTTCACCGGAGCGAGTCGGAACATGCTATGTACATGCGTGGCAACGGTACATCACGGCTTCTTGTGGGAGTGTATGTCAACGACTTGATCATCACGGGCGGATCCACAGGAGCTTACAAGCTTCAAGGAGGAAATGAAAAGCTTGTTCAAAATGAGTGGCCTGGGCTTGCTCAGTTTCTACCTTGGCATTGAAGTACACCAGGCTAATGGCTATATCACGCTAAACCAAGCGGCGTATGTCTCGAAGATTCTCGAGAAGAGCGGTATGATGGACTGTAATCCATGCTATGTTCCAATGAATGCCAGGTTCAAGCTGAGTAAGGTGGGTTCACCCCAAAAATGTAGGTCGTAGTAATCGCCCTCTTGCGAGGCCGAATACATTGCTGCGACGACGGCGGTGTGTCAAGGCATCTGGCTCTCCCACTTTCTTGGTGAGCTGAACAATGAAGAAGCTGGTAGCGTCGTGCTCAAGGTGGACAATAAGTCTGCTATCTCCCTCAGCAAGAATCCGGTCTTTCATGATCGAAGCAAGCACATCGACACTCAGTATCATTTTCTTCGGGAGTGCATCGAGAACGATAAAATTGAGGTGGAGTACATTAGCACCAAAGAACAGCTCGCTGACATCTTGACTAAGGCACTTGGACACATCAAGTTCCAAGAATTACATGCGAAGATTGACATAGTCAAGATCGGTTAAGTACACAAAGATTAGGGAGTGATTGTTAAGTAATCTTTGTTTGCTATTTCCTTTTGATGTTTACCGAGTCAAGAACTGCTTCGTATGAAGTCTTGTCCGAGTAGTTTTGTAGTAGAAACCGTATTAGGAGATAGTCTCAGATTGCGACTGCTTTTCAACTTTTATAAGGGGCAGATAGCCTGAGTTTTTTGTATCCAGAAGACAAGCAATAAAACATCAAAGCTTAGTAGTTTGAGCAGCGAAGCGTGAAATCAACTAGTCGGCTGTTTTTGCTTTGGATCGGCTAACAAGGAAGAACACGAAACACTCGTACACATAAAGTACTAATTTTATTTCTTACCGCAAGTATACTCGTGCGATCGACCACTACTTTCTATTCATGCTTACCACGAGGTGGTTGTGCGCCCGGAGATAGAGGTAGTAGTTGAGGGTGATGGGGAACCGGAGGTTGAGCCAGACGACAGGGATGTGAAAACAACTGTTGATGATGACGAGGACGTGGATGCGATGGATCTGAGGAGGATCCTCGAGGAGGCGTCGCAGGGTACCCTAGCCGTAGGCAGAGGAGGGGGGAGGCACCATATTTGGTTTGGATGGAAGAGATGGTGCCGGTTATGGGAGCCATGGAAGTAAGTGGTAATAGCGGTGGCAAACAAGGCTTTCCATTGCAGCTTGTGGACGAGCAGCTGATGACGACAGCGGGGGTGCTACAAGTGGGTCGCAAACCGTCAGGCAAACATAATTTTCCGATCGGTTACCTCTCACCCATAAGAAAATTTCTTTTTTCCTTACATAATTATAAAGCACGACAGGGAAATTATATGTCCTGGCGGCCTGGTGCAGGTCCGCCAGGAAAAAAGGAGGCCGACGTGAAACTTTGTTTTTCTGGTACTTTTTGGAGTGGCTTTTTTTTCCAATGAAATCCCTATGGAATTGTAGGAAAGCTACATCAATCCTATGAAATTATATGAGACTATTCCTGCATTACAAATGGTAGGATAGGATCAAATTCCAGAAAAATTGGATTCCTCCAAAAATAATCCTATGAATTTCCTTCAATCCAAAGAGGCCGTCACTTTATGCCTATTTGAAACATGGGAATTTCATGGAAATCTTAGAGCAAATGTATTGTTTCCTAACAAAGAATTCGGAGTTCCCCTCGCAAGAGAGAGAGAGAGAGAGGAAGATGAAGAAGAAGAAATTGGAGTTCCTGTATTCTAAATAGACCGTTAATTGTTTGTGATGCAGTAATTCAATTATTTCCATCACATCATTCTTTAATTTGGGTGAACAAGGGGCCTAATATTGTTAATGTGGTGCCATCACCGTGTGAAATGAGAGATGAAATGGTAGATTCTGTACAAACAGCATTCACTTGCAGTCCAATCAAATTCTGCAAATGAACGCGTTGCGACAGAGGATGACAGGTGGGCCCTGAAAACTTGATCTTTTTCATAGTTCAAGGACCAAAATGAGCCTGAGTGCAGAGTTGGAGGACCAATCGTGGTATTTACCCGAATAATTTCCAGCAGATAACCAATATGAAATAACATCGCAGTCATGCAATGCAGAATTGCAGATTGCTTTTGTTCCCCCAATCATTCTGCCCTGAAACTGGATTAGCAAGTGACAACTGACGAGAGGGAATAGTATAATGATTTCACATACTAACCAATTAACAAGAACCGAGTAATATAATCCATGTAATTTGCTGAATCATATGCAAGCGCAAACGCCATGGTGCGCGGCGCCTGGCCGTTCAAAACAAGGAGTAGCTAGGATCACGGTCGCCGTCGCCATCGCCGTCGCCTACCCCACAACATATAGATAGCACTGCCACTGCATGCTGGGATAAACAAACGGGAGGGAACACAAAACACTTTTGCATGCATTAGCAGTTGTGTGGAAAGGGAAAGGTCCCTGAACCTGCCGATAGAGAAAACAGAGGCATCGCTATGCTTGCAAAGGAAGAGAAAGGGTTGTTCATGCATGCATGGGCATGGCAGAATACGAGAGAGAGAGAGAGAGAGAGAGGGAGCAAAGCCTGACACGGCTATGCAAAGCCACAGCAGCGGCATCCATCGCCCTCGATAAAGAGACAAACCCTCCGCTGAAAAGCTACCCTCTCCCTCGCTCCTCCTAAGGCTCAACGAAAAACATACTCGGATACTCCTACATGAGAGAGAGGGAGAGATGAAAGGGAGATTATACTGATGGAATGAGAGAGAGACAGTGTGGTGCATGGAGCATTGGAGCTAGCTAGCCACAACCACAACACTCTATAAAGATAAAGAAAAACAGTCATAAAAGAAGGCAGCAGCACCAGCTACTCAGCTAGGCACATACACACACATACATAGCCCAAAACTGATAAAGAGAGACAGTACTGCACTGCACTGCACTAGCTAGCTGGTAACGCCATTGCATTGCCTTCCAACGTATAGAAGAAAGAAAGGTGGTGGTGAGCTGCGGCCTGCGAGAAGAAGAAGACAAGAAGGAGAAGTGAGAGAGAGGAGGTTGCTTCTTCTTGGGGGGGTGTGGGGGTGGTGGGATGCGCGCGGGGGCCTACACGATCCACCAGTCGCTGACCGCCGAGGCGGCCGCGGTGCTCAAGCTCGCGCTGGGCCTCGCGCGCCGGCGCGGCCATGCGCAGGTCACGCCGCTCCACGTCGCCTTCACGCTGCTGAGCTCCGCATGCTCGCCGCCGCTCGCGTCCTCGGCGGCGTATGGGCTGCTCAAGCGTGCCTGCCTGCGGTCGCACCCGGCGGCGGCCGGGTCGCCGGCAGCGCACCACCCGCTCCAGTGCCGCGCACTCGAGCTCTGCTTCAATGTGGCGCTCAACCGGCTGCCCACCTCCGTTTCGCACTCGCCGCAGCCGCCGTCGTCTTCGGGGGCGTCCTCGGCGCCCTTCGCGTCGTCGCTCATCCAGCCCAGCCCGACGCTCTCCAACGCGCTTGTCGCCGCGCTGAAGCGCGCGCAGGCCAACCAGCGCCGCGGCTGCGTCGAGCTCCAGCAGCAGCAGCAGCAGCAGGCGCCGCCCGCGGCGGCGCAGCAGCAGCCGCTCCTCGCCATCAAGGTGGAGCTCGACCAGCTCATCATCTCCATTCTTGATGACCCTAGCGTGAGCCGGGTGATGCGGAGGCCGGTTTCTGCAGCGCCACCGTCAAGAGCAACCTCGAGGAGGAGAGCGCGCTCATGCTGTCGTCCTCCTCCTCCCCGCCTCCGCCGACCTTACCACCTTACTTCTTTCTCGACCCCAGCATCGCCGGCTGCGGCGTCGGCGGCAACAGTGGCGGCTTCGGGTTGTGGCCGGCGCAGCTCTTGAGCTCGCCGGACATGGCAATTCCGTTCTGCAAGGAGGACGTGACGGCAGTCTTGGAGGTGATGGTGCAGAATCAGGGGAGGAGGACCAACCCAGTGGTCGTCGGTGATTCGGTGCCAATGGCGGAAGCAGTGGCCGGCGAGCTGCTGCGGCGGCTGGATCGCGGCGACGTCCCCGAGGAGCTCGCCGGCGCGCACCTCCTCGCTGCAGTTCTCCTACGTCCACGTCCGGCCTCATGAGCCGCGCGGACGTGGACACGAAGGCCGCGGAGCTCCGCCGCAGCGTGGACGCCGTCCAGCGCGGCGGCCTGGTCGTCTACGTCGGCGACCTGCGGTGGGCGCTCGACGAGGAGCCCACTGCCAACGGCGACCAGACCGCCTCCTCGTACAGCCCTGTCGAGCACATGGTCACTGAGATGGGCCGCCTCCTCGGCGAACTACGCGCCAGCGCGCCGCGCCGCGGCCGCGTCTGGATCTTGGCCACGGCCAGCTACCAGACCTACATGCGGTGCCGGCACCGGGGCCGGCAGCCGTTGCTGGAGTCCGCCTGGGCCCTGCAGGCCGTCGTGGTCCCCACCGGCAGCGGGACTGGCCTGGCCCTCAACAACCTCCATTCCTCCTCTCCAAGGTGAGCAAGCAAACCATCTAAGAAACCTGCCTAGCTCCCCCATAGTACTATTATACTACTATTCTCTTGTCCCTGCCTTCTCTTGTTGTTCTCTTGCTGTGCTCACTGTTGCATGCAGCCAAGTGTTTGCTGTGAGTGATGTGGTTGCTGTTTGGGACAAACACAAGGACCACTTAGTCAGATCAGATGTTGCAAGAAGAAGCTCTCTCTCTCTCTCTCTCTCTCTCTACACTAGTTTCTGTAGCCTATTAGAGTATAGGACTGAAAGTCTGAAACCGTATTTTGACATTGATGAGGAGCTCCACCTTGTTGCATTGATGTGAACTCATCAACCATGTGAGCTGTGCAGGCTTGAAGCTGGTAGTAGAAACTTAGGTGCAGAGAGGAAGAAAAAAATTGGTGGTTCTTGGGGAATGGGGATGGTAGCTTTTTTTTTTTGCTTTGCCTCTGCTGCAGAGATTCCATCTGAGCTGATCAGTTTCTGCCTGCATGCTTGGCAGAAAAGGCTTGCTCTGATGCAGCAACAATGCCTCCCTGAGGCCCTTTTGGTACACCAAGGTAGTAGGTGGATTGGAACGGATCAGACTGATCTGATGCTGCTGCCTTGTTGCCCTTTTCCTTGCAATGATGCTCCTTTCATGCAACGCATAAGATCAGTCACATTTGTTATTTGTGTAGGGGAAAAAATCTAATCAGATATGTTTCGCCGAAATTATATTCTTATGATTCTTTTCCCTGTTCTTGTCTCTCTTGGTCAACAACAAAATCCATGGCTGTAATCAGAGACTCAAAAGCTTGCCTCTAGAAAAAAAAATCTGCAGAAAGTTACACAAATGTTTGAAAAAGAAAAAGGAAACCTTGAAATGTTTGCTTGCTCATGTGTTTGTGGCAGTAGCAACTTTGTCATGGTCTTGTACTACAGTATAGACAGCTAGTGTGCATGTGCTAAACATGGTTTTGCTTGTCCTTGCTGTTCCAATGTCCAGCAGTGCGCCATCGGTGCAGCAGGCCATGGCGACCAAGCAGCAGCAGCTTGCCCAGAGTCCTTTCGCAATGGCGTTCGCAGCAGGAGGCGAGCAAGAAGACAAGCTGGTGCTGTGCATCGAGTGCACCAGGAACTATGAGCGTGAGGCGTCCGTTGTGAAGGCAGAAGCTAACGCGGACGGCCCGCTTGTCGGTCTCCCCGGCTGGCTGGTGCCGAACAAGCCATCAGCTGATCAAACGCCACACAAGGTAAGAGAAACAAAGAGATCAATCAGAGACATGATACTAGAGTTCTTGAAATGCGCATGGTCACGGCAAGATCATGGTCTAATGGAGTTTTCTTCTCCATTTTTTGGTGATTTAGGACAAGTATTTGATCGAGCTGAAGTGGAAATGGAGCAGATTGTGCAG
Source organism: Hsuehochloa calcarea (assembly GCA_036346395.1). Classification (NCBI taxonomy): domain Eukaryota; kingdom Viridiplantae; phylum Streptophyta; class Magnoliopsida; order Poales; family Poaceae; genus Hsuehochloa; species Hsuehochloa calcarea. Next base: position 34,959,387 of record CM070600.1, read on the forward strand.
AAAGCTTCACCTGTACAGCAGCCACACTGTTCCTTGCTCTGCTCCTTGCTTTGCTGCTGGACTAGATGCCTCTCCGAGCCCATGGTGGTCTAGTTCTTGCCTGCTGCCGGGCAGCCAGAGCAAGCCAAGCATCGCAGGGTTCTTGGGCTTGGATGAATTGATGGAGCATGGCAAGAGCAGGAGCCAGTGGTCGCCGCCGTCACCGTCGCCTCGCCGGGGCCTGAGCTCGCTGAGGGGGCCGGGATGCCAGGACGTGAGGACGGCGCTCGCCCTTGGTAGCCTCCCGCGCTTGGACTCGGCGACGTCCGATGGCCGCGCTCTCGGGAGCGACGGCTCGGCGCATGAGCTGGAGCGCCGGCTGCGCAAGAACGTCCCGTGGCAGCCCGGCGCTGTCGCGGAGATTGTCGAGGCGATTGCCGGCTGCCGGAGCTATGGGAGGAAGGGCGTCTGGCTATTCTTGAAGGGGAGCGACCACGCCGCCAAGCGACGGGCGGCGATGGTGATAGCCGAGACGCACTGTTGCTCGGCAGATCAGATCATCTCCGCCGATCCGAAGTTCCGCTGCGCAGAGGATTTCTGCTCTGAGATTGTCTCGAGGGCGTGCAAGATCGGTGGCAAGAAGTTCGTTCTCATCGTCGACGACGTCGAGCACGCGCCGGAGGACGTCGTCGACTGTCTCGTGGCAGCATCGAAGACTTGTTCTTTCAAGGACAAATTTGGCCAAGAAATCGATCTCTGAATCCGTCGTCATCTTGACAACATCAGAATTTGCCAATGGTGTCACAAATGTGATCAGTCTACGGTTGTGGACGTTGGAGGAGTCGTCGTCCGGCGACTTCAAGAGGAAGACTGACATCGAGCCACCACCAAGAGAATGCAAGCGGACACGGCATAGCGCCGGCCACGGCCTCTTCCTCGGCCTCGACCTCAACCTGTGCGCCGAGGACATAGGCGACAACACTGACGACGACGAGGAGGCCGTTCCGAGCGACATCACCCACGAAAGCGACACCAGCGAACACGGGCACCCGCACCACCTCCTCGAGTCCGTCGCCACCCGCGTCATCACCCTCGACGAGAGCTCCGACGGCGACCACCGGGCCGCGGCCGCCATCCGTGCAAGGCTCATCAGGGCACTGGACCTAGAGGTGCGTGTCGACGATGAGGCAGCGGAGGCGCTCGGCGCGGCGTCGGGACACTTCCTTGACGATGTGCTGGAGAGGTGGGTGGCGGAGGTGTTTGAACCGGCGTCGGCAAAGGTCAAAAATGGCGGGAAGACGGCTGTGTTGGGGGTGGGGCCAGCGGGTGGGGCCCAGGAGTCAGGGTTCATGGGCTCGGTCCTTCCAAGCAGGGTCCATGTGGACTGAGCTCACCAATTTTTTGCTGTCCGTACGCCCCCTTAGTTTAGTACTAGCTTCTTGTGTATGTAAACAAAATTGTGGCCTAGAAATGGAGAGTTGGCATCACTGTAAGGGTCTTTTGGAACACGGGAATTAAGCTCGTCCCAAAACTGAAACTTGCAACGCCCACATGTGGAATTCTAATCTTATGAAAAATTCAGACAAAATTGATACAACTGCAAATGCATAGTTTTGATGATGGTGATGGGTAGAGAATTTGATATTTAAGTTAGCAAGAGGTATGTCTGTCTGTACTCTATAGCTAAAACACAAATCCCTTCCAACACTAACCGGCAGAGAGATAAGCACACTGCGTACGTCTAGGACTTGTATGTCGATAAAAGATTAAAACATGTTCTCTAAAAAGAGGAATTTCAAACGAAATAGCTCAATTCTGACGACAACAAAAAAATCTCACAATAAACAGCTCAATTCCTACAGGAATCAAAGGAAATTCATGTGCTTCAAACAGGGGCTCCATATGTGTATTGTTCAGTAAATATTCTGTAAGAAATTCTCCTACAAAGCATAGTGCGCCTCTGTTAGACAAAACCAAAATAAAAGGCACTGGTCACAAATTTGTCCTATTTGCTGTAAAGCTTTAAGGTTAGCTAAGGTAAAGCTAAAACTCTATCGGCCGATTTTCGCCGGTTACCGCCGGTAACCGGTGTTACCGGCGGTAGCCGGTAGAAATTCAAACCGGCGGCGAAAAATCGGTTTTGGTAAAATTTGTTCGAAAAAATTCGAATTTGCATGAATTATGTTCGAATTTGATTTTTTAAAAAAATTAAAATTCGAAATTTTCGAAAATTTTTTAAAAAATTTCGGCCGAAATTTGGCCGAAATTTCCGGTTACCGGCGGTAACCGGGGTTATCGGCGCCCTCCGAAAAAAAAATTCAACCGGTAGAGTAAACACTGGCCCTTACTCGTACGTCGAACAACCTTAGTAATCTGTCTAAAAACTAGTGGCCACCATAGTAGACTAAGTTTAGGACAGTCTATGACAAATGTGCCCTCCCCAAATTTGGTTCATTTGACAAAAGACCATGTAAAGTCAGGGTTCGGAAAAACCGCGGCTGAGAAACCAGAATCAGCTTAACTATCCTAGTTACAATACGGGAAACTACCCGGCATAACATGGAGAGAAAAAAAAATCCAAATCTAGCAGATAGTAGTCGCTCTGGATCCGACCGATTAGTAAAATAGCTCCTTGGATTTGGTCTCGACCGGATCCGTTGCGGGCGGAAACTATCTGCGTGGATTTCATCCCCTACTCATTCAAGGCCATAAGCCCCTATCGCCAGCCGAACTTTTTGCTAAATATATATACTATGACTCGTTAGTTAGATTCCAAACATAAGAAACTGGAAAACTCGAATTTTTAAGTTCAAAAAGTAAAACCGGGATAGTTTTGGCTGCCCATGCTGCGGCGGAAGATTAGCCGCTTGTCTCTCTGGCCCAATTCCTACCAATCATAGATTGATTGAGTTACCCGTGTTGATTTTCACCGTGATTTTCTAGGATTTGAACTCGTGATCTGATCTGTGATCACGAGCCTTAAGTTTGATTGTTTGTTAGTTGACTTGTACCCACCCTCTAAAAAGACGAGAGTGAGAGAGCATTTGTGCATTTGGCATTTGGATGCAGGTGAATGAACATGACGGGGGAGTATAATCGTTGACGGCGACGGGAAAGAATATCGCTGGTTCCGACGCGTACAAGAAAAGCAGCGGAGAGGGAGGACAAAGCAAACCCCCTGACGGAGTGACCCTTCGTTTCTTTTCGCTTCACTCACTTTCTTTCTTCTTTTTCCTCCTTGGATTCACCGCCGCTCCCTCTTCTCTCGCTCGCCGGTCGCCGTAGAGACGATGCGGATGCTCCGCATCCTGCTAAGCCTGCCTTTTGGATGGATGCGCTCTGCTTGTCTTTTTTCTCTCCTCTGCACTGCTTTGGTCGCATGCACGCTACAAAAGACCGCCTTGCCTTGGGCCAGCCGCCGCCTGCGGAAGGGATGCAAAATTGCAGGCAAGACCCTACTCTCTTTTTTTCTTCCTGTTCTTGACTCGACCATGGCACTGCGAGTGGTTCTCCTCTTTTAGGCCTTGTTTGGCAAACCGGGGGAAAATTCACACAGGTGGCAAACCTCAGCGGCAGCCATGATCCAAACTTCCAAAGAACACCACGTACCGAAAAGGAAGAACATTGTGGGAGGGGCACCACGAACGAGCACAGGAGCAAGAAATGCAAGAGCGTAAAAGCGGCAGCATCGACTAGATCTCGGGAGGTCCAGAGGCTGGAGCGTCGCTGCATGTAGGAGCTAGACTCCATCTGCCGGCTGCGACGGCAGCGGCCGCGCATGGCTGGGGCTAGGGATGAAAACGGATCGGATAGTTTCCGACCGATCCGGACGAAAACGGATTCGGATTGTCTCGGATCGGATTTTTCTCGGATAATTTTCGGATCGGATACGGATTCGGATTTTTTTGTCGGAAACGGAAACGAATACGGTAGGCATGCTATCCGGCGGATACGGATTATCCGGATAAGACAAGTCCGGATATCCGGATTTCGGCCCAATAGAAGAGGATTTCAGCCCAAAAGGGAAAATAAGATTTTAATTGATTTTCGAATTTCAGAAAATGCAACAAATCAAATAGCCTTTTAGAAAATAGCAAATAGAGTTAAAAAATTCTAGAAAAAATCACAAAAATTCCTTAAATTATTTTGAACTTAATAAAATTAATTCCAAGTTAAAATTAGTTTTTATTTTTGCACATAAATTATTTTAAATTTCTGAAAAATATGAACAACCTTTTTAAAATCCAGAAAATTCAAGAAATTAATTATTATTTTTTCATTTTCACTTTAAATACAATAAAATCCCAAAAATCTCAATAAATTTTTTTGACATTGAAAACTAGGAAATTAAATAATTCATGAATGTGTTGCATCAAATGAACTAGTTATATGTTTTCGTTAATTTTTGGCATACAATTTAAGGGGTTTTCATGTTCCGAAAATAATCCGCGATCGTATTCGTTTCAATTCGTATTCGACCGTATTCAGATTCGATATTATTCAGATCCGTATTCAGATCCGGTATCCGTATTCGTATCCGGATCCGGAAAAATATGAAAACAAATATGACAGCCATTATCCGTCCGTATCCGATCCGCTTTCACCCCTAGTCGGCACTCGCCACCACACAAGGCGACGCCGCGATGGTCGCCGGGACACTCTACCGGAGAGGCAACGGTGGCGACGCCGACGATCGTGGGCGGGTGGAGTGGGTTACCGCTCGCTTGGTTGTGGGATCCCACGCTTTGGGGACGACTCAACCCTTGATTTGTTTAGTTGTGAGAATGGGTTCGATCCGCCTTCTGCTTGGTTGGAGGATCGAGAATGGGTTCGCACGTGAATTTCTCAACCCGAAGCGAGCGGACTCCGTCCGCCAGATTTCGACGAAGCAACCGAACCCGCATATTGGAGGAATATTCTCCGGGTCGAACCCAACCCATCCCAAACCTCCATCCAAACAACTTAAAATGGGTCGAACCCATTCGGTTGGCTCCAAAGACTCAACCAAACAGACGTTGAAGAACACAAGTTTCTTTTGTGCCCACCAAGAATCGCATAGCTTTTTGTTCAACTCTCAAATGAGCTTTTAAAGACTCGACACAGATAGCTAATTTTAAACTCAACGCAACTCACCCACTAACTCGAACTTGACCGCTTCTTCACTAGCCACTAACTCACGCACTCCACAACCGGGTTGCATGCAACTCACAACTAACCAACTCCATCTATGACCTCAACAACTCAAATATCGCGCCATGCACGCAACATGCAAAAGCTAAAAACAACACTAAGTGCACACATGCACGTGGACATGACTCAAAATAATAAAGCATACTTAGCATGACTGAACTAAGATACTAGTCAAGATTAATTTCCAACAATCTCCCCCTAATCTTGACTTGATTACTCCGTATATGGAAGGTCGATCTTCTGACGCATCTTCAAGAAGTTCTGTCTTCCTCTTGGCATGGGTTAGCAACACAAGCTCCCTTTATGTGTCACCGAACCCACGCAACCGCTTCTCTATCACGTGGTGCACTCCTTGAGGGATAGTACAGTCACCCTCGCCACGTGATCACACTTGAAGGACATTACAGTCGCCCCCCACCATCCGCGACCGTGAACATGAGCGCCACCGCAGCTTCTTCTCGTCGGTACATGGAGATAGATAGTACATTCGCTTATCTTGCCTTGCCGGTTGATGACGATGCTCCTTGGTAGCATGTATTTGGGAGACACGCTGCCTCCACTCTTCACCGCTACCTCCTGTGGAGACTGCCGTCGTCGGCCTACTCCGCGGCAATCACGTCGCTGCTGCTGGTGCGCACGTCACGTGCGATTCCAGCACACCACGCTGGCCTCGCCACGGCCGCACGGACCTCCACCATCACGTTCCTGGCACATGGTGCTACAGCGGCTCGCCACCGGTGCGCGTGCACCTCCGCCCGACGCATACCGCTGCGCACCATCGCATCGCATTGCTAGTGGGCTGCTGCTGCACTTACATGCATTAGTGCAATGCACAGCCACTGCACATGCATGCATGAGCTGCCTGCCGCTTCCGCTTTGATGCTCATAAGCGCGCCGCCGCCTCGGCTGCCGCCATGTGCATGTATGCGCTCCATGCACATCCGCGCCAAGCGCCGCTGCAGCACCGCGCGCCTGCCTTTGCCACACCGCACCGCTGCTCCTCGTCATGCGCACACAAATCGCGCTACTTCCCCCGCGCCGGGTAGCATCTCCTTGCTCTGATACCAATTGTTGGCCCAGCTCAGTTTCCTGAACAGGGAATTTTCCCGTGGATTGATCCAATCCTGGCCGATCTAGACTATACCATGGCATAGTATTAAGGGCAATTATCTGCTGGGAAAAATTAGATTAGTGGCAAAACATGTGCCGCAATATCTCGTAGATTATAGGTCTCATTATCTGCAAGGCAATAATAATTTTCTAGGACAATTTATCTGCCAGCATTGTTTTAACTTTAACTACAATATATCTACCCTAGAAAAAGCTAACCAAGTCATCTTATCTGCCGGGAATGCCGGCCATCCTTCGGCGCGCAGTTGAAAAAAAAGTGACCGAATTCCCTCGCGCGAAACCCTATTTCCCCAAATCCTCCCGTCCGCTCCTCTCTCCCCTCACTTTGTCCTTTCCTCTTCCTCCCAAGCCCCTCCCTCCCAAAGGCGTCCACCTTCCCCTTCCTCCCGCGCCCTCCCTCCCAATGAAGGCCCTCCTTTCCCTTCCTCGCAGAGCCTCACCTCCCGGCCGCTTCACCACGCAACGCCGCCCCTCCTCCCCGGCCGCCCCACCTCCTTGCCTCCCTTCCTCCCCGGCCTCCCCATCCTCCCGCACCTCCCTCCTCCCGGCCGCCCCCCTCCCTGCGCCTCCCCTCCTCCCCACTCCTGCTCCTCCCGACGGCCGGCCCTTCCTCCTCGGCCACCACCTCCGCGTGCCAACCGTCCTCCCGGCCGCCACCCTCCCGTGCCTCCTCCTCCTCCCTGCGCGCCTCCTCCCGCACCGCCCCTTCTCTCTCTCCTCTCTTTACCCCACCTTTGAATCCACCGCTCCTCTTTGCTTTCTCTCCTTATCCGCTCCTCCGCCTCCCTCTCCTCGGCGACTCCTCTCCTCCCGGTTCGGTCGGCTGGCCTGCCGATCACACGGCCTCTTCCAAGGCTCCTCCTCGCCACCTCACGCTGCCTCCTCCCCGCACCGCCCCACTCCTCGCTCCCACCCCTAAGGCGCCTCCTCCGGCCACTCAGCGCTGCACCGCCATGCCTCGCTCCTCTCCCTCATTCGTCTTACTCTAGTTCGTCCTTGCCCGAGACGCCACGCTCGCCAGATCAAGCGCTTCGGCGGCCAGCTCACCGCCTCCTCGCCGGCCCGGCCGGCCGGCCACGGCCGCCTGCTTCGGTCTGGTTCGGCTGGCCTGCGCCGCCTCGGTTCCTTTTGGCCTTTCTCCTCCCTCTCTACTCGCCCATCCCCGGTGCCTGAGCCCACTCCCTCTCGGCTGCCATCGGATTTAGTTCCCGCTCCAGCTTTGGTTTTGGTTGTTGATTCTTAGTAGATCCGGATGAATTCAAGATAATGCATTAATGCTAGTTGGTGATTTATGTATGCATGCTCACGGTGACCGATTTGAGGTGGTGGAGGCTATCAAGGTGGAGGTGGATGCTTTGCTCGGTTTGCCACCGAGGTAAGTCCTCACCTTAATCTCTCCTCTACTCCTCTCTCTATTGCTCTGTGATGATATCGAACCGAGAGCTCCTATTGATGCTACTTAGAGCTAGGGTTACACGGTTAGTTTATATGGGGAGTTTTGGATTTGTAAGAAGGATGGCTGTGGTTATACGGGTTACATGGAATCGTTCTTAGCTTCACATATTGGGTTTCTGTATCTGCCATCTATTGAAAAGATTAAATTTTGTTCAATTGAACTACGTTCCTACCCATACAGGTGAGCATCATTTAAGGATAAGCTGTGATTGGATCATACTATTGTTGTATGACTTGCGCGTGGCCTCTGTTTGTGTTTGCACACTATAAAATGGACTGTCAATTGTTTGTGTTTGCATCCAATTGGCAAGTAAGAAAGGTTTCCATGATTATATTACTGTCAATTGTACTGTTCATTTGTTTATCAGATTTTATCTCTACGTTATTGAAGCATGTGCCCATCTAAAATGTTTATCTGTTCTCCTTTATGTCCATGATGGGCGATTTGATCCCCTATTGTATAGATATGGTGCTTCATAAGCATGTGGTCTTCCAATGTTTACCATTAGTATTATCCTCCATCTCAACAATCTGATTTTATTTTAGCCACTTATGAAAGATATTGACAGCATGAATGCAGTTGTTTATGTTCCGCTGATATGCAATGTTCTTGTGAGTTTTAACTTGTCTTTTGAAAGTCTGTGCACGGTTGTCTTATTTCAGTTGGAATATTGTTTATGTGCACCCAAATACTAATTTTTTCATATAATTTGTTTTTTTCTTAGTCCTAAACTTGATCCTCAAGGAAAGATGAACATCGGGACTAGCAAGCTAACTGCTACGTTATTACTAACTATGAATTCTAATGCTGGAGTGTATGTGTTTCATCTTTTTCCATAGAGACTGATTTGTTGCTTAAATATTCCTCCAGGTACCGAGAAAAGAGAATGCTGATTGATTTCATTGTGTCAGAACGGTTGATGGAAAAAATAGTTTCATGTGAAATGCATGGTCATGGAATTGAACTAGAAGGTATGAAATTAAAATATTGCACAACTTTCTTTGCTTGGTAATATATCATACAACTGTCTGGACGGTTCTGTCTTCTAAGTTTATTTGCACATCATCAGCTGCAAATGAGCTGGGCTCATGCAAGCAAAGTGATAGCAAATAGGCTCATGTTGTAAAACTCAGCTAACTGTGATGTTTCAATGTTCGTGCAAAGTGGAAATTTTGACACTAGAAATTAGGAACCAATCCCGATATGTTTGAAGTATGGGTTGAGCACCGTCAGTATGGTTTTGTTTCACCATACCAAATCAAAGTTCTCATGAAAGCCAACTTGTTTTCCGAATGAAAATGTTGTCGATTATAAGCACTGTGTGTCTTGGTATAAAACGAATCTGCCATCATTTACAATTTTGTAAAGCAACTATCTCTTTAGTCTCAGACTCTGAGCAACACCTACAAGTAATAATTTATTGCCGATTCAATTATTTCTTTAACAATTTATGCGAATGATCTTTAATATAAATTGATTGTAGTATTTTCATCTGGAAATACCCTTCTACATTCTTGTACTAAATATTTAAAGGAATGGCACGTCACTACTCCATATATTTGTGTAATGGAGTAAAATAACGGTAAAGTTTATACTTGAGCACTTAACTTTTGTTGCCATTGAAACATATTATTGTATTTATAAAACATAGTGGTGTGCTACAGAATATGTTTTCGACCACAACTGTAACCTAGTTTGGCAAGACCAAGAGGAAATGTTTTTAAAACTGACCTAGATCAACTTTGATAGATGTCATTAATATCCCATCTCAGACTAAATTGCTACTGTCTCGAATGGGAATATTTAGATAGTCAATGTCCCTGAGAAAGGAGCAAGGAAGCATCCTCGTGTAAATGTTGACCATGTTTTTAGTCGCTCATTGCTTAAGATATGTAAATATGGGTTGCTCTATATTCCATACTAGGTATGCAGTTGCTCAAAGCCATAGATATACTAAAACTTTGGTATGTTGTCATAGTCTATGATATCTGACTCATCATTATTCATTTGGTAGGGATGTTGACTTGACTGAGAAATTGGACTACTCTTCAGCTGCGGCTCTACATGGTTACTCTTTAATCTACTTGATGGGTCAATCAGCAGGAGCACATATGCATGCGCTCCCTTGGAGCAAGCGGTTAAAGAATCTAGAGGAGAGCGCATTTCTTGGAGTGTTACTCAAATAAAAGCATATTTGGGTATGTAAAATAGATTGGTGATATCATATTATGATAAGGATACTTAGTTGTTACTGTTTTGACTACAAGATTTTGGTATGTAAAATAGATTGGTGTTATCATATTATGATAAGGATACTTGGAGATCTCAATGCACTTTTTATTAACTTCACTTAATTTATTCATTTGTTAGAGCTCCAACATACAGTTATATCCCTAAACATCAGTGGACATCTTTCTGACTGTAGGCATTTCCTACAAATATTATAGCTTATTTTCTCTTGATTGCTCACTTTAAGCTTCTGTGTATGCTTGAAAGAGTATGGATGGCTAGGTGCAGCTTGCATTTGATATTGTTGTTAAGTGCTTGATAAGCCATGGAGCTGCTTATGGTTAAATGGTGCAAAAGACAATTGATGGTAGTTTAATCTGCGACAATGCGCTCTAACTCGCGAAAAAGCGATAATCGAGGGCACTTTAATTGCTGGGAAAAAAACTTATCTAGGGCACTTAACTGTCGGGAAAAAAATTTATCTAGGGCACTTAACTGCCAGCAAAAAAACTTATCTAGGGCACTTAACTGCCGGCAAAACATGCAATCGATGTCAAGTTAATTGCCGGCAATACATATAACTGCCAGGAAAACTCTAATCTACGGGAAACACTAATCGCTGGGAAACTCTAATCGCCGGGAAAATGACTTTTCTAGGCGCTTAATCTGCCGAATGCACATATCTGCCGGGAAATATTTTTCCGCAAAGACTTTTACCGAAAGAGCAATAAGTGCCGGAATACACATTCCGTGAGATAAATTGCCGGAAAGCGCTTTTCCGCGAGCTACATTGCCCTTAATACTATGCCATGATCTAAACGAGCACTTCACACAGAGATTGGGATTTGGGAGCGTCGGATTAGATTCTTTGATGAAGAGTCGTTGCCCAATAAACATGAACGAATTTTAGAGACACTACAGCCTCGTAGAAACTAAATTTCATCCTGCAATCGATGCACATACAACCTACCCATTCTTTTCTTTCTTGGAGAAAGATGCAGGCATGTCCATTATCCTCTACGGGGCTCCGGCTCGGATCACTATTTCGCCACCTAAATCAGTACATAGCAACCATACCAACCTCGATACCGGTCATACTAGAGAAATTAGTAATACCGTCTATTGTGCTAATTGAAATATAGATTTACTAAACAACATTTGATTGTTTTCTTTTGTCAAAATAATCGAATTTTTATCCGTCTGATATACTTTGAGATTTTGCACTCTTTTCATATGATTAACTAGATCCGAATTTATTATGATTTTTTTTCCGAAACATAACGGGTTCACCGTATTGTTGTATTTTGTTAGTATATAATTTTATATCTCAAAGTATATGTTAGATTTTGAATCATGTAATGGAAATATGAGTTATTAATACTTTCGATAATAATTACAGTGATAAAAACAAAAATTACATAAATAAATAACTGTAATTTATGTACAATGAAGTATATTTGGTGAGCATATAACTAAACATATATATACACTTGTAAATATATATTATTATATTAAACTTTGAAACAGTGTATCGGTATGGACTGGTATCAAATGTCTCATTCTAAAAACTAAACCGGTATAACTTCTGAAGTAGTATTGACAAGTATTCTCCTGATAGCTTTGGTCTCCTTGCCCATGTGTTGGGGCCTTTTGTGGCACTTTTAAGGAAGATCGATCTTGGCATGGTCGTTGTTAAGCACGGGAAAGAGGAGGGGTGAGCGAGCGATCGCCTCGACCTTTTTGCGGTTCGATTTTGACGCGTGCATCAGCAACAATTCGATAGGGGGGAAGAGGCCAATCAGAAAGGTCCCTTTTTCTGTAAGCCAAAACTTTGACCCCTTGCCTTTTCTGACAGACGGTAAAAAAGTGAGATGCACACTGATCACTGGTGGATGCCCATGCTGCGGTGCGCGGTAAGACCGTCACTAGCCCGGTTATTTGTCCATGGGTGCTTCAAATCGGGGTCAAATTTTGTGTTGCTCCAATCTTACCAAACCATAAATTACTAATCCACATTTCATTAAGAATAGCGCCGATTTGCTAGGGTGCCAGGTTTCCGTTGCTATTTTCACTCTAAATATTTAAAAGATATTGTTAGTTAAAGTTCATCAAGTTTTATTACAAATTACCCCAAACAACTTTGACTAGAGGGAGTAATCTTTTTTTTCTCATGGAAAGCAAATATAAATATTGACAATGAACAATTCTGAAAAATTTTAAACTGGCCACCTATGTAGCGGTTTTGGTTGGTTAAACCTGTTTCTTAACCAGTTTCAAACACAGGCAAGCCATCATCTTTCCAGCACTGTGAACTGCGGACAACCATTGTCACATCAATCAACTTAAAGATCGCACTCCCACGTAGAACAAAGCACCAGCAGAGCTTGTTTCACACATCAAATTGCGCCTACAAAGTGTCAGCTCAAAAGTGTTGAATTGAACAAGAACAGACGTCCATCTGGTTGTCTTATTTAAGTGACCATCCTGCCTGTCAATGTTAACAGTTCTTCCCAGAGGGTGAAAGGGGCACATTGGTTCATAAATAGTGCCCTTGACAAACAAAAATCAAAGGAGGAGCTCAAATATTATTTATTATTACTATAGGCAGGGCTTGTTTTGATAACAGATATGATTGTTTGCAAACTCCTTCAAACAATTAGTATACACAGCCCAACACTGCCCTGAAGCTCATGAAAGAATGGATTGTGACATGTGTAACATTACAAGGGACGAAGGACAGATACATACTCTTGTACAAAGAATCCTATCCGGCTAACTTAACTCAAAATGGTAGAAAGTAGAAACTCTACAGTGTGTGTTAAAAAGGATAGCCTCTCTAATCTGCCGATGTAATGTACAGAGCGCGACGACTTGCTCGCCGAGATGGCAGCGACTGGTTTTCCTGCCGCCATGTTTTAGAAGTTCGACACTGCACATGATGGAAAAAGTCATGAGCCGTCATCAGAAGGGGTTTCTTGCGAAGGCTGCGGATGCTGCAAACCATCCTCAGGCATGTCAAATTCGACCAATGGCTTCAACTGTTTTCCAACAGCGTCTTGCTGGAGCTTCATCTCTTCGATAACCATAGTCTCGGCTGCCTTACAAGATTGCTCATCTCTAAAAGCAAGGGTCCATCTCCCATCAACAAGATACTTCTTTGCCTTTCCTTTGTATTTTTCTGGATCCAAAAATGGAACTGTGGAAGGACGAATGCGTAAATGTAACCACTTCGCATGCTTTTCTTCTATTCTTGGCTGAAACAAAGACCAAAGATGTCCACATCAGATGCATTAAGAATATGGACAGCTTCATCATAAAGATCCAAAAGAGAAATCAAACATAAGATGTTCCAAGTCATCATGATACATACATCAGATCCAGCTAATGGAGCAGTGACGCGAACAATTCCACGTTGTTGCTTGAGAGGTAATTCTTCTAGAAGAAGAATCCACCCAGACGTTCCATTAGATAGAGCTAAAAAGCAGAAGTGACGTTCTTTGCCCCTCTCAAATGCTATTCGACAAGGAACCGCATCAACTGCAAGAACATGAAAAGTAATTTAATGTATCAATAAAAAAGAAGGGAATTAAGGTACTTTTGCACTCTCAATGATGCGAGCATAAAGACTTTCAAGTAAACCCAGACCTATGTTGACTTCAAGCCCAGGCTTGGGCACTGAACCATCGCAACCAGCTCCATTTGCTCTATTATTTACAGGCAAATCCATTGGTGAGTAAATAGGAGGCTGATCAGTGAGAGTTTCTCCAAGGCAGAAGAGTATAACTTGATGCTGTAGCACAAAACCCTGGACAAATATCACGACACATTTCGCATCATAAAAGAAAGTAACTTCAAATATAAGACATACTTTAATAGGACCACCCATTTCATCTACAAATTAAGCAAAGAAGCCTAATCAATTCACTATGACAAAACACGCACTAGGCTCGTAACATGTTGCTTTCTTTATCTTTGAAGCAAAAGAGCAGTGTATCCCAGATAGCATGTCAGAATATTTAGTTTTCATGTTTCAGTTTGTGACATTGCCCACAAAACACAGATGGTAAACGTGAATGTATGTTCATTCAAAAGCATCATATTATTTCTTCCACAAGCATGCAGGTAGAAGTAAATGCAGATTAAGAACAGCATCTTGTTCTTCTAAAGCACGTTGGAGTAGCTATGCAATGGTGCGCTAGGTTTATTTACACTTCCCTAAATAGCAAATCTGCAAGGAGAAATCATTTTATAGCCTAAAGCACAAACCCTGATGCTTACCGGATCATCAAACTTATCAAGGGATAAATTTGAAAAAAAAAACATCCAACATCACTAAACTGCTGAAAATGGCATTGAAAAAATGCATAATGAAGACTATGCCAATCGTTTTTCAATATTCTTTGCAAAACACTACTTCGAGTCGGCAGTCAAATTGTTTTGAAACCCCGGAGTACTCCCTTTCTTCTTCCTCCTCCCCGTCCTTCCTAGCCTACGCCACTCCCTCCATCGCCCCTGTGCATGAACTCAACCTCCTGCAGCAGCCAATGTAGTTGCATAACTCCACCCACAACACCATGCAGCTACTGCTGTCATCGTGTTGCCGAGGCTATGGCAACCACTGTGCCACTGCCATCCTTATTGTTGAGCCACCGTGGCCAAGCCACACAGGCCCACTGGCAGCCAATGAATCGGTGTCACCACTGCAAAACCACACACACCCCACTGGTCCGTAGCAGTGTACTTCACCAAACACAGCTGCTGTCAAGCCACGTGTCACACATGAGCATGACGTCGATCTGACATGTCCCCAAACCATTTTGCTGGCTCACCGCATGAGCTAATGCATCCACCACTGTCAACTTGCCATGGCAGCATGCTGATTCACATTACACACCATTCACCAACCAACGCCTACCTACTGTTCGACAAAATTCTTAATGTGAAACAATGAAGTAGCATTCAGTTGTAAATTTGCCATTTTAAAAATGGCAAAAATAGACGTTTTAACTTGGTCAACCAGGTTTGACTTTGTCAGTGGATTTTTCAGATACAATTTTAAAACTTAGCAGGCAATCTCTGTTATGCATATTTTCAGTGTCATTTTTGGCAGTACAGGGATCACCGTTTGCATTATTATCTACATATGCACAAAAAGGATCACACACAGAACTAGAGTTTAATTTAATCCTTGAAGACATGTGAGATATCCAAAAGTCAGGAAGTATCAGCTCAACAGAAGTCTCAAAAAACTGCTGTGCTACACTGCTACTACATTCTTTTATAAATGACGATTTAGACTTGTACACACAAATTAAGAAAACGCACAAGATTTGTCATCACAACCCTATTAAATTAGTGCCCTTTACGACCTCATTAAATTTGCCTATCCCCTAAACCATTCACATTTACTCCTAGACCAATGAATAAAAAGATTGAACCTTGTACATTGAATAAGGCATGGGCATATCTGTTATTTTTATAAATGAAATTTAGGAGCGTATTGTTACTAAATTGCCCATTTACATTGTACAAGGTTCAATCTCTGTTCAATGGTCCCTAGATCTAAAGGTTAGTGGTTTAGAAGAAAAATAAATTTAGCTTAGTAGTAAGAGACAAACTTAATATGGGTATAGTGGTAATATAATTTTGTGCCTTTTCTTAATTATGTGCGCACAAGTCTAAAACATCATTTATAAAATAATTGAGGGAGTATATTATATTTGAACACCCATTTTAAGCTGTATATATCATTAATTCAAAATTAATAAGGTGGTTTTTTCACTTTACTTGTCTTTTGTATTTTTGTGCGCAAGTCTAAAACATCATTTATAAAAGAATGGAGGCCTTTTCTTAATTATGTGTGCACAAGTCTAAAACGTCATTCATAAGAGAACAGAGGAAGTATATTATATATGAACATCCATTTTAAGCTGTATATATCATTAATTCAAAATTATTCAGCTGGATTTTTCACTTAACTTTTCTTATGTATTTTTTAGCGCACAAGTCTAAAACGTCATTTATAAAAGAACCTGCCTTTTCTTAATTATGTTCACACAAGTCTAAAACGTCATTTATAAAAGAATGGAGAGACTAGAGAGTATATTATATATGAACGTCCCCTTCTGTAGCTCCATGAATCTTGGCCTCAACTGTGCAGCACCACAAGCAGTTGCGACCAGCCTACCTTCAAAGGCCTCTTGTTTCCTCCCGTGCCAACATCAGGGATTTAGTGTGACTGCATGAGTCTTCCTCCCTTATGTTAGCATTCATCTCTTGTTTCTCCCTTGGTTGCTTGAGGGCATTGGATATTTCTATGTTCTTGGAGGTGGATGGAGGGTTTCCTGGGCATTTGGGTGGCTATTGGGCTTGGCAACATTTCTCTTCTTTTGTAGTTCTACAGTAAGCGAGAGTGCAGCGCAGCATTTATAAAAAAAATTAACACATGCTTTTGTGTTCTGATCCTCTGTTTTTTGTTTTGATAGGAAAACAACACAAATTAAATTGTGCTCTGATCATTTTAGAAAGCGAAGCAAATCAGCACTGACTTCTAAATCTTCAATCGAAAAGAAACAGGTATTCAAACCATTAGTTAAGAGAAATTCCTAGTCTTGTTCCTTTGTTCGTTCCAGGTTCCAACCCTTGCATCAAAATCTTTTTTTTCTTGTTTCTATCAGAGTCCATGGCATCTAGAACAGAAGTGTTCAAAGTGGACCAATGTACCAAGCAGCAATGGCAACACCGATGCTAGCCACCTGAGCGTCTAGTCTACTACCACAGGTGATAATGCTCAAAGTATTGTCAGTGAGAACTGGGAATGCTGTAGGTAATGGTGCTGGGACTTGAACAACGGCAGCTATGGGGAAAAAAAAATCAAAAGTTTGGAAGCACTTCCCTCCATCTAAGATAAAAAAGAAGGGGGAGACAAGATTGTGGCGACAACCATGGCAAATTGCAATTATTGCAGGTGCCAAGAGCATACAAGGTGCAAGTACAACACGTCTATAGAACCATTACAAATCGCAGCATGGAAAATCTTAGAATTGAACTACTCTTTAATATACAAAAGTACGAAGGGAAGGAACTTTACAGTGTTGAAACTTAGTGCTTACAAGTTACAAGTATCATCTTGCAATTACCATGCATGATTATCCATTCAGTTTTTCTGAGCATGAGCACACAATGAGTTAATCAATTAATTAAATCTTTGTGCCCAGCATTTCCTACAAAGTGAGCAGAGCACAACCACCAGGAAAAGAATCATGGATATTGTTATGGATAAGGAGGAGGCTTTTTGATCAGGTTGCCTCTCTTAAATGTTGATTGATCCGCACAATAGATATTCTATTGATGACAAGGAAATAAAAAAACGAATTACACGGTTCATGCATTTAGGACAACATTCAGAAGCAAATATGAGTAAAGCGTTTGTCAGAAAAATGATGCTGGAATATTGAACATAAATTATATGCTTTCACATTGGATAATGCGTATGCAAATAAAGTTTGTGCTAACAATGTTACTTCAACCCTTGATAAGCACATACCCCTAGTTTGTCATGGCAAATTCTTTCATGTGCGATGTGCTACTCATATTATTAATCTCATAGTAAGGGATGGTGTGACTGAGTATTGCTGCGCAAGATGTAGATAACATCCACTCTACAGTTATATAGCTCCACTATACAATTCGAGGAGCTTACAAAACAAGCTTCAGATTTGGGATTGGGATTGGGCACAAATGGAATATATGAGAGTCAAGAAATGAAGATCCATCCAACATCCATACCTTAACCATCTCGTAGATTCTCTCCGCGATAGCAACAGAAGAATCACCTGAAATACAATGCATATGACTAAGCACATCATGCGTTTTATGGTAGTTGATCACTGTATAGTTGTGAAATACAAATTTGGTTTGAGGGTGACGTATAACAGTGACATGAAGTGTGAGCAATGAGTTCTGACCTCCAAATGAACACGAATCCAAGAGTAAAATAATTGACTTGGATCCTTTTGGTGGTGAAGATGCCTCAATTGCTAACTCGAAAGAAAAACCAAAGAATATTAGGAAGGATCGCCATTTGTAATGCAAATAAAAAAGAGAACTTCCACTCAAAAATAAAAATATACCTTTCTTGCAATTCTTCCAAGCTTCTTTAACAATAGGAAGAAGCAAGTCGCACCAGCATCCTCCAGATTCCTCCAAAAGCTTTGCACTGCAATCCTTATGTGAATCCTATGCGAAGCAAACTTTATAATCAGCAGGATACAAACAAGAACATCTAAAATATCTACATATCTACATTTCTGATCAGGCTGATTCAAATATATCAAGGTTTCCACCATGGCATGGTGGATGAAACCTTTACACATTGATGTGCACTTCTAACCACATCTGAGAAAGGTATAAGCCATGCCCAGGAGGTAGGCAAGGAGTGCAAATGAGAGAATTAACAGTAAAAGAAAGTACATTTTCTATAATTTTGGATCAAGTTGGATTATGGATTTAAAATGGGACACTACTTCAAAGTCGTCCTAGCTCTTAAAAAGACCCACTCTTCTCGTCTTCACAAACTTGTATTTTTGTACACACTAGTGGACAGAAATAGAATCATCTAGTAAACAGAGACAGCATGGCTGAAACACAAGAAACTGGAGGGGGGAATGAAATACTAATAACCATCTCTATTACTGGAAATTAACTCTACTGATCTATTTCTACCTTCAATTTATTATTTCATTGTTTACTGGCCTCAACCAAGCATTTCATGACATTCAAGGAGAACTTAATCCAAGCGTTAACCTTAGGAGACGACACTTTGCTTCAAAGCCAGGACCAAAAGCAAGCAAGAATTGGCAAGTTTCCAGTAATCCAGTCAGACCGCAGCTAGTTAAAACCGTCGAGGATTTTGCTGAGGTGAGCAATTCACAGTGCTTCCGAGAAACACATTCTCACAATACCATTTGATAACTAGTAAAAAACAAATTTTAGTTCATTGTTTTCCTCACTTCTTGCTAGAAACCAAATTTGGTTCTTTGGCTCATGTGAACATTACATTGTCAGAAACCAAAAGGAGCCAAATTTATAACAGTACCGGTGCCACTCCTGTCACCCTTAATCTATGTAACTACTAACTACTAAATGCCAATCACACAAACACACAGGCACACGCAAACACAGATCATGACGAAGGAGACCACTACTATCTGCAGTGAAACCCAACCCAGAATATCATAGGAGTAATAGTGCAGGATGGGTGTACCTTTAGCCGTTTCAGATGAAAAGCAGTGAACTCTTCCTCTCCATGGGGCAGCAATTGCCTGAAAAGCCAGCCACCAACTAAGCGAACATCTGCAGATACAGTAGACCTGCAGAAAAGGGCGACTAATGCATCGAGCACCTACAAACAATCAATGCACATGGCAAAAAAGTAAGCATCCCTTAATAAATGGTAAAGTGTGATAAAAAAATCAAATGAAATGCTTAAATAGCGAAAGTAATATTCAAATGAGGATTCAAAATTGACAGCAGTGTATTGCATCAACCTCCAAATATAAACTATAATCAAATACTAATGGCCAGATATAATGCATCATCAATCATGTCTAGGAGACTAGCTGTAATATCTTATTTTCTTCTGTAGCAAGAAAGGAAAAAAAAAGGGGGGAACCGGGAACGTTGGCTGTACAAGGAAGAAAGAAAAAAATGCATGCATGTGTATAACTGCTGGTGCATGCAGTTTGCAAGCGTGGGAAGGGAGGCCCAACAAGGATCGACCCACATGAGGTTGCTACGTAAGAACATGTGGTTGCTGCGTAAGAACATGTGGTTGCTACGTAAGAAAGAAATCAGCAAACATCATGGTTTTCTGAGGACATTGGTTTTCTTGAGAAGGTGGGAGATCATTTTTCCTAGAGAAGAATATGCTGCGTGCATCGTGGCGAGGCCAACTCGACCCAGGGAGCCGTGCATATAAGAGCCAGGAGGGGATCGCAGAGACAAAAAAAAGGAAGCCCAAAACCCTCGCATTGCACCAAGCCTAGCACTGCCGGTGTTTTCTTTCTAGGTCTGCCGCTCACCGTTGCTGCCGTGCGCTGCCCGCCACCTGCCGTGTGCCGAGCTGCTGCCGCTGCTGCCCTATGTGCTGCGGCAGGAGATGGGCAGAGAGAGAGAGAGAGAGAGAGAGAGGAAGGGATGGCAGAGAGAGAAGGGTCGGCTGGACAGAGAAGAAGGAAGAAGGCATAGAAAAGAAGAGAAGGAAGGGGAAGGAGGGAAAGAGAATGAGGTTTTTGCGTTCTCACCATCGTCCGATTCCTAGGGTAACAATCCAAATCCTTTCCTTCGCTAGTTCATCGATTAGATAGGGTTTATGGAGGGCATAGATGTGATTTATCGCGGTTAGAAGGTGCTGAAACCCTAGTTATTAGGTTGATTCCATGGACAGTGGTTGTAGTGCACTTTTCGTGGTTAATCTGGGAAAATGATCTAGTAGAGAATTGTAGATAATTTTATTATCTTTCTACTACGTACTTAAACACATGATTTGGTTGAATAGATTAAAAGTTATGATATTTGTACTGTCGCTATCTGGACAGTGTCGTGGACTCATGGTAATTAGCTGATTAAAAATATTAGATGGACGAATTTGGGTTTTTGCTCTGCCTGAAATATGTAGTAGTTGTTTAAGCTTTCCATAGAGTTCTAACTCACTGAATTTGGATGGGTACATGGAAAGATATGGTTCTGGGAAGTTTACTTCTCTGTAATTGGTCGACAATAGTAGGACTTGTGTTATTTTGCAAAATAAAATTAGTATATGGCTGAATTAAACTATGTCTATAACTACAAAGATGTAGATAAGTTCCTGTAGTTTCCATAGGTGGTGTTGTTTTCTATGTTTCATTTTGTAGAAAAATAGATATGTAATTGTGAAGTATGCTGTCCAGAAAAGTGTCAGATTTACCTTAGGGCCGAAAACGGGTGTTTAGATGACTTACTTGTAAAATTGTGATAACTAGAATTATCTTGGAAATTTTTTGTAGATTTCAAAACACATGTGGTTTGTAGTGTTTGGATTCCAGAATTGGGAGATATGGTCTTTTGATCACCGGGACTGCGGGAGAATTGTCCTGTGAAGGAAGATAATTAGGCCTGGATTGAGCGTAGGAGTGATGTCGATTTATGTTATGTGCATGTGCATGTCATTGAGATGGGGCCATGGTTGTTTAGGTCGGGGTGTTGCTTCAGGGTTGGTGTCGTCTACGCATCATCCAGACCCTCGTAGTTAAAAAGTCAACTGCATGGTAGAACGGTACACGATTGTTTGTTCTTGCTACTTGATTATTATAATTTGCTCACCGTGCTATATTTATGAGTATTCTTGTGCATTATGATGTATACGATACTGATGAATAAATGATATTGATGGTTACATGGTACTGATGGAATATGGTAGATGATTATCGGAAATCATTGCATCACTTGCATTCACATCATGAAAGAAGTGCATTTAAGCCAGATCGGTGAGAAAGCCATATAACTAGTCCAGAGTACATGAACCAGGTCGGTGAGAAAATTATATGACTAGTCCGGAGCGCTCTTGAGAAAGACCTACTCCGGTAGGCACCTCCACGGGATGGAGGGATTGAGAGGGTAGTACATCGACGGGTGTCCACTCAGCTATACCGATATAAGCTATAAGATGTGCATATGGACATGTCGTGTAGCCAAGCATTGCATTAAAGAAAGGAAAGGTGATGATGATGTTGTTATAAATGGAAGTTGCTATGTTGTGTGATGGTTATTATTTTATTATGTACTTGTTGAGTCTTGAACACATCCTTGCTTTATAATTGATTTAGGTGATCATTGGCGGCAACCTAGATGGGATGGGCGTAGCACATTCACATCACATGCAAGCAACCATTAGATTATCACCTTCATTTACCTTGCCAATATATATTAGAGTTTTAATTCATTTACTTGAAACTTAGTTAGTGGAACCTTTAATGCTTCATGGTAGTTGTGGGCAAGGTTGTCACGGCACTCGGACAATTGGCGGCGAGCACGGGGCGCCAGGACACCTAGGCGTCCGCCATGGCGAGAGTTAGACGGTGAGAGTTAGGCGCCGACAAGAAGCAAGCAAAGAGAAGAGAAGAGGAGTGAGTGCAAAGGCGTGGCGCAACGCACTGAAAGCGAGCAAGAAGAGGTGGTAGCGCAGCGCAGAGAGCAGAGGCAGTGGTAGCAACAAAGCAGAGTAGAGGCGGCAGCAACAGCAAAGCAAAGAAGAGCAAGAGGCGAGTAAGCGAGAAGAGCAGCGAAGCAAAGCGAGGAGGAAGAAGAAGCGCAGAGGAAGAAGAAACAGGAGGAAGAGGCGCGGAAGTGAGCAAGAGGGGCGGCGGAATCAGAACAAGAGGGCGGCGGAATCAGAGCAAGAGGGGTGGCGGAAGAAGCGAGCACACGGAGATTGACTGAGGGCGGCGGCGGTGGGAGTGGAAGGCGACCAAGAGGCGGCGGCGGCGGAAGTGGCCTCGGCGTGTGACAACCTTGGTTGTGGGGAACAAGGATAGTACTAGTGCTTTTAGGCAATGGTGATTTACGGATACTTCTATGAAAATGATTTATTTATTAATATCGTTACTACTTAATGTTCATGGGTGCATGGTTCCAGGCATTCTCGGGCGCGTGGTCTCGGGGCGTTCTCGGGCGCGTGGTCCTATGTTTGGTGCAAACGCTTATTCTTGTCTGTGTTGTCTTGATATTCTTCTTGTAGGATAACTTGTGGTGTTTTAATTAGGGAAGGGAATGCTGAAATTGTAAGGAATAATAGTTTAAAAGCATAGTGAATACAACCGAAACTAAAGAAAAAAATTTGTGATCATTTTTTTAAAGATAGTATACTCCAAAGATAAGGAACTGAACTGGTAATGCGTATAAGGTTCAACAAATAAACCTGATATCTGTGAACTTTGGAAGTCATTTGCCGTGGATGATGACATTGTAGCCCATATTTATCCTGTGGAAACAAGACAATATGAAGACAGGTAATCATATATCATAGTGACAAGAATATAAGAACTATGCAAGAAATGAAGAAAATAATTGAGATAATACAAGAGGAATATGAAAGATTAAATACTATCATTATTAGTATCCCACTGATGAAACCAAATAAATAAACATGTTCCTGGATACCACGTCTAAGGACAGTTTGACCCAGCAATCTGTCTGATTCATTTTGTCATGAGAAAAATGATAAGCTTTTCGCTGTTGGTAGATGATGTGACGACACCAAACTGGTAAATTCGATAGTGACCAAATTGAAAATAGTTACCAAGACATTTTTGTCAAAACAGCCATAAGCTATCACCTTGATATTTACATTCTAGGGTGATAATCTGGTGCAAAACACTTAACACGGTGAAGGGTTCCAATCACACCCGTTTGCAGGGATAAAAAAACCGGCCAGTAACCGGCGTTTGCAGGGATAAAAAAACCGCCCGGTAACCGGTAAAAAAAATACCGGCCGAAATTTTTAATTTTTGAATTTGAATTTTTGACTCCATAATGTCCTTCCCTAGTTGGTTTAAGCATTCTTATGCTAGATTATGTATTGAAACATTAGTTTTTAGTATATTTAGCACTATTAAAACATAAATGAGGACTTTTTATGTACAACTTGAAACACTTTCTCATTAATTGGATTGCATGCAACCATGAGAGAATTGGATTGCATCATTATTTGCTCAGGATTGGATTGATTATTTAATCCTATACTTTCAAATCATTTAGTGACGCGATATGATTAATAAGAATCTGAAAAAGTATTTGCTAATAGTTTGTTCAATGACACGGGTTTCATATGTATGATTACTAGTATCAATATACTGGCATTTGTTTGGCCAGGACTGGCCGACCAAGTCCAACTTTCACATTTCTGCTAAAAATACTAGCTCCTAAGGGTAGTTCATGTAACTAGAAAGCTATCCTTTTAGGAGGTAGAGTCATGTAACTAGAAAGCTATCCTTGGAAAATCAAGCATTTTATGTACAACTTGAAACACTTTCTCATTAATATTTGCATTATTCCTAATTTAAATTTGCTAATTACCATTTTCACCATTTTCCGGTTTTCCGGTTTTGACCGTTTTTAAGTTCTGTGTAGAACGGTCCGAGAAAATCAGATTCAAATTTTGAAATTGAATCGGGCGGTTTTTTTTGAATTTACGTGTCGGCGATTCTGAGTCGCAGACGCCATTGGTCGGATTTTCCCGATGCAGAGATTTCAATCCCTGCCCGTTTGAGCATTGAGCACCAAATTAACATAAAAATTCCCAGAAACAAAAAAAAAATAGATAACCTTGTGGTAATCTACCACCATAAAAACTTTAAGTTAATTGGGGCCGAGACAAACAAAAGGATAAATTCCTTGAAATTCATAAATTAAAAGGGGGAAAAACTAGTACAGCAAACTTCCTCTTTTGGGGTTTCTCACGATGCAGATTAGTGTGGACTTGAAATTGCAAAGGTTAGTAGGTAACTTAACTCCATAAACCACTTTTTCTTTCTGGGAAGTACAAGTTTCTATGCCCAAAGGCATTGTTTGCCAACTTATACAGAGTGAGATAAGAGATTTGTGGCCAGTTGGCAGGACACAAGCAGTTTGTTATTTTATAGAGTAGGACTGCATTTTGGAATGTAGCAGATTGCACTAAATCTAAAATTATATTCTGTCAAATGTTGGGTGAAAGAACCAGCAGTTTACCTGAAGCTTCCTTGTATAAATATCAAAATCGCTGCAGATGCTGTCATCTGTGACACCGCTACTGGATGAAAATAACTGCCTTTCAGCTAGATCTTCACCAACCAAAGCTTGCTACAGGTAGAGAATAAAGGTGACAGAAAATTAATTAGAATGTAGCACCATGACCAAATTCTGAAATACAATCCAAGAAGCACCAAATGAAAGACAATCCTCCAGTAACAGCACAAACCGAACAGGACCAGGACTAGATGAGGGAAGGTTGTGAGGTAACAGGTGACTTGAAACAATACAGCTGGAACCAATGACAGTTTAGGATGAAAGTTAGGGTAGCAACATAAGTACATAATGCCAAACACCCAATGTTTCAAATAATGTGTAGCGCTGCAGGGAAGTGTCTTTGCAGTGGGAACTCGAAAGTTTATAGCAGGCACAACAGGTTTGGCTATATTTGCAAAAATAATAAGTTAATCATGTTATGAATATTGTGTGTATATTGAAGAGCCTCAATGGACAATATATATAGGAGTACAAGAGGACAGATAAGGAAATATAAAAGAGTTATTATTCTAACTCATATTCTAACACCCTCCCCCCCCCCCCCAAATGCAAGGCGTATGCAATAACATTGCATTTGGAAAGGGTTGACACTAAAATATAGAAAATCCAAAGTCCAAGTCTTAATAATATCGTCGTAGCATGCAACTCTTGGAAAATATGTAGAACATCAAAAGATCTCCTCCCATCCGAGTCGTGCAACATCCAATAAAGCACAAGGTGCGGTGAAAAAGTTGACTGTGGCAACACGACGAAGAAGATGATGAAACCGACATTAATAGAGAAGGCTGTCAAGTCAAGCCGAATAGGAATAGGTGGAAACATAACAGGGCGGATCGAAACCCAAGACGGCGGCGGCGCGAAAGAAGCGGCTGACCTTAGAAGCTTCAGGGCGGCTAAAAAAGCGGCGGCATCATAACGACTTCTACGATCCATGCGCTGCTCGAAAGAAGAAATGGGCGGTAATTCTTTGCCATGCATAAGGCAATTCCTATGCTTCTATTACTGACAATAAATTTGTGGACTCGCATGCCTTAGATGAACTCAAAGATTGAGTGGTAGGACTTGGATGGACGCAGCGGAAGAAACGACACTAAGAAAGAAAAAACCTAAGGATAACTAGGATAACTAGCAGCAGTTTGTCTCACAAGACGTAAGAAACCAATCTCGCATTTAATCCCCAAACCAATTTATAATAGCTCCATATGTCACCACGGATGACAAGAACCCCTTCATCTGCATCTCGCCCAAGAGCAACAATCCTAAGGATGGCCTTGGCAAAATCCTTCGCCCCCGATGCCACAATCTTAGCAATCAGACGGTTGAGCCCTTCAAGATCCGTCTGCAAGAACCATTGCACATCAAGAGTGACGGACAGCCCATAATCCATGGAAGAAATTTCTTGGTGGCTGTTTCTCCTCGCCCTTGTATTGCACTACAATCATAGGCTTGTCCCCGGGCGTAATAACTTTATACTGCCACATCTTGATATCGCTCTGGACAGGGGCATCAGAGAACCGTCTGCCAATAAGACACTTAGCATCGAAGACGGTGTTGATTTGGTTCATGGCGACCTGGTTCTTGGCGGCATCTCCGATGAGGCGCTCCGAGTGGTCAAGGGGACGTACGAGAGCATGGTGCGGCTTCCCTGGTCGTTGGCGATGATCTCGGCGCGGTCGTCTTGCCACACGCCGACGCCGCAGTCGTCGTCCCAAGGTCGATGTCGATCGCCAGGTCGGCCCACGACCTCCAGCTGCTCCACTGTGTACGTCCTCGCACCAACAGCATCACCACCGCTCTCCTCCTCCTCCTCCTCCTCCTCGCCCTTCGCGACCCGATGTGAGATATGGCGACGCCGACACGATGACCTCCGCGACCCGACGACGGCGTGGTAGGGCCCCGATGGGCTCTTTGCGCCGTGACTTCAAGTGGAGGTGCGAGGCGGCGGCTTCCGCCTCCACTGTGGCCTCGGCCGCTTCTGGTGCCAAGGGTGAGGCGGTAGAGGAGCGGACGGCAATCTGCGAGGGCCTGCGGTAGGAGAGGAGGCCTGGCGGGATCTGAGGCAGAACGCCAACGAGAGGCCGCCCCCAGGAGCAAAGATCGGTCCTCCTGAGGCGTGGCGGAGAGAAGGGTAGAGCCTAGGAGGCGGCGCACGCTCTGGTACACCCTAACCTTGGCTCGACACCATGTTATGAATATTGTGTGTATATTGAAGAGCCCCAATGGGTAATATATATAGGAGTACAAGAGGTGTATGCCATATACAGATAAGGCAATACAAAAGACAGATAAGGAAATATAAAAAAGTCCCTATTATAACTCCTATTCTAACAAATCAATCAAAATTGGAAGTAAAACATCGAAAATAATAAGGCCGAAATTACTACATCATCCCTTGAAGATAACGAACAAAAATCAGTCATTCCTCTTATTTTGTCCATGCAAAGAGCCCTACCTTGCAACTTGTTTTTCTCCCTTAATAGCACAACTCGCGTCGTCATTACTTGCTGGTGCGCATATCTTAAAAGTCTTGAAGAGTTCAAAATGGAATATGGGTAGAATATGCAATAAATGGATCGTATGAGAAACTGGAATGTCTTTGTACTGAAGCACAACTACACGCACAGAGTGGGCTGCTACAGCACTGCATCTGTACAGATCACTACAGCTGCTGATGCTACTTAGCAACCGCAACCCCTTGCCCACTACAGGTTGCTACAGTACCACTACTTGAAACAATGCAAACAATAGCTTAGCTACTACAACCTGTACTATAGTATGCAGCAAAATACTTCTCCCTATATTACGTATTACCAGTCATTCTAGACTTGTTCTGTTTCACATAATAAGTCATCAATGTTTTTACCTTTTCTAAATAGATTTGCCACTATTTCTGTCCAGTGCCCATCTATTAATTGCAAGAATATGTCTACAATGATACAATGAATGATCTATTGTATCAAGCCAACTTACATGAAGGTAACTCTGGTCATTTACCACACATTATAATTATTGTGTGCTATAATAATTTATAATACATAATCGAGGGAGTACCAATTAGTTTATCATACAGTAGTGTGTTACCATAAATCATAATCCTGGTTGCTATATGTGATTCGATTACAGAATGTGAGACCCTGTACATGTTATAGCAACAAATTTCACATGACAAATGGAATTTCGGAATCTAAGTAAATCAGCATAAAGCACGCCATTAGTTAATCATCCACACAGATGCCTCGTTAAGTTTGTACAAGCAAAACAACATAAATAATTAAATATCATAGCATGATTACTGTTTTACATGGACATTTAAAACAGTTATATGTTGCAGAAAATATGGATGCATTCCAGATGCAATCCACCACATCAGAGGAATCAACCTAGTAACAGAATTGCTGTTTCCCCAAAGAAAAAATTAGCTTGGTACTATCGCAAAGAGGTATAGATTGTAAAATGCCATCGCTTGTGAGAAACGTGGGGTCCGGGTCCACATGTCAGTGACACATTGACATTGATGGTATTTTCCAACTCCATGATCTTTGCAATGGTACTGAGCAAATATTGCCCCCCAAAAAGCAAGCAAATGGAAGTAAACAGTACTTACCAATAGAAGCTTCTTATGCTGCTTTCTTTGAGGCAGAATCCCAAGTGCATCTAGCATTGATTCATCAAGTTCTATAAAGCCAACATGTACTTGAATAATTATTTTTTCGAAATGCCACAATGAAAACAATAATCAGATAAGAAACTGTTAAACACACCTTTTGTCTGTAACAATGTAGCAAATAAGCACAAAGAACCCAAAGCTTGGGAGTCATCGCCGCCAGTGATATATGACAGCAAGTGTTCCCTGAAAATAAGGAATGGCCTCATATACAATGATCTAAATTGTGAAATTATGCTAGCACTATTCAACATCTAACCAGTATGCAACATAACAAGTATGTGAATTTTTTTAAAAAAAAACATATGTGCAATTGTGTAAATTTAGCCAACAGAAAAGGTAAACATTGCTATCTACTGATATCATCTACGATAATACTACTACTTCAAGTAACAAAAAGTTGGCGTCCTAGAATCCATGCGGTCAAACTATTTTAAAATTGGCCAACAACATATTTGTGAATAACTGAATATGTGTGTTGGCCATACTAAGAATATTTGAGTGGATTTGTCTTGGCCACCACTTTCATAATATCATAATTTTATTGGGTTTTAGGGCATCCACAGTGTACATATTGTTGTCTCCATTCCCTGTGGCCTTTATCCTCTATAGTTTTACAAATTAGTACTAATAAGAACTGCAATTGAGGAGTTTGCATAATGAAAGCTCATATACAGCAACAGTAGCGTACCTCAGTGTGTTGCCTTGGCAGCAATCACTTGCTGATGAATGATCAGACAAGCATTGCAAATGCACAGAAGACAAACAAATCGATTTGTCTTCATTTGACTGCTCCACAGCAGAGGTACTGCTGCCCTGATTCTCAGATATGCCATTATCATGCTCAGAGGTACAACCATTAAGTGTCCCTTTCTTCCTATCAGGGCAATCAGGTTGATGAAAAAGAGCAGTAGCAACAGTACTTGCCATATCCTTGTTCTTAAAAATATGAAGTATGCAGCAAAGCAAATACATGGAAGTAGTGACACTTATGCCCAAATCCTAGAGAAGAAAGAATGAACACAATAAAATAAAACAAATAAGAAGATTAGGTATCGCAGCAATATTAAGATAATGCAAATAATATTTCTCGCTACACTTACAGTTCGCTGCCTTTGCAACGACAGGAGTAAGAACCGAAATACCAAAAGTTGCAAGATATTTTCAGTGATGAACCTTCCAAGATCGGGAATACCAGAAGACATAACATCACTGAAATAATACAGTGTATCTTCAATTTGCACAATTGCATCTTCAATAGAGGCCATTGGCACAGAGGAATCTGGATTCCTGTAGAATAGAACACAGGCAGAAGGAATATGAATAGCTTTTCAAGATTTAACATAACTGCCAATCTATTTATGCCACAATCTTACCGTTTAGAGCGCATAACCAACTTATCCAAGTCAATGCACTGCTTCTGAAAGTGCTTGATCATGTCTGAGAAATGATCTGACAGCGGCTCACACGAAACAAATCTGTTAACAGATTCATCTCCAACTGATAGCAAAGAATTGTGTGATAAGCAACAGTAGAAATACTAGTTCAAAACATGCATAACGGACATACAATGTGCCATTGAGGCCTTACCAACCTACCATGATAGACATTAAGTGTCAAGGCATTATAGCAACTCGGATCATGCTATCCTCATGAAAAGCAAACTTTAAGGCCTCAACATAAAGGGGAAAGGAAATGACCTCATCCTGCATATAATATAGAGAAAATTAGTAAACAGGCAACGTGTGATTCATATTGAATCAGTGTAGCTCAACTAGTCCAAACTTACAAAGAAATAGTTACAACGTAAAAAAAACAACCAAATAGATCCAAAGAACTTAATATCTTCAGACATAAGCTGTGCTTGTTATCATCTTCCGAAATAAGATGTGGTTGTTAATATCTTCAAAATAAGTTGTGCTTGTTATTTGGAAATGTTTAGCCTTTAAAGTAATGAAATGCTTTTGCATGGGATTGCTAGCCAGAACGACATGTCAACAAGGATCCTCAAACAATAATGGTAAATCATATTTTTGCAGTTCAATTTGATGCGGCCTTCATTCAATATGAGAAGACCTGTTTGTAGTTGGCAGCTAGGAATTTTCCATGAACTACTCCTATTGGACACAAAACATAAATCAGTAAATACGTAGAGAATAGAACAGAAATAAAGTTTAGTGATCCAAACAAAAGAAGCAAGGAAAAAAGAAACTTAAGAGTATTTTTTGCCTGCCCAAAAGTGCAAAAAAAGGAATTAGATGAGTACATTTTTTGTCTTCACAAGCAAACAAATTGTATTCTTGTTCAACTTCCCACTTATTGCCCTTCATGAAACAAGAATCAAATAAGCCCACACATAATAATAGTCAGGGGCCACAAAAAACAAATGGCGTAAATAACAATTTAAGGCGGGCATTACAAACCGTAAAAGGATATGTAATACGATAGCATCTCTTCAATTTGAAAATCGAAAGAGTAAGTTATCAAAAAGTTGATGTGCTCATTGCTGAAAATAAAGTCTGCAGGAAACATAGTCACTTGCAGATTAGATCCTTAACCATATACCATTGCAACCATAGGATAGATACTGCAGTATTGATTAACTTACAAATTGAATGTTCATTTCTTAAATTTTGGATCATGATACTCATTGTCTGTAGCAACTGTAGTGACACTCTCGACAACTTAGAAATCCTCAAAATACGAGCAAATTCGCCCATGATCTGTTTCTCCATGAAAAATCTGAAAGAGATATCAAATAAATAAATAAATGCTAGCTTTCTACAATACCAGCCTGTTTAACACGTACTCAAAAAATGATGGATCGTGCTGGTCGCCATATATCATCAATTCCGCAATTGATCTCAAAGCTTCAACCACAAAATCCTTCATAAAAAAATCAGATCCAATGGATCAACTGAAAAATCTCACTCAAATTCTGAAAATAACCAGGGTGACCAGCTAATCCTACCTTATTAGCTTCATAAACAACATGAACCTTCTGTAGCTGATCTGTTAGATACCTGCAGCAAGACGCCTGTCTTAGCATAAAATATGAAACAACTATATGCATGAAAAAGAATAGTGAAACTCTTGCATATAACATGAATACAGAACTAAGATGCAATAACTTATGTGTTAAGACTAGTATTGCTGATCAAATGTGCATTATAGCTTCTGCACTCCTTATGTGTTTAATTGCAGGTATGGAACATTTCGTATGTTTGTTCCGTTGCAGCACACATAGTTCTTGATTTGTGTAGACAAACCAACCAACACAAATTCAGAATACTACCAAAAAGTGGAACGTTATTATTACTAACCCTCTGGTCTCTAAACACCCAGCAGTTTTACATCTGAACTAGTTGATTTTCTTCCTTGTGATGATGGCAAATGCAAACAGTAATGGTGGATGAGAAGAGTCTTACTCTCGAAGTAAAAAAATGGAAAATACAATCTTTTAAAGCAATTGCACATCATATCATGCCATCAGGGAATCAAGAAGGACATGTAGCCTCCACTTTCTGTAATCTACAATTCTACAGGGCATCACCTTGTTAACTTGGAAGGGTTTACTTGACTCTTCTTTCAACAGCCACAACTACCAGTACTGCTGTTGCAATAATAGGCATCACCCTAGCAGTGTCTTAGCATTGAACAAAGCTATTTGCTAATAATATAATACCGACTCAAAAGTACCGAGAGAACCTTCTAAAATAATTACGCAAACATGAATGCCTACTTAGCACGAAAATAAGAAGCAATTAGCTCCCGAATGCCCTCCCGTTTCTCCCAACCCGATCGGATTCAAACTGAACAGCGACGAGATTTTACACGACCGGCAAGAATCGTGAACTGATTCTGGCCGCACGGCAGCGCAGATCTGCGCGCGGCGGCCTCCGAAGAGCTAACGAGACGGGGAAGGGGAGGGAGGGAAGAAGGGGAGGGGAGGGGAGGCGGCACGCACCGGAGCTCTTCGAGGGAGAAGCGGTTCCTCGTGCGCCAGAACAGCCACATGGCCGCGAATTCGCGGCGCCCGGCGGCGCGGGGGTCGAACTCGGAGGCGCACGAGGCAGCACAAACGCGCGGGGGCGCAGCGGATCTCTCACCCTGCGCGGCCCACGGTGCCGCCGCGGCCGCAGGAGGAGCACATCGCATCCGCGGGTGGCGGCGATCGCCGGCGGTCGGTCGGGGGGAGGGGGCGCTCGCTTTCGCTTTTCCGCTTCTCTTTTTTCTGCTTCCTTGGTTGGGTTTTCGCAATCTTTTTCGCCGCCTGGTTGCTTCGTTTGGCTGCCAGCTTGTCGCGCTGGCCGCTGCTGCGTGCTATTCGTACTTTACTTCCGCCGAGGAACGCAACAGGGTGGGGGTGGGGGGTTGTGGTGGTGCGGTGGAGCAACCGTAATTGCCAGGAGGAGGTCGCGTTTTTCCGTTTCGAGTTGTGCTCCGGCTTGTTCGAGTACTTTATCCTGTCGGTGATGGATGTTGAATTCGTACTCCTCCTCACATCCACGTAGATAAATTATACAAAGATCATGAACACAACAAACACAAGCATGTGAGAGAGAAAAAGGATGAAAATATGTTCATTATCGTCAACTCTCTCTTTACGATGATAATACTTTGTTTACGGGCTAAGGACCCATAAGAGAAAATTCGGTATTTGACCACCAAATACCTTAGATGAGGGTTTCGTAACACTACCCCTTGGGTGTTCCGTAACACTCCCCCTTGGATGAATAACGCGGCATGACCTCTCAAAAACTCCTCCCAAAAACCCAGTGTGAAAAAAGATGGAAAAAAGAGTGCTTTGCATCCGCAAGTTGTTTTGCATTGTTGCATGGTTAAAAACATTCACGTGAGAATCCTAGTGATAAAACTGTAATACCGGATTGAATAGAGATTTTAAAAAAGTCGAGGACGAAAAAGAATTTAAAGAATTAGATTTTTTGTGGGAGAGGGGTTTTATAAAATACAACAACTGGGCATGGACCACGCCAGAGCGACCCAGAGGGGAGGTGGCCTAAGGGGGCGGCCAAGGGAGGGAGGCGCCCAACTCTAGCCGCCTCCCCACTCCCTCCTCTCCCCTAGAGCCGCCTCCCCACTCCTCCTCTCCCCTAGAGCCGCCACCTCCATCCTCCTCCCCGGTGTCCCTTGCTTTGTTCCTTGGCGGCGTCTCATTCTTTGTGGTGATCCCGGCGTCGCCCCGGGCTCTCCTCAAAGTCATCTCCTTCCGCCGGCGCCACCGGCCATTCGCCGGCGATCTTGTGGCCAGCCATTGGAGAAGGAATGGAGGAGAAAAGGGGGAAGATCTTTGGGAGGTGGATCCACGTCTCCCTGCAGGTCTTCAAGGGTAACGAATGATCCAAGTCGTAGTTTTGATTCGATTTGATTGCTTAATGGTTGATTAGATCTAAATCGGTTCCTGTTCTGAAAATTCCAGAACACATCCGTCACTTTACGTGGCCAGTTTCGACCCTTTAGAGGCCTAATCTCAGGTTTTTGTCTCCTAGAGTTTTGTTCCTCAGGTCGTTAGCTTTCTTTTGGCACTAAGATCAAGAGATTCCGCCTAACGGTTAGGGAGATATGAATTTTTAACCGCGCGCTGCTCTGTCTGTCTTGGATCTGGGGACTGTCGGTTTGTTCCTCGATTTTGATGTAGTTAGAGTTAGATTCCGAACCTCCACCCAAATAGGTTATTGTAGACCTTTAAATTATCTTTTCAAGTTGATAAAGATCACCTCAATTGGATCAGCATATTGAAAGTTACACCATTTTATTTGCTCTTGTTACGCAATATGGACGGATGTCCATCGGTTGCTTTCAAGCGTTGTTTAGGCCATTTGGTTTGGCGAATCAAAGAACCCCACCAACTAGAGTTTTGTAGCACAGTGCGTTAAAAGTATTTGAGCACTGGTTTCAAGTCATTATGAGTCACATGATTTTTAATTACGATTTTTCCGTCATCTGATCGGAAGAAATTTGAAATTGGTGATTAGTTTTGATGTCATTTTGAGCCCTTTGTTTATGTTTGGTTAGTTAGAGGGTTATGGTAAAACGTTTGTAGCATGTCATGTCTTGTTAGTCTTATTTTGATTAATTATTTGTGTAGGCGGTGGGGCAGTGAATGGAGAAACACCGTCGTTGCCTCCTAACACGTCATAGCGCGAAAGGCAAGTACCATGTCCGTTATTATCCAATGACGTTATTGCTTGTGATTGTACCACTAGACTTGTTTTCATGAGTTTGTTTGTATGCCATGTATTACTCTCTATTGATGTGTGATAGACATTCATTTCATGAAAATGCATTATTTTCATGCATCGATTCAATTGAACCACGGGTGTGGAAATTTGTAAGCCCCATCAATTCCAGAATGGGCACGTAAGACCCAACATTCCAATGTGGGTAATGTTGGACACCCGTATGAAACGTTCTTCATACGGTATTTAAGGTCCCCGTACTTTGTTAAATACGGGCTTAAGTGAACACCGACAGTGTGTCACTCACTATCTGCAGTATAAGTTGTGAGCGATCCATTTCTTCATTGCATTATTCCATTCCATTCATATCCATATGTGTTCGAGAGATGTTTTTCAAAAGCGATTGTGATTTGCTTTGTTTGCTTAATGTTTCATTGTGCATTAGCGTACTTGCTTGAGTCTTTGGCTCATCCTTGCTTTGTGTGTTTTACTTAGGTAAATGAGGAGGAAGGCAAGACCTTTTAAGGGAGTAGTCCACCTGCGCACATCACCTTTATCAAATCGAAATAATATTGTTATCTTTCATTCATGTCAACTATTTGTTAAATTTCCAAATTGTAATAATCCAATTTTGGTATCGCCACAAATGCGTTTTATTATGAATGTTTCCATTCCTTCTCATGAAAGCTGTTAATCGTTTATCGTCGTTCCTTATGGAATTTTCTTAATTAAGCTTTGATTAAACCGTATTGTTGTACATTCTTAGTACTTATTAGTTTTTGCACGACATCTTGGCTTAGAATAGCTAGAGTGTTACAAAAACTCACTTAAGGAAAAGAGTACAACTCTTATCTTTAGAATTTAGTAATGATCACTAGGATCTATGCATGATCTTCATTATGTTTGCAATATCAATCAACTAGATTTGTATCATTTGCATGTTAAAACATTAAGTTAGTGATCATCGAGTCTATACTGTCCAGGTTTAACTAAAGATGATATTTTCAAAATCTCAAGTATGATGATCAATGTTTAGCATATACTCTCGCTGAAGACAACATTCGTTGAAGTCTTCTTGCTCTAGTGGCTTTCATACATTTTTTCATAGGAATGAATGTACACAAGGATATTGTGATCAAATCAACTAGATTATCACCATGCATAGTCTTCTCAATACAGCCACATGTACTAATATGACATTGGTCGGTAATTTGGCGTTGCAAACTCAAGTTGATGCTCTTTTGCCTAGAAGAAAGAAGGCGGTCGAGAGGAGGGAGGTGTGGTAGGCTAGGGTGAGACAAGAAAAAGGCAGCAACAACAAACCTAATTCATGGTCAGATTTGCAACATTGGTCGCGTGAGTTAATGCGCTCATGGTCGGGGGTGGTGCGTTGTAGTACGTGAACCAATAGCAAGCCGACAGCAAGCTTGGGCACACGCGTGTGAAGCCGATCCACGTGCGGGCTATGTGGATAGTACGTGGAGAAGGGTAGTGTGTCGTGCATGGTCAAATTCACAACATTGACCTGAGCGGTGATGTTGTACATATGTCCTGTCGGGACCAGATTTCTAAATCTGAACCCTATGTGTATTTCTGCACTAGTCTCTGATCAGTAGCTAGTGCACACAGTGGAAACAACATTGATAACAAATTTGAATCACGATTCAACACAAAAGCAATAACAAAGTACCAGCCTTAAGGCCACTTATTACAATAAAGATCACATGACCTCAAATCTTACAGCAGCGGAAATAATAAAACAGTAAACTCCAAGATGGCCCATCAAATCGCCCACCAACCATTAGCAAATTTTAGTTAATTTTTGTATAGTCCTAAAGCAACTTTTAGCAAATCAAGTTTACCTAAGTTGTTAATCTATTCACCACAGATCTAAAATCTGGCTCTGATACCAACTATAACACCCTGGCTTAACAAAAGCCCAAGATGCCACCCACATCAATTATTGCTACCAATGTTAAACATTAAACAAGTATTACTAACCTCTAGACTTCAATAATAAACATTCATCAATAAGACAATCATAAATTTCAGCAACCTAATAGTCCATAAATCGAATGTAATATGAACCAAATAATTACCAAATGCATTGTAAATAAGTATCAACTAGAGAACACAACAACCAATAAAATTATGAACCATAAGATACTAGGAGAAACCACAAGTTATCCGACAACAAGTTTACAAAATTCATAACTTAAAATCTACTCATCCGATCGTCTGAATAAAATTCTATAGAAAGCTATCGAAATCCTCTACAACTTTCTAGTAGATGAGATTCCAGAATTACGCACAACTAGTACCCAAATTTACAGTACACCGAAACAACAAACTAAACCGATCTACTCTTCGATTTCCCCCGACCAGAAATTGCTAAACAAAATAGAGGGGAAAACATGATCATCACCCTTGGAGACCAAGACGATGAACACGAAAACCAGTGGATTCCTCTATTTTCTTCCTCGTTTTCTTCTCTTCCTTCCTTCTTCCTCTTCTCTTGCCTTCTTGTTTCCTTGACAGCCCTCACGTGCAACTATCTCTCTCTCTCCCTTTCTACCTCATTGTTCCAAAGGTCATGAACCAATGTAAAAGAAGAAACGCAAGAACTAACTAGTAGCAGCAGTACTAAACATTGGCATGCACACGTGTAAGCAGCCAGAAGCTACAAGCGGCAAGCAACCATAGGCACAGTAGCATGCATGCGGCCATGCATCCACGCATGCAGCGAGAGAGGCAATGCACAAGCAGAGGTGGGCGCTTGGCGGCTAGGGGTGGAGGCGGCTAGGGCTTGGGGCTGCCCCCTGGCCCCTTTTATTGCACCAGCCCATCTTGGGCCACGATGCTGTGGGCTGGAAGTCCATGGCCCATGTTTTCCTTCTCTAATTCTGAATTAATTCTTTAATTACTTCCTCTAATTTGTTAAGTACTCAAATAATTAAACAAGATATTATAGTCGCCCTCGGCATCATTGAAGGCTTCTTAGATTTGTTTTGAGTAAGCACGTGAGTACATACAATACTCCACAAGTCCTGGGAAAAATGCATATGCATAGCTTTAACAAATGAGCTTATAGAGTTCTTTTGCACAAAGCAATATTTATGTTCCAACAATTTTTATAAAGCACATTTACAAATGAAGTTTCATTAAATACATTAAATGAATTCTCTAGTGAAGGTTCTAGCTACCAGTCACTAGTATTAAGGCTCTATCCGCCAAGTTTTTTAGTAGGGCTCTAGATGCCCAATTGGCTCTAGTTGCCAGCACAACAATCCAAGAGTTCCAACTACTCCCGGATTTTTCAAAATAAATCTTTCAAAACAAAACTAAAATCTACCATGTGAAAACGCACCTTGCGAGCCCTTGATCATAGGCATGGGCTATTCGAATAGTTTTACACTTTGTAGAGGTTATACATATTGACTCACACGAGATAATCAGCTTATAATTCTGTCTAACACACTTCCGAATGTGTACGACTAAGTGATTATTACAAGGCTTTTACAATACATCATCCTTACATTAGCCCACCTAATGAGCTTAACCCCAAGTCATTGATGTCATTTACCATCAATTCGGAACTCACCGTTGTGGGGGATAACTTGCCCGAACATAGACATCATTTACCATCGCCCAACACAAGCCACGATGATATAGACATCAATTACCATAAATCTGCAATACCCGTGTAACCCCTACCATCTACAACCTATGGGCTAAATGTCGACTTAGTAAATTACGCGGCCAGGTTCACCCCATTCTAGACATGTGGTTATACAATATTGCTCAGTTTGAATAAACACGAGCGTCAGTCCTTAATCGACCAAAGCGAGATCATCGAAACTCATGCCACTCGCCCCAGTCTAAATAAATTTCCATAATTTTATTTTATTTGTTAAATATTGATATTACCTAATGTCATACATTTCTCAAACTATTTTAGCATCAAGGGTAATAATGACCCCCAAATGGGTGAATATGATTGAATAAGTGTGTCTAAGCAATTATCTTTGTTTTATTTATTCCACAACATTGTAATCAATATCGTGGAATTACTATGCTTAGTTTACAAAGGTATATGGATAATAATTATCAAAGAAAGACATTAACAATTTTAGGTTTAGCTAACCTTCTATGATTTGAACTCATTATTTTATGTAAATAGAAAATGTGTAATACTTTTGAAACTAAAAACATAATGTGGAAATCATTGGTACAGAATGTTCAAAGAAGACTTGCCTTCGACGAAGGTTGAGGTCATTGCGTCCGGTTGGTCCAAATTGACTTTGGCGGTGTCGGACTCTGCCTTGATTGAGACAAAAATAAACAACAAAAAACAAATAAAAACCAAAAAATATATAATTAGTACCATTAGAGATTATGAATTTAGATTAATTTAGGAGAAAGAATCAAGCTGATTGAGTCCATAAGGAAGAGAACAAACTCTTGAAAAATTTCTCGGAAGAAAAATCCTGAAAATTGGAAGATAGGGGAATATTCTTGGAATATTCTATTCGGGTTTAATAATGCAAAATCACAGCATATGACATAAGGGGCCCATATGCTAGTGGGAGAGGATGGAAAGAGAGAGGGAATGAATGTATATGACAAGTGAGGCCCTTTGGTCATTGAGAGAGAGAGAGAGATAGAGAGTGACAGAAAGAAAGAAACAGATGAGCACAGGACAGGAACAAAGGAAGGCGCAGAGCAGCACTAACATGCGGCGGAGGTCAGTGGCATGGCGGCAACCATAAAAATGGAACCCTGGCAGGGTTCCCTGCCTATGGGGGTGGTGGTGGCGGCGCTGGAGGAGCACAAGGGCGGTGACGGCTTGGGCACGCCGTCAGATAAGCGCGCGATGGCGCTTGGGGGAAGGTAGCGTGCGTATGAGCACTACGCGGGCACGAGGGTCACACCGGGTGGGTCGGGGAGGCTCGGGGGTGGCTGAGGCGGTGGGGCAATGACAACCAGCGGTGAAAATGGGGTGGCGGCGACGGCTTGCTTCAGCAACAATGCAGCCAAAAGAAGGTGGGGATGGATGGGGAATGTCTAGGAACACGTGATGACGCACGAAGCATGGCTCGAGGCTCAGCGGAGAAAGAGATCGGATGATGGAGGTAATTCGATCGGGAGGAAGAAGACAACGAAATTCGACAAAGAACTGCAACGAAATATGAAATTGATTAAGGGGAAATGCTAATGGAGCTTGGGAACACGACGTGACATGGTTCAGGTTTCGAAAATCTCACCAGAGTGACGAGCCGATGCTTGGGTGACTATGAGAGTTAGAGTTGGCGAGAAGATTGAGCGGACGTGGCCGTGAGTGGCATTCTTGGCGATGTTCTCATCTCGGTTAGGAAATTGCCTAGATAGCAATGCACCGATGATGAATTGCGTAACGAAGGCATTGACGGCGTTGTGATGGCGGGACTTGATGATGGCGTGGACAACATGGAGGCATGACGAGGTCCACACGGCGGAATGCACAGGCGGCATGGCGCGCACAACATGGCTCAGTGCACGCGGGCTCGGCGTGAGTGGCGCGACCATGGCGCGGTCGAATGTGCTGGTGCAAGCACGAGCAAGCAAAGTCGGAGATAAAATGAAAGAAGAAAGAAGAAATAGAAATGGGCCAAGTGGGAAAATGGGCTTGGTGAGAGAAAGGCTTCGACTCAAGGAAATAGAGGATTTGAATTTGAATTTGGTGAGGTTTGATTTGATTCGGAATTAGGATGTATTTGAATTTGAACTTGAGATTTAGAATTTGATTTAAAGTTGAATTGAGATTGAGGATTTGAATTTTGATTTAGCATTTAATTACACAAGAACTCCAATTAAAATCCAAATCTTCTCCAATTAAAATCCAAATCTTTGAATTAATTAATTAAAATTAAAATTTTTACAAGAGGCAAAAATTGGGATGTTACACGTCCCTTTCCAAAGTTTTGTGGCTTCCTTTTTCTTGGATGGTATTGATTGTTGGTACTTCGGAGTTGTTCACGACTGGATTTTGCGCTATGATGTTTCTTGGAGCATTGGCAAGCCTAAACTCCTATATTTTTTACAATGGGGGCAAGTATCTTCTATTATTTTTACCACTTTCTTTGGTGTTATGGTCTTGATAGAATAACTTCAAGAATGTTGTCTAAAATAGGTGCTAAGTGTTTTTTGTCATTGCTAGGCAAAATGCCACATGTCAAGACAATTGAAGCATTGTAATCTGCATCGATGGATGTAAAGGTGATCCTAGGGTCATGATGGCGGTTTTTGTTTGTGCTTGGTTGGGTTGAGATTGGTTCACATGAGCCTTGAGTTACTTGTTGTTACACCTCAGCCCAACATTAAGCCCAAAATATCACCTAAACTACTCTAGCTACCAATTTAAACCCTAATTAAATAATAATTACAACACGCATGCATGGAACAAAACCCGTCCATAGGTAACAAACAAACTAATTAAAATAAAATAAAATGTGTAAGGATAAAAGTTCACATCTTGATAACATGTACCAAGAAGGCTCGGGACACGCTACCGAGAAGCGCTTGGGATACCCTCACCCAAGGAGCCGAGACCATGCTCCCAGTACATTGGATGGCAACAAGTAATAATAAATCAAACTATAATGAATCAACTATAATTAAATCAACCAAAGTTTCAATCCATCCATCTAATAATAATCAAGCCTAATGCATCTTGAAGGGAATTACCATGACTGGATTTAATGAGAGCATGATGATGTGAATTATATAAGTGTAGTGGTTGCATGTGATGCATGTGTGCTACTCCATCCCATGCATGATGCCGTCGATGCCCACCTAAAAACAACAATAAAGCAAGGGTGAGTCCATGTCAGACCCTAAATTTGCAATTCAAGATCTTATGTGTAGGGATGAAAGCGGATCGATTCACGGATGCATAATGACTTTGCTATATTTGTTTTCATATTTTTCCGGATTCGGATCACGAATACGAATACCGGATACAAATACAGATATGAATAATATCGAATATGAATCTGAGCGAATATGAATCGAAATGAATACGATCACAGATATTTTTGGAACATAAAACCCTTAAATTGTATACACGAAATTAACAAAACTTATAACTAGTTTATTTGGTGCAAACATTCACGAATTGTTCATATTTGAGTAACCGCACATAACATTGGCACTAGCAAGCTGCATTAACTAGTTCATCACAAACATAACACTTAGTTTACCATATTTAGCTCAAAAGTTATAACTCACAAAGTTACAAGTCATCACACATTCACACTTAGTTCATCATATACAGAAAACTTAGTTCACACTAACATCAATCATGTTGGATGGTTAATCTATACACAAATGACTGTAACATCCCAAATTATATTACCAAAAATAAAATTAATAAAGTTATTATTTTATTGGATTTTTTGAGATTTAAAAGAGTTTTCTAGGTTAAAAAGAAATAATAAGAAAATAAAGTCAATTATTTACTTTCCTAGTTTTTAATGTCAAAAAAAATTATTGAGTTTTCTGAGATTTTTTTGATTTAAAATGAAAAATGAAATTTTAATTAATTTCTTAAATTTTTTGTATTTTAAAAAGGTTTTCCCTATTTTACAGAAATTAAAAATAATTTATGTGCAAAAATAAAAACCAACTTTAAATTGGAATTAATGTTATCAAGTTTAAAATAATTCAAGAATTTCTTTGTTTTTTCTAGAACTTTTTTTAACTCCATTTACTATTTTCAAAAAGGCTATTTGATTTGTTGCATTTTTTAAAATTTGAAAATCAATTTAAATATCTTTTTCTCTATTGTGCCAAAATTCGGATATCCGGCCTTCATGTTATCTGGATAATCTGTATTCGACGGATAACAGGGCTATCGTATCTGTATTCATTTTCAACAAAAAATCTGTATTCGTTTCGATCTAAGAATTATCCGAGAAAATTCTGATACAAGAAAATCCGAATCTGTTTCCACCCGGATTGGTCGGAAACTATCCGATCTGTTTTCACCCCTACTTATGTGTTCACAGCATCAGTCCCTGGATCAGTAGCTAGTGCCCATAGTTACATCACTGAACATCAAACACATATATCAAAACTGTAAATCTATTGCATGAAAATTAACAAGTGTAAATATACCTTACGACTTTTGGCTTGAAGAATGGCAGGCCAAGCCAAATACCTTAGTAAAGAATAGCAGTGGAAGCAGAATTTAAACGTAACAGGTGGGACCCTCACGATATACCCATAGGCAATTGACTGGGGCCCACGACCTAGTTATTGGCCTGCTTGATTTCCAGTCTCGACGAATGCTCATAAGCGCCCATATAGTCTTCTTCTTTTACACTTACTTAATAGTAATATTGAGTGAGTATGAGTACATAGCCATACGCAGCGAGCCAATACACATAATGCAGTTATAATATATGCATGGCTAATCAAATAAAGGTTCATGACTCTTTTATTTGCACAAAGCTATGTTTGAATTAGAATAATTAGTAAGCAATTCCTAAGACCTAACATTTTCAACTCACACATGTTTGAATAAAATTGAGTGTTTGTTGTAAATACTAGTGTAGGTTCTAACCTCCAAGATCACTGAGTGGCTCCATCCACCCATTGCTCATGTTCTTTCTCAGGTCACATCCCGTACTTCCCATTGGTTCTCAATTATGTCATCTCAAATCTTCGGGCTTCATCCTGACATTTGATCCCGCCCACAAACTGTTTTATAAAAATGAAAGATACTTCAAGCAAGTTCTCGACCCCGCCCATGACCGTGGGCATGTCTGTCCAAACAATTTTCTCACTCTACAGAGTTCATACACTTTACACACAAGAGATAATCATCTTATACTATCAACACACGATCGTAGGTGATGAGGACATCGACACCAACTCCATCAACTCCAACGAGGGCCAAGTCACCTCCATCACGCCCAAGGGACTAATGACAAGAGCGCGAGCGCAACAACTTAACATTGAGGTGAAGTCGCTCTTACTTGAGTCTCGCTTTGATATCTCCGAGAGCTGGATGCTACCTCATGCTCCGTATGTATGTTTAATCGACCAGCGGGAGAAGATGGCAAGAGGAATGATGACCAGGAGACAAAGGGTCGCTCTTTGTTCCTGCACGTCCGACCGCCCTCCACGCCGGTCGGATCGGCCGCCACGCCGGTCGGACCGACCGACGCTGGGCGAACCAAACTCCCCAACTCGATGTCACTGCTATTCCGGACGGTCCGACGCGGGCGAACCAAGTTCAACAGGCGGTCGACCGCCGGTCGACCGGCCTCCACGCCATCGATCCGGCCTCCCACGCCGGCAGACCGGCCGCCACGCCGGCCGAGGCCGACGCTGGGCCGAACCGAACTTCCCAACTCGACCCCACTATAAAGGGGCCCTCCACCCAACATAAGGACACGAAGAATGAAAGAAGACTTGAGCTTTGCTCTTGCCTAGGTTAGATCCCTAGGTGGGAGTTCCCCATCTTGTCCTTGTATTTCCTATGGATTGTAAGGAGCATCGTCACGACGGATGTATGGACACTGATCGTTCAAATAGAGATTGTTGATTGAGTTCTTTGTTGGAGGCTATCTCATTGGAGTGTGTTGCCAAGATTTGCTTCTCAATAGGCTTTCTCTATTTATCCCCTCGATCCTCTGACGTGAAGACCCGA
The DNA here is from genome assembly GCA_036346395.1 of Hsuehochloa calcarea. Taxonomy (NCBI): domain Eukaryota; kingdom Viridiplantae; phylum Streptophyta; class Magnoliopsida; order Poales; family Poaceae; genus Hsuehochloa; species Hsuehochloa calcarea. Next base: position 35,003,753 of record CM070600.1, read on the forward strand.
TAATCCGTATCATCTTGGTATCGAGCTCTTGGTTGCCACGGTAGGATCGATCTATCACTTTTTGTTCTAGGGTTCATGTGTTCTTCCCAAATCGACAACCCTAGCTCCGATTCGAGTTTGATTGTTGAGTTTTGCTAATTTCGATCCAATAGATACTTTGCTTATGTGCCGATCTACTTCCCTGTGATTTTTGTGCCATTTGGACCGAGGAATCGTTCGAATCGAAGAAATTCGTCTTTTAGTACCGATCGATCTAGGCTCGTTCGTGAAATCGGTCGACCGGCGAACCAACGGTTCGAACCGGTGGCCAAACCGGTCCGACCGTTGGACACACCGGTCGGACCGCCCGTGGAGAAAGCGAACGACAACTCTCCGAAGCGCAACGTTTCAACCTCGACTTTGAGCCTTGTAAGCCTTTATCGAACCTTTGCGAATACCTTTGCTCCTAGTCGACTAGTTCATCCATGATTGCTTGGCTTTGCATGTGTAAAATAATCGGTGCACCTAGATCCATTCATAGGCGTGAATCAGTCGGAAATTCATATGATTTGAGTTGGGCAACAAAGAAATACCTTCCTCAAAAAGGGAGAAAAAAGAAAAGTTAAGAGAGTTGTCCCAGCGAGGCATCAAAAAAAAAGAGAAAGAAAGAAAAGGGGAAGGGAAAGCCAACTCAAATACCTTTAAGACACGCTCCTACATGTTGGTGCATTCTTATTGACATATGCAATCAATAGCCATACAACTTTGCAATCGAACTAGCGTCTTCCTTACTAGTGCAACACGAGCTAATTCTACCTTTACTTCCATCCTTTGCTTTAGCTCATTACCTTTGGTTGCATTCTAGTACCATCATCTTTGGGAGTGTGTGAGTTCATTTGACTTGGGATCGGCACCTAGGCTATTGCAATCTAGTTTGGATTCCTTTTAGCATTATTTCACTTGAAATTCGTTTTGTGTTTGTTTTGTATACTCACCCCTTCCAAGCTCCACATAAATTGTGTGTGTGTTCAAGGTCTCCAGCAAAGAACTTTCTCAATCCTCTTCCACAATCCGTGAGGGAGTACAAGGACTTGGTTGGCAGGGAAGGTGAGGGAGAGTGAGATTCACATATTTTCTTTTCAAGCTAAACTTTGTTTCTCTTTGTTGGCTACTAACCATGTCAGGAGGAGGCCACCCTGCAGCAGGAGATGAGTTGGGCGCTGATTGTGTCACTCAAACGCAGCTCAATGCGTTGAGGGGCGCCCTTCGACAAGAGATCCAGGAAACAATGGCCAGTACTCAAAGGGACTTGGAGATCGAGATCAACCAACAATTCGGGGTTCTCCGAACCAACCTCGTGGCCGACATCATTAGGGAACTTCGAGCGAATCCGTTGGGAGCACATGAGGTTGAATTGGATGAGACCGATCACAGAACCGCCGGCGCTGGCTCGAGAGCGGCAAGCAAGAAGGGACCGCACCCACCATCACCAAGCTCAACCACCTCCACCAAGAAGAGCAGAAGGCATTGCCGATCATTACGATGATGGATGGGAGCCGAGGTCGCGTGATGGCCCCCGCATGAAGGTACCGTATGGCGTGAAGAGGAAAGGTTTGGGAAGCTAAAGTTCACCATACCCAAATTTGATGGAGGTCCGAATCCAGAAGCATATCTCACTTGGGAGTTGAAAGTGGATAAAATATTTCGGATGCATAATTACTCCGAAGAGAAGAAACTAGCAATGGCATCGGTTGAGTTTGATGACTATGCACTCATATGGTGGGAACAGGTAATCAACCAAAGGGAAGCCCGCAATGAGAGGCCGGTAGCGTCTTGGGTTTAGATGAAGCATGAGATGAGGGCCGATTTGTGCCCAAGCACTACAAGAGGACTTGTATGACCAATTGCAAAACATGAAGCAAGGCAACCGATCTGTTGAGGAGTACTATAAGGAGATTGAGAAAGCCATGATCTGAGCCAACATACAAGAGGCGAAGAACAAACCATGGCCCGTTTCATGTCGGGCTTGAACTACTCCATCAAGAGGATCACAGAGTTCCAACCATACAACAACGTGGTCGAGCTAGTGCACCAAGCTACCAAGGCGGAGAGGCAAGTGCAACAATATTCAAAGAATGCCCGCAGTTATCCAACTTTCACGCCCAGGGCTACAACATATAGCAACAAATCAACATCCAAGAGCCCGCTCGAGAAGAGCTACACCCAAGGGAGTGGTGGAGGCGCCTCAAGCATAAGGCCTCCAACCACCACCACCGGCACCAAAGAAGCACCCACACCCCTTACCCGGCGAGTTCCAGCAACAAGTGGGTCTTCTTGATCGGATCCACCGCCAAGAGCCGTGAGATCCAATGTTTCAAGTGTTTGGGCCGTGGACACATTGCAAGGAGTGCCCAAACACCCAACCATGATTGTGACCAAGATGGAGAATATGAATCGATAGTAATGAAGAGGCCGAGAAATTAAATGAGATTGCTAATCGTGAAGATGCCCAAGAAGAAGAGGCCCAAGACCCACTCTTTTGTGACTTTGATATGAGCAGGCTCTCATTGTCACAAAGAAGACTTTGACGGTCCGAAACAAGATGAGCAGAGCAAAGGACCAATTTATTTCAAACCAAGGTGGCATACAAGGAAAATCCATCAAAGTGATTATTGATGGCGGAGTTGTCACAACCTTGCAAGCCAAGAACTCGGCTCAAGTTGGGACTCAAATTGAGAAGCATCCTCACCCTTACCATGTACAATGGTTAAGTGATTGTGGCACGGTCAAGGTGCAATACATGACAAAGGTCACTTTCCAAATTGGAGCCTCGCAGGCTCGGTGGAGTGTGATGTGGTGCCCATGACGGTGTGCCACCTCTGTTGGGGAGGCCGTGGCGAGACGATCGAGCGGTGACACATGAGGGCCGAACCAACCACTAAAAGTTCAAATGGCATAACCAAGAGGTGGTGCTTCGTCCCATGACTCCCAGCCAGATCATCGCCGACAATGCTCCACGGGTTGCTACCTGCCAAGGAGAAAGGGTAAAGAATGAGGGCCACCCTTGGTGTGTGAGAACCACAAAACCCACAAGAGCGGCCAAAAGAAAGGAGAGGAGAGAGCTTTAGTCATGCTTGCTACCAAATCGATGTGAGAGAAGTGAGGAGGACTCCACCATATGCCCCCTCTTTTTAGTGTGCAAGGACCTTATTCTTTCAACTAACGACTCACCCCCTCTTCCAAGTGCTCTTTCTTTTCTCTTGCAGGAATTTGAGGACGTCTTCCCCGAGGAGATTCCGGCGGGGCTTCCTCCTTTGAGAGGGATTGAGCATCGGATTGACCTCATTCCCGGGGCTCCCCTTCCCAACCGGCCGCCGTACCGCGCCAATCCCGAGGAGACCAAGGAGATCCAACGTCAAGTGCAAGGCCTACTTGACAAGGGCTATGTCATGAGCTTGAGCCCATGCGCCCGTCTGGTAATCCTTGTCCCTAAGAAAGATGGCACTTGGCGCATGTGTGTAGATTGTAGGGCTATCAACAATATCACGGTTAGATATAGGCACCCCATACCTAGACTTGATGATATGCTTGATGAATTGAGTGGCTCCATCATTTTCTCTAAATTTGACTTGAAGAGTGGGTATCACCAAATTAGAATGAACGTAGGAGATGAATGGAAGACCGCTTTCAAAACCAAGTTTGGCTTGTATGAGTGGCTTGTTATGCCTTTTGGTTTGTCCAATGCTCCTAGCACCTTTATGCGTCTCATGAATCATGTCCTGCGTGCTTACATTGGGAAATTTGTGGTTGTTTATTTTGATGATATTCTCGTGTATAGCAAATCCTTGGATGAGCATGTTGAGCATGTTAGGCTTGTTCTAGAGGTGCTTAGAAATGAGAAACTGTTTGCTAATCTTGAGAAATGCACTTTTTGCACCAATAAATTGATCTTCCTCGGATTTGTTGTCTCCTCTAAGGGAATTGAAGTTGATGAAGCTAAAATTGAAGTAATTAAAAATTGGCCAACCCCTTTGAATGTTAGTCAAATTCGTAGCTTCCATGGCTTGGCTAGTTTTTATCGTCGGTTTGTGAAAGATTTTAGCACCATTGCCGCCTCCGAATGAACTCACAAAAAAAGGTGTTAACTTTGTTTGGGGTAAGTCTCAAGAAAGGTCTTTTCAAGAGTTAAAGTTAAGGTTAACCGAAGCTCCTTTGCTTGTTTTACCGGACTTCACCCAAACTTTTGAAGTGGAATGTGATGCTAGTGGGTTGGGCATTGGGGGTGTTTTGATGCAAAATGGGCGACCCGTAGCGTACTTTAGCGAAAAATTGCATGGCGCCCAACTTAATTACCCTGTGTATGATAAAGAATTATATGCTTTGGTTAGGGTGCTAGAAGTTTGGCAACACTACTTTTGGCCCAAAGAATTTGTCATCCACTCCGATCATGAATCTTTAAAATATCTTAAGGGCCAATCAAAATTAAATCGTCGTCATGCTAGATGGGTCGAATTCATAGAAACTTTCCCTTATGTTGTGAAGTATAAGAAAGGGAAGGAGAATGTGGTAGCAAGCGCTCTTTCTAGAAAACATATCATCTTTGGTGCAACTAGAGGCCAAGGTACTTGGCTTAGAAAGTTTGAAATCTTTGTATGCGAATGATCCCGCTTTCTCTATGCCTTTTCGCAATCTTTGTGATGGGAGGGTTGGGAAAAGTACCACATGCACAACGGTTTCCTCTTTTATACTAACAAGCTTTGTATTCCCGAGTCGTCTTCGTTTGTTCCTTGTGCAGAGTATCATCTTTGGCGGCTTAATGGGACACTTTGGAAGGAAAAGACCTACACCACGCTCTCCGATCACTACTATTGGCCTAAAATGCGACGAGGCGCTCAGAGGTATGTTCAGCGGTGCATCACGTGTCACAAGGCGAAGTCCAAGCTCAATCCCCACGGTTTGTATACCCCGCTTCCCGTTCTGGTGCTCCTTGGGAGGACATTAGCATGGACTTTGTATTGGGCTTACCTAGAACGAAGGCGGGTAAGGATTGATTTTGTGATTGTTGATAGATTCTCCAAAATGGCTCATTTTATTGCTTGTCATAAATGCGACGATGCTTCCCATGTAGCTAACTTTTTTTCAGGGGAGATTATGCGCCTCCATGGAATGCCTAGGACGATCGTCTCCGACCGTGATGTCAAATTCATGAGCTATTTTGGAAGACTTTGTGGGCAAAACTTGGCACCAAGTCGCTTTTCTCCACCACCGCCACCCGCAGAGGCCACGCCAAACCGAGGTTGTGAATCGCACCTTTGTCAAGTCTTTTAAGGACCATGATCAAGAAGAGCCTCAAAGAGTGGGAAGAATGTCTACCTCATGTGGAGTTCGCCTACAACCGCGCCGTTCACTCCACCACCAACATGTGCCCTTTCGAGGTGGTGTATGGCTTCAAACCATTTACATCGCTTGATCTTCTTCCACTACCGCTACAAGAACGAGTCAACATGGAAGCCTCCAAGCGAGCCGACTTTGTGAAGAAAATTCACCTCAAAACCCGGGAGGAAATTGAAAAGAAAACCCGCCTCTATACACAGAAGGCCAATATGCACAAGAAGCAAATGCTATTTGAGCCCGGCGACTTGGTATGGATTCACCTTCGCAAAGACCGTTTCCCCACGAGCGCTCCTCCAAGTTGAAGCCACGCGGCGACGGACCTTTCAAAGTGCTCAAGAAGATCAATGACAACGCATATGAGATTGACCTTCCAAGCGACAAGTACGCGGTGAACTCTACCTTTAATGTGGCGGACTTATCACCATTCTTGGAGCGGAACACATCGAGTCGAGGCGACTCCTTTCCAAGAAGGGGGATGATGAGGACATCGACACCAACTCCATCAACTCCAACGAGGCCAAGTCACCTCCATCACGCCCAAGGGACCAATGACAAGAGCGAGCGCAACAACTTAACATTGAGGTGAAGTCGCTCTTACTTGAGTCTCGCTTTGATATCTCAGGAGCCGGATGCTACCTCATGCTCCATATGTATGTTTAATCGGCCAGCGGAGAAGATGGCAAGAGGAATGATGGCCAGGAGACAAAGGGTTTCTTTGTTGCTCCCACGGCCGACCGGCCTCCACGCCGGCCGACCGGCCGACGCTGGGCGAACCAAACTCCCCAACTCGACCGTGCACTGCTATTCGGACCGGTCCGACGCCGGGCGAACCAAGTTCAACGGGCGGTCGGCGACCACGGCCGATCGGCCTCCCACGCCGGATCGAGGCCGGCCTCCGCGTCGGTCGGGCCGGCCGCCACGCCCGGTCGACCGGCCGACGCTGGCCGAACCGAACTTCCCCAACTCGACCCCACTATAAAGGGCCCCTCCACCCAACAAAGAAAGGACACGAAGAATGTAAAGAAGACTTGAGCTTTGCTCTTGCCTAGGGTTAGATCCCCTAGGTCGGGAGTTCCCCCATCTTGTCCTTGTATTTCCTATGGATTGTAAGGAGCATCGTGCGACGGATGTATGGACACGGTCGTTCAATTAGAGAGATTGTTGATTGAGTTCTTTGTTGGAGGCTATCTCATTGGAGTGTGTTGCCAAGATTTGGTTCTTAATAGGCTTTCTCTATTTATCCCCCTCGATCCTACGACGTGAAGACCCGGTAATCCGTATCAGTAGGCGTGATTCTAAGATAATCATCATAATGCCTTTACAATACCCCACCTCAACGTAGCCCCACCCTCTAAGGTTTCCACTGCTGTGGACCACACCCCCCCGGAGGCCTCCTCTTGTGTTGTGTGGTTTTTCTGTGGCTTCTGCCCATACCTATGCTAACGAGGATCTAATAATCCTCAATTAATTAAATTGTTTAACTATAATTGTTATTATAGAAAGTAGTATCTTCATGTTATTCGTGAGGATACCCCTTATCATTAATAAGAGAGAAGCTTAACCGAGTGGTCATAAAACATTTTACGACCATCTTATATGGTCGTAAGTACTTCTACGACTACCTAAATGGTCGTAAGATTTTCTACAACCACTTCATGATCATAAGCCTTATTACGTTCACTTCATGGCCGTAAATTTTACTATGACCATGTCAACTATGACCACTCTATGATTAACAAAGCCTACAGACACGTGGGCCCAATCGACTATGGCACTTATGTGTTGTGTTTAATACACACAATAGTTAATATAGGTTGGTATTTTCTAAGATAACTACACGTATTAAGCCTCTGTCTCTAACATAACTGCAAGGCGACGTGGGAGGATTAGTCTCTGATAATAATCGTCATTGAACGTGCGTATTTCATCAAATGGTGAGACACCTCTTGATATGGGACAACTGTCACCCCTTCACGTGCTATATAAAGAGTAAAACCGGTGGATAGAGGACGAGGAACAACAACAAAGACAAAGACAAGATCAGCAGAAATAAGTCATTAAACCCTAGTTATAGTGATTCCTTCCCTGTTGTAAAGCAAAGTCAACATAGCAACACATGAGTATGGTTATTATTCTCTCTGGAGAAGACCCGAACCAGTATAAAATTCTCGTGTCTTTTTTGTGTGCTTTAACTTAAGGAGAGTCCCCAGCATTCATTCGTAAGATCGATATTAAACTATCGACACACGCCACACACCCACCAATGGTGAAGCCACACTGGGGCGAACAAATTAATCAGCCAGGTCATACCCGTTATAGACTTGTGGTTGCACTATGTTTACACGAGAGGTCATCACAAGATCCGGGTCCTTAATTAAATTGGGCGGTACTTCCCCATACCCACTTTGCCGTGCTCTTATTCCACACCTTCCACGCTTTCCAGCCGCCAAAGTCGAATGTTATTTTTGGTTTTCTTTTGTTTTGAAAGTTCTTTCTAGTTCAACATACCAGCTAGGCACCAACCTTGACTTTCCAAATCAAGTTTCAAGTTTTGAACGATGTCGGGCAAATCATTGCCAATTGACTCATCATTCTAAGATCATGCACATATCCCCACGATATCCACACAAACCCTAGGTGTCCAGCCCGAATTACAAGGCCCATGGGCCATTAGCATAGGTGGCGTAGTACCAAGTTCCTTTACTCAAATATTGTTAAGTGTTGGCCTAAACAATTTGATATATAGTCTTCATGCTAGATTCTGCTAAGCCTCAATATAGAAATATCCATTTCTCGTATGATCATCTCCATGCTTGGTGCTGCCATCATCTCCCTTTAGCTTGCCTCCCGATCCTTGATTTCTAAGTAAAATAATATCACGTGCTATAGGCAGCATCATAGAGTTCATAGAATATGGATGAAGTCCGAGAAACAAAGTCACCTGATAATGTAGTTGGCGAGCACGTACTCTAGTAATTGGTGCTTGCACATCAGAAGCAGTAGTGATGGTTGTATCAGTGGAAGGGGTGTCCTCATCACAAGTGGAGTTGATGAAGAAAATACTTCAAGGGAATTATATCCAAAGGTAATTAATGAAGAAAATACTTCAGATGGAATGAAATACATCGAGGGATACTTGGAATGAAGTAAATACTTTAGACAAAAGTGGACCCAAGCCTTATTCATTTAGCCTAAGGGTCGGGGTTTGGAGTCCTTTGATTGGCACAGGACCAGGAACTATTTGATCCGAAGTTAGGACGAGAGGGATCAGGCTCTTAGAAAGTCCATTGGTAAAGAAAGTTATGAATCCAATGGAAGGGATAGAATATTCCCATGATCATTCCGCATCGATTACCTGGATGTGAGAGATCACCTTGTTAGGTAGGATTCTCTTATCCACATCCGGGTTACGAATTGTCCTTTTATTGGATGGGAATGCCAACACGTGCTAGGCATGACTGGCCTATCCTAGACTGATTGATGTATTACTAACATTCTGTAATACCCCAAAAGTGAATCGGCTTATTAGAAGAAGTTTCGGAAGAGGGAGCTAATCGGAAAATCAAAATTTATCTTTTTATCGGGGGGTTTTCTTTGTTTTCACGGTAACTTGGACTTTGGGCCACGACCCAAGTGGCCCAAGGGGGTCCGGCCAAGGGGGGTGCCTTCCCCCCAAACCCTAGCCGCCACCCCATCCTCCTCTCTCCCCCACTTGGCCGCCTCCACCCTTCCTCCTTGGTGCGCCGCCTCCTGCCCCTTCTCCTCCCCCATGCGCCTCTCCTCTTGGTCCAACAACGCCCCATCTCCCCGGTGAGGTTCCTTGCTGCTACCCTTTGGAAGGAAGAAGAGGAAGCCGCCATTGGAGGGCCGGCCAAGGGAAGAAGGGAGGAGGAAAGGAGAAAGAAAGGAGAAGACGAGGGATCTTCTTTGTGGGGGATCAACCAGCGTCTCCCTAAGTCTACAAGGGTAACGCGATACTCTCCCTGCTGTTTGATGTTGCTTAGATGCGAATTCGATTAAATTTGGGTTGGATCGAAATATGTCCCTAGTAGATCTAATCTGTCTAGTCTGTTGCGCGCCCGATTTTGGCTTCTTAGAGGCCGATATGGAGGTTATCACCTCCAAGAGATTTGTATCCACGGTTCTTAGCTTTCCATATCCACCAAGATCACCAGATTCCGATCCACGGTTCAAAAGTTACGATAGATTCTTTCATGCTATCCTTAGTAACCTAACGAGAATTGTCAATAAAGTTGTTTAATGAAATATGATTGGGTTAGGATCAGATTCAGATTTGTAACGCAAAACAATTTCTGTATATAATTTTATCATCTTTCCAGATTGATAAAGAGTACTCTAATTGGATATATAGATTAAAAGTTATGTTATGTTCTTATTCATTGCTACATTCGTGCGATGATTTACATCGAGCACTTTCACCTTCATCGCTTAGTAAATTATTTTGGCAGAATTAGGAAATCTTGTCAACTAAAATTTTGTAGGTTTGCTCGTTAAGTTTCGTTGGGCACTGGACTCATCTCGTACCGAGTCCCAGATCAATAGATATGAATTTTTCCGTGCCGCTGTCCAGAGACGGTTCAGGTGGATGAATTGTCTGATTTCAGTTTTGGGTCTATTCGTTGTATTGGATAGTCAGGGAGTTATTATAGATCATCGGTAGTTTGTCCGGTGTCATGTTGTTCTTATTTTGAGTACATAATTGTGTAGGCGGTGAGGCGACGAGTGTAGGAGCACCTTCGTTGCCTCCTAGCGCGTCACATCGCGGAAGGCAAGTACAATTGATTTGTCTTGTTTGTTGTTTATTCCACTTGATTTATGAATATGAAATGGGTAACTTTGGTATTCCTTGTTTCCTTTCATAGTTGATATACCATGAATCTTCAATAATAAGATTACGTTCATTATATTCGTTCGTTCCTTTGTTCCTGTTCGCCCACAGGAGTGAGTAGTGAAGTCACATAATTTCAATATGGGCAAGTACATTGTGGTTCTTTATGTTGATGAATGATGAGTGCTTGTATTCATACTGTTATTTCTATGATCCATGATTTCATTCAATGCTTCATGTTCCTTTCATATCTGTTAATCCATGTTGAGAGAGATGGTGTCTTTCATTATTCATGTTTCATTCCATTCATTCATTTGTTCGTGTTCCTTCCACGGGAGTGGAAAATAAAGACCCATCAATTCCAATATGGGCATGTAAGACCCACCATTCCAATGTGGGCATATTTGGACACCCGTATGAAAACGTTCTTCATACGGGATTTGAATCCCCGTATTTCGTTAAATGCGGGCTTAAGTGAACACCGACGGGTATGTCACTAGCTATACCAGTATAAGCATGTGTGCAGTCCATTCCTTCCATTACATCCATTCATTCCATTCATTCATATATTCCTTCGGTGTTATGTTCATAATCTTTAATGATGTTGTCTTGTTCAAATGTGTTGTATGACCAATACTTGCCGAGTCTCGGACTCATGCTTACTTTTGTTGTTTATTTTAGGTGATCCTTGATGATGGCAATTGGGAGGGAGTAGACATGCACTAATCATTCACTTCACCATAATCAAGTTTCAATAATATGATTTGGTTCTTGTCTTTCATTCGTTAATTGATGAATTGTAATACATAAAGTTAGATGTGGTTGATATCTCTCTCCAAGTTATGGTTGCTTAAGTACTACTTGTGGTCCTTGATCACCCCTTGAGATAAATATTTGGATTCAGTCTTTATTTCTGCCATGGTACTATTAAAGTTGACCTCTGTATGTTCTTAGATGAGATACAGTTTAAATTCTTCCGCAATGTGGTTGTATATTAGTTCATTAGGTAATATTTTGGCTTCTGAATAGCCAGGGTGTTACACATTCCCCCGAGGATACTCTATCGCTACTCCCACACAGGCCTAGCTAATCTAATGATTTTCTTTCATTACTATTTCCTATTTAACAAGGAAATTCCATGATAGTCAGGTGAGGACTATGTATAGGTTCGGGGTTCATACTGGGTAGACACAAGTTTCACCGACACACGTGGTCTGGTTGATTTAATGATTCCTTTTTATCGCTTTGTATTTATCAAAGAAGTCCCATGAGCTTTCGCTAGGACTTGTGTACGGTTGGGATGGGCCACCGATGATGGATATGATTTTAACTAACATATGTGGCCTAGTTTACTTAACTATTTGTCTTATCCATTTATATATATCAAGGAAGTTCCATGAGTTAGGTGGAATCTCCAAGCATTGGCTAGACATCAGTCTTACATCTTATTATGCAGTGTCTACAGGTGCGAGTTTCATCTTTGAGGTGGTATTTACTTAGTCTTATTACTTACATGTCTCGGTACATACTAAAGTAAACCTAGTACACTATGTTGGTCCTTAGCTATATCATCTGCTAATGACCACTTCTAGTTAAGTATATAACTACCGTACAAGGTCTATGGGTTTTTATCTACTAGTCCTTGTTTTGTAATTATCCTATTTTAGCCTCTAATTACACTTAAGTCCCAGTCATGTGTGAGGCAAAATTATCCTATCTTTGTTTTAGTTTACCAAGACTTGTATAATGTATTAATATTTAATATGGACCACTATTAATGGCCTAGGGTTAAGGGACTACCTAGACGTTCCTTATATTTATATAGTTACTCTTATCAAGGGACTACCTAGACGTTCCTTATATTTATACTAACTAGACGTTCCTTATATTTATATAGTTACTCTTATCAAGGGCAACCTTATGGTTTAGTACCATCTCTAGTTAAATTCTTCATTATAATTAAACTATTAATGTCACACTACTAGCCTTCATTAAGATTTACTACTACTACATTTTATTGGCATGTTATACTGATTACCCACGGTTGTCATGTATCCGTAATAACTTGTTGGTCAACCCCCCAAGTAAGTGGGCCCTAGTGGTATTTGACTTTTCTTAGCAAAATGCTTATGTCTAACCTAATTGCTACTGTAGTGTTTGACTAGTTATCATTGTCCAAGTCCTATGTTTCAATGACATATCATTGCTCATTGCTAATAATATTGGGCTATGATCAATTACTTACTGGGGGCGTCCCTACTGATAATTAGTTAGTCCTTAATTGTTTGAATTAATTTCCTTAACTCATTTACCCATTATCTTTAATTAGAATTGCAATGGCTAATCGAATGGTCCATTTGATTAACCCATTAACATTACTATTGTCATTATAGTGGACTAGGACCAACTACTCATTGAGTCAACCTTTAATATAGCTCTTAATTACCTTTTGCCCTTTCATGCTTACTCGGCAATGACATAGTATTTCCTTTTTAACTAACTCCTAATTACTTAAACCAACCACCTTTGATTAACCACTAACTAGTGAGTTGAACTCACAAAGCTGGACAGTGGAGGCGGAGGGAAGTCGAGGCAACGGGGCGTCGAGAGTTGGTGATGGCGTAGGGGTGTCCTCACAGCGGCGACGTTGTAGGGAGGGAGAGAGGGAGTGCAGGTCGGGGAGGTTGGGGGAGGTGAGGAGGTGCTCCAGTGCAGACGAATCGGAGAGGAGCTCACTTGAGTGGAAGCAATGATGATGGCGATTGTTTTTGGCTAGAACGGAAGAAGATGGCTGCGGTGTGAGCTCCTGGGAAGATAAACCAAAATAGATTTAGGGGAATTGCCTATGACGTTGTGAAACGTGACATGACGCGGAAGGGATGGGATGGAGTTCCGGATCGGCTGGAACGTCGAGGCGATGCAGATTCTGCGGGTGGTAGAGCCGCCGGAGGGGGGGAGGGAAGACGAGGCCGCTTCTAGTACTACGACTACAGAGAGGGAAGGGGGAGGTGAGCGCGAGGTCAAGGACGCCAAGACGGTGTTGGTGCGCACGCTGGAGATGGTTAGGGCTCATCAAGGGGGCGCCACTTGTCGAGGCACACAGAACCGAACAAAGGGTGGGGTGGGGTGGCTCTCCGAGCCTATCGTGGCAAGGAAGAAGAAGATGGTAAGGGGCTAGGAGGATGGAGGTGAGTTCACTGCATTCTACTGCGGCTTATGTAGGGCGCCACGGGGGCGCGAGTTCTCGCGTGTAGCTTGGCGAGAAACATGAGCGGCAAGTGGCGTGCGCGAGACGTTGCTGTGTGTGCCAACCCAGGCATAGTGGCGAGGGCGCGACGGGGCTGTTGGCGCGGCATGGACGGCATGGCGCCAGTGCGAGCTGAGGGATAACAGTAGTTAGCGGTGTTGTGGACGTTGCCGGGTGGCACAACGCTGCAGCCAAGAGAACAAGGGAGGATGACGAAGGCTTGAGACTCTGGCATGTGGGTTGGGAGGAAAAGGAGAAAGAGAAGGAAAAGAAAGGGAAAGGGAAAAGGAAAGGAAAAAGAGAGATAAGAAAGGAAAGTGGGCTACACCGGCTAGTTTTCGGTTACGCCAATTTATTTTCTTTTCTATTTTTCCCAGTTTATCATTTTCAGATTTCATTTCTATTTGTTTTAATTTTGGATTTTCCTTGACTTAGTTTAGGTTTGAATTTTGCTACTTGATTTCTCAAAATCCGAAACTTGTCAATATCTCAATTAAAACCCAAAGAAATTCAAATGACAATAGGACACATTAAAAAGTTTTAAAATTTTCACATTTTTAAACAACTTCAAATGCATAATTTTTTTGGGTCGTTACAGTCCACGACTCAGCAAGTATATAATAAAATAACAAACCAACAGTTTAATAACCATAATCTATAATATCATCACTAATCATGTATCCAAGTTATATCAATCTCTATCCATTAATGCAATGCATCTCTATTATACATGCTTATTTGCTCATTTCATCGCTTATACCGGTGTAGCATGAGTGAACACTCGTGATAGCGTTAACCTGTAACATCCCAATTCTAAGTCTTTGCTTCAAATGTAAGAAAATAAGTAGAAGTTAAAACTTTTCTTGCATCTTGAAGTAATTGCACTATTCTGTAATTCTTGTAAAAGAATTATGGAAATCAAAAACCAAATCTCCAAATAACTCTAGTCAAAAACCTCCTTGGCAAAGATCTTGTGTCAAACCTCTGTAAATATTTTTCTTGAGTTCTAGGGAGGCTTGGTAACACCTCTGAATTATTATATTATTTTTAGAAATTATTTGATAATTTTTGGAGGCAAGTCAAACCAAGTCAAAGCTTGGTCAAACCCTAATTCAAACCTTCTGAAATTTCTTGAGAAAAATGTATGGCATGAAAATCTCTGAAAAAAATTACACAAGGTTGATCATTGAGTCTGCTAGCTCCAGTAAAAACTTCATAATTTTTGGAGCTTATTTGCTACCTCAAGCAATTCCTCAAAACCTCAGCTTTAAATTCAAAACTCAAACTGGCTGGTACTGTTACTCGGGCTTGAGCCACTTTGGCTCGACCCAACCAACTAATGGTACCTGGCCGTTCGAAGTGGCGCGCGCCTGGGAGCCGTCGGATCTCCATCGCTCAGCCCGCGTTGGCCCAGAAACGCGTCCGCTCGATCTCGCCTGTACCGCACGATCCAAATCCGACGGCAGTCCTTCGTCGTCCTCCACTCGCCCACACGCGCGCGCGCAGTCGCCATGGCGTAAGCAGAGGAGTGGGGCGCAGTGTAGGGTCACCTCGGTGACCACCTTTAAACGGCTCCCTCTGCTCGCATTAATTGCCCGTCGTGCACCGCCCTCAAAGTCCATGGCTCAACTGCTCCCATCACACTCAGTGCTCCCATGGCAGGTTTGACCCGAGGAGGCCCCTTGCTGTTGCTCTTTGCCATCTCCATTACTTAAGCACCCGGCTTTTCTCTCTTGGCTTCCTTTAGCACTTCCGCAACTCTAGCTAGCACCCACGGTTTGTTTGAGCTACATTCACCCGAAACCATTTCGGCCGCCATTGCCGAGCTTCAAGCTCACGGTGAAGGCGGTACCACAGTGGTTCTCTCTCTCCATTTCTTGCTCCCTCTGCTCCCTCTTTATTAACTAGAGCTTAACCCTCGTTTAATTTCACTTATCTTCCCCAGGGCTTAGCTGAATTTGGAATTCCCCACTGCACGGCCGCAAAGTTCTCTTTTCGTCTCTAGCACCGGTGAGTCCATCTCCCTCTAATTACTCTCTCTGGGAGCACCAGCAATGCATGTACTCCATTTTGATGATCCGCCTCACTCTTTGCAACTGTGCCGCTGCCTCCGTCATCGTCTCGGTACAGTCGAGTCCCTTCATCGCCAGCCTTGCTCCAGCCACCTCAGCTCCGCCGCCTCACTCGGGTAGGTCCCTTGTAGCCTCTAGATGCTCGGGCACCTGCTGAATGGCCTTGTTGCGGAGCTTTCCTTCTTTGTCGCCATTGCCGTGGCTTGCGCCACAAGACCTCACCGTCGCGCCACGCCCGGTCCACCACGAGGTGTGAGTGGTACCAGCAGGTGCACATCACTATTGCGCACCTGTAGGTGCCCTCGGTTTGCACTGCGGTGGCGTGAATCACCGGCGAGCCGCTGTGGAACGCGTCGGGATGCTTTGCCGGACGTAAACAGCGCGCGTTGTCGCGCTTAGGACACATTAATGACGTTGGTTAATACTAATCATTGCTTAGTTGTTAACACTGTCTTAAGCCAGCTCTAATCGGTCACTTACGTGTGGGCCCACGTTTAGTTTAAACGCCCCCGAAGCGGTAAGTCACGCACAGTGATTTGTACCACTGACCGGCGGACCCATATGCACTATGCACTTAAAACACCCGTGGGCTCCTATCGCTGCCGGGTGGGGCCGTTGCACTGTGCACGTGCGTTAACCTCGGGCGTTCGTGACCTGGCATCGCTGACATGTGGACCCCGCATGTCAGGGCTCCTGTTGAAGTCGCGAACGGCACAATAATTCACAGCCGTCCGATTTCAGATCAACGGCTGAGACTCATTGGGCCGTTCGGACCATGAACAGCGCGCGTTGGATCTCAGCCCTCCATCGCGAAATCAACGGCTCAAGTGCATTGGGCCAATCGGATCGTGAACAGTGCGCATCATCTGAGCAGTCGATTTCGAATCGGAGCGAGGTTTGTCGTTTCAGAATTTGCCACACTGTGTGGGCCGTATGATGAAAAATCAACGGCCAACGTTGGGCCACGTCTTATTTCCTTCGGCTGGGTTAATTTAATTCCCGAAAGATTTATTTCACAACTGGAAATTGCAATAAACTTTGAAAAGGTATAACTAAATAATAAAAATTCATTTTCGGGTGATCCAAGTTTTGATAATTCTGTTATTCGCTAAAGTTTAATCTAAAAATAGTTGTAAGCTTCTTTGAGCTCCAGAAAAATCTCTAAATGCATTTTACTCCTTTTCGACATTATTAAATGTATTAAAAATTTCAGAGAATTTCAAAAATGCAGAACTAATTCATAAAAATTCATTTTCAGTTGAAAGAAATTCTAATAATTATGTTTTAGACTAAACGTTAATCTAAAAATGGTTTTAGTCTTAGTATAGCTTCAGAAAAAAAAAAATCTGGAAATGATTATAATCGGGTGAAGGCTTTAATTGCTATAGCAAAAATGCATAACTTTTCCGCTGTAAACTATTTTTGAGTGAATCCAATTTTGTTGGATTCCTCTATTAATGAGCTTACTGTGAAAATTAGTTTTGAACATGTTACTTGTCCCCAAAAGATTACTTATGCATTTTACTTTTTTCTCATTTCATGGCTATGGGAAATTGTAGAAAGTGCATCATAGCTCCAAATGAGATGAATCCAATTGGGTTGTTCATCTTGTGAGGTGCTTGACCTACTGTAAAAATCTCAAGTGCACCACATTTCTAGAAAATGTTGCCAAATAATTTAATTAGGTTGAATAGTAACTTTTGCTAATTTCTAGCTGAGCAGAAATGATTTGATCATAACTTTTGTATTGAGAATCCAAATTAATTGGTTATTATTTCTAAATTCATGATAAATCATACTATTACTGGTGTAAAATTTTCAAAGCATTCGGAGAAAGTTTGCTGTTGAGTCTTTGTGTTTTCTTTGTTCTTATCGGTTCTTTTTTCGCTTTCTCGTTAGGTTCCGAAGAGCACTTTGAGAACCAAAGCACCCCTCAGCAACATATTGAGTAGCAGCAACAAGGCAACCAGTTTGATCATGATTTATCCTATATTTTCAAGCCTAATATATTATTTGCAACTTGTGTGTATGCATTGCTTTGTTGTGTTAAATTATGATTAGTAGATCCTATAGTTGCATAATCTGTAGGAATTAATTATCCTCTACTACCATGAGCCTAGGTTAATTGCTGTGATTTGAGTTCTTTGGATGAGCTCTTGTCACTTACTTGATTGCGATTTGAAATTGCTTAGAAATGTTTAGTTTCGGTAGTAATAGACGATCATCGATTTAGTCGATAATCTTGATCACACATCTAATTATTACTCCTTTATGTCCAGCACTTGTGCTTTGTTAATTTATAAAGTCAAAATCTGAAAATGAAAGATTGATTTAGACTTGGGCATATTGGTTGGGTGGTGTGGTTGTTTGGATTGTGGTGGTATGTCTAAGTCAACAAGGACCGAATTACTTGCGCCACCGTACTGAGCAATTTGCGTGCTAACCACATGAGGGGGATATGGG
Source organism: Hsuehochloa calcarea (assembly GCA_036346395.1). Taxonomy (NCBI): domain Eukaryota; kingdom Viridiplantae; phylum Streptophyta; class Magnoliopsida; order Poales; family Poaceae; genus Hsuehochloa; species Hsuehochloa calcarea. The sequence goes on from CM070600.1 coordinate 35,021,757, forward strand.
ACCTCTCTTGATCTAGTACTTTGGCGTGTGTTAGCCCCGGGTCACAGGTATGTTGGTGTGGTTGTTGAGAGTTGTATGGGCGAGTGTAATACCTCATAAATCCAGCTAGTTCATATAGTTGGAAGTTAGTCGAAAACGAGATTTAAAAGTTTCCGGAATCGCATTCGGTAAAAAGAAAGAAGTCAGAGGGAGAAAAAGAAATAGTTTTCATCGGAAATTCTAATTAGCAGGGGGGTTATCGTGATTTTCCGGCAACTTTGGGCCGCATCCACGACCAGAGGCCCAAGAGGGGCCGGCCGCCCATGAAGTGGCCGGCCATAAAGGGGGCGCCACTCCCCAAACCCTAGCCGCCCCATCCTCCCCACCTAGCCGCCACCCCTCCCTCTCCACACTCCATTGCCGCGCCTCCTCCCTGGTTGGGCGCCGCCTCCTCCCTTGGTGGCCGGCCATTGGTGCTCCCGAAGTTGGTCTCCAAGATCCCCAGGCGCTCCTCCTCCGATCTGTCCTCCGGCGGGCCGTTTTCCTCGCCGGTTGTTCGCTGTGGTGTGGCCGGCCAAGGATGAAGAAAGGAGACCAGCGGGGAGTGGTTCTTTGTCATGCTACGGGTCTTCAAGGGTAACGAGCACCCCGGCTATTTGTTTGATCGATTTTTGTTGCGGTAGAGACCATTTGATTCGCGTCGGATTAGAGTTCCAGAAATTACAGATTGGATCAGACTGTTGTGCGGCTTGTTACGGTACTTTAGAGGCCGAATTTGGGGTTTTTTCCTTCTAGATATTTGTTCCTGGTTTCGTTAGCTTTCTTTTGGCACTGAGATCAGGAAAATCCGATCAGTAGTTTGGGAGATATGAATTTTTGAATACTAACTGTCCAATCTGTCTGAAAACTGAGGTCAGTAGGTTTGTCCCTCGTTTTTGTTCAAATTAGAGGCCGAATCAGAAACTTCACCCAACTAAGTTATTGTAGATCTTGAAATTACCTTTCCAAGTTGATAAAGATCATTCCATTTGGATCAGTAGGCTAAAAGTTACACCATTTTATTTACTGCTGATCTGTTTTCTGGACAGACGTAGATGGGTTGGGTTTAGCAGTTAATTAGCCCTCTGTTTTGGCCGAATCAGGGGATTCCGCCAACTAATGTTTTGTAGCCTGATCAGTTAAGAATCAGTGAGCACTGGTTTCAGGTCTTTTAGAGTTACAGATAATTAATGGTGAATTTGCTCGTGCAACTGCCCGTAGATCGATAATCTGGACTTTTGGGTTAGATGTCAAATTGAACCCTTGGGATGGGTGGGTTGATTAGAGAGCATCGTAGAACACTTGTAGCTGTACCATATTCTATTATCCGTAATACGTGGCAATGCTTGTGTAGGCGGTGAGACGGTGGGTGGAAGGACACCTTCGTTGTTTCCCAACACGTCACAACACGGAAGGCAAGTGCAGTGTTCAATTTGTGTGAATTCGTTGATTTCGTGATAACTTGATAAATTATGAATATTCCTGTGATTTGAGTTTGATGTGGTAGAGTTCAATACCTTATTCGATGATACATTGATTTGAATGCCAAGTTATGCTTTTCATTCCATGCATACATAATTGATTCTTGTCGCCCACGGAGTGGAAAGTTGATTAAGTCCCATTAATTCCAATATGGGCATGTAAGACCTACCATTCCAATGTAGGCAGCTGGACATTCCGTATGAAACGCTCTTCATACGGATTTGGATCCCCGCTCTTGGTTAAGAGCGGGCTTAAGTGAACACCGACGGTGTGTCACTAGTTATACCGTATAAACATGTGGAAAGTCCATTCTCCTTCAATGCATTCATTCATTCATACCATGCTTTCTTAAATTCATGAAGTAAATGATGTACTTGGAAAATTGTTCCATTCAAGATTCTTTGTGAATGTATATGTTGTGCTTGCTTGAGTTTCACTCACTCTTGCTTTTATTTATTTTAGGTGAATTCCAAAGAAAGCGGTTGCTAGCGGGAGGGTGTAGCCAAGCACGCTCCATGCACATGAATAAAACATTCATTCGTTAAAATTCTATTTACGCTTCTTCGCTTTTATTTATAATGTAATGGATCGTAATAATTGTCACTTGGAGGTTCATTATTATCGCTTTGGTTAATTCTTGTTTAAATTTATAGATGAACTATTATTAAGCTATAGATTGTTATCTTGGTTAATCGCTTTCTTTAGCATTGAATGCGATGTTAATCTTATGAATTGAATAGTAGGTTGTCTTGTTAGGTGACATCTTGTCTTCCGAATAGACAGGGTGTTACAGTTGGTATCAGAGCGGGCTTCAGGTCCGTGGTGAATAGATTGATAACATTTACTAAAACTAGTTTAAGGTTGTCAACATAAACTAAAATTTGTCAACAGTTTATTAACTTAAAACTTGACACACTGTGCACAGTAGGAAGGGTTGGGTATAACTTTGCTTCCGCATTTCTTTCAAGTCATTCCCTTATGTTCTGATAATTGAATTGTTTGATCTTTTGTGTGGTGGTGTTTAGATGGCGAGAGGCCGTGGCCGTGGTCGTCCACCGGTCCGTGGTCGGGCCTGGGACGCGGTCCGCCGTGTCTTCTTCTTAGTCCGAGGAAGTTGCCGAGGTCGCCACGAGGAGATTGCCTCTGCCGCTCCTCCTGGCCGCAGAGCCTCCTATTGTGTCTCAGAACTTATCCGTAACCTTATGAGAGAGAACTACTACTCCGCCAAAGAATCGCAGACGGCCATTCTCGCAGCGAATGCACTGCGCAGTAACTCGTTGTTCATCGCTCCACCCGAGGTTAGGATGAATCTTCGGGAGTGGATGTCACTTCGATTGGACTCTTTTGATGGAGCCGCACACCGTCCAGCCGCGGATTGGTTGAGATATATGGAGCGCCGCTTTGGGGCATTAGAGCCGACGCCGCGAGGGCGCGCTCGTGGCTTTTTAGTTGAAGGGTCAAGTCGACATCCGTGGGAAGGAGTTCGCCTTCCAGACTCCAGCCAGTGGTCCCGCCACTTGGGAAGTGTTCGTGGAGAAATTCAGGACGCAATTCTATCCAGACTCCTTTGTTGAGAAGATGGAACAAACACTGTTGACTTTTGAGCAAAGAAAGATGACGGTATCTGAGTACGAGGCTGGGTTCAATAACTTGGTGCGCTTTGTACCAGCGGTGGCGAATGATGATAATGAGAAGGCTAAGAGGTTCCGGCGGGGCCTCAACCAAGAGTATCGCCAGATTCGAGGGCGACAGATCGTGATTTCACTCGGTGGTCGAGCAAGCTAGAGGAATGGAGTTGGAGAAAGGTACGCCCGCAAAGTCAGCCGTTAGTTCTCGCTACCACCGCAATTTCGGTGGTGGCGTAAACGGAGTTTTGGTGGAGGGAATGGGTCTTTTCAAATGACCCGCCCCAAGAGGTTTCGTAGGGTCACAACACTCGCCCCGTCCGTCGCTGGCGCCTTCCTCTTGGCGCCCGTCCCTTTGTCTTCCATTCCATCGGTGCGCCCTGCTCGGGACGGGCATGAAATGTTTCCGGTGTGGTGAGGAGCATCGAGCTTGAGTGTTCCTTCAGGGGTCATGTCGCCATTGTGGTCTGGATGGCCACAAAGCGCCGGCTTGCAAGCGTAACCCGCGAGTATCATCGTGGGAGCCTGCTCCAGCAGCCTTCATCTTCCAAATGCTCACGGTGGTTCTGTTCGAACTCGGCAATGGTCTCGCACCACGCTCACTGTGGTGGATTCCTCCTTCGGTTCCTCGGCACCTCCAGCAGGTTCTATTGGAACCCCTTCCGGCTGCACCTCCGCTGCCTGCTTGCTCTGCAGCGGTTTTTGGGCACCTTCGCAGAGTGTCTGAGCTTCCTCCGCCCGACGCCGCCAGAGTCCACGCCATGCCCACCTCCGGATACTATGAGGCGACCGGACGTGGTGACAGTACTTTACTAGTTGACTCGCATGATGCTTTCATATTGTTTGATTCGGTGCTACGATTCGCTTGTGTCCCCGAGTTTGTCAAGAGCGAGTTTGAGTCTGCAGCTCATCTCTCGAGTCCGTGGTAGCCGGGCTTCTCGGGGTCTTATTTCACTCTACGCTTGTCCGGCCGTTCTATTGATATCGATGGGGAGGTTTTCACCGCTAACCTTATAGTGATTCAATTGGCACCTTTTGATGTCATTCGGGATGGATCGTTATTCCAATACCGCCAAAATCGCTGCTTCGGAAGACGGTGACTCGCAAGCTCCTTCCGTGAAGAACCGGTATTCCAGGAGTGCACCGTCTCGATTCGGCGTTACGTCTTTGGCTGCTCTGCACCCTAGCCGCCGTGCATCAACCTATGGATTGCTTTGGTCCTCAATGAAAAGATTGGCTCTTCATTGCGTATTGAGGAGATACCAGCCATGCGAATGAGTTTTCGATGTTTTCCTGCGAATCGCTCGATGCCTCCGTGACGAGAGTGGAGTTCCAGATTGATCTTATTCCGAACGCGACCCATATCGATGTCTCCTTATAGGTTGGGACGACCATTTCAAGAAGAATTGAAGAAACAGCTTGATCGAACATTGTCCAAGGATATGATTCGCGAAGCGCCTCACCTTGGGGAGCACTGTGCTTTTCACCAAGAAGAAGGATGGCAGCATGCGCATGTGTGTGGATTATCTGCTCTTAACCAAGCAACGGTGAAGAATAAATATCCATTACCCCAGACGAGGATCTCTTCACCAATTGAAGGGGCCAAAATATTCTCAAGATTGACCTTCACTGGTACAATCGATTCGTGTCCGGAGCAGACATCGAGAAGACAGACTTTTCCACGAGGTATGGCCATTATGAGTACAAAGTTATGTCTTTTGACTGACGAATGCTCCGCAGCTTTCATGAAGGCCATGAACAAAGATGCTACACCAATACCTCGATGATTTTGTTGTCGATTTATTGACGATATCTTGATCTATTCCAAAACGGAAGAGGATCACGCCGACATTTGAAGTTGGTACTTGAAACACCGAGAAAGAACCAATTCTATGCCAAATTGAAGAAGTGCGAGTTCGGATTTCGAGGTGGGGTTTCTAGGCCATGTTATCAACCAAGATGGTATATCGCTTGATCCTAGCAAGATCTCTACGGTGGTAGAGTGGGCAAGACCAACCAATGTCAAGGAGGTGAGGAGTTTTCGGGATTAGCGGGTTATTACCGCGCTTCGTGGAAGGTTTCTCCATTATTGCTAGACCAATGTCCCAAATGACACGTAAAGGAGTTAAATTTCAGTGGTCGGAAGCATGTGAGCGCAGCTTTTGTGCATTAAAGGAAAGATTGGTGATCGCTCGATTTTGACTCTTCCCGAGCCCGGAAGCGGTTCACCATTTATTCAGATCGGCCGATAGTTGGTCTCGGATGTGTACTTATGCAGAGGGCAAAGTGATTGCTTATGCGTCGCGACAGTTGAAGAAGCATGAGCGTAATTATCCGACTCATGATCTCGAGTTGGTCGCAGTGGTTCTTGCTTTAAAAATCGGCGCCATTATTTGTACATGCGAGTCTTGTGACATCTTCACTCATCACAAGAGTTTGAAATATATCTTTACCTGTATGATTTGAACCCGAGACAGAGGAGATGGTTAGAACTGACATGACTATGATCTCACAATTCAAGATCATCCGTGCAAGGCAAACGTGGTAGCGGATGCTTTGAGTCGCAAGGCGACACCATCTACCGCCATTGTCTTATCGCTGATTTTGAGCGTATGGATATTTCCTATTGTTTTATGGTATCGCCAAAGTGAGACTCGGTTGCTTTTAGAGTTAGCACTTCCGATCAAGTGCGAGAAGCACAAAGAAGATGACCAGATGTTTCAATGGTGAGAAAGCGTTGTATTGAGGGCAAGCAAGGCCATTTCAAGATAGATGAGGTCGGTACGTTACGGTTTAAAGGCCGCCTCTGTGTTCCCAGAGGCTCGAGTTAAGGATGAGATTCTCAAAGAGGCACATCAGACGCCGTATACAAAGGCACCTGAGAGACCAAGATGTACAAAGATCTAAAGAGAAACTTCGTGGAAGAGGATGAAGGTTGATATTGCACAAGATGTAGCATCTTGTGGACTCACAATGAGTCAAGGTCGAACATAAACGGCCAATGGATTGCTGCAACCATCGGAGGTCCCGTGTGGCCGTGGATGATATATCAATGGATTTTGTAGTCGGTTTACCTCGCACGCAACGAGGGAAGGATGCTATTTGGGTCATTGTGGACCGCCGAAGAAGTCTCGCTCATTTTATTCCTATCCGCACAACAAATTCGCAAGTGATTTGGCTCTCTTTATGTGCGGAAAGTAGTGCGGTTGCACGGAGTTCAAAACTATTGTTTCGATCGGACGCTAAATTTGTCTCCAAGTTATGAGAGAGTTTGCGGTGCCATGGGTACACAAATTCGCCTTAGCACGGCCTTTCATCCCCAAACGGATGGACAATCTGAGCGCACTATTCGGACATTGGAAGATATGCTCAGTGTTGTGTTTTATCCTCGAAAGGAAGTTGGGAAGAACATTTATCGCTGGCCGAGTTTGCTTATAATAACAGCTTATCATGCCGATTCGAGCGGCACCATTCGAGGTTCTTTATGGACGTAAGTGCAGTCCCGCTGTGTTGGGATGAGGTTGAGAGCGGGCGGTTTGGGTCCCGATTGGTTAAGCAAGCGATGACTAGAGTGGCCGGTTAGGCAAAATCTGTGCTCGGCCGAGAGTCGACTAAGAGCTACGCAGATGTCGGCGCGGGATTTGGAATTCAAAGTGGGTGACGGTTCGCTGAGAGTGTCGCCATCCAAAGGTGTGGTGCGGTTTGGCACCAAAGGTAAGCTTAGTCCAAGGTATGTTGGACCTTTCCAATCGTGGCGCGAATTGGAAAACTAGCTTACCGCTTGGACCTTCCCGACTCCATGAAAGGGGTCCACAATGTATTTCATGTGTCCATGTTATGGAAATTTTTGAGGGATCCGCACCATGTTATTCCTTTGGAGCCTTTGATTATTGAGCAAGATCTTACTATCGAATCCCGACCAAAGGAGAATATTAGAAGAAGCGAACGGGTTCTCGAGGAACAAGACTCAAGTATGTTAAAATCCTTTGGTCTCATCACCGATAGAGAGGCTACTTGGGAGTTGGAGTCCCGCATGCGAGAACAATACCCGACTTGCTCACTCTGTAATTATTTAAGTTATTCATCTTTCTTTCTCGGTTGCTACGTAGATTCGAGGTCTAATCTTTCTAAGGGGGTAGAGTGTAATACCTCATAAATCCAAATAGTTCAGATAGTTGGAAGTTAGTCAAAACGAGATTTAAAAGTTTCCTAATCGCATTCTAGAAAAAGAAAGAAGTCGAGGAGAAAAAGAAATAGTTTTCGCGGAAATTCTAATTAGCGTGGGGTTATCGTGATTTTTCAGCAACCTGGGCCGCATCCACACCCAGAGGCCCAAGAGGGGCCGCCGCCCATGAAGTGGCCGCCATAAAGGGGGCGCCACTCCCCAAACCCTAGCCGCCCCCATCCCTCCGCACCTAGCCGCCACCCCTCCCTCTCCACCCTCCATTGCCGTGCCTCCTCCCTGGTTGGGCCGCCTCCTCCTTGGTGGCCGCCATTGGTGCTCCCGGTTGGTCTCCAAGATCCCGGCGCTCCTCCTCCGATCTGTCCTCCGGCGGGCCGTTTTCCTCGCCGGTTGTTCGCTGTGGTGTGGCCGGCCAAGGAAGAAGAAGGGAGACCAGCGGGGAGTGGTTCTTCATCGTGCTACGGGTCTTCAAGGGTAACGAGCACCCCGGCTATTTGTTTGATCGATTTTTGTTGCGGTAGAGACCATTTGATTCGCGTCGGATTAGAGTTCCAGAAATTACAGATTGGATCAGAATGTTGTGCGGCTTGTTACGGTACTTTAGAGGCCGAATTTGGGGTTTTTCCCTTCTAGATATTTGTTCCTAGTTTCGTTAGCTTTCTTTTGGCACCGAGATCAGAAAAATCCGATCAGTAGTTTGGGAGATATGAATTTTTGAATACGAACTGTCCAATCTGTCTGAAAACTGAGGTCAGTAGGTTTGTCCCTCGTTTTTGTTCAAATTAGAGGCCGAATCAGAATCTTCACCCAACTAAGTTATTGTAGATCTTGAAATTACCTTTCCAAGTTGATAAAGATCATTCCATTTGGATCAGTAGGCTAAAAGTTACACCATTTTATTTACTGCTGATCTGTTTTCTGGACAGACGTAGATGGGTTGGGTTTAGCAGTTAATTAGCCCTCTGTTTTGGCCGAATCAGGGGATTCCGCCAACTAATGTTTTGTAGCCTGATCAGTTAAGAATCAGTGAGCACTGGTTTCAGGTCTTTTAGAGTTACAGATAATTAATGGTGAATTTGCTCGTGCAACTGCCCGTAGATCGATAATCTGGACTTTTGGGTTAGATGTCAAATTGAACCCTTGGGATGGGTGGGTTGATTAGAGAGCATCGTAGAACACTTGTAGCTGTACCATATTCTATTATCCGTAATACGTGGCAATGCTTGTGTAGGCGGTGAGACGGTGGGTGGAAGGACACCTTCGTTGTTTCCCAACACGTCACAACACGGAAGGCAAGTGCAAAGTTCAATTTGTGTGAATTCGTTGATTTCGTGATAACTTGATAAATTATGAATATTCCTGTGATTTGAGTTTGATGTGGTAGAGTTCAATACCTTATTCGATGATACATTGAGTTGAATGCCAAGTTATGCTTTTCATTCCATGCATACATAATTCAGTTGCTGTCCACGGGAGTGGAAAGTTGATTAAGTCCCATTAATTCCAATATGGGCATGTAAGACCTACCATTCCAATGTAGGCGCTTTGACATTCCGTATGAAACGTTCTTCATACGGATTTGGATCCCCGCTCTTGGTTAAGAGCGGCTTAAGTGAACACCGACGGGTGTGTCACTAGTTATACCAGATATAAACATGTGGAAAGTCCATTCTCCTTCAATGCATTCATTCATTCATACCATGCTTTCTTAAATTCATGAAGTAAATGATGTACTTGGAAAATTGTTCGATTCAAGATTCTTTGTGAATGTATATGTTGTGCTTCTTGAGTTTCGACTCACTCTTGCTTTTATTTATTTTAGGTGAATTCCAAAGAAACGGTTAAGCTAAGCGGGAGGGTGTAGTCCAAAGACGCTCCATGCACATGAATAAAATATTCATTCGTTAAAATTCTATTTACGTTTCTTCAGTTTTATTTATAATGTAATGGACTGTAATAATTGTCACTTGGAGGTTCATTATTATCGTTTTGGTTAATTCTTGTTTAAATTTATAGATGAACTATTATTAAGCTATAGATTGTTATCTTGGTTAATCGTTTCTTTAGCATTGAATGCGATGTTAATCTTATGAATTGAATAGTAGGTTGTCTTGTTAGGTGACATCTTGTCTTCCGAATAGACAGGGTGTTACAGCGAGGTGGGCTTTCTAGTTCTCCTCCTTGTGGGGCATCGGTCCTTTTCTAAGGTCGATGACTCCGTCCTAGCGTATGAGAATTTCTATTCCCATGCGAGTGACTCGTGGCTAAGACACAATATTGAAACCGTCTCGTAGGACTTAGCCGTGCCGACATACCAAAGGTAGTGTGCTTCATCATGTGGTAAAAAGGCGGTCTAACGTGTGGGTACATTGGTACACCCCTGCATGGTTAAATCTATTCAAATAGCCTAGTCCTAGGTTATGGACACGCTCGGATACGCCCCGTGAGAATTAGACTACAACCTTTTAATTAAAATTTGACATGGTTGGTATGAATGTGTAATTCATACTATTGTTGTGGTGACTAGTGGTTAGTCACTTCCAGGATTGTTGTTATCATCTATCTATTGTTATTATTGTTGTTAATTGTTATTTGAACAATAAAAACAGATTTCACACTTGCTTAAAATGTATTACATTATTGCAAATAAAGGTTGCTTTATGCTAAATTGAGACATACACCCTCCACTTAAATAAGCTTACATGTAGCACATGTATAGGCTTGTTATCTCACACGTCAGTCTTGCGGAGTACATTATTGTACTCATTGGCTTTGCTTGTTGTATGTTGCAGAGGAGGAAGGTGAGCCCCAAGGGCCTCACTTTTGTGAAATATACTTTGGATTCGAAGGCTAAGCTTGGCGGTCCGGTTGGTTGCCTTGTGGGTAAAAGGCACACTAATTGGCTTTTGTTATTGCCATCTTATGGCACTTTTGCTTCCGCTGTTTAATTAGAACTTATGGATGTTATCTGGCCGGTCGACCTCTCTTTTGTAATAACTAGCCTTTATTTATATTAACTTCTGGTTTGTTGTTTTTGCTTATTCTATGTGTTTGAATGGAATTGATACATACTTGTTGTAATGAGGTGTGTGTACTGCATCTTGGGAAGTGCATATATCTCGAGTCTTGGTTTATTTGATTTGTGATGCTCGGACCAAATAGATGGTTAAGCATTACAAGCCTGATAAACAGGGGTCTCACATAACCCTTTCTCAAGTTCTTCCTCAAAAGGACGGGGGATCTCTCCACTCCCGTGGAGTCTCTACCAGTGAGATAGATATCATATGATCACCATAATCATTATCCTTTATGCAATGGTTGTGCACATGATGTAAGAATGCAATTTAAATTCATGATTCATCGACATATCCATTATCATCATTGTCATGTAATTGCCATAACATGTCACTACCTCATTAACTCATAATTATCACAATATCATGGGATGTAAATACTTAACAATAGCATAAATAATAACATGATAGTGTAATATAAATAATAACAGTGACCAAATTATTGTTCATTGTTCTACCATGCACTTGCCTTCTAGCTACGAAAGTACGGATGATGGAACGGCAACACCAAACTTGAAGCGACACTCCCTATATAAACAATCAATAATACACTCAAAACATGCCATAACAGTACCAAATCATCCAACAAAAAAACTATCTCCTCTACACGCAAAACAAATGCACTTAACTCAACTTCACCGGACGACCTACCCGTTGTCCCAGCGATCAAACGACCACAACTTTCACTTCTCAACACCAAATATAGTAACATTGATATTTTCTGGAATCTACACGAAATTCCCCACAATATCTTAGTTACGCCAACCCTTTGATTTTGCCCTCTAGGTCCCTGTTTCCAACCCCGAAGGTCGTAATGGAAATCAACATAACAGCAGACTCCACTTTTTCGTAACTATTTTTCTACAACGTGAAAATAGCAAACCATAATATTTATAGAATCTAGAGAGAATTGTGTAGCTAATCCTAATTATGACTATAGTTTAATTCTCAATTCTAATACACGTAACTACAGAATCTTCACAACTATTGTCATTGGCGATGGAGTTTTGGACAACAATACTCCTGAGGTCATAACTTTCTACTCGCTTATCCAAATTCGATCGTTATTCTAGGTGTAGATACCCCAAAATCCCTCCATAAGGTTTAGTAGTGTAGTTTAACGAACTAGGGCATAACGAATAATGTGATTCCCCGTGACAAAACCAATCTACAACATGAAAACCAATCTATAACATGAAAAAAAATTAATCTAACATCAATCTAAGGCTCACCAAATCGTTTACCCACAAAAATCGATGATGATCATGGGTGGAGTGCGAACCCTAGCTTTCCTTCCTTCCCTCTTCCCTCTTCCTCCCTCTTCCTTCCTCCTGGCCTTCCTTGCTCTTTTCCCCTTACCTCAGTAGTACAAGTAGCAGCAGTAGAAATTGCCTGTAGGCAGTAGAGCTACTTGCATGTATGCAATGCTAGCTAGCAGCAGCATCATGCAAGCACTAGCAAGTAATCACGTGGGAGCATAAAGAGCAGTATGAGGCATTGGAGCAATGGCAAGGCAGAAGGATGGCACGGCCAGGGGTAGGCGGCGCTAAGAAGAAGGGCATGATAGGAGGCTGGGGGCGACAGCCAAGGGCAGGGGCTCAAGGCTGTGGTGCGAGGGGAGCCAGGGGCTTGGGTAGGATTTTGGCCGACTCCCGCTGCCTCCTCCTTTATGCGGCCAGCCCTCCCCCTAGTTGAATCCGCGCCCGACTCGACTAGGGTGGGCCGGCTCCACTCTCCTGCCAAACTGAATCCCCCTCGGTTCGGTTGGGCCCCCACCTTGATCCTCCCTTTCTATTAATTTTTGAATTTTAGATCAATTTTCCAATTGGCAAATTTCTAACTCTGGTTAATTAAATGAGATATTATATTCTACATGCTTAACAAAATTTGACCCTAAATTCTACTCTCGACGTTCTAGTCGAAAACAAAAATAGAAATCAATCAACACGAAAGCACATACCGCCGTGAACAACTCCGGTACTACTTCTCAAGACACGAGACTCCAACTCCCAAGTCGCTTCCTGCTCGGTTTCATGCGACTACAACACCTTATCACACTTCAGCGTCTTATGCCTCAACACCCTCTCCGACTCCTCTAGTGTACTTACCAAATGGGACTCGAAAGTGAGGTCTTGCTCAATCATCAATGGCTCTAAAGAAATATTTTGCTCCAGATCCCTCAAGTACTTCCTTGACATCAAAACGTGAAAGACATTTTGAACTTCACGCATGGACTTAGGAAGGTCCAAGCGATAAGCCAACTTTCAAATTCTTGCTATTATCGGGAATGGTCTGACATACCTTGGGCTAAGCTTTCCTTTGGTATCAAACCAAAAATGCCTTTGGTAGGAGACATCCTTAGGTGCACCTGACCACCCACCGCAAAGTCCAGATTACCCATACTCACAACGGTATAGCTCTTCTGCCTACTTTGAGTTGCTAACAAATTCTGTCTAATTTCTACCACTAGCTTAACTGTCTTCTGAACCCAATTCGGACCTAGAACTGCCTTCTCACCCATGGCATTCCAACAAAGTGGTGATCTACACTTTCTCCCATAGAAAACCTCAAAAGGTACAACTCAAATACTGGAATGGTAGCTGTTGTTGTTTGCGAATTCTGCAAGATGCAACTAATCCTCCCAACTACCCTTCCAAGAGAGGCACATGACCTTAGCATCTCTACTACTTAAAAGAAGGAATTGGTGGCGGCCCATCCTCCCTCATGCGATGTGAGTCGTTAGATCTTTCTTTCTTCGTGAGATGTAAGCCGTTGGATTCGTTCTTTCTCGGTTTCTCCCATGCGTACGGTTAGTCACCCATAATCTCCTCTCCACCCCCACACCCCATCTGACTAAGCTGGTGCGTAAGAAGCCCAAAGATTCCATCGATCTTTTGAAGAACGGGTTGCCGGTGGATCACTTGCATTGTAGGCTGAGCACGACGACGGTTGACAAGATATGATTTTTCTAATCCGTAGCAAAGCACGGGCATTGGACTAGTGTCCTAAAATGTCTGAATGATACACTCTGACTGAATGTCTGTTGAGGGTGAAATGTTGTGCTATGGCTAAGCTCAGTGCCCAATGCACCCTACAAACTCTCCCAGAACTTAGAGATAAACTTAGTATCTCTGTCAGAAACGATGGTTTTTAGCACACCACGCGACCTCACAATCTCCCGCACATAAATAGAAGCCAAATCGCTTACCATATTCATCGTGCGAATGGGAATGAAGTGTGCATATTTGCTGAAACGATCCAAAACTACCCAAATAGCATCCTTCCCTCGTGGAGAACAAGTAGCGCAACCACAAAATCTATTGAGATATCATCCCAAAGCCATTGTGGAACCTCTAAAGATTGCAACAGTCCAGCGGGACGCTTATGCTCGGCTTTCACCTACTGACAAACCTTGCAAGATGCCACATAGTTAGCAATATCCACCTTCATCATCTTCCATCAGAAGTTTTATTTCAGATCACGATACATCTTGGTCTCACTAGCATGAACGGCGTACGCTATCCGATGAGCCTACCTCAATATGTCACCTTTGACTTCCCCCTTCTGTGGCACACAAAGGTGGTCTTTGAACTGCAAAACAATGGATTCAGCAATGCTGAAATATCCCTTTTTGCCTTCATCAATATGCTTTCTGAGGTCAATATTGTATCCAAAGAGCATTCGACCTGGTACGATCCCCGCCTTCACATAAGTAACATGTAATCTTATTCATTGGATATTCTTTGAGTTGATGATTTCCTTCACAACTAGAGCAATTGATTTTGTGCTCACTAGCACTGTGTTCTATCTCTCCACATCGTGTACATGTGCAATCCTTTGACTTAAAAAATTGTTGGCAACTCCACAAATGACAATGATCGGCTTTGCCGCAGAAATTGCAAACATTACTGTCCTTCTGATCCTTTTTTACTCCAGCTATCTCTGGTGGAACATGTGATTGGCGAAATGCAACAGTGAACTCTGCCCAAGTGATGGCTTGCTGGTCTTCATGGATTGCACAATAGTTTTTCCACCATTCTAGTCTAGCTCCTTCTAATTGATGAGCAGTAAATAACACTTTCTCCCGGTCACCACATTGCACTACAGCTAGCTTCTTTTCAATAGTTCAAAGCCAGTTATCTGCATACCAAAATGTGGCTAATCCTACAAAAGTGAGTGGCCTGGTTGCCATGAATTATGCTAAATTCATTTGTGGATGTGTCACTGAGGAAGTGGATTGTTGATCGCTACTGTCAACGCTGTTGTCACCCATCTGTTGCAACATCAATTGCATAAATTGAGTTTGGGTGTCAAAGAACTAATTCAGATTCTGAAGTGTCACTGTTGACAATTGTTGGTTACTGACATTGGTGTTGAGACCAACTTTGGGATTGTATACTTCAACTTCACTATTGCGGTTAATGTTGTTGGCCATCTGAAGTGGAAGTTGGGCTTAGCGAAAGAAAAGATGGAAAACCATAAACGAGGGAAACAAGGGAGGTTGTGACAAAGCACAAGATCCAAATTAATTTAACAAAACCAAATTACATTTTGCAACTAAGAATAATACGAAGAAAATCATCTACTCGATCAATACTCTTAAACTGGTGAAGTGACTCAATACACAGAATGAGCCTTGGCAAACTTAGACTATATGGCATGTCTGACATCGCATCTTGTACTCACTACCTTCAATGAATCTTGCCTATTGTCCTTGGATGGTAGAGATGATTGGCGACTTTACGACGCTCTCTTGATGGCTCCATTTCTCGTGGTCTTGAACGTAGTAGAAATAAACGTGTGACCATCTATATAAATTACATGGGAAAGATGATCTATTTAGCATTGTAAAATAGTGAAGGAAGAACGAGGTAAGAAAGAATACCATAAAGAAGGCAAGGATAGAAAAATGAGAAAAGATGGATAACACAATATTTTTTTCTTTTTATATAAAATAAAATTTGAAGTTTTAAAACTAACAACCATTCTAACTAGATCATGATCTACAGTCAATATGGCTCTTACACCATCTTTGTCGAACCCGAGAGTAACACCTCTAGATTTTCTATGTATTCCACACTAGTCCTTGGATCAGTAGCTAGTGTGCATAGTGTAAACAAAGATAGTAACATCCACATCTCGCACAATTTTATTAATATCAGAGTTTTTGCAAGAGCATCTTAAAAGCCAACAATAAAAAGAATACTTTGGAAGACAAAGTATAAGTAGTAGGGCCCAACAAATCTGCCACAGACAATCAACTGGGTAGTGTGGCCTAGTTTTCGAGGTCCTCACCATTCATAAGTCCTCCTCTAAACAACATATTATTAAGCAAGGGTGAGTATAAAAATGTACTCCGCAAGTTACACGCATAACAAAATTTAATGCATGCAGGAATATTATCAAAGCGAAGTTTATATGTTTGTCTGTGCTTAAATCAATATTTTGCATTTTCAATACATGTACTAAGTTCAAAAAGCTCAAGTTATACAATATCTAAAATTCTTATTTTTAAACTGTCGAGTTAGTGCAGGATAACCTCCATACACTTCTAGTGAAGGATAACCTCTAACACCAAGGCTAACTGCCCAAGTTTTCCCACAAGGATTACCCATAAAATCATTTTGGATAAAACATTTTGAAAAGAAAACTAGAGTCTAATCCTTGAATGGCTTTGCTCCGCATGCCCATGATCATGGACACAACTATTCGAATAGTTTTACATTTTGAAGATGTGTACAACTTTACCCTGAAGACATTCTCATCTCATATTGCCTCCGAATTAGCATACTTCCTTTGGTGTGTGGCGGAGAGACCATGACAAGGCCTTTATCGTGTGTCATCCCAAAATAGTCATGCCCACTAAGGTTTCACCACAGTTGGGCTAACTGCCCAACCGGAAGCACCCTCTTGCACCATGTGGGAATAAATGTCTAACCGACATCCGCACAATCGAATGGCACAACCAACAGTGTAACACCCTGGCTATTCGGAAGCCAAAATGTCACGCAAACCTATCAAACTACTAAGCATAGCATTAAAACTAGATTATCCAGATTCAATCAACATAAATTCCTAAGGAAAGACAATGAACGATCACTAGAATCATGGTAAAGAATGGATAAACGGTCATAATACCACGAACAGTCAAACGATACTAACATAGGATTATTACAATCTGGAACTTATTTCAACAATTTGACTTGACTGAATGGCAAGAATAATTGTTCTGATTGGATAAAAGTGAAGTGTAGTGTGCCGAACTACCCCACCAAATCATCTTGTCGTCCTCCTCAATTACCTAATTAAAACATACAAAGCAAGGGTGAGTCGAAGACTCAGCAAGTACTAAACAAGAATAATCAAGCATGGAGTGGACAACACAATTCAGTTGAATTACGAACAATTATTGGAACACATACATGTACGTATGGAATGAATACATGAATGGATGAAATGTAAGAATGCATTGAAGGTATGGACTTATCGACTGCATATACCGGTATAGCGAGTGATACACCCGTCGGTGTTCACTTAAGCCCGTACTTCACAAAGTACGGGGACCCAATCACCGTATGAAGAACGTTTCATACAGGTGTCCAAGTTGCCACATTGGAATGGTGGTCAACACTACCCACATTGGAATGGTGGGTTTTCAAATGCCCATGCTGGAATTGATGGGTCTTTCAAATGCCCATACTGGAATTGATGGGACTTACCAAAAGAATCCACTTCCGTGGTCATAATGAATTTTATGAATGAACATGATGATTTCTGATGGTATGAATGAATAACACACATTAGTGGAAAAGACACATGGCATTCAACAACATGTGTAAACAAGTATAAGTATGTATTCACACTCAACATAATGTACCAATAAGGCCACACTAGTCACTTGCAGTATATCAACACCATGAACAAAGCACAAGAACATTCATGTAAACAACATATCATTATGCATTCCTTTGAATTCAACACCAGTTAACATACAGTACTTGCCTTTCGCGTTGTGACTCGTTAGTAGGCAACGGAGATGTTCCCACACATGATGCCTTGCCGCCTACACAAGCATATTCCCAAAATAAGAACAACGATATAACACTGCTACCGGTGTTCTACAATAACCCCTGACTATCCAATATACCGCATAGACCAAAAATGAAAATAAACTATTCAGCCAGATTTCAGCCCTTCCGAGCAGCGGTACGAGAAAATTCACCATTAATTATCTGTAACTCTAAAAGACCTGAAACTAGTGCTCACTGAATATTAACAGATCAGGCTACAAAACATTAGTTAGCGGAATCCCCTGATTCGGCCAAAACAGAGGGCTAATTATCAGCTAAACACAACCCATCTACGCCTGTCTGAATACGATCGACATAAAGAAAACGGCGAACTTTCAACCTATTGATCCAATGAGAATTATTCTTATCAGCTTGGAAAGATAATTTTAAGGGCTAAAATAACTTAGTTGGGTGAAGGTTCTGATTCGCCCCTAATTTGAACAAAACTGAGGGACAAACCTATTGACCTCAGTTTTCAGACAGACCGGATAGTTCGTAATCAAAAATTCATGTCTCTCAAACTACAGATCGGATTTTCCTGATCTCGGTGCCAAAATAAAGCTAACGTTCCCAGGAATAAAACACTAGAAGGGCAAAACCCCAGATTCGGCCTCTACAGTAGTCTAAAGAATAGATGAAAACACTAACATTTATCCGCCTGAATTGTAATAGTGGTAAAGAAAATATCATAACTTTCATTATACAGATCCAATGGAGATGATCTTTATCTGCTTTTAACTATAATTGAAAGGGATACAATAACTTATTTGGGTGGAGGTTCTGGAAATGCCTCTAACTAAATCAAAACCTAGGATCAAGCCGACAGATCCTTCTCGCGACGATGCACAGAGCAAAGACGCACTAAAAAAATCATATCTCCTAAACCGTAAGGCGGAATCACGTGATCTCGGTGGCTATGGAAAGCTAAGAACAATACCTACAACTTTATAAGAGATGGACAGGACAGAAAACTAACGCATCTTACCCAAAATCGACGCACAAGGCGGTGCGCAGCAAGGGGGAAGAGGGGCGGCGGCTCCAAAGGGGGGAGGGGGAGAGAAATGTGGAGTTTAGGGTTTGGGGTGGAACCCCCTTATGGCCGGCCACCACATGGGCCCCTCTCGGCCGTGGCCCAGCCCAGTTGTCGAGAGTTTATGGAAAACCCTTCTATTTTTCAGGAATTTCTACTCCTTTAATTGTCTTTTCTTTCCCCGGCTTCCATTCAAATTACTCGATTCGATTCTTTACTCTTTTCGTTTCCGGGGTATTACAAACAGTGGAACGTTGCAAATTAGTTAGCCAGGTCTGTCCCATACCACACTATGGTAGTACAAAAGGGCTTTGCAAGATGCGGCTCGTAGACCGGTTCTTAACTAACGTATGCGACATTCCACAAACCCAGATCTTGTGCACACCACACCCACCTAACAACAGTTTTGCCCAAGTCCAAACTAGTTTTTTATTTTTATATTATTTTTCAAATCATTTATAAAACTTCCATGACACACCAATACCATCGATACATTTTAAGCCACAATTTCTTTTGGTTGTAAATTCCCAAATTAATAATTTCGGTCAAAGCATGGATAAGCATAATTTTTCCAAAAGGATCTAGTCAATACTAATGTACTAACTAGTTTTTATATAGGGTGATAAGGTATGGGAATTCAATGTCCAAAAGTTGGATATACATAAGTGTTGGGATTAGCTACCATTTAAAGACTGGAATTTAAAGTCAATGAATAAAAGTTTGCATGCATAATAAATTAATATATAATTTAAAATAATATAATCAAACATGACAAAATATATAACTTGCACTACTTAAATAATTGTTGTTCTGAATTGACATAGTAATCGGGTTCTCTGGAGTTGTCGAAATCTATATGCGAAGAAAATACAAATTCAAATAAACTCCAAAAATTTGTAAAATTCAAGGAAATTGAAAGAAAAAACACTATTTTGGAATTTTATTTCTAAAGGAAAATCTAATTATTGCACCAGCATGACATCAACAAAGGAATAGTACTGATACCTCTCAATTAGCAATAGCCTCTCCTCTCTCTCTCTCTCTCTCTCTCTCTCTCTCTCTTTGTGGCCCCTTCTTCCCTACATCACTCATGAGAACATTCGATTGACCGACATCTCTTTTTTTTTACTGTAGCATTGACTACCCCCAATTCAAAAGAAAACAGTTTATGTAGCTATTTATCAGTATCCTATCACCACCAAGGATCAATGTTTGCATTGTATGCAAGATGCAACACAATTGAATCTAGCAGTGAACTCAACTAACAAGCAAATGACTATTTCGTTCTCATTGATTTTGCTTTTCAGAAAGAATAGATCGAAACACTGCCTCGCTAGCTGTTTAGAAAGACAAGATTATACTCTTCCGCGCAGGCTACTCACATGCATTTAATCACACTATTCTTTCAGCTTTTCATATCGACATGACAACACTATACCTCGATAGCTTTTTAGACTGAAAAAACCAAACTCTGTTTCGCAAACTTTTCAGATAGACATGACAACACTTTGCCACACTAGATTTTCAGATAAAAAATACCAAACTCTACCGCACAAACTATTCAGAGGGACGTGAGAACATTATGCCTTGCTAGCTTTTCAGACCGAAAAGATAACACACTTGGACTTAGCCTTTCATAATGGAACACACTACACACATCGATTTCTTGTGTATTCTCATTCCACCATGAGCACTACACCCTACACCCTTATAAAAAGAGGGGGAAGAGATCTGAGAGAGAACACTATACAACCAAACCCAACACTACACCAGAGCTTGGTTCACACAACTAACAGGAAGGAGATGGAGGACTCGGCGAGCTTCTACAAGAGGATAGTGCGGCGCAGTGACTAGCCGAGAGGCTAAACCCTACCCGGATAAATCTATGAAAGATGCGCTGGTACCACCGGAGTTTCCACGCCCACAAAGAGTGTGCGAAGAACCGACAAAGATCATCTAGGCCACACCCGGCGATGTTTGCTTGGGCGTACTACACGTGCGATCACCACCTTGTAAGCGTATCTTGCACACACAAAGTTTTTTCACATCATATGTTCGATTCCACAAATTCTTGATTACACACGCGCATAATGGCAGCTGGAGATGCAAATGCAACTTCTTCCAATGGATCGACGGCCCGGAGATGTGTAATAGGGCGTTCATCTAGCAGAAGTACATGTTGAACTTTCCATGGCGAGCCAAGACTTTACAGTGCTGGACACCTTAAGTACCCGACCGATCAGTGTACACCTCGCTATTCGAAGCCAAGATGCCACCTAAGGGTACAATATATGAACAATTTACTGAATAAGATTCAATATGCATCTATCCAAATATCAATAACAGGATAACGAGGTGAAAGCAGCCAATACATCAGTGGCGAATAATCAAGAAACTAATCATGGAACGACAAGACATGAAGTTTAAACATTACTTAATACAGTCCATCTCTCATCAAGGAATATCAAAGTTGAAACCATTAATGAAATTATCGAGTAATGTTCGTATGCAACGTGTTGGTCTACTCCTTCCCAAAATCATCAACATCGTGGTGGATCACCTAAATAACATTGAAAGCAAGGGTGAGTCGAAACTCAGCAAGTACCATACTAGAATAATCAATCAAATAGTGGACAAATCAATTCAATTGAATTATGAAGAAATCTTGCATCACATACATGATTGAATGGAATGAATATATGAATGGATGGAATGAAAGAATGCACTGAAGGAATGGACTAATCATAGCTTATACCGGTATAGCGAGTGTAACACCCGTCGGTGTTCACTTAAAGTTACCGTATGAAGAACGTTTCATACGGGTGTCCAACGGGGCCGACATTGGAATGGTGGATCACACGTACCCATTCTGAAATTGATGGGTTTTCAAATGCCCATACTGGAATTGATGGGTCTTTCAAAATTCCACTCCCGTGGACGGAAATTAAGGCATGTATGAATGGAATGAACCAAGTAATATGAATGTCATCATCTTTTCTCAATTATCAATTTGAAACATATCAACATCATGAACAAGTGCAAGAACATACACGTATACATCACATTATCATGCATTCAATTGAAAACACTACAAGTTAATATGCAGTACTTGTCTGTACTGGAATATGAATGTTGAGTAACTTCGTTGATTGAAAACATGAATCATAGAATATTAGCATGAACACAAACACGTCATTCATCAATGTAAAGGATTCAATGTACTTGCCTTTCGCGTTGCGACGCGCTAGCAAGCAATGAAGGTGTTCCCACACGCGATGCCTCACCGTCTACACAAGTGTTCCCGAAATAAGAACAACGTGGAAATACATTGCTACCAGTGTTCTACAATATCTCTTGACTACCCAATATACCGCACATACCCGAATTGAAAATAAACTATTCAGCCAGATTTCAGCCCTTTTGATCAGCGGTACGAGAAAAAGCATATTTAATTATCTGGAATTCGAAATGACCCGAAACCAGTGCCCAATGAATTTTAACGCACGACACTACGAAACTCTAGTTGGCGGGTTCTTTGATTCGCCAAAACAGAGGACTAAACAAACATCGAAAACACCGACAGAAATCATCCAGACATTACAGATCCAATTGAGATGATCTTTATCAACTCGAAATATAATTTCAAGGGCCACAAAACCCTAGTTGGGTGGAAGTTCAAATCGACTCTAACTAGATCAAAACCGAAGGGCAAACCGACAGCCCAAATTCTCGTAGACAGATAGCACGATTAAAAATTCATATCTCCTAAACCGTATATGGAATCAAGTGATCTCGGTGCCAAAAGAAAGATAACGACATCAGAACAAAACTCTAGAAGACGCTCTAAGTAAATCATAATGGCCCGACAAGAAAACTCGCCAAATCACGCGCCTCCCGAATCAGTCGCGTAAAACTACCATATCTCCTAAACCGTAACTCCAAATCAGATGATCTCGGGGCCAAAAGAAAGCTAAGATCAAGGGGTACAACTTTATAAGAGGTTAGAAGATCAGAAAACGTACGGAACTTACCCAAATCTGACGAACAAAATTGCTGCACTGCAGGGAGGAGGGTGGCGGCCGGTTGGAGAGGGGGAGGGAGTGGAGGGGAGAGGGTGGGGCGGCTAGGGTTAGGGGGAGGACACCCCCCAATGGCTGGCCCCCCTCTTAGGCCTCTTGGGCTTCGGCCCAAGGCCCAGGTTGCCGCGATATAGCTGAAAACCCCCTCAAATAATGGAATTTATATTCTTTCAAAGTGCATTTTCCTCCCCAACTTCTTCTCAATTCCACCGATTTGATTCCGGGGCATTACATTCTACCCCCCTTAACAGGATTCGACCTCGAATCTTTACAACGATCTACTAGAAAGGAAATATGGCGGAAAAATTAATCATCTTAAACACGTACCTGATTCGAACAGATCAGGATACTGCTCACACATGCGAGACTCTAGCTCTCAAGTGTCCTCTCTCTCGGACCAGAGAAACCTCAACACAAATATAAAACGACGATCGACCTAATGCTCACCAACTTTCGGGTTCACTTATTAGAAGTGGATCGAAGGTAAGACCTTACACGTTGGTCAACATCTTTAACTAAATCTCAAACTTTGAATGGCTCAGCTGTTCACTTAGCCCCGGAACACAACAGACGTTACGTGCTTCGCATTTGGATCCGAGACGGTCAATGCGATATGCTAACATCCCAATTTCTGCAACCTTCTGAAACGAAGATAATCCAACTGAAAATAGAGAGTCCTCATCGCGTCCACAAAATACTAACCCTCCACCAAAAGTTTAAATTCTAAATTTGACAATTCATCATGAAAGCAATTTCCACTTCCAATTAATAAATTTGCGAAAGAACACCACGAAAGCCAAAGGAGAAATTCACGCGAATGCCCAAATCAAATATTTCTTTGACTCACTTAATCGAAAGAATCACTCATGCCAAAACAAATACCAACCCAAAACGTGGAAGTCATCAATCAACAACACAAAGATCAAGCGTGACTATAGAAAACGCTTCACTAACCAAGAAAACATCATTCTTCTTAGTTCCTCTTTTAGGAATAAAACTTCTCTTGAACCTTGAAATTCGAACTCATCGCATATCACCAGAGCTTAAATCTCTTAGTTAAACCTTCTCAAATTATGTTCAAACTGATGTACATCATCCACACCATTGTGGAGAGGTTCAGTTGAATCCACCGAATACTCTAGGTAACTCATTCTACTAATCAACATTAATTTGATTGAAGGCACCCAAAGCGCCACAAAATCACATTACCTCTAATCTTCAAGAACAACTCAGAATCCTCAGTACACACGCTCATGTACTACATAAAAAATTCTATCATTGATCTTTCCACCGATCAGAGACTCAATTATTCCACTTTCTACGCACACTCACCGATATCATTGAAATCACCCACACTAACTCGCAATGCTATCCATTTGCGCATTTCTATAAATTTAATCAAGGTTTCCATACCTTCGATAATCACCAACCTTTCAATCATGAATTGAAGTTCGAATTTCACTACACCATAGGTTCCACTACTACTTCTCCAACAACTCGGTAGCAAAATATCACCGCTAAGATTACTCATCCACCACCAACCAGCTTGCCAAACTTACACGCTGTAAACACTTCAGAACACAAACCGCAATCCTTTCTCAAAAGGAAGAGGCGAACAAAGACAAGTTTAATCACATTAAAAACGTTGCTCATCACGGCGAGCAAGAAACCATAAGAAATATTCGATAAAAGGTGACTTTAAAAAATGTAAATTGAGTTCACAGCTGAGGAACACATCCCTAAGAGAGATTAGTAAATAACAAATGATACGAAAGAAAGATATCGTGGATCAAACTCGACATCTCTTGAGCGGAAGAGCAAGAAGTTTAGGAACGACTCAAATAACCACAAGTTACAAAACTTGACTTAAATTCTCAAATTCCCTACTACACTCGTTCTGCTAACACTAAAATTAATCCTTTGACTAGAAACGCTCGCCACAACGGTCAAGCTAAGGTCGTTAGTCCAAACCACAAGATCTAATTAAGAACCAATAAAATCTTTCGACAAGACAAATTTGCTCGGAACAAATCATCTACTTGGGAAAACACGGATCCAAATGATCTCACCACAAAACTCAAACATTTCCTTTACAGATTTCATGGAAAGCAATGGGTTAACTTCGCCTCAAGAGATCGATTTAATTTTTTTCTTTGATTGCAACCTCACTTTGCGACTCAAACCAAAGAGCCTTTCGACTAAATCACACGAAACCTTTAAGAAGCAATAGGATAATCCAATTCCTTAAGTTATCCAAATGATTTCAAGAACCGGTGATTCGCGATCTCCAAGGTTCCGCGAAAGCTAAACTGGAAATATTCTCATTTGAACGATATCACAAAAAGGCGATCAATTTACTACAAGTAATAACATCAAGCTCACAACCACATTTAGAAAACATTTCGAAAGACCCATGTGAAAAAAAAATGGGTTGAATACTTCTCAAAAGAAGGGGCACATAAAAACGCTTTTCACCAACTGGAAAATCACTTACCACTCACAATGAACACAGAACCAAGGGAAAAACCATTAAAGCGATGAACTCATTGAACATAAGTGGAGTCCACAGTTGAGGTCACATGACCCGCACAAGAAGAAGATCAAACTTCAAATGAGAAGAATGTACTGACTTGAAAGCTAGAAATCTCAATGTGGCAAAAGCATAAGGTTCCAACAATATTAGCCAGCCAAGAAAAATTAGGTAGATCTAGCTAACCGCCACGCTTATCGAGGACATCGCTCAAGATAAATTATGCATCACGCTAATAATCTAACTTGAACTCATAGATTATTTACTCACAACCCCTCACAAAACAACACAAAAAACATGACAAAGGGTTGCGACACTTTTCTTTTTCAAACGGAGGTTCTAAACTCCAACACTCTAAATATTCCAAAGGAAATAAACATAGTCGAAATTTCTTCAGTGAACTTTGTGAAAGAAAATTCCCATTCTCCAAAATGCCCAACAGATAACCAAGTTGCCTCTATCAACAAAAAGGATGAGGCTATCAAAAAGAGAACGATCCTGGCAACAATCACGTTCACAAGTAGTACAGGGAGCTCAGCAGTCAAAAGACAAGAACTGTTTTGAAAACCCCTAGGGTCCAATAGAAACCCGAAGCCCACAATTTTTTTTAACCTCCGATTTAATCACAACCCAGCGCCACAAATGGTTTTAACATTTTTCTTCGGGAAAGATATATATCAAATTTCAACAAGCGGAGAGATCCAAGAGAAATACATGGAACCAATGCTTTCTCATGTTAACGAACTTGCAACAGGAACTCTCATTATGCAAATTATCAAACGAGTAACTGAGTCGCTCTTTTCCAATGAGAAGGAAGGAACAACCATGGAAATATCAATGTTGCCAATTTACAAAGATCACCCGTAGTAAAAGCAATTCAACAATCGAAAAACAGTAATGTTTTCGGAGTACCATTAAAGGCCTACTTAAACTCGTCTACCAAGAATCATGAACCCAAGAGAAATTCATTAATCACCACCGGACAAGAATTTGTCAAATTCGAAAATCAAGGAAGAGAGCGACTTACTAAAGCATCCCTAGAGAAATATGCAAGATCAATACACACTTAATAAAGAACTTGCAAAAGAAGTCTTCCAGTACCGAGATTCCAAACGAACGAATGAGTTAAATTTCCCCAACAGGGGTAAAACAGGTCTTTTGTGAAATGATAAATATTGTAATGGAACTATGCCCACGTGGAGCAGAAATTTCACAAGAATCAAAAGAACCCTAACTGGTTCAAAGAACGGTCAGAAACTTACGGGAGCTTGCTATTTCATTAAAACTCCAAATTCAAAAGAAATTCACGAATCGCGTAAACTACAACCAGAAACCAGATACCGCTTCTAGAAAGGCGATAAGTTCATCAATGAGCTCATGCTCAACACAGAGCTTTTGGAACAGAGGTAAGAACTTCTAATTTCATACCACAAACAAGGGTGTAGCCCGCAAAACCTGTGACAACAACCACGAACTCAACTTCGGACGTCCGCACGAAACGCATAACTAATGCAATCAATTATGAATATAAATATATATATATATCGGATCATCTCATGGCAATCATAGAATAATTTCGTAGATAGAGGTTATCACATCATATCGTGGATTAACACATCATAGCACAAAACAATTTAACAACGACTCATTACTCGTGCCACCACAATCGAAATGCAGAAGCAATAGTTTACCCAACCCTCCTAGTGTGCACAAGTGTGTCAATTTAATATATTTGAATGAACCACGGACCTAAAGCCCGCCTCGATACCAACTGTAACACCGCTATTCGAAGCCAAGATGCCACCTAAGGGTACAACATATGAACAATTTACTAATAAGATTCAATATGCATCTATCCAAATATCAATAACAGATAACGAGGTGAAAGCGGCCAATACATCAGTGGCGAATAATCAAGAAACTAATCATGGAACGACAAGACATGAAGTTTAAACATTACTTAATACAGTCCATCTCTCATTAAGGAATATCAAAGTTGAAACCATTAATGAAATTATCGAGTAATGTTCTGTGTGCAACGTGTTGGTCTACTCCCTTTCCAAAATCATCAACATCGTGGTGGATCACCTAAATAACATTGAAAGCAAGGGTGAGTCGAAACTCAAAGAAGTACCATACTAGAATAATCAATCAAATAGTGGACAAATCAATTCAATTGAATTATGAACAAATCTTGCATCACATACATGATTGAATGGAATGAATATATGAATGGATGGAATGAAAGAATGCACTGAAGGAATGAACTAATCACGACTTATACTGGAGATAGCGAGTGTAACACCCGCTTGTTCACTTAAAGTTACCGTATGAAGAACGTTTCATACGGGTGTCCAACGTGGCCCACATTGGAATGGTGGATCACACGTACCCATTATGAAATTGATGGGTTTTCAAATGCCCATACTGGAATTGATGGGTCTTTCAAATGCCCATACTGGAATTGATGGGTCTTTCAAATGCCCATACTGGAATTGATGGGTCTTTCAAATGCCCATACTGGAATTGATGGGTCCTTCAAAATTCCACTCCCGTGGACGGAAATTAAGGCATGTATGAATGGAATGAACCAAGTAATATGAATGTCATCATCTTTTCTCAATTATCAATTTGAAACATATCAACATCATGAACAAGTGCAAGAACATACACGTATACATCACATTATCATGCATTCAATTGAAAACACTACAAGTTAATATGCAGTACTTGTCTGTACTGGAATATGAATGTTGAGTAACTTCGTTGATTGAAAACATGAATCATAGAATATTAGCATGAACACAAACACATCATTCATCAATGTAAAGGATTCAATGTACTTGCCTTTCGCGTTGCGACGCGCTAGCAAGCAATGAAGGTGTTCCCACACGCGATGCCTCACCGCCTACACAAGTGTTCTCGAAATAAGAACAACGTGGAAATACATTGCTACCAGTGTTCTACAATATCTCCTGACTACCCAATATACCGCACAGACCCGAATTGAAAATAAACTATTCAGCCAGATTTCAGCCCTTCTGATCAGCGGTACGAGAAAAAGCATATTTAATTATCTGGAATTCGAAATGACCCAAAACTAGTGCCCAATGAATTTTAACGCACGACACTACGAAACTCTAGTTGGCGGGGTTCTTTGATTCGGCCAAAACAGAGGACTAAACAGCCACTCGAAAACATCGACAAATCTGTCCATTACATGTAATGCTGGTAAAGAAAATGGCATAACTTTCACTCTACAGATCCAATTGAGATGATCTTTATCAACTCGGAAATATAATTTCAAGTTCCACAAAACCCTAGTTGGGTGGAAGTTCTGAATCTGAATCTAACTAGATCAAAACCGAGGGGCAAACCAACAGTTCCAAATTCTCAGGCAGACAGGACAGCGCGCGATTAAAAATTCATATCTCCTAAACCGTAAGGCAGAATCAAGTGATCTCGGTGCCAAAAGAAAGATAACGACATCAGGAACAAAACTCTGGAAGACGAAAATACCAAATTCGGCCTCTAAGTAAATCATAATGGCCCGACAAGAAAATCTGCCAAATCACGTCAGCTCTCCTGAACAGTCGCGGTAAAACTACCATATCTCCTAAACCGTAACTCCAAATCAGATGATCTTGGTGCCAAAAGAAAGCTAAGATCAAGGGGTACAACTTTCTAAGAGGTTAGAAAATCAGAAAACGTACGGAACTTACCCAAATCTGACGAACAAAATTGCTGCACTGCAGGGAGGAGGGTGGCGGCCGGTTGGAGAGGGGGAGGGAGTGGAGGGGAGAGGGTGGGGCGGCTAGGGTTAGGGAGGACACTTCAATGGTCGGCCCCCCTCTTGGGCCTCTTGGGCTTCGGCCCAAGTCCCAGGTTGCCGCGATATAGCTGAAAACCCCCTCAAATAATGGAATTTCTATTCTTTCAAAGTGCATTTTCCTCCCCAACTTCTTCTCAATTCCACCGATTTGATTCCGGGGCATTACACCGACCCAACTAAAAAGGCTTTGGATAAGCCTAAGAAAGCAGATGAGTACGACAAGGCCAAGCGGGCAGTGGACAAGGGGAAGGCTCCTACAAGTGAGACAGTAGGTCGTACTACCGCTCCCGTCGTCTCCGACGCACTCAGATCCAAGAGGTAAGTTGTGTTCAAGATGCATCATAATTATTAATTTGATCCGACGTTGTGTTATACTAACATCATTAAACCATCCAGCCCGTCTCGCAGGAAATGGATGACATCGAGACTGGCCACCGCCGCCGCGGGCATCAAGGGGACAAGGAGAAGGCTCCTACAAGTGACTGTCGTCCGTACTACTACTCCCCGTCGCCCTAGTGTACTTCGAATCCAAGAGATAAGCTATGTTCAGTATGCATCATAGTTATTAATTTGGCACGCCGTTGTGTTGTCATAACATCATTCAACTGTTCACCCTGTCTCGCAGGACATGGGCGACTTCGAGATCGACCGTCTCGCCACCGCTGTAGCAAAGAGACAAGGAAGGGCACGATGGGCCACCTAAACTAATGATCTTTGTTCCAATCGACTTTATTTCTATTCCAAAAATTATACATGTATCGTAGGTGTATTTTGATTTGTTGCATCGTGCATGATGTCGCTCCTTATGCATATAACTCAGAACTTCACAAAGTTCTGTTACCAATTTTAAAATTAATAAAGTTATTATTTTATTGATTTTTCTGAGTTGTAAAAGAGTTTCCTTGATTTTCTAAAAATTTAAAAGAGTTCTATTGCTTTTCTTGAATTTCCTAAGTTTTAAAAGTCAAAAAAATTATTGAGTTTCTGGATTTTTATTAGATTTAAAGTTCAAAAGAAATTTTTATTAATTTCTTGAATTTTCTAAAATTTTAAAAGGTTTTTCCTATTTTCTAGAAACTTAAAATAAGTTATGTGCAAAAAAAGCCAACTTTAAGTTGGAAATAATTTTATCAAGTTCAAAATATTTCAAAGAATTTCTGTGAATTTTTTTACACTTTTTTTTAACACTTTTTGCCATTTTCTAAAATCTATTTTTATTTGTTGTATTTTCTAAAATTAGGAAAATAATTAAAAATTCTCTGTTTGGTTTGGGCTGAATTCCTTTTTCTAACCCATTTCTCCTCTCACCCTGCCAGTCCCATTCTCCCTTTTTTGGCCAACTCTATCGCGCCAACCCTCCTCTCTCTTCTCTCCCTCTCTCACAGCCAGCGGGCCCTACCCGTCAGGCGTCTCTTTCCCCTCCCTTTCTTCCTATTGCAATACTCATGCCCTATGTCGCCCATGCCGCTGACGAGAGCCCACGAACCCCGGTACCGTGTTGTGCCCTGCTACCGCTCAACCACCCAGCACCATGCCTTGACCTCGCCGCCCATCCCCTACACGCCCACGATTCACGCCGGCCTCGCCATGGCTCCCCATGCCGCTTTGATCCGACCGTTGTTGAGCCGTGCAACTCCTCATCTGCTCCTCCTCGGCCCCTATAAATGGAATTGTCATGCGCCCCTCCTCCTCCTCTTTCTCTTCCACACACTCTCCTCTTCCCTCTCCTTCTGTCTTAGCCGCGATTCGCCATTGAAGCCCGCGGTCGAAACTTCTTCATCCGACGATTGTGCCACCGCAGAAGGTCCCCCGTCTCCGCCGTTTCCACCCCTAGCTCCACCTCACCTTGCTCTACACGGTGCCTCCTCGATCTTCACTGGACAGCCACCGAAGCTCTGCTGCCGCCTTCACCCGTCGTGCGCCACCGCTTTACACCTCGCCGCCGGCCACCTTGTTGTGCCCCTCCACCACTAGCACGCGCACCAGGTTCGGTATCCCCTCCTCTCTCTTTTGCGTGCATTCCCTTGTCTCACCATGGCGCGTAGCGCCGGCGAGCTCAACGTCGAGCATCGCCACTCACTGGGTTAGCGCCACATCACCCTCGCAATGTCGTGTCAACGCCACGTGGCGCTTGCGCTAGCGCCTGCGTCAACCTCTCTATCGCTTCATGAACTCGGGTTGGTGTGGACTTTGACTTCCCATGGACTTGGTTTGTAGACCAAGAGGCCCACTTGTTAGTGAGAGAAATAGTTTTTACTAGAAAAAGAAAATTAGGTGATGACATCATGCTGGCACAATAATTGATTTTTCTTTAGAAAATCAATTCCACAAATTCTGAAATTTCCTAATTCATCATTTCATGTATTTTCACACTTTCGAGCCTGCTCTCCTTCGCTCGAGCTCCGATTCCAAAGGGTTCGACTTCTAAATTCATCTAAATTCAACATATACCTCTCATAATCAAAATTATTTAATTTGTAGTTTATTTGTATTTTGTTTGAATTTGTCTTGTTTTCGGAGAACCGGATTTTAACGCCGTTTGAGAAAAATAACTAATTAAGCAAGGCAAGTTACATCCTTTGATCATATTGATCCCAATATTTTAAATTATATTTTAAATTATTATTGTATGTTTATTTAAATTCAAGTAATTTAAAGTCATGTTTTAAAGCTTTATAGTTATTCCCCATACCCTTGTATAGCCAAATTGTCATTTCAAGTGTGATATAATTTTGAGTTAGAGATTGAAAAGATTGGATAATACTTATGTGATTCAAGGGAAACAAAGGTATATTGTGGATGCTATTTGATACTGAAGAATTATAGAAATAGATTATCGATGGATATAGTATTGATGGATGATGGACTATGGGATTGCATTATTTTTGGAGATTGGATTATATGAATACATGATTATTTTATTATAGGAATACATAATTGTTGGATACTAGGATTGTATCATTATTGATTACTGGAATACATCATTATCGGGTTACATCCTAGTTACATCATAATATTATATCGTTGTGGGATACTTGGATTATATCTTTGTGAGATATAGGTTTACGTTATTATTGGACCGATGGATGTCGGATTATAGAAATAGTTATTGATTGGATGTTGGATTATATGACTATATAATTGATGGGTATTGCATTGTACAAATACATTATGGGTGTATATTGGATTATAGAATTACATGATTATTAGATATTGGAGTATATCTTAACTACTATATATTTTTGGGTTTACCACTCCCCCCCGCCCGTCCGCCCACCCCCCGGCCGCCCGCCAACCCACCCCCTCGCCCACCTCGTCCTCATTGCCAACTCCCGCTTTTCTCTCACCCCTCCGCCTTCTCCACCGCCTCCTTCGCCGTCGCCCGCCTGCCCTCCGCTTTCTCCACCGCCTCTCGCCTCGCCCACCCTCACCGCCCTCGCCACGCCGCCGGCCGGTCTAGCTCGATACTCGCTCCCTCGCTGTGGCTATCCACCACCGAGCGCAGCCGCAAAGATGCCATCTTTCACGAAGAGCTCGTGAGGAAGGCCTTCTCCATGGCTGAGGCGGCTCACCGCGGCCAGGTGCTCGACCGTATCCCCCACTTACTCACGCTTTGCCAGATTTGCATTTGGTGTGGCTTATGAGACGTTGAAGTAACCGAACTCCGCTTCTTGGGTGGGCGTTGGTGCTCTCTCCAGATGCGCGTGAGCGTGACCCTTACCCGTAGCATCGCGCGGAGACAATGCAGACCGCTCGTGGAGCTCTGAGTCGCCCCGCTGTTGTTGCGGCCGGCCGCTACACGACACGGCCGATGACACCGCCCCGACTATGGTTCCATCTCTGAGCAATTCGGTGCTGGTGTGGCCGACCTTGTGAAGGGGGTAATGATTTGCATTCTTTAGCTAATATGAACTGTGATTTGGAATCCACAATATAAATTTGCTCTATAATTTTCTTTCATCGTAGAATGTAGATACCACACACAATGCACCTTTGTGGATTCCAAGGATTGCGATATAATCGATGTCCGCCGACCTCAATGTTAGCTTCCTTTGTTGTTGTGGATGGGTCTCGAGAAGCTCCACCTATAAAGGTATGTGAATATCTAATAGGCAAAACCTTCATTATTATATCTGAAGTTCAAAACAAGAATGCAATATAGTGTTTTTATGCCCCCATGTGCGGATCATTCAAGATGTTTAGAGACATTCAAAAGTGAGAAATAGTCTTTTTATTTGCTAAAAATTATTGTTTGTACTCTCTTGTTTTAATGTCATCATGAGGCGCTATATAGTGCCTACCAATTATATTTGAATCGACCTAAACTTTCTAACTTGATAATAGTTCTATGATCTTTGTGTTTAGTTTAGCCTCACAATTTTAGAAGTAGAGTATGCATTTTTTAACTTCGTATGCATCATGGTTAGGTCAACACATTTCACCTCCTGTTCAAGTTTGGTTATGGGGATTTTGTTAAGCATTTAGATTCCACTAATATTTGTTCAACTTCAGGTTTAACCAAACTTGATTCATATATATAGAGAGCTCAACCAAGTTAGAATCTACTGTAAACTTAAAATTAGATGTCGCTTTAGTTCGTTTTTGAAATTACATGTCCTCTAATACTTACAATGATTCCAATGGAGACATATGTGAATGCTTTGATCTTAATGCGAGCTCAAACACCATTTTTTTGAACTTTGCAATATGTGTACTAATAGATTAGCTAAAATACAGTATGTTCAATGTAGACATTTTTTTCCATTTATAGAGTAAAGCAAATAATTGCATATTCTCATTCTCCTTGTCCCTTCTCATGCTTTGCAGGTACCCTTCCGCCTCCTCTTCCATTTTGTCGCTTCCAGAGCTTGTCACCATTTTTTGGCATCTGAAGGTAAGCGTCCATCTAATCCCACTCATTCTTATTAGTGTTTTTTTTCTGAATTTTTCAGGGAGCTCATTGTACTACTTGTTTTACTCACTTTACTCTGGTTGTATTTTAGTTAACCGAGATGCTTGATCCAGATAGTACAATTGATGACACTTTGCATCTAGTTGTTGGTTTCTTGTTATGCATATTTCTTAGTTGTTTTTAGATGCTAATGTGTTTCATTGGTTCAAATAGTTATGTGAATCCTTTACATGTATTATTCTTTATGCTTGGCATGCCTTTGGAATGGTACTCTATTTTAGATTAGTAATGGCCACATTCATGTAAAAGGCGTTCCCCCTCAATTTGTTATGTTGGACCCTTTGCAGTGCTACTACAAGTTAGATGCATATAATAGTGTCATTTCTAACTGATGTACAATGGTTTGAAATAGTGTTACGTAATCAAAATGTATTCCAAATATTGGGGATTGATCAAAGTAAAGCTAACTATTATGGTCCTCATCCATTTTATTTTCGAGGCTATTCTGAATGTATCATACGCAGTCTGCACGGTTAGGTTTTTAGATTACATCTTGGTTTTAGTTCAGTTTTGTTGCCGACGTTTTGAGAGGCTTCCTTTAGTTTTGATGATCAATAAGTATTACTATTATTATTTGTCCCCTTCATCTCAGGTAAGTCTATATTACCATACTTCATGAAGCGCCATAGGCATTGTAAGACCTTTGTGGGCTAGATTTCGGATTATCTTGAAGAAAACATGGTATTGTCACTTCCTAAGACCTGAGTTAAGGTAAAGGCTAGGTTTCGGATTGTCTTGTTCCTTATATCATGTCAATGCTAAGTGTTAACCAATTAATTACATTAGCTTGTATTTCCTGTTTACTTGGGATATGCTTGTCATGGACCATATGAATATGGAAGTGAATATCTTCTTGGAATTGATTATTGTTCTTGAAAGAAGAGACTGGCTATTTAGGTTCTATCCCACTAAAATTCTAAAAGTCTATCTCAGCTCGGCCTTCTGGGTTTCAGATTTATAAAATAGCCTTGTTTTTTTGGGTTCATTCAACGCTTTAAACTCACATAACTATGTGTTTTTTATCTACAGGTACTTGAGAAATATTTTCCGAAGGTGTAAACTCACCTAACTATGTGTTTTTATCTACAGGTACTTGAGAAATGTTTTTCGGAGGTGTCAAGATTGTGTCCATCAATTGGAAGGCAAGGAAAAGCTCTATGCCGTAGGAGGCTTCAGAATGTTTTGGAATCCCATATGGCTTTGGGGA
This sequence comes from Hsuehochloa calcarea, assembly GCA_036346395.1. Lineage (NCBI taxonomy): Eukaryota > Viridiplantae > Streptophyta > Magnoliopsida > Poales > Poaceae > Hsuehochloa > Hsuehochloa calcarea. The sequence goes on from CM070600.1 coordinate 35,056,859, forward strand.
AAATTAAAGATTTACCCTATTCTACTTTAAAGGAACAAAATATTACCGTAGATGGTTCGCTTCCCACACAACCAATTGATCTTAAAGGGACTTTTGGATGTTGCAGCCATGAGTTTTCGACATGCTAATACCTTCATCCATTTTGCATCATTTACACTTTACAAATTATGGGTGTCACTCTTAGTTTATAACTAGGTAATGAATAATACTGACAGGTGATACTTATTCAACTTCTGGAGTTGTTGATTCAGCCATATCTGGAGTTGACATGGGAACAGGTGACATCTATCTTGGTGAATGCCACAAGTTCACCCTTTTCAAAGATTTCACAATAAATGGATTAGGTCGCCTTAGCTGTGGTTTTGTGGAAGATGTTAGTCTACTTGAAATATGGAAGGACGTGCAACACTTCACTGTATGTTTTATTGGAACACCCTTTTCTATTACGTCTTCTTGTTGTAGGATAATTCCAAGAAGTTAAAAGCAGTACATATTTATCAATTTTATATGTTAGTTATTAATCTGAGTGAAAATAATATCCTATCTTATATGATGCTTTAGGTAAGATTGATAAGTATGTTTTTTGAGATTATTTCAGTTGTAACATATTGCATAGTGTATTGGAAGCCCCAATAAAGGCCCATCATGATTATTAATTTCTGAACAGTACTCAAATTGAAAATATAGAATTGTGTTTCGGGTGGGTGGGTGGGACAGGTATCAATGTAGTTACACAAACCACAATTTATTGGTATATTTTAATCCTGGAACAAGATGAATGTAATGGAGAATAACAATGTATATTGTTTATGTTGCAAAATAATCTAGGACTAAACTAATATACCATGTTATGCCATGCGGCAGTGGAGATATGAGATATTTAGATTACATTCATACATACTATAAATTTGCTAAACAACTAATATGGAAAATATGCTTGTCCATATGCCTTTCTACCGTTTTATATTCATAAACATTTAGCAGTAGTTGGGATATATCAAGTCAATCCCATTGTGAATCAAGTCGGGAATGGAAGCCGGCATCAACTTGAACTTCCAAAGGTAACAAACTATGAACTCAAATTTTAATTTCCAGGTAGTAGTAGTAGCAGGAGATGCAATAGGTGGAGTCAATGTTTACCCTTACTAATGCTAGACGCCAGTATAACACTCACTAATAGTTCAGAAATTGGAATAAAATATCTATAAACTTCAGCAACGGAATATTTATAATACGAGGTTTTGGAAGTCAATACAACCACCCTCATCCTGTAATACCCCGGCCTACTCGTAGCGTGGCCCATGTGGCCCATGAGGAGTTGTGTGGTGGGATTAGTCCCACATTGCTTGTCTCAAGTGAGTTGTAGTAGTATATAATGCCTGTTGGATCCAAACGTAGCACCTCCGGGTTAACCCTTTTACACGAAGCGAGAACGAAAGTGTAAGTGAGGTGCTATGTGTCTGTTGTCCGCCTACGATGGGTCGGGCATTGAGCCGATTCTCGGTCGGTGTTACAAATGGTATGAGAGCATCAACCTTACGCCGCACGCGCGCGGCGAATAGGGCGCGGCATATGGCGATGGCACATGTGGGCCCGAGTGGACACATGGCATGGCATATGTGCCAGACCGACGCACTGACGCAGTACCGAGGGGTGGTTATGGGCATTTGTCGTGTATGCGGTATCGCCGAGGGCGCCACTTAAGGGGGTGAATGTAATACCCCGGTCTGCTCGTAGTGTGGCCCATGTGGCCCATGAGGAGTTGTGTGGTGGGATTAGTCCCACATTGCTTGTCTCAAGTGAGTTGTAGTAGTATATAATGCATGTTGGATCCAAATGTAGCACCTCCAGGTTAACCCTTTTACACGAAGCGAGGATGAAAGTGTAAGTGAGGTGCTATGTGTGCGTGGGTCCGCCCCACGGTGGGCTGGGCATTGAGCCAATTTTGGGTCAGGGTGTTACACATCCATTACTTCATACATATAACAACAATTTATCATGGCAAAATCAAATGAATCTAGCATTTCTACAAATTCTTCAGGTATCCAAATAGAAGACATATTTAAGGTTAATATTTATCAAGGCAAAATTAACTTCACTTTTGAAGACATTAACTAAGAGTCTTTGGTTTGCACCAATATATTAACCCAACCTGATAACTCCTACCATACCAAATAATTTTTTTAAATAAAACCCCTTAGATAAAGTATGACAACACATCATCAAAGGGTTTTAACATTCTCCTTCCCATAAGAAAGGCATAAAACTTCAACTCTCAAATTAACCCAAAAGAAATATGCAAGGTCAATGCACACACTTAATAAAGAACTTGCGAAAGAAATCTTCTACTGCTCGAAATTCCAAGCGAACAAATGAGTTACATTTCCCAACAGGGGTAAAACAGAACTTCCGTGCAAAGATAAATATTGCAATTTAACTACGCTCATGTGGAGCATAAACATCACAATAATCGAAAGGACAAAATTGTTTCAAAGAACGATTAGAGACCTATTGGAGCTTGCCCACTTCATTATAACCCCCATTCAAAAGAAACTCATCAACTGCAAGAAACTACAACCAGGAAACTGTAACACCCCAGCCCAACACTGAGCCTGGAATGCCACTAAACTACTCTTCCAAACTAGTAATTATCGACACACTATAAAATTACAGTAAGGAAAGCATCAATAAACATATCCATGGACCACAAAGAACATGCATAATTATGGATCAAGCGATAATAAATAAGCAATGGGAAATATAACCAGGTAAATAATCCAAAATAGCATCAACCAATGAATCCAAATCATTGAAATAAATAATCTAGTCCAAAATATGACCTAAACTTTATTCAGCCTCTAACATGTCCAAGAGTAATCCAACATTGAATGAAAAGGTTCTGATGGCAAATGATCATGTGATTGAAGTATGGATCTAATCCATGTGCTCTACTCGCTCTCGATCCACTGCGCCCTCAAGATCACCTAAAGACAACAAAGAGCAAGGGTGAGTCCACGACTCAAAGAAACACATCAATATACAACGAACAATAATAAATCAACAAAGATTCAATAACTTCATTATCATCACAGTACTTCTATTGATATTCTCATGTCGTTAACTTCCCTTTGTTTAACACCCATTAGTCTCATATATGAATGCAACTATAATCTACATGTCCACATGCACTTCTTTTGCGTATAATCAGATAGCATGAGTGAATGCTCACACAACATTCACTCTCAAGCCCGCTCTCCACAAGGACTGGGACCTCCTCCACTCCGTGGAGTTGTGATCATTCATGATCACCGCTCATATGCAAAGATGCTTATGTATGAAAATGCAAACTCCATCATATACATCATATCCAACTTTTCCTCATGATTGCCAACAAAGATATAAACTGTGAGACCCCGGTTTATCGGGCTTGTAATGCTTAACCATCCACTTGGTCCTAGCATCACAAATCGATAATCCGAGACTCGAGACATGTATACTTCCTGAATGCAAGATACACACCTCTTTACAAAGTTCATGCATCAATTCCATTCATTCACATAGAACCAAGCAAAACAACAACTTAAGATAACATAAATAAAGGATAGTCATTACAAAAGAGAGGCCAACCGCCAAATGACAAATACATAAAGAAATTTAACAATGAAGCAAAAGTGCCATAAGATGGCCATAAAACCAAAAGAGCCAATCAAGTGTGCCTTTAACCCACAAGGCAACCGACCGGACCGCCAAGCTAGTCGTCGAATCCACAAAGACAACTCGCAAAAGTGAGGCCCTTGGGGCTCACCTTCTTCCTCTCAGAACAAAAGCATTTCAAATAAAAGTCGGGTGAGTACTTTGAATGTACTCTTAAGATATATAAGAATGATAACAGACCAACAATAACTATATGCAAGCTTATTTAAGTGGAGCAAGCTAGGACTCAAATTTTTAAGCATAAAGGTGTTTTATTTGCAATAATGTAGTACATTGAAAAGCAAGTTAACAAATCTGTTTTTAATGTTCAAATAAACATAAATGACAACAATATAACAAAGAGATATACGACAACAACAATCGAAGTGACTAAACCATTAGTCACCACAACAATAGCATGAATTACCCATTCATGCCAACCATGTCAAATTTTAATTTTTAAAAGGTTGTAGTCTAGTTCTTGCACGACCTTACCAAGCATGTCCATAACCTAGGACGAGGCTATTCGAATAGTTTTATCCCTGCAGGGGTGTACCAATGTACCCACACGCCAGACCGCCTTTTTGCCAAGCTATTAAGCACACTTCCTTAGGTATGCTGGCACGGCTAAGTCCTACGAGACATTTCCAATATTGTGAATTATTCACGAGCCACCTGTATGGATAGAAACCCATACGCTGTGTCTCGAGTCATTGTAAAGCCTCGGTCAACTACCCGTCGCAGTAAAGCCTTGGACAACTACAATGCTCCTCGAGGTGGAGAACCTACCCTAATCTCCACCACCGCACACCCAACACAAGAACACCGAGAACACATATCATGTTTCACACAACACACACAACCCTCCTGCGACTCTGAGATAACCCACGCCAAAGTACTAAGTCAAGAGAGGTCCCATATCCTCTCGCGTGGTTAGCACGCATAAGCGCTTGGCTTAGTGACACAAGTAACTCGGTCCTTGAGGACCTAGGCACCATTCCAATCACACCAACAGATCACACCAACATACCATTGTGCCCAAGTCTAAAACAATTTTATTTTCAGTTTTTGACTTTACAAAGTAACAAAGCACAAATGCTGGACATAATGGAATAATAAATAGATGTGTGATCAAGATCATCGACTAAAATCGATGATCGCCCATTACTACCGACATCTAAGCATTTCTAAGCATGACAATCGAAAAGACAATAAAGAGCATAATTAAATCACCGGCTCTAATTCACCAAATGATATTAATAACTTATGGTTGTGGTGGGATAACACTTTAATGACAACAATGCATTAGGAATAACTACCTCTAAACAGGACAAAAGTAATTGGATACAAAAGCAATGCATACATATAATTTGTAAACAAGATAGTAGACTTTGAAAGTAATGGGACATTTATGATCAAATATCTTGCCTTGTTGAAGCTCATTGTTTTCTTTGCAGAGGATAACTCTCGATATTATCAATATTATCGCAACCTATCGAAAGAACCAACAAGAACCAATAAGGCGAAACCTCAAAAGATGCAACAGCAAAACTCAGCAAAAGACCTCCAATTTTTACAGTAGAAAGAACATAATTTTTATGAACTAAAGCAACAAGAACCAATTGATTTGGATTCTCAATGCAAAAGTTATGGCCAAAACATTTTCAGTCGGCCAGATAAAAGGGAAACAAAGACTATTTACTAAGCAAGGATTTAAACGTAATTTTCTAGAATGATACAGCTACTGAAATTTTTATGATAAATCAAGCATCTTATAAGATGAACAGCCCCACTCGGATTCATCTCATTTGGAGATTGCAATAATTATTTATGAGTTTTCTAAGATTCACTATTTTTCATTGCAAAGATAATCGCTTAATGTTTACTTTCAAAATAAAACTTTTCTCTCATCGAGATAAATGAGCAACCTATACTGGAAATAAGTTTACTAAGAATGAAAAATAAAGGCACTGGTTTTATCATTTTTGAAGTTACCGAAAATTACTTATGCATTTTAGAAGATAAAACTATTTTTCAGTTGATAAATAACTCTACCCGAGAAATATAACCCAGATAAACGACGTGGAAGAACATGGGCCGAAGATCATCGATCCAACAGCCCACACGCGCAGCAACAGAGCGAACGCGCCAACCTTAAGCATCAACCGTTGGATGAAAATTTAACGAACCAGATGTCAAAGGATGTCCGGCGGTCCGAACGTTTACACGCATATGAACCGTTGATCTTGGATCCAACAGTCCACGCGGATCGAACCGTTCGGACGGTCCGAACGTTCACTCGGATCGGGACCGTTGATCTTGGATCCAACGGTCCGCAGACCGAAACGCGCGACGAATTCAAACTTCAGCGCGATCCCGAGTCGTAGATCTTAGGATCGACGGTCCACATCGACTCAAGTTCAAACCGTCTCCCTGTTTCCGTCCGGCAAAAAAAAGACGAGGAAGGACGACTCGCCGCCGGCGGCTCTGGCCGCGGCGGTGCGAGCAAGTGCCCAAAATGGGTTCCTAACAACATTGCGCACCCAAAGGTACCAACAATTTTGGTCACAAGTGTTTAGAACGCCGCAAGCCGAGATGACCGAGATGACTCAAAATGACCGAAAACGAAAAACGCAAATGAGCTCTGCTGCGGTCCAATTGAGCGAGTGCCAAGCAACTAGGGACTAAAGAGGGGTTACCTGAGCACGGAGAAAGCACCAAGAGGACTGGAGCTGCTCTGATGAAGAAAAATAGGGCTTTCGGCCGAAAAGGGGGAAATCCAAAATTAAGCTGTTCCCTGCGGGCAAAACCCAAATTGAGTGAGGGTTAATGATCACCGAGGTGAGAGGAATCAGAGGGAGCAAGACTGAAAGGAATGAAGCCCAAGGGTACCGCCTTCACCGAAGAGCTTGAAGCTCGGCAATGGCGGCAACAGAAGGTTTCAAGTTTTTGAGCTCAAGCAAACACCAGAGAGGTTGCTGGAGCTTGCGAGGTGTTTGAAAGGCTTCAATGGAAGGACCAGAGGAGCTTATATAGCGGGAATGGCAAAGAGCAACGGCAATACCCTCTTGGGTCAAACTCGCCATGAGAGCCTTTGAGAGCGACGGAGCAAATGAACCATGGACTTCGAGGGAGGAGCACGACGGCATTTAATGCGCTCAGGATAGCCGCTTAAAGGTGACCACGAAGTGACTCCACACCGCGCGCTTCTCCTCTACTCACGCCATTGTTCGACTCACGCGCTGCACGGACGAGGAAGGAGATGACTTCTCCACCGCTGGATTGAAATCGGACGGTCCAAAAGCAACGGGTGATTAGAACGGTTTGAGCGCCCATTTTAGCTCGAGCCGTTGATTTGGATCCTACGGTTCACATTGCGCGAGGTGTTCTGACGGTCCAACACCTCGCGAATCGAGCCCTTGATTTAGAATCCAACGGTTCACATGGATCGGCGCTGGATGGTCCGAACGCTCACGCGATCGTGAGCCGCTCGATGTCGATCCAACGATGCACAATGCCCACGCCCAAATGACCGAGCCGTGCGGTTAGTTGGTTGGGCCGAGTCAATTAAATTAAGCCCGAGCCCCACTCGACCCAAGGAACAAAGAAATCAAGAAGGGTTTGAATTAAAGGCTGATTTTTGAAGAATTTGTTTAAGGTAGCAAACAAGCTCCAAAAATCATGAAATTTTAATCGAGATTGCTGACAGCAGAGGAACCTTATATAAAATTTTCAGAGACTTTTATGCACTGCATTGTTCTCTAAAAATTCCGAAGGCTATTTTAGGAGTTTGACTAATGTTTGGCTTGTCTCAAAATTATCAAATAATTTCTCAAAATTATGAAATAATTCGAGGTGTTAAACATCACTCCTAGACCCAAGAAAATTATTTCCAAAGGTTGGGCACAAGATTTTCATGAAGGAGATTTGTGTTGGTGTCCAAATGGCAATTTGATTTTTGATTTCACATAATTCCTTTACAAAAATTATGGAACTGACATAAAAATCAAGATCGAGAAAAGTTTTAATTTCTCCTCATTTTTATTACATTTGAAACACGAACCGATTTTGGGATGTTACAAAACCTCCCCCCCTTACAGAAATCTCGCCCCGAGATTTGGCTTACTTGGTAAAGAAAGAGGGGTAGTCTGCACGCAGACGATCTTCCTTTCCCAAGTGGCTTCATCTTCGTAATGGTTTGACCATCGAACTTTAAGGAACTTGATGGCACGATTCCTCGTTCTTCGTTCAGTCTCTTCAAGGATGCGAACAGGGTGCTCCTTGTAGGTCAAATCTTCCTGAACATCAAGAGTTTCCAACAGAGCTTCTTCAGTTGGAACGCGGAGGCACTTCTTTAATTGGGACACATGGAACACATCATGTACCCCCTCAAGTGCAGCAGGCAACTCCAACTTATAGGCGACCGCTCCTTTCTTCTCGACGACGCGGTAGGGACCGACATATCGAGGAGCTAGCTTGCCCTTGACGACGAAACGTTGATGGCCCTTCAAAGGAGAAACCTTGAGATAAACAAAGTCATTAGGCTCAAAGCTCAACTCACGACGACGGCGATCCGCATAGCTCTTTTGTCTGGATTGAGCTGTGCGCAAGCGATCACGAATAAGCTGGACTTGACTCTCGGCCTCATTGATCGAGTCCGAGCCAAAGAATGGTCTTTCACGGCCTCGCACCAATTCAACGGGTTCTCGCACTTTCTCCCGTATAAGGCCTCGAAAGGTGCCATGCCGAGACCGGCTCGAAAGTCGCTGTTATAAGAAAATCTCAATAATGGCAAGCATTTTTCCCAATGCTTTCCATATGAGAGAACACAAGCACGGAGCATGTCTTCCAACACTTGGTTGACCCTCTCGGTTTGACCATCGGTTTGAGGATGATATGCGGTGCTAAAGGAGACATGGGTTCCCATAGCCTCTTGCAAACTTTACCAAAAGCGAGAGGTGAAAAGAGAACCACAATCCGAGACAATTGTCTTAGGTACCCCATGTAAGCTCACAATGCGGGCAATGTAGAGGTCCGCTAAAAGACCTACACGGAGATCCGTCTTGACTGGAAGGAAGTGAGCCACCTTAGTTAGCCGATCAATGACAACCCAGATGGCATCATTGCCCTTGGACGTTCGGGCGCATCGGTGATAAAATCCATCCCGATCGAATCCCACTTCCATTCGAGAATAGGCAAAGGTCAAGCAGCCCCGCTAGACGCCGATGCTCGCCTTGACACGACGACACACGCCGCTCTCAAGAACGAACTTCGCAATTTCCCTCTTCATTCGGGTCCACCAAAATCTCTGACGGAGATCTTGATACATCTTGGTGGCACCGGGATGAATAGACAAAGGCGAATCATGAGCTTCACGGAGAATCAAACTCCGCAATTCCATATTCTTCGGAACCACAAGGCGCTGTTCAACCTTACAACACCATGCTCATCCTCGAGAAACACTTGGCCGCCCGCTCTCGATATTTTCCTTTATGCGCTCACCCCAAAGATCCGATTGCCGAGCGACCTTAATCCGATCCACCAAGGTTGGTTGCACAACCAAGGCAATGAGGAACCACGCCAACCAAACCTAAGTTGAGACGCTGGAATTCCTTCAGAAGGGTGGGTTGAACTTCCTGGAGCAACAAGGCATTGCAATGCGTTTTGCGACTGAGCGCATCGGCAAAGACATTTGCCTTGCCCGGATGGTAGTGAATACCCATGTCATAGTCCTTGATCAACTCTAACCATCTCTTTTGCCTGAGGTTCAGATCCGGTTGGGTGAACAAATACTTTAGACTTTTGTGATCCGAATACACTTCGCAACGATTACCGATTAGGTAATGTCACCAAATCTTAAGTGCATGAATCACCGCGGCTAATTCCAAGTCATGGGTGGGATAGTTGAGTTCATGAGGTCGCAATTGTCTTGATGCATAGGCCACTACCTTGCCTTCTTGCATAAGGACACAACCGAGTCCTCGACGAGAAGCATCGCAAAAGATATCGAAGTTTTGATGAATATCGGGAAGTACAAGGACGGGAGCAGTGGTCAAACGCTTCTTAAGTACTTGGAAGCTTTCTCACAAGCATCGACCACAAGAACTTCTTGTCCTTCTTGAGCAACTCCACATCGGCCGCGATCTTGGAGAAGTTCTCGATAAAACGGCGATAATACCCAGCTAAACCGAGAAAACTCCACACTTCGGTTACCGAAGTAGGCTGAACCCATGAAAGAACATCGCTGACCTTGCTAGGATCAACGGCTACGCCTCCTGCTGAAAGAACATGACCCAAAAAGGCCACTTCCTTCAACCGAACGCGCACTTGTCAACTTTGCATACAATGGTGCTCGCGAAGCTTGCCTAACACAAGCCTCGATGCTCATCATGTTCCTCATCGCCCTTAGAATAGATAAGAATATCATCGATGAAGACCACGACAAACTTATCCAAATACTCCATGAATACCGAATTCATGAGGTTCATGAACAAGGCGGAGCATTGGTTAAGCCAAATGACATGACTAAGATACTCATACAAGCCATAGCGAGTAGAGAAAGCCGCTTTGGAATATCCTCCTGTCAGATCCGAACTTGATGATATCCCACTCTCAAATCAATCTTGCGAGAATACTCGAGCTCCGGTTAATTGATCAAAGAGATCATCAATGCGGTCAATGGATACTTGTTCTTACCGCTTACCTCATTAAGCTTGACGGTAATCAACGACATGCGCAAAGTATTGTCCTTCTTCTTTACGAAGATTGCAGACAACCCCACGGAGATGAGCTAGGCGATGAAGCCTTTCTCCCGCAGCTCACCAAGTTGCTTCTTCAACTCCACCAACTCGCTTGGTGGCATCCGATAATACCTCTTTGAAATCGGGCGACTCGAACCAACTCAATGACAAACTCGAGGTCTCTGATGGTGGCATCCCCGAAGATCTTCGTGGAAGACATCAACGGTCACGAATCGTGGGGACTTCACTAATATCTAGAGCGGCTTCGCTTCAAGCGCGAAAAGATGCGGACCTAGCAATTTCGCGAAAAGCTTAACCCGCCGCGGAAGGACTAGATAGAGAGACACACTTCTTGGTGCAATCGATTTGTCCCTTATGCCGAGACAATCAATCCATACCAAGAATTACATCTAAACTTGCTGAATGGAGGAGGACAAGATTCGCTAAGAACCCTACTCCTCAATCTCGATAGAACGCCCTCGCACTCGATTCACTCTCAACTCAACCCGAGAGCGAACGAGCAATGGGACCAACAATGGAGTAAAAAGGAGCTCACTAATAGCAAAGAAAAGATTGAAAAAAGAATGAGATGCTCCTGAATCAAACAAAACAAGAGCGTAATGAGAGTTAATGAAGTGTACCCAAAGACGACATCGGGTGCCTCCCGTGCCTCCTCTGCCGAGATGAGATTGACGCCACCACTACCCACGCCTTGGGTAGTAGGGACTATCTTCGTGTCCCGAGAAGAACCACCTCTGCCCGCGTCCTCCATTAGGACGAGGGGTCGCCCCGCCTTCTTAAGGCATTGGTTCGCGTAATGCCCCTTCCGTTGCAGCGAACAAGTGACTCCGGCACCGGGTTGCGGAGCCACCTGGCCGACTCGCAGTGCACGTGATTGGGCACCGCTCGCGGCGACGAAGAACAGTGCCGGTGGCCTCGGGTGCCGGCTCACGACGCGACCCACGAGACGGACCAAGTGGGGATAGCTGGCCCTAGATGACTTCTGGGCCTCCCACTTACGCTTGCGGGAATCCACAAGCGCTCTCCCTGAGTGCTCGGCGACAATGGCCTTGTCCACCAAGGCCTGGAAATCTGGAAGTCGACGATGGATAGCTTGTCCCAAGCTCCTCGGACAAACCATCCTTGAACTTCTCTTGCTTGGCCTCATCGGTGGCCACCTCTTCCGAGCATAACGAGCCAAATGGTTAAACTCGCATAAGTACTCAGAATCGAGAAACGCCCTTGTCTGAGCGACAAGAACTCCTTCTTCTTCAGCCTCATCAGGCCAGAAGGAATGTGACTCCGACGGAAGGCAGTGCGGAACTCCTCCCAAGTGACGGTGTGGTCGTCAGGCTGCATGGCGAGAAAGCTCTCCCACCAAGACAAAGCCGCACCCTCCACCGGTGCGATGCAACAGCGCCTTCGTGCTCTCGCACTGCGCTATCTGGCTTCCGCCAACCAGCGAAGCTACCGTCAAGGCTGCGGTCCTCGACTGAGAACGTGGGGGTCAGTGCAAGAAACTCCGCAATTCCCCACACGGCCGGTGTCCACCCCTTGCCCGATCCTCAAGCACCGGTAGGGGCGGAAGTGTTGCGCCGTGGCGACGCCCGTAAGAACCCTCCGTCCTCTCGCGGTTGCGCTAATCAAGAAGGACCTCGCCATGGTCTGAGGAGGAGGAAGATCTCGCCCGACCACCGATCGCCTTGGCCGCTACGAAAGCGTCCGGCCATCCTGTTACAAGAAATTTTTGGTTAAAACTAAACTCAAAGATTCAAAGCCGAAGAAAGCGAAAAAGCTAACGACTAGGGAATGGAATATCACCCAACCGAAAGCCAAAAACAAGATGTGTATAAACTTAAACAGGTTTATAAAAAGACTCCAAAAACGGCAAGGAATCATAAAACCAAAGCTCAACTCCCCAATGCAACTAACCCGTATTGAATGAACGAGTAATTGATTGAGAAGAAAAAAAAACCAGAAGATTAAGGTAAGATCTAGTACCATTAAAGAGCAAGGTTCAATCAGCGAAAATAGTGTTAGATACATAGCTAACTAGTATCACATCTTACCCTTTTAACCCCACAAGTTTTAGTTGATTACCCTCTCATTTTCTACCGCATTAGAAACCATCGAGCTTGCTGTCCGGAAATTGAGGTTGCTGTAGCGATTTCGCATCCAAGCTTCCAGTCGAAGTCTTCCATTCTAGAAACTTCAAAATCTGGCACACCTCAATTTGCCAAGCTCAGTGGCCCTATCAGAAACCATTGAGCTCGCTGTCTGAAAATTGAGGTGTGCTGTCCAGATTCCGCATCCAAGCCTCTAGCCGAAATCTTCAGTCCAGAAACTTCAAAATCCTAAGCACTTCAATTTGCCAAACTCAGTGGTTCCCAAAACCCATTTAATCGATAACAACAACTTTGAAGGAAGAAGAGGTAAACAATTTTCAAAACTCAAATTAGAGTGAGATGAGAGGAGAAAGCTAAGATAGGTAAGGAATAAAATCTGAGAATTCCTTAAGCTTTCACAAATCATTTGACACTTTGAAAATAAGGTTTTCCAAAATATCCTAAAAGACGACCAAGCTTGGGTTACTACGGTCAAGGTGGCTCGATACAAACCTTGAGACCCCGGTTTATCGGCTTGTAATGCTTAACCATCCACTTGGTCCTAGCATCACAAATCGATAATCCGAGACTCGAGACATGTATACTTCCTGCATGCAAGATACACACCTCTTTACAAAGTTCATGCATCAATTCCATTCATTCACATAGAACCAAGCAAAAACAACAACTAAGATAACATAAATAAAGGATAGTCATTACAAAAGAGAGGCCGACCGCCAAATGACAAATACATAAAGAAATTTAACAATGAAGCAAAAGTGCCATAAGATGGCCATAAAACCAAAAGAGCCAATCAAGGTGCCTTTAACCCACAAGGCAACCGACCAGGACCGCCAAGCTAGTCGTCGAATCCACAAAGACAACTCGCAAAAGTGAGGCCCTTGGGGCTCACCTTCTTCCTCTGCAAACAAAAGCGATCCGGCAAAAGTCGGGTGAGTACTTTGAATGTACTGCAAGATATATAAGAATGATAACAGAATGAACAATAACTATATGCAAGCTTATTTAAGTGGAGCAAAGTTAGGACTCAAATTTTTAAGCATAAAGGTGTTTTATTTGCAATAATGTAGTACATTGAAAAGCAAGTTAACAAATCTGTTTTTAATGTTCAAATAAACGTAAATGACAACAATATAATAGTAGATATACGACAACAACAATCCTGGAAGTGACTAAACCATTAGTCACCACAACAATAGCATGAATTACCTATTCATGCCAACCATGTCAAATTTTAATTTTAAAAGGTTGTAGTCTAGTTCTTGCACGACCTTACCAAGCATGTCCATAACCTAGGGCGAGGCTATTCGAATAGTTTTATCCTCAGGGTGTACCAATGTACCCACACGCCTGACCGCCTTTTGCCAAGCTATTACACACTTCCTTAGGCATGCTTACACGCTAAGTCCTACGAGACATTTCCAATATTGTGAATTATTCACGAGCCGCCTGTATGGATAGAAACCCATACGTTGTGTCTGAGTCATTGTAAAGCCTCGGTCAACTACCCGTCGCAGTAAAGCCTTGACAACTACAATGCTCCTCGAGGTGGAGAACCTACCCTAATCTCCACCACCGCACACCCAACACAAGAACACCGAGAACACATATCATGTTTCACACAACACACACAACCCCTCCTGCGACTTGGAGATAACCCACGCCAAAGTACTAAGTCAAGAGAGGTCTCATATCCTCTCGCGTGGTTAGCACGCATAAGCGCTGGCTTAGTGACACAAGTAACTCGGTCCTTGAGGACCTAGGCACTATTCCAATCACACCAACATACCATTGTGCCCTTGTCTAAAACAATTTTATTTTCAAATTTTGACTTTACAAAGTAACAAAGCACAAATGCTGGACATAATGGAATAATAAATAGATGTGTGATCAAGATCATCGACTAAAATCGATGATCGCCCATTACTACCGACATCTAAGCATTTCTAAGCATGACAGAAAAAAGACAATAAAGAGCATAATTAAATCACCGGCTCTAATTCACCAATGTATATTAATAACTTATGGTTGTGGCAGGGGATAACACTTTAATGGCAACAATGCATTAGGAATAACTACCTCTAAACAGGACAAAAGTAATTGGACACAAAAGCAATGCATACATATAATTTGTAAACAAGATAGTAGACTTTGAAAGTAATGGGACATTTATGATCAAATATCTTGCCTTGCTTTGAAGCTCATTGTTTTATCGCAGAGGATCACTCTCGATATTATCAATATTGTCGCAACCTATCGAAAGAACCAACAAGAACCAATAAGGCGAGAAACCTCAAAAGATGCAACAGCAAAACTCAGCAAAAAGACCTCCAATTTTTACAGATAGAAAGAACATAATTTTTATGAACTAAAGCAACAAGAACCAATTGATTTGGATTCTCAATGCAAAAGTTATGGCCAAAACATTTTCAGTCGGCGAGATAAAAGGGAAATAGCATTATTTACTAAGCAAGGATTTAAACGCAATTTTCTAGAATGATACAACTCTTGAAATTTTTATGATAAATCAAGCATCTTATAAGATGAACAGCCCCACCGATTCATCTCATTTGGAGCTTGCAATAATTATTTATGAGTTTTCTAAGATTCACTATTTTTCAAGGCAAAGATAATCATTTAATGTTTACTTTCAAAATAAAACTTTTCTTCATCGAGATAAATGAGCAACCTATACTCGAAATAAGTTTACTAAGAATGAAAAATAAAGGCAATGGTTTTATCATTTTTGAAGTTACCAAAATTACTTATGCATTTTAGAAGATAAAACTATTTTTCGCTTGATAAATAACTCTACCCGAGAAATATAACCCAGATAAACGACGTGGAAGAACATGGGCCAAGATCATCGATCCAATGTTTCCCACACGCAGCAGCAATGAGAGCTTAACGCGCCAACCTTAAGCATCAACCGTTGGATGAAAATTTAACGAACCGGATGTCAAAGGATGTCCGCGGTCCGAACGTTTACACGCATATGAACCGTTGATCTTGGATCCAACAGTCCACGCGGATCGAACCGTTCGGACGGTCCGAACGTTCACTCGGATCGGGACCGTTGATCTTGGATCCAACGGTCCGCAGACCGAAACGCGCGACGAATTCAAACTTGGTAGCGATCCCGAGCCAGATCTTAGGATCGATGGTCCACATCGACTCAAGTTCAAACCGCTCCTGCTTCCGTCCGGCAAAAAAGACGAGGAAGGATTTACTACGCGCGGCGGCTCGCCGCGGGCGAGCAAGTGCCCAAAATGGGTTCCTAACAACGCTTGCGCACCCAAAGGTACCAACAATTTTGGCTGCGGCGGTCTAGAACGCCGGCAAGCCGGAGATGACCGAGATGACTCAAAATGACCGAAAACGAAAAACGCAAATGAGCTCTGCTGCGGTCCAATTGAGCGAGTGCCAAGCAACTAGGGACTAAAGAGGGGTTACCTGAGCACGGAGAAAGCACCGAGAGGACTCGAGCCGCCTCGATGAAGAAAAATAGGGCTTTCGGCCGGAAAGGGGAAATCAAAATTAAGCCTGCTCCTGCAAAACCCAAATTGAGTGAGGGTTAATGATCACCGAGGTGAGAGGAATCGAGGGAGCAAGACTGAAGGAATGAAGCTCAAGGGTACCGCTTCACCAAGAGCTTGAAGCTCGGCAATGGCGAGAATGTAGGTTTCAAGTTTTGAGCTCAAGCAAACACCGTGAGAGGTTGCCGGAGCTTGCGAGGTGTTTGAAAGGCTTCAATGGAAGGACCAGAGGAGCTTATATAGCGGGGAATGGCAAGGAGCAACGGCAATACCCTCTTGGGTCAAACACGCCATGAGAGCCTTTTAGAGCGACGGGCGCTTGAACCATGGACTTCGAGGAGGAGCACGATGGGCATTTAATGCGCTCGTGGATAGCCGCTTAAAGGTGACCACTAAGTGACTCCACTGCTGCGCTTCTCCTGCGCCACGCCATTGCACGACTCACGCTGCGCTCGGACCCGGAAGGAGATGACTTCTCCACCGCTGGATTGAAATCGGACACCCAAAAGCAACAGGGTGATTAGAACGGTTTGAGCGTCCATTTTAGCCTGAGCCGTTGATTTGGATCCTACGGTTCACATTGCGCGAGGTGTTCTGGACGGTCCGAACGCTCCCGCCAATCTGAGCCCTTGATTTAGAATCCAACGGTTCACATGGATCGGCGCGCTCGGATGGTCCGAACGTTCACGCGATCGTGAGCCGTTCGATGCTGATCCAACGACGCACAACGCCCACGCCCAAACGACCGAGCCGGTGCTAGGGTTTTCTAGAATCCCCACGATCTATTTATACCTCGCACAGTCTAATCCCTCCGTAAAAACTTTAAAACAAACTTCTTTTGCTTAATTACGCACAAGTCCTTAAGGCATTATTATTATTATTTATTATTATTATTATTATTATTCAGAATATTACATTCTACCCCCCTTAACAGAATTCGACCCCGAATTCTACTCGCCATTCTACTCAAAGAAAAACTACACTGCTGAAATTAAACAACAAAATAACACGTACCCGACGTGAACAATTCCGGGTATTGCTCGCGCATGCGAGACTCCAACTCCCACGTCACTTCTCTCTCGGACTGATGAGTCCACAGCACCTTGACGTATATCAACGTCTTGTGCCTCAGCACTCGCTCCGACCTCTCCAAAATGCGCGCCGGACGCGACTCAATTGTGAGATCTTGCTCAATAGTCAGCGGCTCCAATGAAATCTTATGCTCTGGATCTCTCAAAATTTTCTCGGATCGAGGCGTGAAACACATTGTGAACTCCACGCGTGGACTCGTGAAGGTCCAGCGGTAGCTAACTTCCCAATTCTTGCAATAATCGGGAATGGTCCAACATACCTCGGGCTAAACTTCCTTTGGTACCAAACCGAACAATACCTTTAGTGGGAGACACTCTCAAGAGCACTGTCACCCACCGCAAACTCCAAGTCACGCCTCACATCAAGATAGCTTTTCATGCGCTCGCCTGAGTCGCTAATGATTCTCGCTCACCATGGCGATGCGCTAACGGTCTTCAATCCAACAGGACCCAAATCGCCTTCTCTCCCATCGCATCCCAACAAAGTGGCGATCGCACTTCCGCCCATAGAGAACCTCAAATGGCGCGGCTCTAATATCGAATGATAACTATTATTATAAGCAAACTCGCAAGTGGCAATCGGTCCTCCCAACTACCCTTCCAAGACAAAACACAAGACCGCAACATATCCTCCAAAGTCCAATAGTACGCTCATCGCCCATCATGTCTGTGGGTGAAACAGCAGATTAAGGCGAGCTGTGTGCCCAATGCACTCGCAGACTTTCCTGAACTTGGAGACAAACTTCGCATCCTCGCGTAAATGATGGTCTTTGGCACACCATGCGCCTTACTATTTCACGCACATAAATAGGAGCTAGATCACTCATTTGAATTTGTCGTGCGAATAGGAATGAAGTGCGTGAGACTTCTTTGAATCGATCCACCACTACCCAAATCGCATCCTTCTCTCGCGGCGCACGAGGTAACGCCACCACAAAGTCCATAGAGATATCATCCCAAGGCCACTGGGGAACCTCCAAAGGCTGCAACAACCCTGCAGGACGCTTGTGCTCAGCTTTCACTTGCTGGCAAACACCACAAGAAGCCACATAGTTAGCAATATCCACCTTCATTCTTTTCCACCAAAATTTTGCTTTCAAATCTCGATACATCTTAGTCTCACCAGATGAGCGATTATGGAGTGCGATGTGCCTCCTCAAGATATCATCTTTGACCTCCGCCTTTTGTGGCACGCAAAGGCGGCCTTTAAACCTCAAAGCACCAGAACCATCCATGCTAAAATCACACTCTTTGCCCTCATCCAGACGCTTCCTAACCTCCTGTAGTAACCGGTCACTCTGTTGTGCTTTCCGCACACGGTCTGGAATAGCTGACTCAAGAATCAACTGTGTCTCAACATGTGATGTGCCCGCATAACAATAAGATATTCCCATACGATCAAAATCAGCAATGCGGCAATCTAGAGTAGCGGGAGTCGCCTTGCGACTAAGAGCATCAGCAACTACATTGGCCTTGCCTGGATGATACTGAATAGTAAGATCATAGTCCTTGATCAACTCCAACCACCTCCTTTGCCTATAATTCAGATCCTTCTGAGTGAAGATATATTTGAGACTCTTGTGATCTGTGAAAATATCACGAGGCTCACCGTATAGATAATGCCTCTAAATCTTGAGAGCAAAGACAACCGCAGCCAACTCCAAATCATGAGTGGGATAATTCTGCTCGTGCTTCTTTAACTGCCTTGACGCATAAGCAATTACCTTACCGTCTTGCATAAGCACACAACCAAGACCCACTCGGACGATCCAAAAGATCGTGAACCGCTTTCCTGGCTCGGGAAGAGTGAGAATAGGAGAGGTCACCAACCTCTCTTTCAAAGTGCGTAAACTAGCTCACACTCATCACCCACCGGAATCTTACCCCTTTACGAGTAAGTTGAGACATCGGTTTGGCGATGATAGAGAAATCCTGCACAAAACGTCGATAATAACCAGCCAAGCCCAAGAAACTCCTCACCTCCTTCACATTAGTCGGCCTCTTCCAATCCACCACTGTAGAGACCTTGCTAGGACCAACAGCAATGCCTTGAGGATTTATCACATGACCCAGAAAACTCACTTCTGAAATCCAGAACTCACACTTCTTCAACTTAGCATAGAACTTGTGCTCTCTCAAAGTCTCTAAAACCAACCTCAAATGACGCTTATGATCCTCATTGGTCTTGGAATAGATAAGAATATCATCAATGAACACCACCACGAAGTCATCTAGATACTCGTGTAACATGTTGTTCATGGTCTCCATAAAAATGGCAGGTGCATTAGTCAATTCGAAAGACATAACTTTATACTCGTAATGCCCATACCTGGTGGAGAAAGCAGTCTTCTCTACATCCTGCTCACGCACACAGATTTGATTATACCCTGACTGGAGATCGATCTTGGAGAATACTTGAGCTCCATTCAACTGATCAAACAAGTCCTCAATGCGGGGCAATGGATATTTGTTCTTGATTGTGACTGCATTAAGCGCACGGTAATCAACACATATGCGCCAACTCCCATCCTTCTTCTCTGTGAATAGAATAGGAGCTCCCCACGGCGATACGCTACGCCTGATCAAACCTTTAGCCAACAAATCATCCAATTGCTTCTTCAACTCGTCCTGAAACGGACGCGCTAGTCGATATGGAGACATCGAGATGGGACAAGTACCCGGAACAAGATCAATGCGAAACTCCACGTCTCGCGCAGGTGGCAAGCCCGGAAGCTCAACTGGGAACACATCTGGGTAATCACTAACCACTGGAATCTCCCCAATTTGTGAAGCCACGCTCGGTTTCTCGGCAAGAGCTAAGAGAAGCCTTTTCCATCTTGTGACGACCCGAACAATCAGACCAACATCGAAAGAGAGCGCGGGCGCACTCCTGAAAGATCAAAGTCTCCCAGCACGAGGTGCGCATGCAGACATCGCTCTCGTAAAGCGAGGATATCATGGCTCGATAAGAGTGCAACCAATCCATACCCAAGATAACGTCGAACGGCTCCATTTGAATAACTATCAAATTCGCCGTGAACTTCTCTCCATCAATGACAATAGAACACCCAGGACAAACAGTAGAGCTCGCAATAATTCCTCCAGAGAACTAACTAACACCGATCGAGAAATCCATCAGATACTCAAGTTCGCTCTCCTAGCAAACGCCGTCGAGACAAACGAAAAGGTAGCCCCTGAATCAAAAAGGACTAAAGCATCAAACGAATCCACAAGCAAAGTACCTGTCACCATGTCGGGACGACCCGTGGACTCCGCTGTGGGCATGGCGTACACTCCAGGTGGCGCCATGGCGAAAGAAGACGACACCGGGGCGGCGAGAGCCCCAACAATCTGTTGTGGCGGTGCGAGTAAAGCGGCGTGCAACTGGCGGTGCTAGAAGATGGCGGTGCCGAGTACCCTATTGGAGGCACCCAAGCTGAAGGAAATGGCAGCGCTGGAGGAGCAGTCATCATCTGGAAAGATCCTCGAGCAGGACCCACTGAAGAAGAAGATGGCACAGGCTACCACTTGATCACGCTAGCGGGGTTCTGGCGACACACCCGCTCCTTGTGACCCGGTCGGCCACACTGATGGCAATCTTCCGTCCAAGAGCACTCAGCATCGCGGTGTCCATCACCGCACTTAAAGCAAAGCATGCCCTGTCCTGGGACAGGATGAAGAGCCGGAGTACCTGCAAAAGGACGAGGCGCCGAAGAAGAGAACGGCCTCGATCGCTAGACTTGAAGGATCGGTCCTCCTTGAATTTCTTGAAAGGTGTCAGAATGCACCCACTTCCTCACTAGAGCTCTTCTTCCGTCACCACGGAAGCAACCATCCACCGAGGCTTGCTACCCCTTTGTGAGTGCATCTCCAACTCTATGCCCCTAGCTTGCTCCACAACAGAGTCAGTAGTCACGTAGTGGAGTAGCTCCCAACACATCTTGGTACTCGAATTGAGACCAGACGGAACCTCTTGGCTTTACGAAGATCATCGTCGCTCCAAGGGACAAAGCGAACCAAGTTGTTGAACTCACCTCATACTCAAGAATAGACCTCTTCCCCGAGCAAAGGTCATCAAGGCAACCTCCATCTTTTCAACAAAGAGTAGGGTAGAACTTTCCCTTGAACTGATCAACAAAGTCCTCCCAAGTGATCGGACCTTGAGTGGCGGTCCTCGAAGACAACACGCCCTCCCACCAAATGTCCGCTTGCCCTTCAAGCTGAAGGCTACAAACGGACCCTCGATGTGAGGACATCTCTAAAGCTCCAAACCGCCTCTCCATATAGCGCAACCATCCATTGCTCGACCGGTGTACCGAGTCAAAACGGATCCAACCTCAATCCCATCCACTCTCGAAGTGTCATCCGCGCCTCAGAACCGGTGGATGTGCGGCAGAGAAACAACAGATGCGCGAAGAATAGGGCTGCCGCGCTGCTGACGAAGAGCACGGATCTCTCCCACCAACTCTCTCAGCAAAGCGGGGGTCTCATCCTGGACCCCAACCGAGGCGGGTCAACAAAGAACACCCTCGACTCGACTCATACGCTCACTGAGAGGTGGCTCCACGGACCCTCACCGCGGCCCGACCTCCACGATCATGGCCACCACGACCACGTCCTCTACCCCTCGGCATAGCTATCAACCACAATCAACAATACACAATGAGTTCAAAGGTCAAAATAAAATCATGCATCAATAAACAACATAACGAAAGCGTAAAAAAACTATATTCGTACCTCTCTCTAACCTACTGTGCACTAGTGTGTCAAATTTTAGGTTAGTTAACCATTAGCAAATTTTAGTTGATTTACTAAAACTAAAATAAATTTTAACAATTTTAGTTTACCTATGTTGTTAATCTATTCACCACGGACCTAAAGCCCGCTCTGATACCAACTGTAACACCCCAGCCCAACACTGAGCCTGGAATGCCACTAAACTACTCTTCCAAACTAGTAATTATCGACACACTATAAAATTACAGTAAGGAAAGCATCAATAAACATATCCATGGACCACAAAGAACATGCATAATTATGGATCAAGCGATAATAAATAAGCAAGGGGAAATATAACCAGGTAAATAATCCAAAATAGCATCAACCAATGAATCCAAATCATTGAAATAAATAATCTAATCCAAAATATGACCTAAACTTTATTCAGCCTCTAACATGTCCAAGAGTAATCCAACATTGAATGAAAAGGTTCTGATGGCAAATGATCATGTGATTGAAGTATGGATCTAATCCATGTGCTCTACTCGCTCTCAGTCACGGCGTCCTCGAAGATCACCTAAAGACAACAAAAGAGCAAGGGTGAGTCCACGACTCAGCAAACACATCAATATACAACGAACAATAATAAATCAACAGCATTCAATAACTTCATTATCATCACAGGTACTTCTATTGATATTCTCATGCTGTTAACTTCCCTTTGTTTAACACCCATTAGTCTCATATATGAATGCAACTATAATCTACATGTCCACATGCACTTCTTTTGCGTATACCGGTATAGCATGAGTGAATGCTCGCGACAACATTCACTCTCAAGCCCATTCCTCCACAAGGATCGGGGACCTCCTCCACTCCCGTGGAGTTGTGATCATTCATGATCACCTGCTCATATGCAAAGATGCTTATGTATGAAAAATGCAAACTCCATCATATACATCATATCCAACTTTTCCTCATGATTGCCAACAAAGATATAAACATACCATTCCATTGTCTGCAATTAAATAAAATAAAAGCACAACAATAATGGTAATAGAAGATAAAGAAAACAGTGATCAATCATTGACCGTTGTCTACCATGCACTTGCCTTTACTAGTTGCGACGCACGATTTGACTAGAAGATGGCAACAAGCACGACGCATCTCCTACATTAAATACACATATTTTAATACAAGCTACAGCATCAAGAATAGCAATCAATCCACATCGTTTCTACACGTCCCCAAATCTACCACACTTCTCCGGTACCGAAAAGTCACCCCTAGCTGTCCTGTTACTAAAAAGAGCGTAACTTTCGACTCAAAAGTCCGATCACGACAAACCACCCAGTCCTGGATTCTACACAAAATTCCCCTCATTTTCTTAGATTACAAAGTCTTCTAATTAAATCATCTAACCCTCCGTTTTTAGCCCAGAAAACCGATCTGTCCGCTTCGGGACAGCGGGTCTTACTAAATTCATAACTTTTGTTTTACCCAATCAAAATTCGAGTTCTCAGATTCTACAGAACCCTTAGACAATTATCTACATCTTTCATGTAGATCAAAAACTCTAATTAGTCTATTTACTATTTTTAATCTATAGTCTACCAAAACAGCGCTGAAAGACGATAACCACAAAGACAGAAATCTTCCAAAATTCATATCTCGAATTCTACTTGTCCGCTCGACATGATTAAATATTCTATAGAAAGATATCGAAATTATCTACAATTAAGTAGTAGATGATATTTCCAAAATCCGCCATTAAGGTACCCGAATAAATCGTACAACAGGACAGCATACCAAAACTAATCTATTGATCGATATCTCCGACTACAAACATCATAATAATCTCCCTTACTGTTCTGACAAATCATTCTAGTCTGCATGCATGTAATGCTACGGCCAACTAGTTAACTACTACTTAGCAATATCTAATTCATCTATTTCTATCCACTGCACAGTATGCACTTCTCTAATCACAACACCAATTCGGCCTAAAGCAATTAGCTACCACTAATCACGTGCATACATACAAGAGTGGCACCTCCCATTGATTAGCTAGTCTTAGCAGTACACAAAAGAGGTAACCCCGTTATTAGTCATAGCAGTAAACAAATAAAACACCACATCGCACGCACCTACACAAACGGCCGGGCTCTGGCTGATCGATTGCATGCGCTCGGCGAGCCAACGTCCAGGCGGCTACACACGCAATGAGGCGCCATCGGTTTTCCCCACGCACGAGCGCGGTGGCGGAATTGGCCGAGCGTACTCCACGCGATCGGTGCTCGGGTTGGTCGGATTTCATACAAGACGGGCGGCGATGGCGACGACTTGAGCTCGGCAATGCGGCGTCCCACGCGCGGTAGGAAGAAACAGCGGCAAACAAGACGGAAACAGAAAACCAAAGTGGCGGCGGGGTGAGGAAAAAAAAAAAGCGCTAGGGTTTTCTAGAATCCCCACGATCTATTTATACCTCGCACAGTCTAATCCCTCCGTAAAAACTTCAAAACAAACTTCTTTTGCTTAATTACGCACAAGTCCTTAAGGCATTATTATTATTTATTGTTATTATTATTTAGAATATTACATTCTACCCCCTTAACAGAATTCGACCCCGAATTCTACTCGCCATTCTACTCAAAGAAAAACTACACTGCTGAAATTAAACAACAAAATAACACGTACTCGACGTGAACAATTCCGGGTATTGCTCGGGCATGCGAGACTCCAACTCCCACGTCACTTCTCTCTCGGACTGATGAGTCCACAGCACCTTGACGTATATCAACGTCTTGTGCCTCAGCACTCGCTCCGACCTCTCCAAAATGCGCGCCGGACGCGACTCAATTGTGAGATCTTGCTCAATAGTCAACGGCTCCAATGAAATCTTATGCTCTGGGCTCTCAAAAACTTTCTCAGCATCGAGACGTGAAACACATTGTGAACTCCACGCATGGACTCAGGAAGGTCCAGGCGGTAAGCTAACTTCCCAATTCTTGCAATAATCGGGAATGGTCCAACATACCTCGGGCTAACTTCCCAATTCATAGTCGTAGAAGGACTTACGACTGGGTAATGGTCGTAGAAGGACTTACGACCAGGTAGTGGTCGTAGAAGGACTTACGACCATGACATAGTAAAAGATAAAATAAGGATTATCAGATCCTCGTCATCTAGCCCCCCAGCTTCAAGTGAAAGTAACTTACTTGGTGAAGGATTTGCAAATGGTCTTACGACTATGAAAATGTCGCAGAATAATGGTCGAAGGAAAAACTCTTCGACATTTGAGTGCTACTTTGACCAGGAATTTGCTTGGTCAGGAGGGTTGCTTACGATTATCAAATAGTCGTAAAAACCCCTACGACTGTGAAGTGGTCGTAGTAGGGCGATCGGAGAAAAATCCTTTCCGATTGATACTTCATTCGACCAGAAAGACTTGGTCAAGAAAGTAATTTCGCTTGGAGGTGACAAAACGAACCTAATTTTTTCTAACAGACCATCTAGGGAATTGCAACCGACTCCCACAGACCTGTCGATGAGACGGTTCCCGAAGTGGTGGCAATCGTGCGGTTATAAAAACTTACCGGGAGTTAGACTTGGATTTTTACCTTTTCCCCAAATCGCTCCCACTGTTCTTCGAGCTTTCGCCTTCTCCGCCGCCAACCCTAATCGTGTCTTCTCTGGCAATCTTTTTTCAATCCAAAACTTCTTGTTTCTGAGAGAAATGGCCAGGAAAGTTTCTGAGTGGGAAGAGTCGGGGATGGATGCGGCGAAGATTAAAGTCTTGGTTGACGCCGGGAAGATTCCAGAGAAGGCTCTGGTGAAATGGCTTCGCCTATCGGACAAAGATCGCCGTCGGCGAAAATGGGCAAATCCGTTTTCCAAGCGCATCGTGAGTCTGACCTCCATTGCTGCTCACCCCTTTCTTACGGTGGTACTCGAGCACTTTGGAGTGGAATTAGTGAATCTAGGTTCTAATTCCATTACTATGTTGTGTGTCTTCGTGTACCTTTGCGGGCGCACACAGGATTCCTATGACCTCGAGCTTTTCCAATATTATTACGGATGGCTCGACAAACCGGAATGCCGGAAGTTGCGATGTCAAGCTCCACGACTTGAAGTCGAGGAGTATATTCGAGTTTCACTCGGTCTTCATGGCCGGATGGAGGAAGAGGTAGTTTTACTGGAAAGTCACCTCAGAAGACAGCCTCTCTTTCGTGGGGAAGGCTACCGAGAAGAAATCTTCATGGGACTCAACTCCTGAAGATATTAGTCGGATTGCCCCCTACATTCAAGCCATCAAGGACTTGAAGGAGGAGGTTGACCGGATGGCATGTGGTGACAGATTTCATCACACGCCGAATCGGTCCCTTGAAGAAACGAGCATCTCCTATGTGGAGATATTCGGGAGAGGAGACCCACTCAGGGGACTATGACGAGGTAAGTGAACTTCCGACTTAGCTCTCGGTTTGGTCTTTCTCAAAGTTATCTAACGTTCTTATCTGTTTACGCAGATCTTCTACAGGTGGAGATTGACGCTAGAGTCAAACTCGTCTGTGAGAAGTCTCCGCCACCCCGAGCGGTGATTCCTCAAATCATTGCGGCTTTACATAAATGAAAAGATAGAGCGCCTAAAGGTAATCAAAAGTTGATTTTTTCTTTAGGACTTTATAGTCGTAGAAGAACTTACGACTAGTGGTGATCGTAGAATATCTTACGATCAAGAAAATGTCGTAGAAAAACTTACGACTTGACACTAGTCGTAGAAAAACTTACGACCGGTTAGTAATTCTTCTTTTTCTCGCTTTGCTTTACGTAAAGTAGGCATGGAAAATCGTCCAGACGACGAGGAAGTTGCGCTGATAACCATTGGTGCAGCGTTGTCGAAAGACAAAGGCTCGGCTCCTCCGTCCAAGAGACGTCGACTTGCGAGATCCGCTGACAAGAGAGGAGCAAGTTAGAGCTCTGGTTTTTCGACCAGATCTTCTACAAAGCCTGCGCGGACATAGCCGTAATTGAAGCCGAGGCTGAAGCTACCGAACCCGAGGAGATTGAAGCGGTTGAACCTCTTAAGCACAAACCCATGCAGGCTAAGGTACCCTTCTACTATGACAAGAAATCTTTGCGGCTTACGCCCTCCTAGTTTTGTTAAGCAATCGAAAAGGAAATCAAAAGATTTTATGTCTTTTGTAAAGGACGATCTTTGCTCGGCCTGACTGCAGATTGAGGGTAGTGCTTGCTCTTGGAGTGGTCGAGGCGGTCTCGCTATCCAGAGAATCGAGAGACCGAGATGTGGTTCTGTTCAAATTCTACGACTGCACGTGGTCGTAGCCGGGCCCATTATTGAACCTCGACCGGGCGTGGTCGTAGAGAAGAAGAAGTCCCCGTTGGGAGGATTGCTCCTAAGTTCTGGTTAAGACCGAGTGCGGGTATCTGAAATGTACTAAAGATTAAGAACAACATTTACCTTTTCCTTTTCACAACCTCGATTTGCTTTTCTTTATTTTAGTCCAACTCCTTCAACCCACGGAATGCTTCCGTTGAGAAGCCCATTGCCACTTCTTGATTCTTGTCGGAGAGGTAACAATGGAGGTGGTCGAAGGATCATCCTTGGCCCGGTGGCCGATGAAGTCGTGGCTCCTGAGTGGTTCCTACAACCGCCGAGGTTGTAGCTACGATCGTTGAGTAGCGGTGCGTCTCATCAAGTAGCGGCTACAACCGCTGAAGTGGCAACTACGACCATCGAGGTCGTAGAGACAACGAGGGCAAATGTGAGAAGCCTCTCGTCAAGGCGGGATGAGCTCAGACACCGCTACTGGGAAGAAAATCTTGGCGAGCGTTCCTTCCAAAGATCCAAAGAGAAGGCTGCGACTCTGTAATCGGAGGAAGAAGAATACTTCAACTTCGTGTGCGACTTCTTTGGACTCGCTATCGTCGTAGGGTCTTACGCTTTCGATCTCGCGACCGAGTCCCCCATCCCAACGATATTCCCAATAGAGGAAACATCTTTGACAATGAGCGTCTTGAGAAGGTCTGGTGGGATCAAGTTGCGAGGGTAGACAAGCTGAAGACCCCGGAGCTGGTTTATTCGGCATTTGCTAGGTCGACCATGAATGTAAGTATTTTTAGGATACTTATATATGTGGCTTTTCCTTTCTTCTCACTGTCTTCCTTTTGCAGAAAGCTCTAGAGCAAATTGCCGTTGTTGGTGAGTATCATCGACAACTTCTAGAGCTCCGACAGGAAAAAGAGGAACTCTGATACAAAGCGGAGAGATGGTAAGTCACTGTTATTCATAGTCATTTTCGACTTGACTACTTATATAGTGCTTACGAGATTTGTCATGGAAAAACTCATGACAAGGTATTGGTCGTAAAAAGCTTTAGACCAGAGGCTTTGTCGTAGAAAGACTTACGACCAGGTCGATGGTTGTAGAAGAACTTACAACCGATTGACCGATGTTCATATCCACTTTTATCCTTTGTAGGTTAAAAAGTGACACAAAGACCTTAGCTGACTCGCTCGATTATGAAAAAGAGGAGTCGAAAAAGGTGAGGGGAAGTAGTAGACCTCTCGAAGAAACTTGAGAGCCATCTCTGCAACTAGAAGATTGCAGAAAAAATAAACGATGAAGTCTTGAACTTAAGACTACTTTTGACTTTGACCTTTACTCGACTCTCATTTCTTTTCTAGAAAAAGAAGATGAAATGAAGAAGCTCCGGACTGAAGTTGGAGAAAAAGCTTCGGTCATTCAGAGTTTTCTCGTATTTCCAAGAATAAGGATCAGAACTCGAGGATGAAAACTCGAGCAACGTAAGCAATTCTTTACACGTCGTTCTTTTCGAGTATTTTCCTTTTCTAATGCTAATTTCTTTTTGAAATTCTTTGTCGAATTGAGAAGCCTCGAGGTCAAATAAATGAAAAAACTCGATCAGAACGAGTCCATCCGCATTGCTAAGAAGAATGCAGAGGACGTTAGAACATGGGAGAAAAAGCACGCTGAAACCACTACTTCCCATAAAGAAGACAAGAAGTTGGATTCTCGACTAGTAGGTAAGAAATGCTTTACCTATAATTATATTTGTGTTCTCTTCCTCTAGAAGTTTATTTTTGTTTGACCGGTTTTATTCTTTTGAACAAGTGGTGAAAACAAAAGACTTCATGAGGCTTCGACTTCGTTCCCAACGGAGATGGAATCAATGAAGACTAATCTTCAAGGCAACATCACACTCTGAACCATGTACTTGGTGAGCTACATCTTGAGGAAAAACTCCTCGAGAAGATCGATAGTCTGCTCACATAAGTACCATCGGGAACAAGTCGAACTTTGCAAGAAATGGTGACCACTCAAGGCCAACCAAACGAATCCATAAGGGAGGCGATCGAAGTCACATAAGTTATGCTTTAGCGAAACTTAAAGCTCATGACCCCGCCTTAATGTGCAACCAATCGGCCGACTTGACTACCTGAATCGAGGCGAGTCGTTTGATTGAAGAAATGCAATCGATTGGCAAAAGGTGGCGGGAAATGCAACTGGCTCTCCTCTTGAGTGTCTGTAACAACTTTGTAAGACGCATACAAGTTTACATTGATGAAATATATGTGATCCATCTTGTTTCACGCAAATCATCTTGTCGAGTAGTTAGAAACTCAAAAGATAATTAACGAATGAAAGACTAAGAACTGAAGTTAAATTAATAACTTTACCCTAGCCCCCGACTATTTGCTTAGCTTGTTTAGACAATCCAAGTAAATAGTGTGTGAAATAGAAAGAGAGGTTTGTTTAACTTATAGTTTTTGTTATGGTTGTCAAGCACTGGTCGAAAGAGTAGAAACGACTCGACACTAGGAAGTTCCTTCTAGTGGGCGGGACCACGTGCGAGAGAGGAAAGGCTTCGACTAGGTGATGTTACCATCTCCGACTAGTTTAATCAAACCAAGAACGACAACTTGAGTTAAGCAAGCGCCTAGAGGACTTTAATAATTCATTCGCCCTTTTCTGATGGACTCGATAAGTCTTTTCTAGTAGCAAAAGTGGGAGACGCTAGGAAGTTCCTTCTAGTGGGCAGGACCACGTGCAGAGAGGAAAGACTTCGACTAGGTGTGTCTCTTCCTTCGACCGCTTAAAGCGAAGCAGTACACCTAAGGTGGTTGAATAAATATAAAAAAAATGCACTCTACTTAGAATATTTTTCGAAATTACTAAAACTAAGATGGGAAGAGTTGGCTTTGAGAATATTTCGACTAGATAGAACCCGAGCTCTGTATTGGCAACAAAAGTGAGTAGCGGTCGATGCTAGGAAGTTCCTTCTAGTGGGCGGGACCACGTGTAGAGAGAAAAGACTTGACTAGATGATGTTACTTGCCTTTCGACCGGTGTAAAAGAAAACGGGTGTTTTGGATCATAGTCGAAAGATTATAAAAGCACTACTCAAAAATAAGACAAAAGAGGTAGAAGGAACTCGGACCTTTATTGCACGAGAGGTTGGTCACACATAGAATTTGCGTGGCGGTCGATGTTCTAAGAATTTGAGAGAACATATCCGTCTTCCATTGCTAGTCGTGCATCGACCACTGGCGAGTGACTTCACCATCGTGTAAGGACCTTCCCACTTGGGAGAAAGTTTATTCCGATTAGACTTGGATTGGCGAGCCTCAACACCAAGTCACCTACAAAGCGGTGCGGCGCCGACCTTACGATCGTAGTATCTGCGTAGGGCTTGTTGGTAGAATCTTTGAGCGGATTAAGGCCATGTTTCTCCTTTCTTGAGTAGGTTAATATCATCCGCTCGAAGTTGTTCTGGTCGGAGTTGTTGAAGGTTTCAACTCGTGTCGACCGCAATTTTAGCTCGGAGGAAGCATGGCTTCGCTCGAACACTAGAAAAATGGTGTTTCTTGCCGTCGCCGACTAGTGGTCGTACTAGCGCCCATAATACGGAAGGTAATTCTTGTACCCAAGCTCCCGAGCGCTTAACGAGTGAGTCGAAGACTCGGGTTTTAATTCCTCGCATTATTTGGCGTTTGCACGTTCATTGCCCGTTGCTGTTGGGGATGTGCAGCGAAGCATAACATAACTTGGTACCCAACTCGTCGTAAAATTCACGAAATTTTGCACTTGCAAATGTTTACCATTATGCGTAATTATCCGACTTAACTCCAAATCGGCTAATTCGCATCTCATCATGAACCTTTTTCTTGCTTAGTTGTTATCGATTCTGAGTTCGGCTTCAATCCATTTTGTGAGCGTGTCAATAGCCACAAAGGAATTCAAACCTCTGGAGCTTTGGGAAGCGGTCCTAAGATATCGAGACCCAGTGCAAAAAGGCCAAGAAAGAGGTATTGTTTGTAATGCTTGAGCCGGTTGGTGTATCATTTACCATGAAACGGCATTGGACACACTTTTTAACCACCTCTTTAGCATCGTCTGAGTCATTGACCAAGAGAAACCTTGTCGAAAGGCCTTTCAGCCAGCGTTACAGTAGGAAGCATCGTCCCACGATGCCACTTGTGTATATCATGAAGGAGTGTTATTCCTTCGTTTTGCGGAATGCATCGCATGACTATCCTTAGGTTCCTCGTTTGTAGAGGACCCTTCGACCAAAGTATACATTTTGGCTTTTCGGGATAAGCGATGCGCCTCAAGATCATCCTCGGCTACGGAACCCTCGTGAAGATTCTCGTAGATAGGAGTCATCCGTATCCTCGTAATCTAGTGAGGCCATCTCAATAGGAGGTGTCTCGGTTCTTCGACCGAGACGGCTTTGGAGTTGGTCCAAGAAAATTCCTTTTGAGTGCGAAGATCGGAAGAAGCCATCCGAGCAAGTTGGTCTCACGAGAAATTATCCTTCGAGGATGAATTGTACCTCGAAACCTAAAAAATGCTTTTCTAACTTACGTACTTCCGATAAGTACCGAGACATTGTCAAGTTAGAGCACTGGTACTCTTTCCCGACTTGATTCACGACTAGTTGAGAGTCTCCTCTCACGAGTAGTCGACGAATCGAGAGTGCTTTCGCAGCTCGTATGCCAGCTAGCAAACTTTCATACTCTACCACGTTGTTAGTGGTCTGAAAGTTTAATTGTATGGCATACTTTAAGGTTTCTCTGGTAGGAGATACCAGGACCACCCCAGCCCCTGAGCCACTTAAAGTAAGTGACCCATCAAAGTACATCATCCACTGGTCGTGGGAATCGTCTCGGGATCTGAGCAGTTCGAGATTTGTCCATTCGGCGACAAAGTGCGCCAAGATCAGGGATTTTATGGCCGTTCGGGATACGAAATGGAGGTCGAACTCCCCAAGTTCGACTGACCATTTTGTCATGCGTCCCGCTGTTTCCTTATTATGGAGGATCGCTTTCAAAGGAAACTCAGACGGCACAACTATTTTGTGCGCCTGAAAATAATGCCGCGATTTCCTCGAAGACATGAGGAGGGCATATAGAAGTTTACGGACACGAGGGTAACGCTCCTTAGGCGTGTAAAACTTCGGCGACGTAGTAAATCGTCGTTATGCGTTTTCACGTTCTACGACCCGATCTTGCTTGCCGCACGTGGCGTGGCGGCTAGGTAAATTAAGAGTGTCTCTTACGGTTTTGGAGAAACGAGCAGAGCACTCGAAGGTACCTCTTGACATCCTCGAAGCGCGTTTGCCTCGTTCGACCACTCAAAACTTTCATGTCTCTGAGAAGTTTAAAGAAAGGTAGTCCTTTTCTCCTAGTCGTGCGATGAAACGACTTAAAGCCGCCATGCACCCGGTGAGTTTGGACTTCCTTTTTGTGGTCGGAGCGCATTTGGAGGATGGCCTTTATTTTCTCGATTTGCTTGATTCCTCGTGCATGGATACTAGGAATCCAAGCAATTTTCTGAAGAAATTCCAAACACACACTTCTCGGGATTAAGTTTTAAGCGATGCTTCGAGGTTGTCGAATGTTTCTTGTAGGTCGATGATATGATTAAATTTTTAATGCTTTTACAACTAGATCATCAACATAGGCTTCTAGATTCGGCCTAATTGAGATGAAAAAGTTGATTGCATCAAGCGTTGAAAAGAAGCACCATTCTTTAGACCAAATGGCATTTTGACATAGCAAAAGGTACCAAATGGTGTAATGAATGCGGTCTTTTCTTTATCGTTTAGACACATATTGATCCGGTGGTATCGAAATATGCATCTAAAAACTTAATATTTCACAACTGCGGTAGAATCAACCAAGCGATCGTCTGAGGTAAAGGAAAATCATCTTTTGGACAAGCTTTATTAAGATCGGTGAAGTCTCGACATCGCCATGTACCGTTTGACTTCTTGACCATTCTGAGTTAGCCAACCACTGGGTAGTTGACTTCTCTTATAAAGCACGCTTAAGTAGCTTATCAATTCGATTTAATAGCGTCTCGTCGATCGGGGGCAAATCTCGTAATTTTTGTTTCTGGTACTTTATCGGTAGTAAAGCTAGCGTGCTCGATCACCTCACGAGGACTCGGGCATGTCGGATGCTTGCCACGCGAAGACATCTGCGTTAACTTCGGAGGAAGGTGATGAGGTGTCTTCCTATTTGGGGTGGAAGTCTCCCGTCACGAGCAGTCTTGAGGGCTTCTGCGTCGGAGGAACCTCCTTGACTTAGTCGTTCGGCTTTGATCTGACTTTAGGCTTCGACTTGCTAGTCGAAGGTGACTTTCTTCTCGAGTTAGTATTTGACCAACCATCTCGAGGATCGGCGGTCGCAGATTATCGCCATCTTCTTGTCACAATGAATTGTGATCACTCCTTTGGGACTGGCATCTTAAGACATTGATACCCATAATGAGTAGCCATTAAGAATTTTGCCAAAGCCGGTCGTCCGAGTATGGCGTTATATCTCGTGTCGAAATCGACCACATCAAAGAGATTTTCTCTCGTCACGAAATTACTTGGTGAACCAAATGTTAAAGGAAGAGAAACTTGGCCAATGGGTTTGGCCGAAGACCCCGGTACAATTCCATGAAAAGAGTATCGTACCGGTCTTACCTTTGTCCTGGGTACTTGCATCTCGTCGGGGCATTTGTAAGCAAGATATGTTCAAGGAACCGCCACCATCAACCAAAACTCGATTGACCCGCAGATTGTTGATGGTGGGTTCGACCACAATCGGATATCGACTGATCGATTGAAGTGATCGAGCGATCACCCTTCTCAAAAGAAATAGTAACCAGGCCACTTCGGTAAATTATTGACAAGAGGAGCATCTATAGAGTTTACCTCTCGTCCGGCAGCTTTAAGTTGTCGTTTTGACTCGTATGTCGATGATCCTCCGTAGATGTGCTTAACGGTATGTTGCGGATCTTGGACGGCATATCTTCATCATCGGCGACTTTTGGCCACTCGTATGCCCTACACGCGAGAGTGGGAGTGGTTCTTTCTTAGTTGTAGTAGTCCTCGAGCTTTCTTTGGAAAACTTCGGCGATTCTGGTCGTGTTCTTCCTTTTATGAAAAGGACATCACCTTGGTTTGTCGTTCTTTCGATCGAGTATGCTTACCTTTGCCTTGATCGAGTGCGACTTGGTGGTTCGTGGCTCTTTATCGTTCCACACCAAGACCTCCTTGGAACCAGGTTTGTGGTTTTGACCCTTTATCTTATTCTTGGACTTCTTTGCTTTCTTGTCCTTTTTTCTACCAACTTCACCTGGCTCTCGAGGAGTATTTGTTTCTCGATCAATAGTGTTGTTCCACTCGACCGCCTCAAAAGCAGTCGCATATCGATCAGCCATTTCGAAGAGCTCGGCAATAGTGTTGGGAGGATTCAAAGAAATATCCTCTGTTATCCTTCTACTACGGACTCCTTGCTTAAAAGCCCTGATAACAGATGAGTCAGAAACTTCCGGAATTGAATTACGAACCTGACTAAAGCGTTTGATGAATTGGCGCAAAGTCTTGTCGTTGTTCTGTCTTATCTGGTGCAAGTCGTCTTCCTTTCGGGCGGTTGTATGTGCCTTGAAATTCGCGATGAGAAGGTCGCGAGAGATGTTGCCAAGAGTAGATCGACTCAGTGGTTGGTTTAATAACCACGATCGGCGGATCCTTCAAGCACGATTGGAAGGTAATTTGCCATTACATGCTCTCCTCCTCCTGCTTGCTTTCGGACGGTTGTTGTATAGATTTGAAGAAATTGACGGGATTTTGAGATCCATCAAACTTCTCCATGTTTCTTGGTCGAAACGAGGTGGCGTGAGCGGCTCGAAGGTCGGCGAAAATGTCCGGCATCCGTAATAACTTCTTGACGTCTTATTTGCAGGAAAGAAGGGTTAATATCACCAGGTGATCGTATAAGACGATACCCGATGTGGTGACTGTCCTGTAGTAGGTCTCAATTCTACGAGGGGAATACTCCTCGTACTCCATCCGTTGCGGGTTTCCTTGTCGAAGTGGCGACGATCACCTCTCAGGGGCTTCTTGATCATCGATCAATCGAAACATATTTCTCCGAGTAGGGGATCGATGCGACTTATGGCCGTGTCGATTTCTACGTGGTGAAATATTTGATTGACTGGTAGCTGAGGAAGTCGCATTGCTACGACTACCTAAATGATGTCGACGAGGTGCTTCTAGTCTTGTCATCACGGTTCGAAGCCTTTGCGCAATTTCTTCAGCGAAGAGATCGTATCCTGGCGTTCGAGCAAGCTCTAGAGTGGGATTTTCGAGCAAGTCTTTGATGTCCTGGAATTCTTGTACCTCCCTCGACTGATATTGGATGCGCCCAGGCAGGTTCTTCTGGGCTACAATCTTCCTCCGTCGGATGGCCTCAAAATTCTCCTCATCAGATCCTTGAGGCCTTCTCAATGGAGTGCGAGAATGTCGAGGATTTCCCTCGCGCTCATCAGAGTATTGGTTCTGCCCGTCATCGGTGATGCCCTTGCCATTATCACAAGGGGGCGTAGTGCGTGATCTTCGGGGAGTGTTCTTATCTCGGCCTCCATAAGGCTGACCCTGATCTGAGGGAAGGACAAAGACCTTCTGTTGATGATTCTCACTTGCGCTCGAGGCCTCCCGGCAGGGAGTATTCGAGAGACACCATCTGGCGACTTGGAGTAACCCTCCACGTGGGGAACTGCAGGTTATAATTGTCTCCATCCGCAAATGAGATCTGCGAGAGACGGTCGAATTGCGGGAAAAGCATGCTTGATCCCACTCCCTCTTGAGTTATCCTGAGAGAGAGGATCACCAGATGTTGGTGGAGTCCTGGAATGGTGACTCTCAAAACTTGTCTCACCAGGTCGGACTGTCTTAGGGGGACTTGGACACTTAGAGGAAAAACTCTCGTCGTGTTGTAAGTCCTTCAGGTGCGGTTACAGTCGGATTGACCCTTGTCCTTTGAGGAATTGGCTCCTCTGTTGGGCGTATCGTTGTGGGGATAAGGATCCTCCCAACTCCATCGATGGGATGGTTTCTGGAGAATGATTTTGGAGGCGACATCACCATCAGAGGATGCATCGTTCGGCTCGTAGTTGAAACCGGCATCCATGTCGACGTCTGCGTAATCTGTCAAGTCAAACCAGTTCTCCTCGTTCCATTCCCCTGCCATGAGTGCATGAGATTTGGAAAAAGAGAGTATGTTGACAAGAGATTACCGAAGATCCCCACTGACGCGCCAGCCGTCGGTGTTTTAGAACCGATCTTACGTAAAGATTGTTTGATTCGGGGTCTCCTAGAGATGAAATCACGCAGAGCGATTGACACGGATTTTATACGAGTTCGGGCCTTCTCAGGGAGAATAACAACCCTACTCTGTGTGTGTGTGGTATTGATTGTATTCTCAACAATCAAGCGAAACTAAGACTATTACAAAGAACGATGCTTGTCTTTCTCCTTGATTGTCCTCGATTGGCTCTTTTTCCCTCCCCATTGTCCTTCGATTGATGCCTTTATATAGTCGTGAAGGAGTAGCCGTTTCCCTCTTTGAAGAGCGCCTAATCAAGCGATAATGGGCACATGATGGCAATTATTACCGGTGTAGTGGCTCCTTCACGCCGTTTGGCAGTTATCTTTCAGAGGTAATGGGGTATTTAAGCACTATTACTGCGCAGAATAATAGTGCATGTGGACCGTCTGTATTCCTTAATCAATTGGACCCACTCGCTTGTAGGTTTTATTGATTATAAGGTCGTCGTGGTTGACTTGGTCGTAGCAGGACTTACGACTGGGTACAAGTCGTAGCAGAACTTACGACTGGATAATAGTCGTAGAAGTACTTACGACTAGGTACAGGTCGTAGCAGAACTTACGACTAGACAATAGTCGTAGAAGGACTTACGACCGGGTAATGGTCGTAGAAGGACTTACGACCAGGTAGTGGTCGTAGAAGGACTTACGACCATGACATAGTCGTAGTAAGACTTACGACTATGGGGGTGATTGTAGGAGAACTTACAATCAGTTGGTAGGCCTCTCCCTTATAAATATAAGGGGTATACGGGGACTACGTGACATCATATTTACCCATAATAAGAATTATAGATAAAAGATAAAATGAGGATTGTCAGATCCTCGTCAATATCATTCACCACTATTGGATGAATACCATCATACTATAAAGTTGTCTTTTAAAACTAATTTCTGATATAGAATAACTGCTTCAGAACTTAGTACAAATATTTTAAAAAAGAAAATATTGCTTTATGCAAGTTCAACCTTATAAGCCTTCCATTGATATATCCTTGCATGTATTATAATTGTGTTATTGGATGTAACTTGTGGAGTATGGTTGTTTGTGCTCACTCTTGCTTAATAAAATATTATTCAAAGAAGAAGGATTTTGCAACTGTTGAAGATCTCGACAACTAGGCCGCTACCCTAGTCGATTGCATGTGGTAGATTAATTGGGCTCTACTACTTCTTCTTCGTCCTCATTGTGTTTGTTTATTGTTAGCTCGTAAGCCTTTACGGTAATAAACTGTGATATTTATTAATAAAATTTTGTGATTATGTATGTTACCATATTTCTTTACTGTGTGAGCTAGCCACTGATCATGGTACTAGTTCAGTAATACTGTGGATATCGTGAGGATATGTGCACGATCTCAGGATGATGAGTCAATTGGCAATGGCTTTGTTGGTTTGCAAAATCTCGCGTTTTCGAGGTTTGCTTCTTCTTTGTCGAGACCACGGTGGTCGGCCCGGCGTTAATGGAAGCGATCGAGACGCCCGTGGAACTGTCGGACCGGCGATGGTGGCGGTCGGACCGGCTGACCTAAATTGGTTTTGGAGCTAATCCAAAAATAGGTTGTGTAAGCGGTGAGGAGTCTCACGGATGTGGTTGCATCATTTTGGAGCTCCAGTCAAAAGTTCTATTGAGTTGAAAATTCGAAGGTTTGGATTTTCAAGTGGAAATTAGCTAAATCTGTTGGCCGGTCGGCCGCCGTTGTGGGAGCGGTCCGGCCGACTGATATCGATCGGATCGGCCTTGTGGGGCGGTCGGGCCGTGATACTTTGGAGGTGAGCCAAGTTTGCATTGATGTGTTTGATTGTGATTAATGTTTGGTTATCAATGCTTTATTGATGTATATTGCATTGCGGAACTAATGTGGGTCAAGTTGTGAAAAACTTGTTCGGAAAGCAGTTTGTTTGTCTATTCTTTGTGCGGTGGCTTGTAGGTCAGCGGCGTCAGCGGTGAGTGGATCGGGACTACGCTTGGAGGCGAGGTCGAGCGATCATGGATCTTAGTGAAGTCGTGTGACTCAAGCATGGTGCGAGATTTGTAAGATGGATCGAGCGGGTGGTTGGTGCGGTTTGGTTGGATCGGCGATGCGGAGTCGGTGCGAGTCTGGGGAGGTTCAGATGGGATTGGACAAGAGAGGCTTGGCGACGTGATAGAACCGCTAATCAACCTACACGTGGTGAAGCAGGCGATTGCTTCAATGGTTATGTTGTGTGTGTGGGTCCCATGTGTGAGTGGGTCCTAAAAGTGAAACCCTAGGCCTCTCCTATAAATAGAGAAGGGGGAGATGTAAAACCCCTTGGAAGCTTCCATTTGGTTTTCCCCTTCCTTTTTCTAGGGTTAGGGTTTGGAGAGGAAGAGAGGGAGAGATTGTGATTGCTCCTTGGTGAGCTCTTGTCCTCCCAGAGGGAGTGGCTTTGTAAGCATCTTGTGAGATCAATCAATCTTGTGATGCTTGCTTGAGAGTTCATTTGTCTCTCTTTTGTGTTCTTCTCTCATTTGGATGGATTTGGTGCTTCCTTGATTCAAGTGGTTAAAGTTGGTCTATTGACCCACTTTGTCTTGCTTTGATGTGTGGGAGTACTCCTAGAATCTTTTAGACCATCAACCCCCACAAGCAAGTCTTGAATCAAAGATTTTCATATTTCTAGGGTTTGTGCACTTCTTTGTTAAATCCTTGAGAGATCGTTTCTGGGAGTGGATCTGAAGAATCGTCGCTAGAAATAGGTCTCTAATATCATTAGGGAGGTGTGCTCGAAATTTGGTCAAGTTTCATTGGTTGAATCAAAAGTTGGATCAAATTTCGTTTTGGTTTTGGGCTTCATTTTTGATCTTTGGTGAGCCGGCCGGGCCGGTGTTACAGCAATGATCCGACCTTCGTATTCAGACATTTGTCTGCTTGCAAGGGTCGAACCGTATCCACCGGTCCAGCCCTTGATTAGTTCTTGGTCGAGCCATTGGTTGAGCGTCGGTCGACCGCCCACAGTAGCCGGTCGGACCGCTTTGTGCTCGAATCGCCCTTTGAGATTAAGTCTCCACTTTTGTGACGTGTGGTTATCGGGGTTATCGAATTGACAAAGGCTTCCTCGTGCTTCTCGATCTTCTTAGCTTTCATAGCTAAAGGAGTAAAGTTCGTGTTGAATTTGATTTAGGCGAAAAAGTTTAGAAAGCGCCTATTCACCCCCCCTAGTCGCCTTTCCGGTCCTACAAATACACATAGGAGTTGAGAGTGTTAATCTCGGGTCTTGACATAACTAAACCCTACACGTCGTGTAAGTTGCAATTGTATTATAAAATATATTTCAATTCGTAACTGCGTTGTAAAGCCAACTTCAAATCTCATCCTCTTTTTATATTCAACTCTTGGCATAGCAAGGCAGGGAACAACATAAAAATAAAGGTTCAAAAGGCGTGTTTTGGAAGTAAGCACTAAATGGTCTTCAACCCCTAAGTGACACGAACACCACCTATCATTGCAATAGTATGGGATGTGCCTGCCTAATCATCCATCTGTTCATTCAAACAAACAATATCGCAAGTCTGAAATAAGATCTACCATTTACGATTGTGCATTCACTAATCAGCGTTCAATTATTGCTATCTCAAATCAGGTTTAATTTTTTTTTTGGAACAAACGTCCGTAGATAATCAAATACTAAGCATGAGGCACATGAGAGTGAACTTGTGCATTAAAATTTTATCTTTCGTGCCAAATGGTCTACAAATCGTATGCAACAAACGTAAGATTTCTTCGTTCGAGATCACCTTTAAATAAAAGGCCGGCACTGTCATGCCATGTGTGCGGGCGTGACAACGGCCACATAAGCTTTCCACGCTGGCACGACGCGTGGACGAAGGTTTGTGTGCCAGGTTTGGCCACACCGGTTACAATGACGTGACAGAACGGTTTGGCCACGCCACGGATGATGACGTGATCAAAAGAGTCGGAATTAAAAATAAAGTTAGCGAAAGTTAACTCTAAAAATATTATTTAAAAAATTAAAAAAAATAATCTCCAAACCGACCCTCAGGATACACTCGTGGTAGCCTAGCTAGATTGATGATCTTATCGATGTAAAATTTAATACCCGAGTTCGGCGCTTCTCACAACATGAGAAACAAAAGGGTATTGTGCGTCTCTTCTTGTTCACTCGCGGCTGAGTTTAAATTTTACCACTAGCCTACTGAAGCAGCCATTTCAAAGCTCAATACGAGTCCCTTTTCGGGCCGGTATTCATAATATATATTGGTTTTGAGTTCATTACCAATGATCTACATAGCTATTGTACTTCAAAATATTTCGTCAAAGAAATTTAGAACCGAAATATTTCACTCCGATTACGACAACAAAGTTGATTTCGGACAGGATGCCAACCCTAGCTTTCAACGTGAAAGATGCCATTTTTATCGTTTCTTTTGCGGGGAGGAAACTATATTTTAGTTTTTTTTTTTGGGTTCGAAAACGCGACTCGACGCTAACCACGGCCGAGACGAGTACAGCACGCGACAGTACACTCCCAAAATCCAAGCGGACCAAGCCCATTATGATTCTCCTCCGCCAGCCCATTATTATCTCCTCGCCCTTCTTTCTATCCCTTCCCTCGAATGGAAGCTGCGCCCAGCCCGCGGCAGCAGCAGCAGCAGCAACACCGGCGGCGCCGGCATCCCTAAATGCGCCGCCCCCTCGCCGCCGCGGCCGCCCTTCGCCTCCTCTCCTCCTCCTCCTCCCGTTCCCGCTGCCTCCCCTCGCCCTCCCCTCTCCACCACCTCCTCCTCCTCTCCCGCCGCGACGACGACCGCGACGACAGCCACCCATCGCCTCCGCCTCCGCCTCCCCTCTTCTCTCCGCGCCGGCTCCTCACCTCCGCCTCGGGCGCTGCCGGCCTCCTAGGCCTCCGCGGGTGGCGGACGCTCCCCCCGGCCGCGTCGCCGCCCCGGGGCACCGTCGTCGACGCGCCTCCCGTTCGGCTCACCCTCTCCCGTAGTAAGACGAGTGCCCCCTTTTCCTTCCTCTATGCCCTTGCTTTGCGATATGTTAGGTACCTTACGTGTTGTATTGCTGTGGTTGTGATTGTGGTGCAGGTTATTCTCTGCGTGTCGCTAAGGGCAAGAAGAAAGCGCACTTCGACGATGAGCACAGGTGAATCAGATGTCCCTTTTTTGTTCTCTTTTAGAACATCGGCATAATGCTGTCAAGCAAGTTACGAATTTTGTGTATTTTGGCCGAGCGTTCTTAACGTTCTTTGTATTAAAGGTATAATCTAGTTAGGCAATTTCGTAACCAATAAAAGAAGGGTTTTACCTGCACAGTGGAAAGATCGTCCAACCCCTCATACGAAAAAAAATCCAATGAACCCGAACTGATTGCGAGTCCTTCGCCCACCCCAACCGCTCCTCTCCCTTTCCAACCGGCCACCAACTCCCCTCCCCGATCTCACCCCTTTGACCTCGCTTCCGCTCCACATCTCCCTTCCCCACTGGCGCCTCCGCGCATCCATGACGGTGGTGAGGCGGGGCGAGGGGGACGAGAGTGGAGAGGGTGGCGACGGAGGAGGGAGGGAGGGACAGCGAGCGGAGGCTTGTCACGCCAGCCCGCATCAGCAGTGGCTCGAGCCCCGACCTCTCTTCCGCTCTATATCTTCGGTCGGCCACCACCGTCGCCATCGACGCTCTCACCAGAAATTGTTATTTACTGCACAGTTTAGGATCCTATCTATGGGTACATCCCACCCTCTTTAGGACTATGTTGCAATGCACAAGTACCCTACTAGTTATGTATGAAGCCTTGCAATTAAAAAGTTTACTCCGGTGACCTGACACTCTATATCTGATGTGGGGGAGAGGGTTATGGAATATATGCTTCTGTGTTAAGATGGAACAGAAATGCAGAAATATTATTCGTCCTAAAAAATAAGAAGGAGAGCAATGGAGGGAGTGGGAGGGATGAGATTGTGTAAGCTTGAGAGGAAAGGATTGTGGAATATTTA
This sequence comes from Hsuehochloa calcarea, assembly GCA_036346395.1. NCBI lineage: Eukaryota > Viridiplantae > Streptophyta > Magnoliopsida > Poales > Poaceae > Hsuehochloa > Hsuehochloa calcarea. The sequence continues at coordinate 35,099,451 of CM070600.1, forward strand.
CCTATTCTTTTGTTTGGAGGACAGACGAAAGTTACTCCTCCAATCAAATGAGGAAAAAGGTCTGTTTTGAATCGTTTTGTTGATTCTTGTGAAGTATGACTTATGATGCTCTCCAATAGATACTCTTGTTGCGCAGAACCCTTTTGTTTTTTTTTCTCAGTGTAATAAATAAATGCAATTACAAAGGGTATTGGGTATTACTCTTATAAGTTATTCAAAGTTTACATTTTGCAATTTATGTGCAAAATAGTGATCATTAATTCATTATTACATGTTTGGATTATTCACATGATTTGCTATTGATGTATGTTCTGTTTCATGTAACTGCTAATGGAATGATATCAGCCATCGAGCGGTTAACACGGCACTTTGGTGTAATTTCCTTGTCTTCTCACTAAAGTTTGGAGTGTGGTTTTCGACTTCTAGTCATGTTATGCTAGCTGAGCTAGTGCATTCAGCTGCAGACTTTGCTAACCAGGTAACTTTATCCTTTGCTATTGCAGCTGAGGTTTCTACTTTTCCTGTCTATTTCATGACCTGGAATAAATATTCATACCCAAGGACTAACTGTTTATCAAACTTCAGGCTCTTCTTGCATATGGCTTGAGCAGCTCAAGGCGTGCTCCAGATGCTCTACACCGTATGTATAACTCGCCAATTTCTAATGCATGCTTTGTTAGCAATCAAGCGGCCTTTTTACTGCACTTTTCTTGGTTTGATAAATCCAGTCCCTCTTTTTTATGGAAAATTTCAGCTCTTTTCTTCAAAGTAAAATGTATTTGAATTGAACTATTGGAGATAAAGAAGAATCCTGGTATTAATTATTATGCCATTAAATACTAGTCACTAGAGAACCAGTGACAAGGCTATTTGTGACATGCGATAAACTGTAATGATGCCCTATGTCTTGACAACTGTTAATCCCAGCTTAATTTCTTTTGCAGCTATGGTTATTCAAAAGAAAGATTTGTATGGTCCTTGATATCTGCAGTTGGAATATTTTGCTTGGGTTCAGGTGCTACCATTGTGCATGGAGTTCAGAACTTATGGAATTCTCAAGTATGATGCCAATGTATCATTTGATTCACTATAAGTTTTTACACATGGACTCCATTTTATTAGCGATTGTTATCACCCAAGTGCAGTTTTCATATCCCGATACTTTTATTTGACAGCCTCCGGAGAACATTCACTATGCTGCATTAGTGATTGGTGGGTCGTTCCTAATTGAAGGTGTTACTAAACACTACTTGTTCTCCTTATTTATTTTAGTTATACTTGAGTAACTTTGTTATCTCTTAGGTGCTTCACTTCTTGTTGCTATAAAGGCTGTTAAGAAAGGTGCATCAGCAGAAGAAATGAGTATCTGGGACTACATCTGGCGTGGTCATGACCCAACTTCAGTTGCTGTTATGACTGAAGTGAGTATTGTGTTCTAGATTACCTTAACACAATTTTTCATGTAGTTCAATCGCTTCATGCAACTGAACATTCATTTCTACCATTCGTAATGATTATTTTAGCTACTCGGAATTGTTATCTTCTACTGTCATCGAAATTAGATTTCTTGTTCATGTACCACTCATTCCTTATTTCTTTACTTCCTTGATTTCCTTCTCATATCCCAAAATTGTCCTACAGGATGGTGCTGCTGTTACAGGCCTTGCTATTGCAGCAGCATCTTTGGTGGCTGTTCAAATGACAGGAAATGCTATGTATGATCCAATTGGTTCCATCATTGTTGGTAACTTATTGGGAATGGTATGCTAGATTTTGTTGGTTCATATTTCTTTTGCTTTTGTTGGCTCATATTTATTCTGTTGCTGTGGATGACTGATCGATGTAAATGAATTTTTTTTGCTGCTTTGAGGTCTGTGCTTGAATTTTAAGCTACTTTGGTTTTGGCAATCACATCACTTTGATCAAATTTGCTAAATTTTCCTTGCAAAATCTCATGAGAAACTGAAACAAATTGAATGAATAGTCCTCATATTTTAGTAGTGAAGCAAAGCCACATATTCAACCATTTGTACCATCTCTACTCAATTATTTGCCTAATTGATTTTTCTTTTGTTACTGCATACATGAATGTATATTGGTCTGATTCCAGATCTGTAGCATTTCCTCATCTCTTCATTATGAAATAATCTATTAGACTCTTGTCTTTTCCAGGTTTCCTCTCACTTTTTTCCTTGTTAAAGCTCTTCTTTCTTGCTTTTTTCCCCTGTTGCTCTTCATGTTTCTGTATCATATGCACCCTGATCTTTATACTATAGTCTGTCCCATTATGTCAGAAAGTGGCAAATGATGCTTTGGTCATCTGTATCCCAAACAAAACAGTATCTTGGCTGTTATAACAGATTAGCAACATGTTCTACCTCTTGAAGTGGCACGTTGCATGGAGTGCATTTAGTACAGTATTTGGATAATTAGATATCAACAGTTGTGAAGCTCCAAGACCAAAAGTTTCATAAGTGCTACAGTGGTGATTTGTTTCTTGATGTATATTTTGTGTTGATTGCATGAGGTCTGAAATATGTTTTGTTTAATTTGTGTCTTGTAGAAGTTGCATACTTCTTTCTTTAATTGCTGATTTTATTCAGTTTTTTGTTTCATTTGGCAGTTGGCATCACATATCCATCATTCTTTTTCTACTAAAATTGTGGATGCCATCCATGCTTTTAATGTTCGTCTTAATAGTCAGAAAGTGGTGGATATGCTGATTGGCATGTGGCAGATGTTAGGCTGCCAGGAACCTTTTCCAGTCTTACTGTACAATACTTTAGTCTTGAAGGGTGCTTTTGGATCTCTAGTTTTGTTAAAACCAGAATACCAGATTTGATTAGACTTGATTGATAGGCTAACAGTATAAAACCTTGTTTTGTTAGTATGGGATAAAACTAGAATAACAAAAATCAGTATTACGAAAACATAAAATTACAAGTTTTTTTGAAAAACCACTCTTTCCTGATTTTACAAAACTCAAAATAGAATTAGTAGAATGACTGAAAACCAGCTTTAACCGATTAATGTTTTCACTGAATGCTATCAGGGCTGGATAACAACTTAAAATCCATATTGCCTAAACTTACAGAAAAATGCGTTTCAGCAAAATCCATCAACAAAACTTGTGATTGAAATGACCGCTAAAAGTTTTCATTCTGGATAATGTTTGTTCCTCTGATTGTTTCCTGAGGATTTTCTTCTCTATTTGCTCATTCTTGTCCATGCGACCATGCCTTGTTCCAATGCAAACTGTTCAATAATTGTGCCCTGCAGGTTGCTATTTTTCTCATTCAGAGGAACAGGCATGCTTTAATTGGCAGGGCCATTGATGATCATGACATGAAGCGTGTTCTTGAATTTCTAAAATCTGATCCGGTAACTTGCGGATGAACTAATTTCATAAAGTGCTCAGAATCTTTGTTTTGATGCTGATTTTCTTGCAACTTGCAGGTTGTAGATGCTCTTTATGATTGCAAAAGTGAGGTGATTGGACCAGGATTCTTTAGATTCAAAGCAGAAATTGGTATAACTCATATCATCTGCCATTTTCTAGTTTGCAATTATTCTATTTTTGTTGTCACTTTCGGATAGTACATGTGACCACATGGCAATTCCTAGATTGATGTGTTAGCTACAATTGTACCCATCGTTTCAAGGCCTAGGATGGCTGTTTTTTGGAAGTTAATCATTACGGAGCACTGTTTGTGGTCAATCTTGGTTGTTTCTATTTGATGAAGTGGATATTGATCTGTATTCTGTAATGATGAAGTTGATTTGATCCATCTGCAAAGAATCATCATACCTTCTATTAACTATTTGATATTGAAGTTATTGCTTTACAAAACAAGTTATGGTTAGTGTATTACTATTAAGAAGAAAGACACTTCAGTGAGCTAATTCCATGACTTGGCAGAGTCAGTTGATGAACTCATAGTATACTGTTATGTTACTTGAGGTTAGATATGCCCAAAATTCTCATGGGGGCAGACGCCCCCATGGGCTTGAGATGGGGGGAAGAGTGTTCCAGTCAGAGTTGACGGGGTGGGGATAGGGGTTAGCCCTTCACACCCCACATTCCCGTGAAAGTTCCTTCCAAGTTTGCTGATTTATTGAGCTCATCTATGTATTTCAGTCCTTTTACTTGCTTATTTTTTTTGTCTTCCGCAGTTCTCCCTTCTGCTATTTTCTTAACAATTTTTTTGACCTATCATCTCACAGATTTCAATGGAGTAGTCCTGGTGCAAAATTATTTGGAAAGGACCGGACGCGGAATATGGGCAAAGCAGGTGCTTTTTTTGTTGTTAAAAAGTAGTGTAATTATAGTTGGTGGTTGCTGTGTGTTTTTGGTAGTAGTATTGCTCGGTTGCTAGTATAGTGAAGCAATTGCTAATTGTCGTAGTAAGAAAGGCTAGATAATGGGTACGGAGTACCCATAGTCATGAGAGGACCGAAGGGGAGAAGAACCAAAGACACTAGTTGTACACTTGTATGAGCCTTGTGCATTGAGTGTGCCAAATGAGAGAATGAGAGGAGAGACCCCCCTCTTACATGCCCTTGGGGCTTTATTTATAGGGGCAAGAAGGAACATTTACCTTCTTGCCCTCACCATGTATAGAGAGAGAGAAAGAGGGCATTTAAGTATATTCGCCTAAATACACCATATGACTTGGTCTACACATGTACAGTATCCTCGGCAAGCTGCCGGTATGCTGGCGACCCTACGGTCTGAGGCACCCTTAGTGCCTGCTATGACAACTCCCTCGTCTGCGTGTTCCGGGTTGAGAGGCGGATTCAGAGGCGGCGGGCGCAATCCTGTCGCCCTCGGCCCCTCGGGAGTCGGGATACCCCGAAAGAAGTCAACACAGAGCCGCCACACCGAGGTATGGCCCTCGAGAAGGGGCGCGTCAGAGCTGCCCCACCGAGGCTACAACATCAAAGCGGCGGCGGCGCAGGGCAGTGTGGGCGAAGTCGATCTGCGGGCCGCCACGCCAAGGCATGGCCCTCGAGCGGCGGTCGTCGAGTCGCCTCGCGAGGCTCTGACCTCGAGCGGGCGGTGAAAGCGGCGAGCCTATGTGGGCGAGTCGGCGCGAGCCGCCGCAGCCGAGGCATGGCCATCGAGGTGGCGGCGTGGCGGCCCAGGCCGCGTGGCGAAGACGATCTGTATCGCCACGTGGAGCATGGCCCTCGGCGAGCGGTGAAGTAGTAGGGCCGCGTGGCGAAGTCTATCTTGGGCCGCCAATGCCTCATGACGGTCGTCGGGGCGCCTGTCGAGGTCGCGACCTTGAGGTGGTGGTGGCGTGGTAGGGCGCGTGGCGATGTCGGCCGAGCCGTCACCGAGAAAGGCCCTCGGCGGCGGCATGTCGGTGCCGCCCACCGGGCTCTGATTCGAGGCGGTGATCGGCGGTAGGGCCGCTTGGGCGAAGTCGATCTTGGTCGCCATCTTGAGCATAGCCCTCGGCGAAGCGATCGTCGAGCCGCCCAGCCGAGGCTCTGACCTTAGGCGGTGGTGGCGGCGGTATGGTCCGCGTGGGTGAAGTTGACGCGGGTACATCCGTAGAGGCATGGCCTCGAGGCGGCGACGCGTCGGGATCGCCCGTGAGTCTGGTCTCGAGGCAGGCGGTGCGTCATGGAAAAGTCGTTGCTACCTTGTTGCGTTTGATTACTTCTTCGGTGTGACCGTTTGGGATGGTCCTGCTGGGGGCCTGGTACCGTCCTCCTTCGGCTGCTCCTAGTGGTTTGCACACGCAACTTGGGGTGGCGTGGAGGGTTGTTCGATTGTGCTCTGCTTGGGAGCCCACTGCCAACGAGGGGGGGAGGCGAAGTCGATCGCCGTTCCCTAACTTCTTTTTGATTGGGCTCCGCTTGGGAGCTCACTGCCCGTGAGGGGGAGGCAAAGCCGATCGCCGTCCCCCAACTTCCTTTGATTGGGCTCGCTGGAGCCAGCTGCTAGCGAGGAGGCGGCCGATCAGCGCCCCTAACTTTGAGACTCCTAGGTGCGGCGGGGCCTCCGGAACGATTAGGGTTTTGCGCGTTGAGCGCGATGGGAAATGCGTCTGGAACAACTAGGGTCTTTCTTGATTAGCGCGATGTGCAATGTCTCTCCGCCGAAGCAGCAGGTTCCCTAGTCGCCGAGGCGGGGCCTCCGGAATGACTAGGGTCTTGCACGATTGAGCGCGATGTGCAATGTTTCTTCGCGGCCGAGGCCCTCGGCGGGAGACTCCTTAGTCGCTGAGTCGGGGCCTCCAGAACGACTAGGGTCTTGCACGATTGAGCGCGATGTCTCTCTGCCGAGGCAAGGCCCTCGAGGCGGGAGACTCCTTAGTCGCCAAGGCGGGGCCTCCGGAACGACTAGAGTCTTGCGCGATTGAGCGTAATGTGCGATGTCTCTCCGCCGAGATGAGGCCCACGAGGCGGGAGACTCCCTAGTCACCGAGGCGGGGCGTCCGGAACGACTAGGGTCTTGCGCGATTGAACGCGATGTGCGATGTCTCTGCCGAGGCGAGGCCCGCAAGGCGGAAGACTCCCTAGTCGCCGAGGCGCGACGTCCGGAGCGACTAGGGTCTTGCGCGATTGAGTGCGATGTGCGATGTCTCTCCTCCGAGGGAGGCCCTCGAGGCGGGAGATTCCCTAGTCACCGAGGTGGGGCCTCCGGAGCGACTAGGGTTTTGTGCGATTGAGTGCGATGTCTAACTTATACTTGCGAGTTACTTGTTTATACACTTCACACCCGCGAGGGTGAGTTAGTGTGCACGGGGGCTCGAGGCCATGTGCGGCGTCTTTTTTTTTAATATAGTTCACACTCCGAAGAGTGAGTTAGTGTGCACCGGGGCTCGGAGCCATGTGTGGCGCCTTTTTTTTAACACACATCACACTCCGGAGAGTCAGTTAGTGTGCATCGGGGCTCGGAGCCATACACGGCGTCTTTTTTATGTACTTCACACTTCAGAGAGTGAGTGAGTTTGCACTGGGGTTCGGAGCCATCCGCGTCTTATTACTTAGCCATTTGCAGGGTACGCATACATGTAAAAGGTACGCCTAGTGGACTTGTTAACCCAACAATTAAGCAGTATTATTTTACCACCTAAACTCCCTGGGCTCAGAACATGCAATCTACTGCTCTGTATACCAGTGTGATTATATCCTGAGACTTCAGCACCAAGGATAGTAAATAAAGCGAGTATGGAATCACCTTGGCTTACAAAGCTAAAACGCCTACTGATGCTTAGGTGACTGAGTTGTGCAATGATACGTTCTTGCTTTTAAACTGGAAGACATGCTATAACTACAAAGTTCAGTTTTTTTTTCGGCACCAGCGTATCAGAATAACACAGGCAGAGATATACCATATAAGGTCACTGTTAGACTGTCCAATAGAAAGGCATGCCCTGCCTGAATGGAAGTATGGAATTAACCAACAGATTTTGCTAGAGCACTGGAATTACTACTACATGCTACAGAAGATGAATGATGCTGGGAAAAATAATAGTTAGTGCATTATAGGATGATTTCCCTTACTGTGCATGTGCATATTCATTGCTTAATAGACACATTTGCAGTCAGGTTACAGAACCACCTAATCCGAACTCCAGAATAATGTAAAATGAGATAGCATTCAGACCCGCACTTGATTAGCTCTGTGGGACAAGCCAGGAAGGAGACGGCCACTCCGGCGCCGGCGTTGGCCACAACCTGCTGGTTGTCGGTGAGTGGCGCGTCGGGCTCTGACAGCAGCACGACCTTCATCTGCCCGACTAGAGGCGGTGCTCCAGAGGCGACCCGAGGGGGCTCTGAAGGGACCGGAGGCGACGAGGCGGTGCCGAAGGTGCTTCGGGTGCTCAAAGGCTGCTAACGCCAAAGGGGCGGGGCGGTGCCGAAGGTGCTCCGGTTGCTTTAGAGGCTGCTGACGCCGAAGGGGCCGGGCTGGTGCCGAAGGTGCTCTGGTTGCTCCGGAGGCTGCTAATGCCGAAGGGGCTTGAGGCGGCACCGATGGGGCCGGCGGTCTGAAGGTGCTCGGTTGCTCGGAGGCTCGTGTGCCGAAGGGCTCGAGGCGGCGTTGAGAGAGAGCTACGGGTGCTCCAAAGCGTGGTGAAGGCGTGGGGCCACTCCGGGGGCAAGGCGCCGGAGTTAGGCGGCCAGCGTTGCGTGGAGATGGCGACCGAGGTTGGGGTCTCGAGGCGTGGGTGAAGGCAGCAAGGTGGCCTTGGAGGGACAAGGGTGGCGGGCAGCCAGCGGAGGTGAGGTACCGAGGGGATCAACGGAGCTTGTGGGCCCGGTTAGTCTTACGAAGGAAGCCGTTGGAGGCGGCCCGAGGTCGGAGCGAGAACGTGAAGGGTAGCCGCGAATCTGGACCCAGGGTGGCGGAGCAGTAGCGAGGCGAGGTACCTGAGGGGATCCAACGGAGCTTGTGGAGCCCGAAGTTAGTGCCGACGAAGGGGAAGCCGTTGGAGGCGGCCCGAGGTCGGAGCAGAACCGGCGAAGGGGTAGCCGCGATGCGGCCCGAATGCAGAGTTGGCGAAGCTTTGGCTTGGAGAAGTGTATGCTCTGGGTGTTCTTCGACAGGGGAGTGAATGTGGCTTGGGTGTGCTTGCTTTGGCTGGGGAGCGAAGGTGGCTTGGGTCTTCGGCCCGGCTGAAGGCACAATGTGGGTGACTTCGCCCCGCTATGGTTCGGTGTGCTTCGGCCGGGATTGGTTTCGAGCGAAGGGACCGGCTGTGCTTCGGCTGGTGTGGAGATGTCTTCGGCTCCACTCGTGGGTAGTTTTTTGTTCGGTCCGCGCGGACGGCGCCAACTATCGTAGCAAGAAAAGTTAGACAATGGGTACGGAGTACCCTTTAGTCATGAGAGGATCGAAGGGGGAGAAGAACCAAAGACGCTAGTTGTACACTTGTATGAGCCTTGTGCATTGAGTGTGCCAAATGAGAGAATGAGAGGAGAGCCCCCCCCCCCCCTCTTACATACCATTGGGGCTTTATTTATAGGGGGCAAGAAGGAACATTTACCTTCTTGCCCTCACCATGTAGAGAGAGAGAGAGAGGATGGCATTTAAGTATATTCGCATAAATACACCATATGAGGTCTACACATTTACAGTATCTCCGACGGCACACCGGTATGCCTGACGACCCTAGGGTGCGGGGCACCCCTTAGTGCCTTGCTATTTACAGTATCTCCGATGGCACATCGGTATGCCTGACGACCCTAGGGTGCGGGGCACCCCTTAGTGCCTTGCTATGACACTAATTTATCTGCTTTATTTGTTTAAATTCTACGTAGTTGTATTGCTCTATGGCTAGTATAACGAAACGGTTGCTAAATTGGCAGTTGTTGGTCAGCGATTGATGTTTAGTTGCTTATTGCCTTATTCAATACAAATATACGATGATATAATTCTGGCACTTATCATTACACCAGAGTTGCGTAACTAATATTTCTCTAATGCTAACCAGCCATGATTAAAAAAAATATGAATTAGCTACATGTCCTTGTTGGCTTGTTTGTAAGTGGGCGAAGTGCAAACCTCATTTTGCTGTAAAATTGCGTTCATTTTGCATATAAGATCTCAATAATTCTCAAAAACAAAAACAAGGTGTAGAGGAAAGGAGGATCTATATGCACAATTTCATCATCTGACTAAGTTGCCTCGCAGTATGAGCTGCGATTTTGTACTGTCTATAACTATTCCTTTTCACATGGTTAGATGAAGAGTTGAGAAGGGTTTGCACTAGATACACTACCTTTTAATATAATAGCATTCCAACAAATCAGCAAACTAGGAATCACCTTTTTTTCTTGATCATCGATTTCTTCAAACACAAGAATATACCATCAATAGCATTTTTTATGTCGCTGAGCGTTTATTATTGTCGCTGAGCGTTTATTATTTCCTTTTTTACAGTTCCGGGAGGCTGCAACGTGTAAGGATGATACAGAGTTACTAAGTGTCATGGCTAACTATGGTATGCGATAAATGTTGCTCTAATTACTGCTTGTTATTCTTGTTATCTTGGTCTAAAAGGCAGTGCTTGTACAGGTGAGGACGTAGTCGAGGCTCTGGGATATGAAGTAGATCGGCTGGAGTCAGAGATCCAGAAGATTGTACCTGGGATTAGACATGTCGACATTGAGGCACACAACCCAGAAGGGCTTTCTGTTTAGAGCAACAAATTTGTAGATTATGGATATACTCCATTGATAGATCACACTTGCTGATCTATGGCAATCTGTTTTTTTTTGCTATGACCTTCGGATATCACCCCCTGTTATCTGGCCATTATTGCCCTTGTAAGAATGAGGTGCTTATAATTTGTTGCAGAGCAGAGAAAAATTGTAGTTGAAGGGGATACGAGCTCGTGCCTCACATTGGATGTCCTAGCTTTTTTGACAGATACATTTTATATTTCAAACTTGGAGTGAGAACTGAGAAATGAAGATAAAAAAATTGCACAGTAGGTTGTTATGACATTCCTAGTCATTTGTGTTGGTCCATGAGGCGCATAAAGTCGAGGCTAGAGCTGGCCGACTGTGCTTGCCGGGTTGCCTCGAGGCACGGTATTGTTGGTTTGATCTAGACACGATATGGCCTGCATTGTTTATGGGCTGTGCATAGCCCAGCTGGCTTGAGTGAGGAGAGGGAGGGAGAGCTGTGTGGGGTGGCGTCGACGAGGAGGAAGGTGGTGTTGGGTTGTTGGCGCGGAGGAAGAGATGAGATGGCGGCTGTAGGGAAGAGGGAGAGGCGGCGCGAGTTGACGTTGAGAGAGGAGGTGAGGAGCCGAGGAGGCGGTGCGGAGTAAAGAGGGAGAGGCGGCATGGGTCGACGCTGAGAGAGGAGCTGAGAAGGTGGTGCGGTGCGGTCGCGCGGAACGGTGCAGATGGCCGCGCGGAACGGTGTAGATGGAGGGGCTGAGGAGGCGACGCATGTCGGCGCGGAGGGAGGCGGGCGAAGAGGCTCTCGCGGTCTCGTGGCAATCTGCGGCTTTGGTGTGGAGGGAGGTGGGCAAAGCGGCGACAGTCTTGCATTCTTGAGTGAAGAGCCGCAGCGCACGCGTCTGAGCGAGCGGGGGGGAAGAAGAAAGGGGGCAGGGGAAGGGCAAGGGTGGGCGGTAGGGCTTGTGGTACAGTGCACGCACGCAGCAACCCGACTAAATTCCAGCTGTTGGCATTTTTAACCCTTTTTTACCGTTTTTTTTTGTTCGTTTGGCTCTTTAAAAATAACAAAAAAGTAATTAAAAAATCTTGAATTTTTTCTCTATAAATAGCCACCCATACGCCCCCGCATTTAGCATCCCTCCATCCCTTAGTCTCTCTTTAAAATTTTGTTGTGCAAAATCAAATTCGTGTTGTGTTAATTTCTCAAAATTCGGAAAAATTGTGCCAAAATTTGAAAAAAAAAATCAATTTTCGGCAGCAAGTCAACAAAAAATGTACAATACTATTTTTGCATACTTTTATTGTTAGTGCTTTTTATGCTAAGAAGAAAGTAATAATAGTGTTAGTTCTTGGTGATTACGGACTTTCATCGGAGGAAATTGCGTCCATGGAGGCAGCTATGGTTGCCTCAAGCCAACTTGAAGGGCAAGGCGGAGTTCTGTCATCAGGCTCCACGCCAGCCGGAGCAAAGAGGTCAAGACCGTCTACATCAGGAGTATAAGAGAATTTCGACAGGATAACCAAGCAAGGTACCATATGCTATTTGTAAAATTTATCGCAATGAATTGTCTGTAAGGTTTACATGTGGAATAAGACACTTGATTAGAAATGCTACAAGATGTAAATCCAAGCAAGGATTGGTGATGAGGCGGACGCAACTGCAGTACAACTCTGATGGTACGATATGTAGATGATACTACGATCCTGAGGTAGCCCGTCAATCTATTTGTCGTTTAATTGCTTCTGAGGATTTATCATTAGGTTTTGGGGAGTATGCTTCTTTCCAAAATTACATTAAGACTGCGCATAATCCTAGATTTTCTTCCATTTCTAGACAAACAACAACTAGTGATCTAGTAAAATACTACAATGAATGATGTAATAAAATAAGGAACTATTGTACATGCACATTTTCGATGACCCTAACCTCGGATATATGGAGTGGTCGGGCTAAGGAGGATTATCTTAGTATAGTTTCTTAATATGTTAATGACGATTGGGTAATAGAGAAAATGATTGTAGGTTTGAAATTAATTGATGTAGCACACACGAGTGAGAATATTGCGTACTGTATTATCAAAGTTGTGGAAGACTTTGGTCTTACAGATAAAATATTCTCAAATACTTTAGACAATGCCGCTTCAAACTATAGGATCTTGGATATTCTTACTCCAGTATTGAGTATATACGCCGATTTCTCCTTGCTACATCAACAATGCGCTTGTCATATTATCAACCTTATAGTCAAATGTGGTTTTGAAGAGGTTGAGTCCATATATTAAAGCTTTTCGCGATGCGATTTCTTTCTTGAATAATTCTAACGTAAGAATAGTATAATATAAGAATTTATACAGGGCGATGGGTGTACATCCAAGAAAGTTCGGTTTGGACATGTCGGTAAGGTGGAACTCTACTTATCTGATGCTTAAGAGTCTTTTACCATACAAGACCACTTTCTCTGTTTTTATTCAAATGCACTATCAGAGCACTGATGGTAGTGTACTATTGATTGAGCAATATTGGTTCGTTGCTGAGAAGATACTACAATTTTTAAAAAATTTTATGAGGCCACTATTGCTTTGTCTGCTGTCTACTATTCAACATCTCCAATCATTGTGCATAGTATTTTACAGATTGCTACTCAATTAAAAATGTATGAAAATAACTTAGTTTTACACGATACTATTGTTGCCATGAAAATTAAATACCTTAAATATTGGAGAGAAATCCCTTACCCATATGCATTTGTATTTCTTTTAGATTCTAGAGGTAAAATTGATGCATTTGGTAGTGTACTTGATTTTCTTAGTGATGCTACAGGGCTAGACTATACTAACTATTTTGTAGAAGTTCATTCTTGGTTATACGAGGTTTACCAAATGTATAAAAATAAGTTCCAGGGAGTCCGCTCACAACGACCTCCAGTAACCCCCGCCTCAAGTAGAAAGACAAATATGTGGGGCAAGATCTTTAGTGGCTCTTCCTCCAAGTCCAAATCTTCTTCTTCTACACCGCTGCCTGCTCAGCCAAGGCCCACAAGGAGTGAGGAACTATCCACCTATCTGGATAGCGATACGGTGGATTTCAACTCAGAAGGCTTCGAAATTTTGCAATAGTGGGAAGCCCATAAGTTAACATATCCCGTGCTATCCATACTTGCACGTGATGTGTTAACTGTTCTTGTCTCAATGGTTTCCTCTGAGTATGCTTTCTTTCAGTCTTTCTGGAAGAATATTAGAGGAGAGAAGAACAAGTCTCACAAGTGAGATGGTGGAGATACATCTAACTATGAAGGACTAAGAACAAGCTGATTCACGAACACAACACTCTGTGGAAAATCCAAAGTTGTCAAAGGTGTTCAAAAATCTGTACTTAGATAATGACACGTAGAACAAGGATGTATGTAGAGCTACAGGCTGTACTATTTTTTCTTTACCAAAGTTTTCTCATTTTGAGTTTTTGCTTGCTAAAGAGGTTTACTTGAACGTTAATAAAGCTCTTTATTACATTTTTAATATGATTGTCTCATTTTTCAATTTTTATAACCATCTATGAATTCTACAATTTTTTTGGGTTTTTTTTTCTGATTTTTTCGAGTCTAACGGGCTAAATGGGCCAAGGCGGCCCGCTGGACCAAATGGGCTCGTGCCGGCCCGGCATGGTACGAACGTCCGACGGACCGTGCCTAGGTCGCTTTGCTGGCACGTGGGCCGATACGACCCATCTAATAGCTAGGCCAGAATAGCTGTGCTATGCCGGGCCGCCCATTTGGGCAGCTCTAGTTGAGGCTTGTGAGGAATCTATTTATACTGTCTGGTGGTGTTTTATTCAATGAACTGGTTGGTTTAGGATCATCTGGTTCTAACTTCGGACCTAATCTCCTTGTTTGATTTAGAGCAAAGTGCACAACCGTGGGCCCTTGAACTTAAGAACAACAAATTTAGCTCTCAGAACTTGTACAAGTGACTTAATATAAATCTGAACCCTGCTTATTTGGTACTTGTTGAGAGAGTGGAATATTTGAGGCAATTACACACACTGTATGTATTGATAAACCAAATGTTACATATATAGACCAAGGGTTACAGTGTGGACCAGGAACCAAAAGAGTCTAACACTAAGTGTGAACCAATAACCGAAGAGTCTAACAGGATCCGAAAAGTCTAACACTAAGTGTGGACCAGGAACCGAAGAGTTAGGAATCAAAGAGTCTAACAGGAACTGAAGAGTCTAACACCCCCCCCCCCCGCGCAGTTGGAGCGTCGGCGGAACGGACGTTCAAACTGGACCGAACTCGGTGAAGATAGAAGTAGGTAGCCCTTTGGTGAAGATATCGTCAGAACGTGAAGAACGCGGATATCACCAAGACCAACTCATTCCTGGACGAAGTGAAGGTCAATCTCAACATGTTAGTGCGCTGATGTTGCATCGGATTTGTTGAGAGATAGACCATGCTGACATTGTTGTAGTAGACGAGGGTAGCTCGGCATGGAGTGTTGCGAAGCTCCTGAAGATGTTAGCATAGCCAATACGCCTCAGCAACAACATTGGTCACAGTCCGTCCGGTACTCAGCCTCCGCACTCGAACGAGAGACAGTATGTGGCTGCTTTGAGGACCAGGAGACGAGATTGTCACCTAGGAACACAGCGTAGCCTGAAGTGGATTTGCGTGTGTCAGGACAACCAGCCCAGTCGACGTCGGAGTAGACAACCAGATTTGTAGAGGTGGCTCGGTGAAGAAAACGGCTGTGGTCGATGGTGTCGCGAAGATACCGAAGAATGCGCTTCACGGCGGCGAGGTGCTGCTCGCGAGGATCATGCATATGGAGGCAAACTTGTTGTACATCGTTGGCAATATCCAGGCAAGTGAAAGTGAGGTACTGCAAAGCACCCACAAGACTTCGGTAGAATGTTGGATCAGCCACAGAAGTGCCAACAGCAGAGGAGACCTTGGAGTGAGTGTCAACAGGGGTGCTGCAAGGCTTGCAAGCGGCCACGGTCCAGGATGTCTAGAGTATACTGCCGCTGAGAGAAGAACATGCTGCCATCACGACGACTGACAGAAACACCCAGAAAATGATGAAGTGGACCTAGATCCTTCATAGGAAAAGCCTACTGGAGGGAGGCAACCACCTGGCGGAGCACACGGTCCGAAGAAGCAGTCAGCACATTATCGTCCACATAAAGCAGCAGGTAGACAGTGTCACTGCCTCGATGAGACACAAAGAGGGAGGTGTCAGACTTTGCCTCCAGGAATTCAAGGGACAGGAAGAAAGCCGCAGAACAGCTGTACCAGGCCCGTGGTGCCTGTTTGAGACCATAGAGAGACTTGTTGAGGCAGCAAACGTAATCTGGGCGAGAGGAGTCCACAAATCCAGCCAGCTATGAACAGAATACAGTCTCTGTGGATATCATGGGGATATGCTCCTGATCTTAGGATGATATGACAATTGGCAATGGCGTTAAAGGTTTATCGTTTCACGTATTTTCGGTAATGTTGGCATGCTGTCAGGTCTCAGGCGGTCTAACCGGCCGAAGCGGCGGTCAGACCGACCATAGGGCGGTCGGACCGGCCAGTGGCAGTCCGACCGGTCATAGCGGTGGTCGGACCAGCCAATTACTAAAGGTGGAGTTTTGGGCTGAGCCAAAAATAGAGGTTGTAGGCAAGAGAGGGGATTCTATTGCACTTGGTCTCATAATTTTTGGAGTATCAAGTCAAAAGTTCTATTCGTTTGAAAATTCAAATAGGTTTCGGTTTTTCAGGGGCTGAATTTGGCTAAGTCCCAGCGGTGGTCGACCGCCAAGCAGTGGCGGTCGACGCCGGCTAGGGGAGCTGGTCGACCAGACCATCTTGTGATCGACGACCGGCACTTGGATTGTTGTCCTTCGTGGCGGCGATGTTTGGTTGTTAGGTCAAAGTCATGAGTTTCAGTGCATATGTATTGCATGATGCATGTTTTGACTAACATGGGTCAAGTTGTGAAGAACTTATTCCCAAATTCGTTTTGCTTGTCTTTTGTTATGCAGGTTGCTTGGTGGTCAACGACGGTCAACGGCGAGGATGATCGGGACTTGGCTTGGAGAGCTGAGGTCCAGAACGATTGACGATGCCGGGTGAGGTCAATTAACTCAAGCGTGGTGCAAGATGGACAAGGGTGACCTTTTGCCAACCTGTGGCACAAGATGACGCAAGGTGAAGCTGATTAGGTCAAGAGGCGATAAAGACGACGCTTTAAAATACGTACGTGTGTGACCCGTTTGTTTTGGGCCTTAACGGGAGCCCAATTGAGTCAAACTTCTAGAAGGTCTAAGCCTCCACTATAAATAGAGGAGGGAGGTGGCTGCACCCCTCTTCAACCTTTTTTATTGTTTGAAACCCTAATATGCTTAGGGAGAGGTTTTGTGGAGATTAGGGTTCTAAAGAGTTTTGATTTGATTTTGTGCTCATAGATTGAGCTTTGTCCTCCATTGATGGAGTGGCTGCAAACCCAAATCATATCAAATCAATCCAAGGAAACTTTGATCAAAGTTTTGTCTCTTTGCTTTTCTTCTCTCTATTTGATGATTTTGAGTCTTTCTTTGATCCGTGAGTTTTTGCTTGATTCCTTCATGTGATCTAGCTTGCTGTGACATGTGGGAACATATCTAGGATCATCTTGATCATCAATCACCCACGAGTAAGATTTTGGATCTAGTTTTCGTTTTGACTCGATTTTGAACCATCCTCCTATCAAATGGAAAATGATCATAATTCTTCTAAGAATTTTCACAATCTTCGATTGGAATAGGTTTATAACATCATAGAGAAGGTGTGTTCCAAGTTTCATCGAGTTTGGAGTTGTAGGTCAAAAGTTACATCTATTTGCAACTTTGTTTTTCGGGCTGTTTGATTTGTTCATCAGGATGGCGGTCAGACCGCCCAAGGTCACCGGTTCGATCGCCAGGGGTGAGCGGTCCGACCGCCATTGACCTAGCGGTCAGACCGCCCAACACTTAGTTTTTTAGCTTGTGTTGATTTTCGTTGTTTTGCTTCGGAGATTAAATTGGATTCAATACTAGTCTTCTGCTGTACTGGTATATTGATCTTCATAGCTTCTATAGCTACTAGAGTAAAATCTTATTGAATCTATTATTTATGAAAAAGTGAGTCCTATTCACCCCCGTCTAGTCGCCTTTTCGGTTCAACAGTCTCCGAGTGTGTGCCATGAAGAAACACATTCTTAACATCCAGCTGGTGGAAAGGCCAATCCCGGGATAGGGTTAGAGAGAGAACTGTGTGAATAGTGGCCAGTTTGACGAATGGACTGAAAGTCTCATCAAAATCAATACGAGGACACTGTGTGAAACCACGAAGAACCCATCGATCCTTATAGCGGACAAGAGTGCCATCTGAATTGAGCTTATGCCAAAAAATACACTTCCTAGTGACCATATTGGCATTGGATGGCCGTGGAACAAGATCCCATGTGTTGTTGGCCTGAGGAGCAGCGTATTCTTCCTCCATGGCGTTGCGCCTATTAGGGTCGGCGAGAGCAGCCGGTATGTGGTTGGAACATGATACAAAGTGGTGGCATGAAGGTTCGTGCAGGTGAGCGGCTGCCGAAAATCGTGCTTGCCACGAGTCACCATGGCATGGGAGTTGTCGACCGGCTGGAGCGGCACAACACCTGGGGGAATCTCGGGAAGAACGACCCCGCTGGGAGTTGGCGGGCCAACAGGTAGATCAGTAGGAGTACCGTGTGGTTTGACTACCACGAGAGGAGCCACGGCTAGAGCACTGGGTACTACCACAACCGCGGGGCTAGGAGGAACACTGCCGACCGACGTTACGTGCGTGCTGGGAATGCACACACCATCGGGTGCTGCGGGCGCACTGAGGCCGTGCACAACTGACGCAGGAGAGGCAGCACCGTCGGGCGACACGGTCGGTAGGAGCACGGGTGGGCGCGCTACACTAGGAGGGGCACCAGGACATGCAAGATGCTGAGGACCAATGGGCATCGGCGTGTGATCAAGCTCTAACAAAAAATCGAGATCAGTGGGAGAGGGCAAAGCTTCGAGCTCGGCAAAGGGAAAGGATGACTCGTCAAACGTAACATGATGGGAGATGATGACTCGATTTGAGGAGAGATTGAGGCATCGATATCCCTTGTGTTCGGACGGGTTGTCGAGAAACACGCACATGGTGGAGCAAGGAGAAAGCTTGTGAGGAGCGATGGCAGAAAGGTTCGGGTAACACTTGTAGCTAAAAACGCGAAGGTTGGAGTAGGAGGGGGAAACACCAAAGAGTGCAAAAAAAAAAGGTGTGGAAAAATTGAGAGTTTTGGTGGGTCGTGATTGAGAAGGTAAGAAGGCCGTGAAGAGCCTCAACCCGAGAAGAGGAAGGAGGCTAACTCAAACATAAGAGACCAAATAATGTTATTAGTGGAATGATAATACGCCCGGCCTTGCCATTCTGCTGAGAGGGGTATGGACATGACATGCAGAATGTAACGCCATGGGTAAGAAAAAAGTACAAGCGATGGAGTTGTCAAACTCACGACCATTATTGCACTGAATACTCTTGATCTTAGCGCTGAACTGAGTAGCAATATAGGAAAAAAAGTGAGAGATAGTGGGAAAAGTATCAGATTTCAGGTGCAAAGGAAACGTCCAAAGATAATGAGAGCAATCATCAAGAATAACCAAGTAGTATTTGTAACCGGACACACTGACGACAGGCAATGTCCAAAGATCACAATGAACTAAATCAAAATTCTTGAGAGCACGAGACTGTGAAGTAGTAAAAGGTAGATGCACATGGCGACCAAGTTGACATGCATGATAGATTGTGTCGGCGGGTCCATTATCACAAGCAATGCCAGACGCACTAGTAAGGCGAGACAGAGACTCAGGGCCAAGGTGCCTGAGACGATGATGCCAAAGGGAGGCGGAGATGCCGGCGACTAGTGTGCACAAAGGGGAGGCAGACACCGGCAGACACAAGGGGGTAGAGAGGTTCGGTGTTATTGCACCTGGTGATCATGTTCCTGGGACGAAGATCCTTGACAAAAAATCTAACAGGGTCAAACTCAATGGGATAGTTGTTGTCAATAGTGAATTGACGAACGGAAACAAGATTCTTGATAAGGTGCGGAGTGACAAGAATATTAGTAAGATGAAGAGAGCTAAGACTAGTGGAGCCAGTGGAGGTGACGGGTAGTAGTGACTCATCACTGGCAACGATGATGGAAGGAGTGATGGGGATGAGAATGGGAGAGGTTACCGGCATCTGACGTCATGTGCGAGGTCGCACTAGAGTCCATGTATCAGTCGGTGGTCGATGGGGAAGTAAGAGTTATGGTGTTGAAAGAGTTTGCCAATGACCGCCGATCCCATGGACCAAGACCGGAGGCGCAGGACTCGAATCAACCCGAGGAGGCCACGGCGCGTGGTACGAGGTAGCGTGTAGCCGGCCGAGTTGGCTTGCGCCCGGTAGCGTCGGGCAGGGCACACCACCGGGCGCGCTTAGGGGCATGCAGACCGAGGAGGTCGGGGGCCTGGTGTGGATGGAGTTGCCTAGGCCACACCTGGATGATGCCGGTCCAGGGGTGGTAGAAGGAGGGTGGCCAACCAGAGGTGCTACCCCTGGAGTGACCACCCGCACCCCCGCCGCTGGTCTTGTGGTTGTTGCCGCTGTTTCCGCGGTGACGACGACGACTAGAGCCTCCACTTCTCTACCGGCAAGCCACCGGAGGGAGTGCCCTGGGGTGCGCCAGTGGAGCGGCTGCCGGACGCGCCGCCACCGCCCTTGGAGACACCACCGTCGGGACCTCCATTGTCGGTAGGGGTCGTGGCGATGAGGGCTGTGGAGGGTGCGGAGGGGCATGACGACATCGTGATTTCTTCGAGTAGCAGATCGGAGCGGGCCTCGATGAACGAGGGGAACGGCTTTTGCCGCTTCAACAGGGCCGCCATGTATGCAAGCTTCATATTCAGGCTGCGCAGAAGGGCCAGAACAAGGGTGCGATCGCGCACTGGTTCGCCCAAGTCGCCAAGGGCGTCGGCCATGCTCTTCAGTTTGCGGCAGTAGTCGGAGATGGAGAGGCCGCCCTGGACGAAGTTGCAAAACTCCACGTCCAGGTACAGGGCATGCATCTCCTGGTTGCCAATGAACTGTTGCTCGAGGCTCACCCATACGAGCCGTGCTGTGGAGGTAGGAGTCATCACGATCTCAAGAAGTTCGGCGGAGATGATGCCGTAGAGCCACGAGAGAACGAGATAATCCATCCGGACCTAGTCCGCGACATCGGGGTGGGCGTCGTCAGAGAGCACGTGGTCGAAGAGGGCGTACTTGCCGAGGGTGATGAGGAAGAGGCCGCGCCATTTATTGTAACTCGGAGAGGTGATGTCGAGGACGATAGGGACGAGAGCATTGGCGTTGAGGACGCCGTATGCTTAAGCATGGAGGGAAGCAATGGTGGCGGCCTCAGAGAGGGCCAGTGCCTGCGTAGCCTCCTGCTTGTGCCGTGCGGCGGCGGCTCGCGTCGTGCAGCGGTAGCGGTGTCGTCTTCGCAGTCCATGGCGGCGGAATTAGCAGAAGGATGTGGTCGCAGGTGCAATCTGCTTTGATACTCTAAGAGAGTAGAATATTTGAGGCAATTACATGCATTGTATGTATTGGTAAGCCAAATATTATATATATATATATATATATATATATATATATATATATATATATATATATATATATGCCAAGGGTTACAGTGTGGACCAGGAATCAAGGAGTCTAACACTAAGTGTAGACCAGGAACCGAAGAATCAGAAATCAAATAGTCTAACAGTAACCGAAGAGCTTGAGGTCATCGGAGCCTTAACCGATATAACATCCCGAGATCTACAAACACGATGATGCTGCAGCAATCAAGGAACGCCGCAGTTTCCTTTTTTAGTTCACTAATGATTTACGTCTGGAAGAATGATTTCAGGCCATTGATGTTGCTGCAAACAAGTATCAATTATAATTGCCTTTTCACTATTAACACCCAATGAAATGAAACACACAAAAGAACTTGTTAGATCTAGAAAATTTAGGGTCCGATGCAAGTCCTTCAAACTCATGTAATTGGTAATGCCAATTATATGACTGCATCATGGAAGGCTTGTACGGCAAACCAAATCAATCAGAAAGGGGAACATGTGACGGCAATGTCCTGGAAGCAGGGGTTGACGCAATGTTCTCCGGGCTCCGCGAGCTCATCATCTCCATCTTCGATCGTCTCGTATGAGGAAGAATCCGATAAAATTCCAAGCTTCACCACAAATAATTTTTTAGTTTCACATATTAAATGTCCTCAATTTCGTATAACGCGATACAAAAAGATCAGTAATCTTCAAAAACAACCGTTCGGTGTGGCCCCTGACAGCTTCACCTGTGAACGAATGGTGGAGAAAAGTTCAGTAATCTTAAAAACAGATCAATCTGTCCCAGCTCGCGGTGGGACAGTGATGGCAACCGGCGGCGGCGGGGGCAGGTCGTGGCCACCGATGCCGGCGGCGGTGCCGTGCGGCCACTGGTGGCGGCGGGTGCGTCTTCCAGTTGCAGCTTGGCAAGCCGTGCTGGATGAGAATACGGCAATGCATGCTTCCTCTACCAGCGCAAAATGCAACGAATCAGGGTGGGGAATCTTGAAGTGGGAAGGAGGGGCGACGGTTGCGGCAGAGGAGAAGAAAAACGGGATTAGTCGAGTGGGAAGGGGAGATGACAATGGCGTAGTGGAGATGCGTTACAAAGAAGGGGAGGCGGCGGCGGTAGGCGACGGTTTCCGACGGCACCGCTCGCCATTGAAGGTGTTGGGAGGAGAGAAGATGGATTGGGCTGTAGGAGTAACGAATATGGCTTGGCTGGGCTGGTTGCATCCAACCAATTATTGGCCGGAGACGTCGCGCTCGCCGCCGATCAGCCTGTGCAGCAGTACGTATTGCATGCATGAGCTACCTACCTACCTACCTAAACTAGCAACGCACTTTCGAGTTTGAAGAGCAGTTAAGCATAGCAACACCTTCAATTCACTAAGCCCGTGGCCTTCCCTCCACTGCAACACCTTCAAATTTGTAATATCAAATGTTGGTGATGCCTATTCCTTAATTCCCTTTCCCAATTCTCCTCTGAAGTATCTCTTAAATTAATCCTCGATTTTCTCCAAATGTCATCCAAATCAGAATATTCAATTAGAATGGAGATAATAGAGAAGAGGGGTTGGAGCTAGCTGGGCCGGCCTGTCACTTGGCCCAACACACCAAGCGTATATGGGGAAGGAGAAAGGGCAGGGTTTCCATGTTCCGTGCACTACCTCATCGAGTTGCTAATGTCAAATAATCCTGTTATCGTTATAATGTCTCGTTGAATTCTCATTATCAAATCCCTGTTGCACTGTCTCCCTATCTAGAGTTGCAAACGGAGTGGATATTACGTTGGAGCGTATGAAGCTTCTCATCGTACGCTCCAATGTAACATCTGGACACAACATTTGCAATAAAAATAATATGTGTGTGCAACAAAAATACGCAAATGGTAAATACAATGCCAATAATTTTTTTTTTAAAAAAATATCAAATTCTCACCGAAAATACATGAAACCATCAGTATAGAACATCACAGTGCTTTTAAAAACCAGTTCAAATATCCCAAAACAGATAAATTTTGATGTTACAACATTTGAAAATAATAGCGGAATCATTCAAAAATAATTGTTGCAATATTTAAACTTACTTACGAAACATTTTGATTTTATGTGTGCAACAATTGGCGAGAATAGTTGCAACAAAATCCTTTTCCTACAAAATTTTAGGAAGATGTATTGCAACAACCAAATCACTTTCTGCAACAATTCAAGGGAATGCGTGCAAAAATTAAATGGTAAAGAGGCTGCAACAAAAATGTTTACTCTTGTGCAACAAATCAAAAATATAATTGCAACAAAAAATACCTCGTGCCGCAACATTTTGTCTCCAACATGGATTTGAGGAACTCCACGTGGGAGGTGTACATTGACATCGAGATTCGCCGCACCGCGAGAGGCATGGTAGCGGGGCGGCCGGGCATGGGTAGGTCTGGGATTAAAAGAGTTTTCTTGGTTTTTATTGAATTTCCTGGATTTTAAAGTTAAAAAGAAAATTTTAATTAATTTCTTGAATTTTCTAGAATTTTAAAACATTTTTCCTATTTTCTAGAAATTAAAAATAATTTATTTGCAAATGTAAAAGCCAACTATAAGTTGGAAATAATTTTATTAAGTTCAAAATAATTAAAGCAATTTCTGTGATTTTTTTAAAGAATTTTTGAACTCTATTTGGTCTTTTCTAAAAGCTCTTTTTATTTGTTGCATTTTCTAAAAATAAAAAAGAATTAAAATTCCCTTTTTCTTCTTTGGGACGAAACCCATTTTCCCCGACCCGTTTTTCTTCTTTTTTCGCGCCCAGCCCACATGGCCCATCTCCCTTGCCAACCCACCGCCCCTCTCCCCCCTCACTCTCTCTTACACCATGGGCCCACACATCAACCGCACCCCTACCCGCCCCTTCTCCTTCCTTCATCTCTTTTACCTCCAGCACCCGAGCGCCAAGCTGCCATTATCGCCTCCCATGAATATGCTAAGCAAAGCTATTCAAAGTTAGACTTTGGTTTTTTATTTTAAAAGATTTTATCAAATGATTTTGGATAGTTTATCCAATTGGGAAATTCGGGCAGGAAGCCTTGGTGTAATGGGGTTAATCCTTGACCAGTAGTGCATCTTGCACTAAATTGACAGTTTTAAAATCAAAGAATTTAGATATTGTATAACTGTTTTGGAACTTAGTAAATATATTTTAAATACCAAACATTGCTTTTGCACAAATTACCATATAGGGCTTCCTTGTTATATCCTTGCATGTATTATAATCTGTTATTAGGGTATAACTTGCGGAGTATATTTTTGTACTCACTCTTGCTTAATAAAATATTATTTAAAGGAGAAGAACTTCACCACCGGTGTGGATCTCAACGACTAGGCCGCTACCCCAGTCGATTGCATGTGGCAGATTAGCTGGGCTCTACTACTTCTTCTTCGTTTTCTACTATGTTCTTTATTATTGGTTCGTAACCCTTTATTGTAATAAACTCTGATTGTTAATAAAGTTATACGAATTATAGAACGTTATCATATCTGTTTACTGTGTGAACTAGCTATTGATCATGAAACTAGTTCAGAATGCACGGAGGTTTTAGAGGTGTTACTCCCTGGTTTGACAGCGAAGGCGACAGCTAGTGGCGACGGATGGCTGTGAGGGCACAGAAGCGAAGACGACTACGGGTGTTGATGGTGAACGACGGCGGCGGATTGGATCCGAGGTGAGGGATTAGAGTTAGGCTATGATACTACGTAGAATTTTGAGAATAACTGTGTGTCTCCCTTAGGACATCTCACACCCATTATTTATAGTATCAAAGATTACAATCCGACTCTAACACAACTCTCGACTCGCACACGTCTTAAACTCTTATTAAACTCTAGTACTAACTCTCCAACAATAAATGACAAATTAAGCAACCAAATGAACGTCTGAACAATATCTGAATCACACAAGTGTCTGACAGACACAACCGAAATAGGCACCACACCAATATTCACAAGCGGTCTGGTATTAAAAACAAGTAGGGAAATTCTTGAAAACACAAGTAACTGGGGTTTCAAGGACCAGTTAATTGGCTTCCTTTATTTATCAAACGAAACGGTAGAAGCGCAAGCCTTGAAGAAACAGC
The DNA here is from genome assembly GCA_036346395.1 of Hsuehochloa calcarea. NCBI lineage: Eukaryota > Viridiplantae > Streptophyta > Magnoliopsida > Poales > Poaceae > Hsuehochloa > Hsuehochloa calcarea. The sequence goes on from CM070600.1 coordinate 35,124,385, forward strand.
TGCGGCATGGTGTACTAATTAAAATGTCTTCCTCCAGAGGCACGAGGCATGATGCGCCATGTGTCCCTCTGAAACATTTCTCCTGCCAATAAGACATGAAGATGCTAAAGCATCATGTCTCGGAGAAGGTGCTAAGAACTAGTAGTACTCGAATAGTAGCTGCCAGTTGAGGCACTCACATCTCCAGAAGTACAGACAGAAGAGCAGCGATCAGCAGTCTCGGAGAGAATGCCGCCACCGCAAACCTCGAATTGTATGACATTCGCGCAGTAGCATTAGGAACTCGGGGCTGATTTCCAGGAAGCTCAGATATTGGAGAGACATGAGGAACTCAATGCCAGGTGGTACCTCCGTCAAGTTGTTGAGGTTGACCAGTGTCAATCTCTCCATTGTCGCCATGGCACCTCGTTGTATCTCCAGTCGCTTCAGATTAGGCATGTCTCTTAACCAGAGTATCTTGAGATTGGGGAACCACCCGGAGAGAAACACCAGCTGCTCTCCGCTGTATGCTCTGGTTAATCGTAGGTCCGACAAATTAGACAGCCGTGAGAGGGGTGGCAGGGGGTCCTGTCTCGATCGGGACCAATATAGACGCAATTCATACAGATTTTGCCCAGCTGCATGCTGGAAGAGAGGAGACTCCGCCAGCGTGCCTTCCTCTAACCGTCCTCTCAAGAACAGCCTTTGAAGGTTAAGAGGCGGGGGGTTCAAATCATTCAGGTTGAGAGCCTCGTCTTCATCGCTTGCCACAATGTACAAGTTGGACAGAAATCGCAACTGAAGTAGAGACTTGCATAGGCGTCCGCAGTACGTTCCCTTTGTTGGAATAGCAACTTGTATTGAATATGAGGCCAATAGGCCAATATATATACACAATGAGGTTACAGATAAGGAAACCAAATCAAATCATATCTCTAACTTATATCTCTAACTATATCTCTAACACCCCCCCTCAAACTCATGGTGGATCAACAACACTGAGTTTGGAGAAGTAGAAGCCGTGCTGTGCTCGAGTCTGAGCCTTCGTGAAGAAATCCGCTATCTGAAGCTCTGAAGGCACATACTGAAGAGCAATCACCTGATCATGCACACAAGACCTCATGAAGGAAGCATCAACACCAATATGCTTGGTGAGCTCATGCTTCACAGGGTCACGGGCAATACTGATAGCACTGTCGTCTCGACAAGAGAGGAGTCGGTGTAGTAACAGAAACACCAAAATCCTCAAGTAACCACCGTAGCCAAGTAATCTCTGCTGTCAAGAGAGCCATAGCTCGCAACTCAGCCTCTGCACTCGAACGGGACACTGCAGTCTGTTTCTTCGCCTTCCGTGCAATAAGCGAACCACCAAGAAAAACACAAGAAGCGAAATAGACCGGCGATCGAGGGATCACGCCCAAGTAGCATCCGAATAAGCTCAAGTCAGAACGAGCCGGAGCGTGGAAAGAAGAGACAATGAGAGATAGTCCCACGAAGGTATCGCAGAACTCAAGAAGATGGCTATAGTGGACTCGAGTGGGAGCGTAAACAAACCGACTCGTAATGTGGACCGGATAAGTGATATCCGGACGAGTAACAAAGAAGGTAGACAAGACTCCCAACAAGATGGCGATAGCGAGTCGGATCAGAAAGAGGCTCGCCATCAGAGGGTCGGAGGTGAACATTGAGCTCCATAGGAGTCTCAACAGGACGCTGATCAGTGAGGGAGGCGCGATCAAGAAGATCCTGAATATACTTCTCTTGGGACATAAAGAAACCATCTGGAGTGGAAGTAACTTCAATCCCAAGGAAGTAACGAAGAGGACCAAGATCCGACATAAGGAACTGCTCACTAAGACGAGCCTTGACAAAGGCAATGTACTCAGAGTCATCTCCGGTGATGATCATATCATCAACATACAGAAGAAGAAGAGTCCGACCACGAGACGAAGTGTGGACAAAGAGCGCAGGATCATGATCACTTGCTGAAAAGCCAGCAGCAGTGACCACAGAGGAGAAGCGCTCAAACCAGGCACGAGGGGCTTGCTTAAGGCCATAGAGAGAGCGACGAAGGCGACAGACCATGCCCTCGTGAATGTAATACCCGGTGGCGGATGCATGTAGACCTCCTCACGCAACTCGCCATTAAGAAAGGCATTCTTGACATCAAGCTGAGAAACAGACCAGTGGCGAACAGACGCCACCGAAAGAAGAGTGCGGAAGGGTCATGTGGGCCACAGAGCAAAAGTCTCGTCAGTAGTCACGACCATGCTCCTCGCCGGAAGCCACGAGCAACAAGACGCCTTATATAGCGCCAAGAGAGCCATCGAGCGAGTCTTAATCTTATAGACCCACTTACATGTGATGGGACGAGAGAGATGGAAAAGGAACAAGATCCCAAGTACCAAGACGCTGAGGCGCAATCTCCTCGGCCATGGCATGTCGCCACTCAGATGAGTAACAAGATCCCTGAGGAGGCAGCTCACAAGTAGCCGCACCAAAGAAAGGCAAACGGGCGGGGCCGAATCGATCGGGCGATCGCGGAGAGCGAGCGAGGAGAAGACGGCCCATCGGGAAGATGAAGCATCGAAGAAGATGAAACATCGAGAAGTGGGCTCATCCGAAGATCCTCAATACGAGGTCGCCGAGTGTAGACGAGTGTAGTGGGGGAGCCCGACGAGCCGTAGGAGATGAAGCAAAGTGCGACAATGGCGGAGGCCGGAGGAGAAATATGTGGAGACTTAGTGGGACAGTGGACGAGGGCAAGACAGATAGGTGTATCCGAAAAGTCAAAAAAGACAGAGACTCCACAGAGGAAGCCGAAGGAGAGACAGGACGTGGGTAGAAGGGACGAGACTCGTCGAAAGTGACGCCCCGAGAAATCCGATCCGTCGACCAACGAATCCCAAAGACCGATAGCCCTTGTGCTCTGCAGATCAGATCCCGAAAGACACACTCAACAGATCGAGTAGTCGGTTTGGTACGCTCGAGGGGCGAGGAGAACGAGCAAACGCAGCCAAATGCATTTAAGGGCGAGTAGTCAGGAGGGAGACCACAGAGACGCTCAATAGGGATTGCGCCCTGAAGAGCAGAAGAAGGCTGGATGTTGACGAGATAGGTGGCAGTGGAAACAGCCTCCGCCCAAAAGTGAGGTGGAATAGAGGCGGCAATCATCAGGGCACGAGCCGACTCAAGAAGGTGACGATGCTTGCGCTCAGCAACACCATTCTGAGCATGAGCACCAGGACAAGAGAATTGAGCGAGAGTGCCCTGCTCAGCAAGGAAACTGCGTAGGTGATGAGAGAGGTATTCGCCAGCAGAGTCAGCACGAAAAACACGAATAGGAGTGGAGAACTGTGTGCGAACCATGGTGGCAAACTGTTTATAGATGGACAAGACCTCACTACGAGAAGACATGAAATATATCCAAGTGTGGCGAGAAATCATCTATAAAATGATATATTATCGATAACCCCTTTCAAACGAAGGAGCCGGACCCCAAACATCGAATGAACAAGATCAAAAGGACGCCGAGACATCGACTCACTATGATGATAAGGAAGTCAATCTGCTTGCCTAACTTACACTCGACAATCTAAAGAGACGCCTCTGAGATGATCCCGAAGACCACGACGAACTAAGGACGACGACGAGATCCACACAGATGGCCAAGACGGTGATGCCACCGCCGAAAGAGCTCAGACGAGTGGCGAAGCGAAGAGATCGGCAATGACGGTGTCACGGAAGGAAGGTGAAGCTACCAAGCTCCCAAAGACGCTGTGTGAGTCAAGACGCCGAGGCCGAACCAACCGAGCTCCCGTGGCGGTCCCGAACACAACAAGAGTCGAGTCGAGAATGACTCGATAACCAAGATCGATGAATCGCCCAAAGAAAAGAAGTCGCATGGTAAGGCGAGGAACATGAGCAATGTATGAACATGGAAAGATGAGTTGCTTAGGGGTCCTCGACTGCAGATGTAAAGAGAGGTACCATCAGCAGTAAGAACACTGACAGGAGATTCAAGAGGTGTAATGAAGGACAGAGTAGAAGAATCAGGAGTCATGTGAAAAGATGCTCCAGAATCAAGAATCCACGGGGAGGTGCTGGACTGTGGAGGTGGTGGTTTCGCAGCGTTCAAGAGTCAAGAGCGTAACCGATGTAACTCACAAAGGAGAATCAAGTAGCAAGCAGCGCCGAAGTCCGCTATCTCTCGCCAAAGGAGAGAAATCGCCGAATGAGTCGATGCAGACGTTGATGTAGAAACACCAGTGCTGGTGCTAGTAGAAGAACGACGTGAAAGATGCCGCTGCTTCTTATAGCACTGGAACTCAATGTGGCCGACCTTGTCGCAGTAGAAGCAGTGAGGACGGCAACCACCAGATTGAGGGCGACCACCACCACCTGTGGCAGCCGCTGGAGGAGGTAGTGTGCTGAAGCGTGGAGTAGCACCACGCAGGCGAACGGAAGCCATTGGTAGGCGGCTACCGACGCGGGCGACCAAGGCAACGGTTCAACAGCGGCGCCGGACGGCGCGGCGTTAGATCGACGTTTTTCGGCTCCTTTAAAGAAGACGGTCGGGCCGGCTTTACCGCCATCGCTGAGCGGGGAAACCCTAGTTAGGGTTTCCCCTTGTGTGACGACGGCGGCGGGGGTAGTCTCCCGAGGCGGCGCCGCCCTTGTGCTTTCGGCAGTGGCGGCTGGGTCCAACGGATGGAGGCGGCTCGGCGGCGGCTGGCAATGGCGTCTCGGCAGTGGGCCGGAGCGGCGCAGATACCACGCCGATCAAGGCGAGGAGCCGCGAGGAGGCGCTTCGGTCAAATCACGGAGGTCAGCATGCGGTCGCCTCGACGAGCGAGGGCTCGAGACGGCGGCGCCACACCAGCGTGAGGTCGGCGCAGCGGCGGCGGCGGTGAAGAGGTCGAGTCCGAGGGCTCGAGACGGCGGGCGGCGAAGGTGGCTCGAGGCGGCGACGGGTTTGCAGCAGCGGCGGCCCGAGACGGGCGGCGGGCGGCAAAGGTGGCTTCGACGGTCGGCGCAGCGGCAATGCGCGTGAAGAGGCCGAGCGGGCGGGCGAAGGTGGCTCGAGGCGGCGACGGTCGGCGCAGCGGCGCCCGAGACGGCGGCGGCGGCGAAGGTGGCTCGACGGGTCGGTGAAGCAAAGATGATGCCGACGGTTTACTGCATGCATTTAAGTTGCACGAGGTAGGTAACCCTAATGCTCTGATACCATGTTGGAATAGCAACTTGTATTGAATATGAGGCCAATGGGCCAATATATATACACAATGAGGTTACAGATAAGGAAATCAAATCAAATCATATCTCTAACTTATATCTCTAACTATATCTCTAACACCCTTCACATTCCATATCCTGATGCTTCTCAGCTGCCGCGGCTCCCCGAGATGCCTGATGGACTCATCCTGCGCTTCCAGTCCTTGAAGCGTCTGCAGGTTTGTCAGGTTCCCGAGACCCCTGGGGATGCGTACACCAGTGCAGCAACGAAAGTCTCTCCAGGATGCATCGTGCAGTTTCTCAGCAAACAAGTGCCTAAGCTTCTTCAGCTTGACAATCCCTCTTGGCAGCTCCCGTATGTCAGATCCAGAAAGGTCCAGTGTCAACAGATTAGACAGCTTTTCAATAGAACTGGGGAGGAGCTTCACCTTTGAGCCACGCAAACCCAGATGGCGCAGATTGAACAGATTGCCAATAGCACTCGGAACCGTCTCAATGGGTAATCCACTTAACTCTAGGACCGACATATACCTGGAGTTCTCTAATACTGAAGATAGAAGGATAGCGGACGATGCGATACTCATACTCTTGTCCAACGCAATCATAGAACGAAGGAGGTACACACCTAAAGCTGACCGATGAAGATCCTCATGGAATTTGTGTATCACCACTCGACGTTCATCATTCTCCTCGAGGGATCTCCCATGTTTACCGTCCTCATACGCAACACCAAAGCATTCTCTCCGACACAAATCGACTGCCAACTCACGTACGATGTCATGCATTCTGAATGATTTTACCCTACCAAATGAGTTCCTTCCAATAAGTTGCAGCATGTTCCTGTGGACCAATTCTTTTAGATAGCCTTCTGCCACTTCCTCCAGTGTACTTTCACCCTTCTTCACGATGAACCCCTCTGCTATCCACAGCCGTACAAGTTTTTTTCTTTTAAGAGGATAGTTCTCTGGGAACAAGCTGCAGTATAGGAAACAACTCTTCAGGTACGTCGGAAGGTATATGAAGCTCAAGAGCAGAACATTTCTGACATGATCCAGCCTTGGATTATTGATTATCTCCCAGCTGAGCTGGTCATTGATTCGTCTCCATTCTTCCACAGTATTCTCACGCACAAACAAGAGGCTACCAACAGAGACAATAGCAAGAGGCAAACCTTTACACTTGCCAACTATTTCCTCGGACACATCCTTCAACTCCGCAGGACATCCATGGCCTGTATCTCTCGGAAAGGCCTTTCTACAGAGCAGTTCCCATGACTTGTCAATTGGTAAAGTTTTCAGTGTTAGGACATGTCCCTTGGAAGCAAGCTTCGCAACATCACCTTCCCGTGTTGTGATTACCATCCTACTTCCCCTGCCATTATGAACAAGTGGCACATACAAGTCACTAAATGCTTCTGGGGTCCAAACGTCATCCAATACGATCAAGTACTTCTTGTGCTCTAGAAAACTCTTCAGTGTCTCTTCAAGGCCTGTGGCACCCATGGTGGCAATGTCAGTTGGAACATCCACTTTATCCCTGAAAAGCTCCTCAATTAAGTTCCTCAGGACATCTTCTCTGGAATAAGTTTGAGAGATGGAGACCCAGGCGTGGCATTCAAACTTTCCCCTCGCCTTCTTGTAGACATTTGCAGCTAGAGCTGTTTTACCAAGCCCGCCCATCCCATGTAGCGCTATCACTGAGCGTTCCAACCCACCATCTTCCAGCGACTGCATCAGTACTTTCCTATCATCATCTACCCCCACAAGATCCTCGTCGCTGATGGAACGTGACATGCTTGCCATATGCTGGGACCTCTCAACAATGTAGCTTGAGTTGTCACTGCTACTCCGACCACCACTCGCCATCGAAACCCATCGGTCTTTGGCCTGAAACAGGTGCACAAGATTGACTTCCGCTTCCTTGACCGATGCAGCTATCCTGTTTAGAGAGAGCAGAACACTCGGCCGCTTGAATCTTTTCTTCAGATAGGTACCCCATCCAGTGTCATGTTTCTGACCAACAAGATGTAAATACTCATCCACAATGTCCTGGATCCCATGCCCAAGCATTCGTACCTCCTCCACCCAGATTTCGTATGCCTGGTTGTTGCGGTTGCGTACATCCATTCGACAAAGAAACTCATGCATCAACCGGAGCTCCCTCCTGATGCGGCCCATGCTACCTTGAAGCTCTGTTAGCTGTGTAATGAACTTTTTGAACTGCGAACTAGCCTGGTTGATTGCTTCGTTCCCGAGAGCAAAGCCAATCTTTTTCACAGCTAAAAGAATCACAACCTCAGCCATTTCCTCCGAGTTCGCGGCAGCTAGGTTGCACAGCAGGGTAGCCTGGGTATGTTTATCAAGATCTTCTATAGCACAGCCTATAAAAAAGGGTTCATTGTCATAAAAGTACCGTACTCGCACGTCAGTCCTAAGAAATACTACCATATTTTGCAAGGAGATGTGCAAGAAGATTACCGTCAGGGTGGTCTACAGTTTCTGGCGAGCTAATCTCACGATCGACGTAGTCCTACAGAACGACGTTGCACGTCTCCAAGAAGATTACCGTCGCTTGGAACGCTACATCGAGGCAGTGGGCGACCAAGTCTACCAAGCCAAGACCCCTCGAGCAAGAGAAGAGAGCTTATGGGCGCAATTCGACTTGATTCTTCAGTCGGAGTCTTTGGCCAACTCTCGAATGACCGCGTCAACGGTTGGATGTGTTTCGGGCTACCTGCGTTGATCCTGAACCCTCCGATGCCAACGATGTCGTCTACGAAGTTTTGAAGACTGAGATAGCATGCTACTTGGGTTGCTAGAAAAACTTGATCTTTTTTATTTCTACTTAAAAAAAAATCTTTTGTAAGAAGCGATTGGCCACACTATTTGGCTATATGTAAATAAAAAAAAAAATCCAATTTGAAGTTCAAGTTACTGTCTATGTTGAATATGTGTTTACTGAATAACGTGTTTATCTTATTGTCTTTTTATGTAAACGGTCTTGGTATAAACTATTACAGGCCGTTTAGTGGAACACTCATATCACAGGCGGTTTTTAATTATAACCGTCTGTGATAATTCACAAACAGTTCTTAACAAGCATCGTCTATGATAATTCACATACGGTTCTTAACAAGCACTGTCTGTGATAATTGCATGTCACAGACAGTTTTTAATCCGAATCATCTGTGATAATTCACGCACAGCTTCTTAACAAGCACTGTCATGACAATGAATCCTACGCCGAGGATTACATAACAATGGGATCGCATGCTCACAATGACAAGGAGTACACACTTGTACCCTACAACCATGGGTAAGTGCTTCACTCATTGATTTGTACTTCATATGCAACACGAACTTAGTTTTAAGGGCTATGGCGGTATACATGTGTAAGTGGCACTGGATTCTAATTGTCATTGTACCAAAGTGGAACAAGGTAATATACCTTGATTTCCTAATCAAGAGCCAACACGATTTCACACTTGTGCAATAATTAACCGACAGGTAAACTCATTTCATCCATAAATAACTCTATGTACCATTCGTTTGCAATGGTTGAGGCTAAATTTTTGAATCACGAGGTCGCTCGCCACGTACATTGCCAAACGAGGGAGACATGTGGAAGGGAACACCACACTGCGACATATGATGCAATTTCTGGTACCCACTAGTACACAATAATCTTATATCATACTTCATAATGATGCCTCTTTAGCTGAACAAACCTATGTATGTAATTCTATTTTTGCAAGATCACCAAAGCAGCCTACTGTGGCAACGTATGTGGGTTCTATGTTTGCCGCCATATGCAAGGAATCATGGGTGGTAGGTACAAGGATCCATAGGTTTGTCAGTCATAATTATTTCCTATATATATATATATATATATATATATATATATATATATATAAGTGCTTACGATTTTACTCTTCCTAGCTACCGGGCATCAACATCCCTTTATGTACAAATCCAAATAAATAAACTCTCCGAATTGAGGATGGCTCGCCACCTTCTTAATGACGGATGTCATTCACACAAAAGGAGAGCTACACACGGGCTGAATAAATTTTTTAGTGACAAACAATGTTTTCTTACTGTATCTGTGTAAACATGTTGTATACATTATGACAATTCATCTATAATCAATATGTAAATTTGTTTATCTGTGATATATATATAGGTATCTATGATCGATACATGTGTATCTGTGATATATCTATGTATTTGTGAATTTTCTTGTATCTGTTATCTGCATATTGTTTTCAGAGGGCATAACTAGCATTTCATGAGGCTAGTCGAAAAACAGATAAATTTCTATGTATAGAGCGAACTATCACAGATGGTTTTGTGGTATAAACTGTTTGTGAATACCAACTATCACAGACGGTTCTGTGCACCAACTGTCTGTGATATGTAGCCCATCAAGACGGTTGTGTTTATATGTAGTCCACACAACCGTCTATGATGACCGACATATCACAGACGGTTTCGTGGTTGAAGCTCTCTGTGATAGTTGACGTTCGCATGCGATTATTTATACGAACCGTCTGTGATGTGATTTATCATAGACGGTTGAAAAACCGTCTGTGATAATCGTTTATTATCACAGACGCAATAAATCGGACGGTATAGAAACTGTCTGTGATGAGTGTTTAGAACCGTCTGTGATGACCTCTCGTGGTAGTGCATGCAACATCTTGCTATGTAACTTCTTGCTGTTTTGTTCAGTACGCTATAACAAGTCCTTTAAGAATTAGATCGGCCCTTACGACTCAACGGATCATGGAGCCACAGCAGCACAATAAAAATGATCTATCCATGAACCATTTCCACACAATAATCTTATATCATACTTCATAATGATGCCTCTTTAGCTGAACAAACCTATGTATGTAATTCTATTTTTGCAGACCACCATCGCCATGTGGCAACGATGTGGGTTCTATGTTTGTCTGCCATATGCAAGGAATCATGGGTGGTAGGTACAAGGATCCAGAGGTTTGTCAGTCATAATTATTTCCTATATATATATATATATATATATATATATATATAGGATTAATACTTTACTCTTCCTAGCGGCTGGGCATCAACATCCCTTTAAGTACAAATCCAAATGAATAAACTCTCCGAATTGAGGATGACTCACCACCTTCTTAATGACGGATGTCATTCACACAAAAGGAGAGCTACACGCGGGCTGAATAAATTTTTAGTGATAAATAATATTTTCTTACTGTATCTGTGTAAACATGTTGTATACATTATGACAAGTCATCTATAATCAATATGTAAATTTGTTTATCTGTGATATATATATAGGTATCTATGATCGATATATGTGTATCTGTGATATATCTATGTATTTGTGTATTTTCTTGTATCTGTTATCTGCATATTGTTTTCAGAGGGCATAACTAGTATTTCATGAGGCTAGTCGAAAAATAGATAAATTTCTATGTATAGAGCGAACTATCACAGATGGTTTTGTGGTATAAACTGTCTGTGAATACCAACTATCACAGACGGTTCTGTACACCAACTGTCTATGATATGTAGCCCATCACAGACGGTTGTGTTTATATGTAGTCCACACAACCGTCTATGATAACCGACATATCACAGACGGTTTCATGGTTGAAGCTCTCTGTGATAGTTGACGTTCGCATACAATTATTTATACGAACCGTCTGTGTTGTGACTTATCATAGACGGTTGAAAAACCGTCTGTGATAATCGCTTATTATCACAGACGCAATAAATCAGACGGTTTAGAAACCGTCTGTGATGAGTGTTTAGAACCGTCGGTGATGACCCTCTGTGTGGTAGTGCATGCAACATCTTGCTATGTAACTTCTTGCTGTTTTGTTCAGTACGCTATAACAAGTCCTTTAAGAATTAGATCGGTCCTTACGACTCAACGGATCATGGAGCCACAGCAGCACAATAAAAATGATCTATCCATGAACCATTTCTAAAGCTATAGACCATGCACATGGCAGGTCCGGGTCCGATAGACCACACATGGCAGGTCCGGGTCGGCCCGGATCGGCCAACTCCCACCCCTACATTCCATGAGTGTTGATATGATGTTTGCTGAGCTTAACCAGGGTGTTAATTGCCACACCTGACTAATTTCGTACTTTTCTTTTTCACTCCCACCTCTGAATCTGCTCTTTTCGTCTGCAGCAATTTGTCATCGTTACCCACACAAGAAAAATATATAGGGCAATAAATAAATCAGATCATCAGGGTTGTTTAACTCATCTTTAGTAAATGAAACAGAAGAATGCGGTTTCCTGGAGATTATATGCTTAGCTGTAGAAAGGTACAAACACAGATGCTCAAAGATACACAAGATGGCAGGAGAAAACAAGCACAGGTTTTCACAATTTCAAGGTTACAAAAAGATGAATTTTGTATAGCAACCACATGGATGTCTGAACAATATCAGAAGTCAATAGCAATCACACAAATGTCTGACAGTCACAACCGAAATAGGCACCACAATTTCACAAGCAGCCTAGTAGTAAAAAGAAAAAAACAAGCTAGTAGGGAAAATCTGGAAAATTAGCACAAGTTGCTGAGGTTCGGAAGGACCAAAACATTTGGCTTCCTTTATTCATCAAACGGCATCGAATCAATGGCAACCCTATACTAAATGCTACCATGTCATCCCTTTTCATTACGGCATCAAATCAACTTCGAATTGTTGTGCTACGTAGCATACTCATGTGCAAGAAATGGCTAATAGTTGTTGCGGGTTAATTCCCCAGTTAATTAATGGTATTTAGGATTTGATCACATGACCTCCGTGGTGGCTATGTCTTGTCTTCCAGGTATACGCCCAAAGCTCCAAACAAACTGTCCCTACTCTTCCAGGTATGAGATCAAATCAGGGGCTTGCACTTCGTATTTCCGCAACATTGAATGAATAAAACTTACCAATCCGAAAGAAAACGTATCTGAACGCGTAGAGGAGACTCCAATACTGAAAATAGGAAAAAGGTACATCTATCTTGGGAAAGACGATTGATCTTGTTTGCATACCTCCCAGTGTATATGTTGGATAATCAGTCCATGTTCCGAAAGATTTAACTGTATTGCCTACTTCCTTGCTGTCTCTGGACTGTTGAAGGTTGGCACTAGAGGCCAAGTGGGACGAACTCCTGCACATTATTACTCGCTATGAGGATTATTAGATTGATCGATCAAACAAAGAATCAGGAGGTGCGATATTAAAACATGGATGTACCTCAGTGATGACCCAATCAGGCCTCTAAACTCTCGCAATCTGCATGCGTTTCTGAAAGATGAGTAGAGTCCAGAGAGTTACTTGGCTCTCTACTGGTCATCGAACCACCCATTATTTTGTACTGACAACTGATCCTCGTCTGAATAATTGGCTACATTGTTGTCCTATGCTAGGAAACACGAATGCTTAACATCCAATCCAGGGGCTACTGCGCAAGACGGGGTATCAGAGTATAATAAAACTTGTTAGTATCACTTTGTGGTAAAAATAAATCCATATGTGGGTATGAAAAGAGAAGACTTGGAAGAGTATTTGAGTCAAGCAAGGCAAGAAGATAGCAACTTTTACCAACCGTGTCGAACCGCTAGTTTAACAAGCCATTTCGCCCCAAGCAAGTATTGGTTAAGAAACACCCTTATGTTATTGTCATTGAGTCGGTCAAGTGAGCAAGTTCAAATCATCTCCCATAATTAATCCTGATGAATGATGCTTCGGTGCTGGCAATTAATCATGTCATGTGATGCAAATGGCTGACATAGACTAGGCAACACCCTTATGTTGTTGTCATTGAGTCGGTCACAAGTTCAAATCATCTCCAATAATTAATCACGGGATTTTTTTAAATAATATTATTTAAAAAAGAATTACATAAATAAACCATCGATTTTTTTTTTACAAAAATAGGCCACTGTCTCCATTTCAAATAGCAGCAGGGCCCAATCACCATTTGAAATGACGACAGTACCCCTATCGCCCACCTAACAGGCAGTAAATGCCCCTGTCGTCGGTTCCACCTCCTGTTGCCGTTCCAATTGTCGATTAGCCATTTGGAATGGTGACAGGGGACACTTCTATAAATACCGAAAAAAATCGACCGAAAGTCACCTTTATTCGGAGAAAAAGGAAAGAGAGAAGGAAGGGAGAGGAGGGGAGGGGAGGAGTGACCTAGCGAAGCACTGCCAGTTTGAAGCGGAGGAGGGAAGAGAGGGAGGAGCAAATCCAGTCGCCCACTTTGCAGGTAAATGTTCTTGCAGCTTTGTATCTAAATTCGAAACCCTGGTAGATTAACAAATAAAACTAGCGACATATAATTGAATTGATTAGATAATTTTAGATGTATTGATATGTAGTGTAGTTTGTTGCAGTACATCATTTTAGCTGTGTATAGTTTAGTTTATCGTATAGATATTATTTATGGTACGGTCCAGCACGTGAATGGTTTCGAAAGTTCTAGATGCAATGTCGATAATTATGTAGAATTGTTTTGGGTGAAGTAATTGAGTTAATTAGATAGTTCTAGATGGAATGTATTGCTATGTGGTGTAGTATCATGTAGTACATCATTTTAGCTGTGTGTAGTTAAGTTCCGGATATGTCGATAATCGTGTATAATTTTTTTGGTGTAATAATTGAATTAATTAGATAGTTTTAGATGAAATGTATTGCTATCTGGTGTAGTGCTATGTAGTACACCATTTTAATTGTGTGTAGTTAAGTTTTGGGTATGTCGACAGTTTTTGATGGAACGTATTGCACGAGGCTGCGACGACTGACACATGCCCCACCCAGCCGTACTCAGCATTCCATTGCGCGATACGTATTGAACGGTTTCTAACTTGTTATTTATGTGTACAGGACGATCTAAACTAGGAGATGTACACATTGGCGAGCTCAGTGCATAGCATGACGACCGGGGAGCGCATCATCATGGCGGGGGACGACCTTAGAGACATCATGTATCGCATCATGGAGAAGACGAGGTGATGCATCAAACTTACGCCATGCAGACGGCCGAGGGACATGCATGTAACATTCCTATTTTCGGTTGGTGAATGGTATCTGAAGTTGTCACCTGAGTTCAAAGCTCCAATTCAAAATTTCAAGTTTTAAACTTCAAATCCCGTTTTTGATTTTCAGTTTTGAATTCCTTACCTCCTCCCTTGGGCTCAGCCCACTTCTCTCCTTCTTTGGGACTGGCCCTTTTCCCCCTTTCGGCCCAGGCCAGCCCAAGTTGCCCCTTTTCTTCTCCCCAAGCACCTGTGCCGCCTGTAACGTGCTCGCACTCGCCACGCCGCGCACAAATGTCGCTCCCCGCTCAGTGCCACCCCCGTGCTTCACACCTACTCCGCTGTCGTCCCTGACTCTGGTGAGCTCCTCGTCGGGTCCAATCACCAGCGCGCTCCGCCGCGTTAGCGCCGTCATCCAACGCCCGGTCTGTGTGCTGTGATGCGCACACGCGCCCGCGTCACCATGCCTGTGCCCACGTCTGCCTCACCTTGTCCCGTTGCCATCACACTACTACACAAAACCTCATCACAGACGGTTCTAAACCATCACCACAGACGGTTTTTGAACCGTCTGAATTTATGCGTCTGTGATGACCTGAGATCATCACGCACGGTTTTGAACCGCTCGCGGGGCTATCGCGCACGGTTCTATTCATGAACCGCTCAGTAGTGAATCACGATGGTTCGTGAATAGAACCGCTCGTGATAGTCTATTTCACGCACGGTTCGCTCAACAAGAACCGCTGTGATAGCTTTTTCTATTGCAAAAAGCAAAATGGATTTTCACTTGCTCGAGCCTCGCGAGCCTCGTGAATGAATCTGATATGGATTTTCGGATTGAACTTTTCGTTAGCTTTCCCACAATAGCCACAGTATCACAGTAGCATGAACTCAATCCATTCACAGAGCACTAAAAACAACACGGCATCACCCACATCACAGTAGCATCAACTCAATCTATTCACAGAGCACTAATACATCACAGTAGTAATCCACATCACAGAGCAAAAGGGGGGAGTAGAGAGAGTGAGGTCGTGGGAGGCTGGGGTGATGAGGTCGTGGGAGGCCGGCGACGATGATGCCGGGGCGAGGTGGAGGAGGCCGTAGGCGACGAGCTCAGGGGAGGACGGGGCGACGAAGTAGAGGAGGCTGGGGGCGACGAGGTCGTGAGAGGCTGGCGACGACGAGGATGGGGCGAGGTGGAGGAGGCCACGGGCGACGAGCTCGGGGGAGGCCGGAGCGCAAGGTCAGGGTGAGACGAAGATGACAGAGGAGAAATGGCAGAGGAGGAGATGGAGATGGCAAAGGAGGAGATGGAGGACTCTCATTAATATAAAGAGATTTTCGGCACTGCCATTAAGTGCAAATTTTGTTTTCCGCCCAACAAAACAAAAGTATAATAGACGGTTTTATACAAAAACCATTCAGGATGACATATCACGACGGTTCAGATCATGATCCGCTCGTGATAGTAATCTCATCACGCATTTATTTTGTATAAACCGCTCAGATTTTAGATTTTACCATGGCTTGATTTTTACCATGGTTTTGGAATTTTCCTTACTATGGCAGCCAATACTCTGTCGTGGTAGGATTTGGGCAGCCAATCCTCTGCTGCAGCACACAATCCTCTGCCACGGCACACAATTGATGGGCAGAGGATTGGTTACCGCGGCAGAGGATTATGTGCCGCGGCAGAGAATTAGCTACCGCGGCAGAGGATTATGTGCCACGGCAGAGGATTGTGTTCCGCGGCAGAGTATTGGCTGCCATGGTAAAATCAGAGACGGTTTTAACCACGAACCATCTGTGATATTCTCAGTATCACAGACGGTTCGAGGTTAGAACTGTCTGTGATACTTCACAGACGGTTCTAACCGCTAACCGTCTGTGACACTCTCTCTCGGTATCATAGACGGTTCGTGGTTAGAACCATCTGTGAAATATCACAGACGGTTCTCACCACGAACCGTCTATGATATTCTCAGTATCACAGACGGTTCGAGGTTAGAACCGCCTGTGAAGTATCACAAATGGTTCTAACCGCTAACCGTCTGTGATACTTCACAGGCGGTTCTAACCACGAATGGTTCTCTAGAACCATATGTGATAGTTCCATATCACAGACGGTTCATCTTGGAACTGTCTATGATTATTTTATCACAGACGGTTTCAAAGAACCGTATGTGATGAGGCGTATTGTATGACCTGTTTTGTAGTAGTGGCACCAGCTCCCTCTGCGCTCACCTGCCCCAGGCCTCCAAGGTCGCCGCCGCAACGGCAGCGCCTCGCCCACCCATGCCATCCCTCTGGACAATGCGCCACCTCCGAGCCTCCAACGACTGCTTCTACCTTTCCCCGGCTATAACAGGACCAGAGCACCCCCCTTGTCTCCCCGCTTCGCCCCTCCTCTCTGATAAGCCCCACTGAAGAAATCACCCGCACCCCTCTTTCGGCCGCACCACTTCACGATGGACTCACCGCTCTAGTGGTTCCCCTCCGCGCCCACTGTGTCATTTTGTGTGCTAGGGTCCCTTGAAGCTACCTTCCTTTTTAATTTGCTTTTGATCCACACGGATGCTCGAATATGGAGTTCTTCTCCACCTCCAGCCACATCCTTCCCCGCCGTCGATCTCCGTTCACCATCAATCTCTGAGGCTCATCCTTGTCTCAGTGAGTCCCCCTTACCGCGCCCTTGCTTGTGCGCGCACGATCTTCTCCAGTATGCCCTTTCTTTACCGTTTTGGCTTTTGGCCGCCGCACCTCTGCCGCCAAATCCCGACGCACCACTGCTCTGATTCGCCGTCGACCAAATGGCCGCCACCCTAGGACCGCCCAGCTATTCCATTTCTATTTTAGCCTCGCCGCTGACCACCGTGGCTCCCTTCGCCGGCGACGAGCACAATTGTGCGTGCTCTTTTTGTCAAAAAATGATGAAGCACTGTAGCTCGTAGTTTTTAGTCTTAATCTCCGTCGTTAGGACTAAGCGGTATTTAGCGTGGGCTTAACTCTTGGTTAGTTCCGCTAACAAGTGGGCCCAAGGCTTTAATTAATAATGTTTTAAAACCGGTTTTTATTTTAAAGTCGCTGATGTGTGGGCCCCAGTGTGCTAAGTGCATAGTGCTCTGACCCGGTGGACCCAAGGCACTATGTCGTAGACCGAGGATCCATGCAATATGCGGTGGGCCCAGCCACTGCCCAGTGGGCCCTAGCCATCAGAAAAATTGTTTTTCTTAAAAGACATTAAAAGGGAAAAGAAAATGCTACTGTTCACTAGGACCCAGTTGTCATTGAGATCCTTCTGCCTCCTCTTTTTATTTTCCTGATTTATTTCCATTTTAAACTTTGGAAGCTCCGTTCTCCTCCATTTTAACTCCAAAAATTATGAAATTTATTTATAAATTTGTCTAAATTCAAGATATTCCTAGTGGCACTAGTCTTATTTAATTTGGAGTTAATTTAATATTTTTTTAGTATTTATTTGTTCTATTTTGCTTGCTGTTCCTTTTTCCGGTACGTTCGTCCGAGTAGAATTCGGAGACGCGCGAGATCTCCAATTTGACCAAGCACAAGACCACCAAGACTCTCTTACCTTCAATCCAGGTGAGTCAATGAACAGTAATCTTCATATCCACCACTACTCCAGAAAATTTTGCGAAGATTTTAGATACAATGAATAGTAATAGTTTCTAATTTATTTGGATTTTCTGGAAAAATGACTTTCAAATTGTCATAACTTTTGCATAAAGCATCCGAATCAATTGATTATTGTTGCTAAATTCACCTAAAATCATGATCTACCTTCTGTAAATTTTTCATGATTTTTGGATGACTTTGAATTTTTGGGTCTTTTCGGTATTATTCGTTCTTATTGTGCTTTCGACTTCTTTCGTTAGGTTCCGACGCGCACATTGTTAACGAGAGTGATCCTCAGCAACTTAGCGAGCAACTTCAGCAAGGTAAGCAGTTTGATAATGTTAATCCTTGTAGGACCGGAAAGGCGACTAGGGGGGGGGGGTGAATAGGCGCTTTCAAAACTTTCTCGCCTAAATCAAAAACCAACACGAACTTTACTCCTTTAGCTATGAAAGCTAAGAAGATCGAGAAGCACACACGGAAGCCTTGTGTTGGATTTGATAAACCCTCAACCACACGACACAACCGGAGAAAAGAACTCACTGTTCTTATCGGGATCAAGGCGGTCTGACCGGCTACCACAGGCGGTCGGACCGACGGTCAACCAGCGGTCTGACCGGCAACTAACTAGCGGTCGGACCGGTGGACGGCGGTTCGACCCGGCAAGCCAGCGGTCTGAATACACGGCAATGATCGGACCGCTGAAAGTCCGGCCGGACCGGTAGAGTCCGAATCAAAAACTCCACCCAAAACCAAAACGAAATTTGATCCAACTTTTGTTTCAACCAATAAAACTTGACCAAATTTCGAGCACACCTCCCTAATGATATTAGAGACCTATTTCTAGCGACGATCCGTCGATCCACTTCAGAAAACGATCTCTCGAGATTTTACCAAAGAAGTGCACAAACCCTAGAAATATGAAAATCTTGATTCAAGACTTGCTTGTGGGAGTTGATGATCTAGATGACTCTAGGAGTAATCCCACACATCAAAGCAAGATAAAGTAGGTCAAGAGACCAAGCATGAACCTTTGAATCAAGGAAGCACCAAAATCATCCAAAAGGGAGAAGAACACAAAAGAGAGCAAACGATCTTTCAATTGAGCATCACCAGATTGTTCGATTACACAAGATGCTTACAAAGCCTCTCCAACAAGGAGGGCAAGAGCTCAACAAGGAGCACACTCCAAACCCTAGTTCTCCTCTCCTCTCCTCCAAACCCTAGAAAAGGAAGAAGGGGCTAAAATGAATGCTTTGCTTGGTTTTCCATCTCCCCCTTTCCTATTTATACTAGAGAGCTAGGGTTTCCTTTTTGGGGTCACTTACACATGGGACCCACACACAAATAACTCTTGAAGCAATCACCGCTTCACCACGTAGGTTGATCACGGTTCTCATCGCCGCCAAGCCTCTCTTGTCCGAATCCCATCGAACCTCCCAGACTCGCACCGATATCCGCACCACCGATCCAACCAAATTGCATCAACCACCTGTTCGATCCATCTTGTCCATCCCGCACCATGCTTGTGTCACACGACCACCCGGATCCCCGATCGCTCGACCTCGGCTCTCCAAGCGTAGTCCCGATCCACTCACCGCTGACGCCGTTGACTCGCAAGCCACCGCACAAAGAATAGACAAACAAACCGCTTCCGAACAAGTTCTTCACAACTTGACCCACGCCGCCCGCAATGCAATATACAACAATAAAGCATTGAAGTTCATATAATAACACAATCAAAACCAACTCAATGCAACACTTGGCTAACCTTCAAGCCATTGCGGCCCGATCATTTACAGGCCGGTCCGACCGATTATGTCGGTCGGACCGCTCCCACAACGGCGGTCGGACCGGTCCAAAAGACTTAGCCAAATTTTCAACTCAAAATTCAAACTTTCGAATTTTCAACCGAATAGAACTTTTGACCGGAGCTCCAAAAATTATGGGACCACATCCAGAGACTCCTCACTTGCCTACACATCCTATTTTTGGCTCACCCAAAACCTATTTTTGTTTTATGGCGGACCGCCAACATGGCCGGTCGGACTTCTCCACGCAAGGTCCGATCGCTCGACACCACGGCCGATCACCTTTGTGGTCCGACAAATTTGAGCAAACCCAAAACGCGAGATTTTGCAAACTAACAACGCCATTGCCAATTGACTCATCATCCCGAGATCGTGCACATATCCTCACGATATCCACAATCTCCCTTGATGAACACATTGGCAATTTTCAAGAAAATATGGTTTTTCAAATGAAAAGTAAAAATTCGCCGTTTTTTGATAAAGGCACAACTTGGTCCATAAGCAAGAAAAAACTTAGGAACCGACCAAGTCGGCTTCGTAATAGTATAGGCAAGTGAGATAAGGCAATGAAAGCACCAAAGGATTCAATTTCGTAAAGTAGCCAAAAATCTCACTTAGGTCCAAATGAAAGGCAATTTTTCTATTTGACCTTTGATCATTGTGAGTATTTTTCAATTGCAAATGAAATCGTGAAAAGGCAATAGAACCACAAGACTTAACTCACTATGATCACAAATTTTCAAAAGGTTCAAATTTTTATTTTATGAAGTTCTTTTATATTAAACCTTGAGTATGACACCAAAAGCTCCAACATCATTAACATCATTTTCTTCACAATCTTTCTCCCCTTTGACAATGAATTCATCAAGATGCATGAAAAGAAAGAGCATGAAGGAATGACTTTATTTTTGAACTTTAGTAAAAGGAGCCATGACCATTATACATGGAGACAAGATAAGTATTATACCAAGCCATATAAAGAGTAGACGCTATATTCAATCATGGCAAAACATGTAATTGCAAAGCTAAAACCAAGATAACAAAGAATCGAGATTAACAAATTAAAATCATGAAAGGTTGCTCAATATCATAGATTCACCCAAGCAACCAAAAATGAGTCAAGCCATGTCTATAAGTAAAAGAGACTCAAAACAAGAATTGAGGCATTTTGAGCATTAAGAGAATTCTTTTGAAGCAAAGCTCAAGCACTTAGCTCTTTTTGCGCAATTCCCTTTTTTTTGCTGTGCTAGATCTCAAGCCTTGCCGCGACCATCTCAAGCGATAAGCTTAAAAGAATGATCTAGGTCATCCAAAACTCCCCCTGAGTTCATGCCTAGTGCAATGGCAAGCCGTCTCATGAGAAAGGATTGGTGAGATCGCTTTTTCAGCACGTAAAATCTCATTTTTCATTTGCTTGACTTAATAAGATAAAAAGCTCATTTTTCAACTCGTAATAAGTTCAAGACTCAATTCAACTCTGTAAGACATGTCGAGAATCATAAGAGGATCACTAGAGCAAAACTAGTCACAAGATCCAACAAGACATGATTTGATTCAAATTGCTCACAGATATAAAGCTAGCAAGGCAAAGGCTAAGCCAAACACGAAGAGCCATAAAAGAAGTCTAGCAGACTATCACTTGATATGACAAGGTATAGAAGATGAAATCAAGTCATACAAGGATAATAATCAAAGCTCCACTAATTTTATTATACAATGCAAGACAAATGAATTGAAACATGCATTATGATACAATGAATGCAAAAGAGCAACTTCCCTCAAAACAGCCCAATAGGACTAATAACCCTAACTCTCCCCAAAGCAAAGAAACGCCAAGAGTCAAGAGCCTTAGTGAAAATATCCGCAAGTCGTTGCTCGACTCTACAAAGTGAAGCACAACATCACCTTTCTCAACATGGTCTCTCGTAAAATGAAATCGAATGTCAATATGTTTAGTCCTCGAATGTTGCAATCGGGTTTTTGGCAATATTAATTGCGTATGTTGTCACGTAAAAGAGGAACACTTCCCAAAGATAACCCATAGTCTCGCAATATGTGGACAAAATCCAGAGAACTCGAGAGCACCATCGGCGGCTACATACTCGGCCTCACCAGAGATCAGGCAATGTAAGACTGCTTCTAGAAGACCAAGAAACAAGAGATGTGCCCAAGAAATGACAAGTGCCGAAGTACTCTTCCTATCAACTCTACACCCTAAATCAAGATCGTAAAATGCTCGAATTGAAAGAGCCAAGAAGAAGAATACCAGAGTCCAAAGTCAAGCGATCTTGAAAATACCAAGATGCGCGATCGCTTGACGATGAGAAGCACGAGGAAGCTCAAATCGAGCGCATGCACATACGGCGAATTGTATGTCCGCCCGACGTATTTGTAAGATAGAGGAGGGAGCCAATCATATCTGCGGTATTCTTCCGTCCACTGACTCTCCATCCTCATCGTGGTCCAAAGACGGTGGTTGTAGCAATGGGAGTAGACATTGGCCTCTCGCTTCCCATATTGAAGCGCCAAGAAGGTCCTTTGTATACTTACTCGTGAACGAAGGTGCCTTCTTTCGCTTGCTTGATTTGTAGGCCAAGGAAGAATGTCACTCTCCCATCATGCTCATCTCAAACTCACCGCTCATTGAATCAAAATCTAGACACCAAAGCATGAGAGGAACCACCAAAATAATATCATCCACATAAATCAACCAAGAAGAAATCACCGCCATGCATGAGAGTGAACAAGGTTTTATCAACCATTCCCATTTTGAAATCATTTTCAAGCAAGAAACTCTAAGCTCACATACCAAGCTCTAGGAGCTTGTTTCAATCCATACAGGCTTTAGAGAGTTTAAAAACATGATTAGGGAATTTTGATTTTCAAAACCAGGAGGTTGCTTGACAAAGACCTCTTCTTCTATGAAGCCATTCAAGAAAGCACTTTTAACATCCATTTGAAAAAGCTTGAAACCCTTGGATGTTGCAAATGCTAAAAGAATGCGAATGGCCTCCAATCTAGCTACTGGAGCAAAGGTCTCTCAAAGTCTAAGCCCTCTACCTGAATAACCTTGAGCTACAAGTCTAGCCTTATTGCGAACAACCAATCCATCCTCACTTTGCTTATTTTTAAAAACCCATTTTGTTCCAATAACATGAGAATCAGAAGGTCGCTCAACTAAAAACCAGACTTTGTTTCTTTCAAATTTTCAAGCTCTTCATGCATGGCATTGACCCAAGAGGCATCGATAAAGCATGGGTGATATCTCGGGGTTCAAAGGAAGCGACAAAAGCGTAATGTGCATGAGAATCGGAGAATAAACCCGAGCGAGTGACTCGCTCTTGAAGATCCCCAATCATCTGCTCAGGTGGATGTTGTCGCTGTATGCGAAGTGGTGCTCCCGGTGCAGACGTGGCCTCTACCTCATGAGTTGTGGAGGTAGGAACAGAGCCACTCAGATCGTCGGTGGGGATAGGAGGAGGTCGCCACCAAACCGACGTAGTGGTAATGTGCCTCCACCCTCTCGTAAGTAGCCGGAGGATGGTTTGGTTCTTCATCCTCGAGTCATCATCGACTTAAAATGCTTCCTTGAATTTCGTGAACCTGTACCAAGCATCGGGTCTAGTACTGTGACTAGCCTCATCAAAAGTGACTTCGCAAGTCTCAACAATTTTGTTAGTGTCAACATTAAAAACACGATAGCCACGAGAATGAGCAGGATATCCAAGAAATATGCCATCAAAACATCTAGACTCAAATTTATCAAGATTGCCATGTTTAAGAATGAAGCACTTGCAACCAAAGATCTTGAAATGAGAGACTTTGGGAGAATGACCAAATCTAAGCTCATAAGAAGTCTTTCCAACCACGATCTCAAGAAAACCTGTTGGAAATATAACAAGCAAGAGAGATCGCCTCATTAAAATCTCCTAGGAGTAGAATGCTCATCTAGCATGGTCCGAGCCATCTCTACAAGGGTTCTGTTCTTCCTTTCTACAACACCATTCTCACGAGGAACTCTAGGAGAAGAAAACTGATGCTCAATTCCCTATCGGTCTGAAGGTAGAAAAGAAGAATTCTTGAACTCTGTCCCATTGTCACTCCTAATGGCTCTCAAAGCTCCGGTATATCAACAAAGAATTCTAAGGACCAAATCTCTAAAGAATCCAAATGCTTCGCCCTTAGAAGCAAGAAAATAAACCCATGAATACCGGAGTAATCATCCACAACCACCAAAGACATACCATTTCCCACCAAATGATCAACTCTAGAAGGACCAATCAGATCTAAGTGAAGAAGTCGTCCAGTCCATCACCATTACCAAAGTAAGAGGTGGGTGGGAAGCGGACACCATCTTACCATGTCTACAGGTGAGCACACAAGATCTCTAATGACCTTCAACCTAGGCAAACCTCTAATCAAGTCCTTGCAATCGACTCTAGACAAATGATCAAAACCTATATGCCCAAGTCTACGATGCCACAAAACAAGGTCATGAGAATCAGAGGCTACAAGACACCTAGGACTGAAATGAAGAAATGTGAAATTTGCACGTAAAATCTTCTCAAACTGAGATCTCAAAACAAGCTCACCCGAGGAATCTAGAACTCTGACTCACCTCTCTTAAACCTCACTTCTAGACCCTCATCAAGCAAATGAGAAACAGATAGAAGATTATACCTCACCACTTACCAAAGCGACGCCTTTTAGCATGAACTTGTCGTTGACGCAAGACAAAGGTTCTTTGCAATACGGCCCCGGTAGAAGCATCCCCAAATGTAATCAATTCATTGCCGGATGCACGTGAGGGAGGAGAACCATCTAGAATCTCCAATCATATGTCGAGAACACCCGAGTCAACAAGCCATATGTCCTCCTTCCTCGCACGACGGACCTAAAAGCACAATCGAGAAAACATCCGTGCCTCAAGATCAAGTTAGTGATAAATGATCGAGGATCCAAAGATCGAGAAGCACGATGTCTAGGAGCAGCAGAGAAATAGCGTAAACATGATCAGAATAAAATCACAAGAATGCACATGAGAACCACCTAGACCTCTCCAAACGATCTACCAAAAGATCGATATCTCCCTGCCTAGGTGCTACCCGTGGTCTCTCCTCACGATGTCCTAATCCAACATGCCGCCTAGACCCACCAAAAGAGTCTACAAAGTTCTCTACAAATCTAGGCCTATGTGTGTGCGATAAACAGTCGCCTAGCTCTAGAGACTACACCGGAGAAGGACTCCTCTAATGGATCTTAGGACGCCATCCTCTCTTTTCTCTCAAGTTTTGCTCTCCTAAGGTAACTCAACAAGATGGCCTTCTTTCTTGCGTAAGGTGCAATGGTATCGAACCTTTGAGAGGCCTGATCAAGATGAGTGAAAGCACCTTTCTTGCCGTAAAGAGTTTGAGCAAAACCAATGATTTGAAAACAACCCCTGATGGCTTAGGAGGTTCTAGCTCAAACAAACCATTCTTCACAACTCTAGCAATCCTAGGTGGATTTTTCTTGGAATGCTCTAGGGATTGAAACCTAGACCACTATTTTTCACGCCACCTTGGATTGATCAAGAATCATGTTGAGTTTCTTTTTCCCACTTGAGAACTTCTCAAGAGTCACCTTGAGGTAATCATTTCTTTCATTAAACCCTCACATCTAGTGCACTTGCTAGACTTGATTACCTCATTGTTCTTACTCTTAAGAAGGGCCACTTCCACCTTGAAGGCCTCACAAGACACACAATAGGATTCTCTAATCCTATTCAATCGCTTCCTTAATTTGACTCTAAATGCCTCTTGAATCGATTAATCATGGTTTCAACTTCAAAGATTTAAAGCACAAGAGTTAGAATCAATAACTTTCTTAGAAGCAAGAAAAGACATGGATCTTTCAATTTTAGCCTTTTCTTCAAGGGTCTTGTTTAAGGCTTCAATCTCAATTGTAAGCTTGGGACAATTTTCACAAGATGCAACTCTAGAGTAAACTAGCATTTCTTTCATCTCTTGCATCTTAATCTTATTATTCTTACAATGAGAACAAGTGTGACTAGCATCAAATTTTTGCAATTCTTTTAAGGAGCTATCCAGTTTTAATTCAAGCAAGGCACAATTTGAGCAAGTTAAAGGGATAGCTTCCATGGCGGTACATCAAGTGAAATGGCATCTAAGCAAGCGAACTAGACTTGAGAGATTCTAGTTCATCGAGAGCATCTTTAAGTTGATTAGTGACAGAGGAATGAGCAGATTTCAAGCTTGTCAAGTCATTAAGCAAGCTAGTGCAGGATTCACAAAAATCATCAGGATTAATAGATTTTAGCCTAACCACTTCTAGGTTCAAATTATCAATCATAATGTCCTGCTTCTTAATCATTTTTACTTGCTTATGTAATTTCATTCAGAAGCACCAACGCCCTTTTCATGTCAAGAATAGAAGGGCATACCTCATCGATCACTAAAAGGATCCTCATTGTTGGAGGAGTCATTGTCGTGGTCGTTCTTGGCCATGAAACACATGCCGTGAAGTCATGCGCCTTCTTCTTGCCACGAGAGTCACTCTCGCCGCCCTCCGCTTCCGAGTCCACATCGCTCATATTTACATTCTCAAGAGCGGCAGGACCCTACCGACAAACTTTCGATAGTTTGTCTTCTTGGGTTTAGCATCCTCTCTTGGGGATGTCTTCGTGTCTCCTTCTCCTCCTTGCCCTTTAGCTTGGGGCACTGGAGCGAATGTGGTTTGGCTCACCACATTCAAGCATGTGATAGGTCCACTTCTCCTCCTATTCCTCACCTTGTTATACGCTCTTGTGAATTTGGTGGAAAGGAGGGCTAAGTCATCCTCGCGCTTTCTAGTTGCTCATCACTTAAGGAATGTAAAGCGATAATGAAAACCGGATGAGCTACAATCAAGAGACTCAAGAACAACCCTTGGATTTATCGACCACTAATGCCATCGACTGCCTTGGGGAGACGCGAGATAAAGTCAATCTCATGCGCCTTCAACCTCGAGTAAAGCTTATCCATGGTAAGCTCACTCATGACATGTTGTCATTGATGGAAGTGATCTTCATTCCCTGCACCTTCACATCAAGAGCACCCGTAAGTGGCGTGCATTCTCGCACTCGGGAAATACCAGTCAACAAATACGGAGATCATGAAGAATCTTAGAGAATCTTCCCCACACTCATCCAAAGACTCACCCGCCTTTGTTCGATCTTTGAGTATACTTTCTTGAGTTGGTTCTGTCTCACTTCCTTGATCGCAATGGACCCTTCATGATAGTCACAAAGAGTCCGCCAGATCTCGTGAGCGAGACCGCAAGTGAGCAACACGCCAAACTCGGATCGACTAAGGCCTTGGATCAAATAATTCCGAGCTTTGTTGTTGGCCTCCACATCCGAGTGATCGTATCGCCATCTACCGCACGACATAAGGATTTTTCACCTTTAGCCAAATAGCGTGCCCTTGAGCCTCGATATATGCTTGCATACGAGCCTTCCAAAGATGCAAAGTCAACTCCTTCAAAATGTGTGGCTTGGTTGAGTACTTGTCATCGCCATGGCTCCAAAGACCGGTTAAGATCTATGAGAAGAGCTAACCGCTCGATACCACTTGTAGGACCGGAAGGCGACTAGGGGGTGAATAGGCGCTTTCAAAACTTTCTCGCCTAAATCAAAACCAACACGAACTTTACTCCTTTAGCTATGAAAGCTAAGAAGATCGATAAGCACACAACGGAAGCCTTGTGTTGGATTTGATAAACCCTCAACCACACGACACAACCGGAGAAAAGAACTCACTTTGTTCCTCATCGGGATCAAGGCGGTCGACCGACTACCACGCAATGGTTCGGACCGACGGTCAACCAAATGTCCGACCGCAACTAACTAGCGGTCGGACCGGTGGATTCGGTTCGACCCGCAAGCCAGTGATCTCGAATACATGGGCGGTCGATCACCGCGTGAAAGTCCTGTCGGACCGGTAGAGTCCAGAATCAAAAACTCCACCTTAAACCAAAACGAAATTTGATCCAACTTTTGTTTCAACCAATAAAACTTGACCAAATTTCGAGCACACCTCCTAATGATATTAGAGACCTATTTCTAGCGACGATCCGTCGATCCACTTCGTAATCGATCTCTCGAGATTTTACCAAAGAAGTGCACAAACCCTAGAAATATGAAAATCTTGATTCAAGACTTGCTTGTGGGGAGTTGATGATCTAGATGACTCTAGGAGTAATCCCACACATCAAAGCAAGATAAAGTAGGTCAAGAGACCAAGCATGAACCTTTGAATCAAGGAAGCACCAAAATCATCCAAAAGGGAGAAGAACACAAAAGAGAGCAAACGATCTTTCAATTGAGCATCACAAGATTGTTCGACACACAAGATGCTTACAAAGCCTCTCCAACAAGGAGGGCAAGAGCTCAACAAGGAGCACACTCCAAACCCTAGTTCTCCTCTCCTCTCCTCCAAACCCTAGAAAAGGAAGAAGGGGCTAAAATGAATGCTTTGCTTGGTTTTCCATCTCCCCCTTTCCTATTTATACTAGAGAGCTAGGGTTTCCTTTTGGGGTCACTTACACATGGGACCCACACAAATAACTCTTGAAGCAATCGCCGCTTCACCACGTAGGTTGATCACGGTTCTCATCGCCGCCAATCCTCTCTTGTCCGAATCCCATCGAACCTCCCAGACTCGCACCGATATCCGCACCGCCGATCCAACCAAATTGCATCGAACCACCCGCTCGATCCATCTTGTCCATCTCGCACCATGCTTGTGTCACACGACCACCCGGATCCCCGATCGCTCGACCTCGGCTCTCCAAGCGTAGTCCCGATCCACTCACCGCTGACGCCGTTGACTGCAAGCCATCCGCGACAATAGACAAACAAACCGCTTCCGGAACAAGTTCTTCACAACTTGACCCACGTTAGTTCCGCAATGCAATATACAACAATAAAGCATTGAAGTTCATATAATAACACAATCAAAACCAACTCAATGCAACACTTGGCTAACCTTCAAGCCATTCCCGATCACCTTACACACACGCCGGTCCGACCGATTCATGCTTCGGACCGCTTCCCACAACGGCGGTCGGACCGGTCCAAAAGACTTAGCCAAATTTTCAACTCAAAATTCAAACCTTCGAATTTTCAACCGAATAGAACTTTTGATCGGGAGCTCCAAAATTATGGGACCACATCCAGAGACTCCTCACTTGCCTACACATCCTATTTTGGCTCACTCAAAAACCTATTTTTGTTTTATGGTCGGACCGCCAACATGGCCGGTCGGACTCCTCCAGTGGCGGTCCGATCACCGACACCGCCGGATCGACCGCTGTGGTCCGACAAATTTTTAAGCAAACCCGAAAACGCGAGATTTTGCAAACCAACAACGCCATTGCCAATTGACTCATCATCCTGAGATCGTGCACATATCCTCACGATATCCACAATCCTACTATTTTTCAAGTCTAATATATTGATTTCAAATTGTATGTATGCATTGCTATTTTGTTGTTAAATTATGGTTGATTAGTTGACCCTATAGTTGCATAATCTGTAGGTAAATGGTATTCCTCTACTACCTCAGCCTAGGTTATTTGCTGTGATTGGAGTTTGTTGGATGAGCTCTTGTCACTTAGTAGATTACGGGTTAATATTGTATAGACATGCTTAGCTATCGGTAGTTTTTGGGCGGTCATCGACTTAGTCGATGATCTTGATCACACAAATCTAATTATTATTCTATTATGTCTAGCACTTGTGCTTTGTTAATTTGTAAAGTCAAAAACTGAAAATGAAAACTGATTTGGACTTGGGCATATTGGAATGTTGGTGTGATCTTTTGGTGTGAATGGAATGGTGCCTAATGAAGGAGGGTGCCCGATCTTTCGATGAGATTGATAACTATCGATTTGGTGGAGGTGACTCTCGCGATCTGACTACAACCGTACGACAACACTTGCGCCTTAGCAATCGTTGAACCAACTCCGGGATGTTATTGACCTTGCTGGAAGCGCGATCAACCTGAACACGAAGTTCAATTCCTGCGAGCAATCGAAGAACTAGCAAGAATAAGATGTAGGCAATCTGATATTGCGAATAAGATTGTAGTGTATTGAAAACAAAGGTGGGATCCTGAAGGCTGTCCTGACAGGTGGTCGTTCGACACAACTGAAGAACAGAAGTTTGCACAATGGCTAAACCTAAACTCAACGAAATCCGCGTTCAAGCGAGGGAGACGGCGGCTCCTATATAGGGGAAATGACCAGGGGTGGCGGCCAGCGAGGTGGACGCACGCCCTAGGGTTACAAGGCCCGTGGGCCAAAGTGGAGGTGGCGCAGCACCCTTCGACTCGGACTCTGATACGGATACGGACTCCTTTGATAGTTGCGGCCGGCTCGGATAGAATTTGATGATGAGGTTGAATCCGTTACAAAGTAGACTTGATAAGATTTCCACGAAATCCAGAAACGCCCCAAACGGAGTCCGTATGAAGAAGTTACGCCCGTTTAAAGTTAGTCCTGACGCCGTAGTCCGAATCGACTCGAATCCAGCCCAACTCGAACTCTTGCTTGTCTTGGACCCAAAGTGACGTGATGATCTCTATTATGCCTTTCATACATCTCCACGACTCCACATGCCTCTCCATGGTCCTTTCCCATATTCCTAAGCACAATTAAATCACTTGCATTAGGTAGCGGTCTATTCTCGAGTATATAATCCTAGGAACGAATTCACCGATAATTAAGTTGGCGAGCACGAGCTCTGTAAGAGGTCCTTGTAATCGGTTTTGGTTGAGTTGTGTGTGTAGGCACGGTTATATCCATAGTAGGGATATCCTCATCATCCTCCCCTTCTTGCATTTGAGTCGTCCTCGACTCAAGCTCATCCTCTTCCCCAAGTATGGCTTCAAATGCAAATGTTAAATGTGGACTAACCCCAAAATCACAGCGCCTCAAGCTTGTATGCATTATCATTAATCTTTTCTAACACTTTGAAAGGACCATCACTCTAGGCATCGCTTTGACTTTCTCAATTGGGGAACCTATCTTTTCTCAAGTGCAACCAAACAAGATCTCCGGTTTAAAAGTTATATGTTTTCTCCCCGACTACCAAAGAAGTTTATATTTAGCATTCATGCGCTCTATATTCTCCTTGGTTGTCTCGTGTATTTTAAAATCAGTTCAAAGACGTTGTTTTGCATCAAAGTTCAATTTCTCTGAAGGTGGGAGAAGCATTAAATCAATAGGAGCACGAGGCACAAAACCATAAACAACCTTAAATGGGCACATTTTTGTAGTAGAATGCAAAGAACGATTATAAGCAAACTCAATATGAGGCAAGCATTCTTCCCACATTTTTAAATTCTTTTTCAACATAGCCCTAAGCATTGTAGAAAAAAGTTGTATTCACAACTTCTGTTTGTCCATCAGTTTGAGGATGACAAGTAGTAGAAAATAACAGCTTGGTCCCCAATTTAGCCCATAAAGTTCGCCAAAAGTGACTAAAAAATTTAGCATCACGATCTGAAACTATAGTATTAGGCACACCATGTAAGCGAACAACTTCACGAAAGAATAAATCAGCAATATGGGCAGCATCATTGCTCTTATGATATGGTATAAAGTGAGTCATCTTAGAAAATCGATCAACAACCACGAATATACTATCCCTCCCCTTCTGTGTTCTAGGCAATCCTAAAACAAAATCCATCGAAATATCTTCCCACGGAACGCTAGGAACAGGTAGAGACATGTACAAACCATGAGGATTAAGTCGTGACTTAGCTTTTGACATGTAGTACAATGAGCAACGTGGCGCCGAGTTCCCATCTCATCTTTGGCCAAAAGAAATGATCAACAAGTATATCCTCCATTTTCTTCACGCCAAAGTGTCCCATCACCGCCTCTATGCGCTCCTCAGAATAACAACAAACGAACTGAGCTAGCCGAATGCATAGCTTGTTAGCTCTAAACACAAACCCATCATTAATGATAAATTTGTTCCATGTTTTCCCTTCTTTACAATTCAATAATACATTTGTAAAATCAGCATCATGCACATATTGCTCTTTAATAGTCTCTAATCCAAAAATTTTGAAGTCAAGTTGTGAAAGCATGGTATACCTCCTAGACAAAGCATCAGCAATAACATTCTCCTTTCCCTTCTTGTGTTTTATGACATAAGGAAAAGACTCAATAAATTCAACCCACTTTGCATGTCTACGATTAAGTTTACTTTGACTTCGAATATGTTTTAAAGATTCATGATCAGAATGTATAACAAATTCTTTGGGCCATAAGTAATGTTGCCAAGTTTTTAAAGTTCGAAATAGTGCATATAATTCCTTATCATAAGTAGAATAGTTCAAACTAGGCCCACTCAATTTCTCACTGAAATATGCTATAGGTTTACCTTCTTGTAACAACACGCCACCTAAGCCAATTCCACTAGCATCACATTCTAGTTCAAAAGTCTTATTAAAATCAGAGAGTTGGAGTAGGAGTGCATGTGTTAACTTATCTTTCAGCGTGGTGAATGCCTTCTCTTGTGCGATGCTCCAAACAAATGGCACGCCCTTCTTGGTGAGCTCATTCAATGGTGCGGCGATCGTGCTGAAATCCTTCACGAAGCGACGATAAAACCCAGCAAGTCCTAAAAAGCTTCGCACCTATATGACCGTGTTAGGAGTCGACCGACTCTGTATTGCTTCAACCTTGGCTTGATCAACTTCAATTCCTCGTGGAGTAACAAAGATAGCCAAGAAACGCGACTCGATCGGTGCAAAAGGTGCACTTCTCAAGGTTACCAAATAAACGTGCATCACGTAAAGCATTAAAAACAGCACGTAAATGGTCAAGATGTTGCTGCAATGATTTGCTATATATTAGTATATCATCAAAATAAACCACCACAAATCTACCAATGAAAGCACGCAAGACTTCGTTCATTAGTCGCATGAAGGTGCTTGGTGCATTCGTTAAACCAAAAGGCATTACTAACCATTCATATAAGCCGAACTTAGTTTTAAATGCTATTTTCCATTCATCACCTAATTTCATGCGAATTTGATGATATCCACTACGCAAATCAACCTTGGAGAAGACAACAGAGCCACTCAATTCATCAAGCATATCATCTAACCTAGGAATAGGATGACGGTACCTAATGGTGATATTATTAATTGCCCTACAATCCACACACATGAGCCATGATCCATCTTTCTTAGGCACTAAAATGACTGAATCGCACAAGGACTAAGAGATTCACAAGACATACCCTTTATCAAGCAATTCTTGAACTTACGCTGAATTTCTTTAGTTTTGTTGGTGTATTAGAACCGATCTTACGTAAAGATTATTTGATTCGGGGGGTCTCCTAAAGATGAAATCACGCAGAGTGGTTGACACGGGATGTTTAGACAGTTCAGCCTTCTCCTCGAGAATAACAACCCTACTTGTGTGTATGGTATTGATCAGATTCTCGATGATCAAGCAAGAAACTAAGACTATTACAGAGTACAAGACTTGTGTTTCTCCTGACTCGCCTCGCTTTCGCCCCTTTTCACCCTCCGATTGATGTCTTTATATAGTCCTCAAGAAGTAGCCGCTTTGTCCTACTAAGAGGCGCCTTAATTAAGCCGTAATGGGCGATGATGGCGATAATTACGGCGCATTGGCTTCTTCACGCCGTCCGCGCTTATCATTCGAGGTAATGGGGTATTTAAGCACTATTACTACGCAGTAATAGTAGTGCGATGGACCGCTCGATTCCTTAATCAATTGGACCCACTCGCTTGTAGGTTTGATTGTAAGGTGGTCGTGGTTTACTTGGTCGTAGTATGACTTACGATTGGGTATAAGTCGTAGTAGAGCTTACGATCGCGCAAAGAGTCGTCGAAGGACTTACGACTAGGTAGTGGTCGAGAAAGACTTACGACTGTGTAGTGGTCGAGAAGGACTTACTTACCATAACATAGTCGTAGTAAGACTTACAACTATGGGGTGATTGTAGAAGATCTTACAATCACTTGTAGGTCTCCCTTATAAATATAAGGGTACTTCGGGGACTATGTGACATCATATTTACCCATAATAAGAATTATAGATAAAAGATAAAATGAGGATTATTAGATCCTCGCCAAGTTTCTTCCTGATTGGTCCCATGATGGTGCGCGTTGGGCAATGACGCCGGGAATTAAATCAATTTGATGCTCAATCCTCAAAGTGGTGGCAACCTGACGGTATGTCCTTTGAAGGATGTCTTTGTACTCTGCAAAATGTTAGTGACAAGCAGGAGGCAAAGAAGAAGGCATATCCTCAAATGAAAACAAAGGTTCTTGCAAACTAGCGCATAGCAAATAGAATTATTAGCATCCAATTCACCATATCGATTTGGTAGCAAGAAAACTAGCCCCTTTCAATATAATTGCTTTATTCTTCATATGAACATATTTAGGTTCTTTCTTCTTATGTTGCTCAAGCTCTTTTGCTACAATCTGATTTTCACTCTTAGCATTCTCCTGATTCTTCTCTCTACTGGCTTTAGCAAGGTCATCTTTAATAATTTGTTCAGGAGTCATATGGTGCATCACAATTTTCTTACCCTTGAACATGAGAGAGTATTGATTATTCCTACCATGATGAACACAATCAGTATCGTATTGCCAAGGTCTTCCTAATAACAATGAGCAAGCTTGCATAGGAACAACATCGCAATCAACATAATCATGGTATGAACCCATAGAAAAATTTATTCTCACCCTTCGTGTTACCTTCAACTTACCGCTGTTGTTGAACCATTGAATATGGTATGGGTGGGGATGAGGGTTGGTTGGCAAAGCAAGCTTCTCCACCATATCCACACTTGCCAAATTGTTGCAACTCCCACCATCAATAATTATGCGAATCGAGCATTCCTTGACAACGAGCTTACTTTGGAACAAATTATGGCGTTGATTTTGCTCGGTACGAGAAACTTGAGCACTTAGTACGCGTTGCACTATAATGCTCAAATACTTGTCGGCGTCTTCCGCGCCAACATGTTCCTCCTCATGATTAGATTCATCATCATGTCTTGCGGGATCAGTTGCAAGCATAGCATATGTTTCATCATCCAAATCACTAGCAGAGGAATACCCACCATCATTGCGAATAATCAATACGCGCTTGTTTGGACAGTCTCGCATCATGTGTCCATAGCCTTTGCAACGGTGGCATTGAACATCTTTAGTTCGTCCTGTCGAAGCAACCGAAGATGATGTTTTTGCCGGTCGGTGGTGCTGATTTGCTTGCTTCAAACTCGTGGTGCCGAGTTTGAAGTAGCAAGACGCCGCTTGTTGTTGGAGGGTGGCAATGAGGTGCACCGTGGCTAGAGCCGTAGAGGTGCGTGGCGCCCATGAGTTTGTGCGACTGCGAAAAGTTAGAACGTGTCCTCGCCTCAGCGCCCCTGACTTCACATTCAACTTTGCAAGCAAGGTGAAACAATCTAGTAATGGAGTTGTACTTTATAATCAAGGATGTCTTGAATTTCTATTCAACCCTCCCAAAACCTAGCCATTGATGCCTCCTCATTCTCATCTAAACCACAACGTAACATACTAATTTACAATTTTGATAGTAGTCTTCCACGCATCTTGTACCTTGTTGTAAGCGCTGCGCTTTATTTAACAAATCACGAGCATAATATGAGGGAACAAATCGATGTCGATAAGCAATTTTAAAGCCTCCCAAGTGATGGGATGTTATTGGGATGTTGACGGCAATGTTCTCTCCACCAAATGAAGCAAAGTCGGTAAATTCACTAGTAGCGACTCTAACTCGTCTATTCTCGTGAAATTCATGGCAAGAAATTTTTGATCAACAGCTAGTTCCCAATTAAGATATCCATCAGATCATATTTACCGCTAAAAGAGGGCATAGTGAATTTAACCTTAGCTTAAGAATCATCGTGATCATGTACCTCACGTCGGAGGGGGCCTCGCCGCATACCTTGTCGATTAAATGCAACCGCCGATGAACTCGATCATTGTTGTTACCCATATCATTGGCCTCGATGTCGACCACGAGTCAAATTCATCTTGTGCCTCTACCACCGGGCAGTGGGGGACAGAGTGGATGCCCGGCAATTTCGCCAAGGCGCCATAATACCACCAAAGAAGTGTTAGTTACTCCTTGTGCTCTCTCCATCGTGGTGCGTGGCGTTTGTCTCAACTGGCGCCTCAAGTTGAGCAAGTCGCCATTCGTGACCTTAACATCTTCCTCAATACCCTCACGAAGATTCATGATACGCCAAATGTTGTATGATGCCCTTCAGACGAGGACTATGAGATGTATACCCATCCAAAAGCTCATGAGAACTCGCCATTGTTAGCAAATCACAAGAATATGTCCCTAGCAACTAATGGGAGGTGGTGGTTCAAAAGTCACTCACACTCAAGCCTTCTATCAAATTCTTACCAATTCTTACCAAGCAAACAGGGGTGATCGACAACCAAGAAGTGTCAACGATTCGAAGATTGGATGGAGTGATTGCTAGGCGACGTTTAGTCAGTACGATGTAGAAATGGTGTTGCTTGGAAGGCTCAATTATGGTAGCAAGGGAATAGCAACAATCAATTCAGCAAATGCAAGTTGAATAAATGTTCAAAATACTAGTCAAAATTGCTGATCCTTGCCTAGACCGGGGAATAGCTAAACCAACAATGGAAACAAGTAGACGAATACAAATAAAATAGCAAAAGAAAAATGTGCCAACGGCCCTGGAAGGGAGGATTTTTTTTGCTCCTCTTTTTTTTCTCCTCTTTTTTTTTTTGCGAATGAGCACCTGGCTCAAACCTCTTCCAAATCCTCTTCCGGGCCTAGGGAGGTATATGGGTCACAAACTTTTTGCGAATGAGCGCCTGGCTCAAACCTCTTCCAAATCTCTCTCTCTCTCTCTCTAAATTTGATTTTTTTGACCTTGTTGCCGAAGTCAATGTTTCCTTCTGGCAATACGAAACAACCTCTTCTTTTTCTTTTTTTTTGATCTCGTTGCCGAAGTCAATGTTTACTTCTGGCAATACGAAACAACCTCTTCTTTTTTTTAACAATCCGAAATAGGTAACGGATTGAACTTTCCTATTCTGATTGCTCCTCTCCGAAACCCAAATCACCGCTAGGGTTTCCTCCTCTTCCTAGCGAAGTGGGGCGGTGGCAAGAGCCAAAGTGGGTGCTTCGTTTGGCACGGCAATGAAAGGATTTAGCGGTAGCGTGTTCGGGAGGTCGCGACAGCAAGGGTAGCAGCGGCTTGGTGGTTGCCGCGGTAGGCGCTGAGGTGGTCGCGGCAGCGTGCTGCAGGATGTGCTGAAGGTCGCGGTAGGGCGAGATGATTGCCGTGGCAAGGTATGAACTAAACACCGAACTAAGCTAAGACCAGCAACGTGACACGATGATGCAACACAAATTCAACAATGCAAATTACTGAAAAGAAAGATGCAATGGCACAAACGGTCTCTTTGACAAAGAAGGTGATCTAATCCTATAATTTTTTTGGCTTTTTCGACTCTAGGTATGAAAAACAAACGAATCTACTACTAGAAAGTGAAAAATCTCACCGATTTAATCGTAGCTCGATACCACTTAATGAAGGCGGGTGCCCGATCTTTCGATGAGATTGATAACTATTGATTTGGTGGAGGTGACTCTCGCGATCCGACTACAACTACGACAACGCTTGCGCCTTAGCAATCGTTGAACCAACTCCGGGATGTTATTGACCTTGCTGGAAGCGCGATCAACCTGAACACGAAGTTCAATTCCTGCGAGCAATCGAAGAACTAGCAAGAATAAGATGTAGGCAATCTGATATTGCGAATAAGATTGTAGTGTATTGAAAACAAAGGTGGGATCCCGAAGGCTGTCCTGACAGGTGGTCGTTCGACACAACTGAAGAACAGAAGTTTGCACAAAGGCTAAACCTAAACTCAATGAAATCCACGTTCAAGCGAGGGAGACGGCGGCTCCTATATAGGGGAAACTACTAGGGGTGGCGACCAGCGAGGTGGACGCACGCCCTAGGGTTACAAGGCCCGTGGGCCAAAGTGGAGGTGGCGCAGCACCCTTCGACTCGGACTCTGATACAGATACGGACTCCTTTGATAATTACGGCCGGCTCGGATAGAATTTGATGATGAGGTTGGATCCGTTAGAAATTATACTTGATAAGCTTTCCACGAAGTCCAGAAACGCCCCAAACGGAGTCCGTATGAAGAAGTTACGCCCGTTTAAAGTTAGTCCTAACGCTGTAGTCCGAATCTGACTCCAGAACGAGCCCAACTCGAACTCTTGCTTGTCTTGGACCCAAAGTGACGTGATGATCTCCATTATGCCTTCCATACATCTCCACAACTCCACATACCTCTCCATGGTCCTTTCCCATATTCCTAAGCACAATTAAATCACTTGCATTAGGTAGCGGTCTATTCTCAGTAGTATATAATCCTAGGAACGAATTCACCTGATAATTAAGTTGGCGAGCACGAGCTCGGGTAAGAGGTCCTTGTACTGGTTGTGGTTGAGTTGTGTGTGTAGGCACGGTTATATCCATGGTAGGGATATCCTCATCAGTCCCTAAGTCAACAAGGATTGAACATCTTGTTACACTAAACTAAGAAATTTTGTGTGCTAACCACGCGAGAGGGATATGGGACCTCTCTTGACTAAGTAGTTTGGGAGGTGCTAATTATGAGCTGGTTGGTGGGTGTTTTAAAAGAATTGTGTTGTGATAGGAGGGGAGCATTAGTAGATCGGCTCTAAGCTGGCTAATGTATCTTTCTCTTCGTGGGTTGCGGCTCGTAATTAGCATCATCCATTGGAAATATCTCAGAGGACTTAGCCGTCTTGCAGCATACCTAAGGAAGTGTGCTTCATAGCTTGGCAAAAGGCGGCTCGACGTGTGGGTACATTGGTACACCCCTGCAGGGTACAATCTATTCGAATAGCCTCGTCCTAGGTTATGGACACGCTTGGGGAGGTCTTCCTAGAGTTAGACTACAACCTTTAATTAAAACTTGACATGGGTGGGATGAATGGGTAATTTATGCTATTGTTGTGGTGACTATTGGGTTAGTCACTTCCAGGATGTTGTTGTTGTCATCTATTTATTGTTATTATGTTGTCATTTTCTGTTATTTGAACAATAAAAACAGATTGTAAACTTGCTTTTAAATGTACTACATTATTGAAAATGAAAACTTGCTTTATGCTGAAAATGAAACATACAGCCTCCACTTAAATAAGCTTGCATGTAGCTATGTATAGGTCTGTTACTCCACACGTCAGTCTTGCGGAGCACAATTTTTGTACTAGTTGCTTTGCTTAACTGTTTGTTACAGAGGAGGAAAGTGAGCCCCAAGGGCCTCACTTTTGTGAGATGTGCTGCGGGTTTGACGACTAGCTTGACGGTCCGGTCGGTTGCCTTATGGGTAAAGGCACACTGATTGGCTCTTTTATTTATCGCCATCTTATGGCATTTTGCTTCCGCTGTTTAATTAGTTAATTGTATAACTTTTGGCCGGTCGGCCTCCCTTTTGTAATAACTCTACTATGTATGTCTTTTGATTTATTAAGTGTTGCTTTGGTTCTATGTCTTGAATGGAATTGACGCATAAATTTTGTAAAGGGGTGTGTATACTGCATTTCTGGGAAGTATACATATCTCGAAGACACGGGTTATTTTGTTTGTGAAGCTAGGGTCAATCGGTGACTAAGCATTACAAGCTTAACAAACTGGGGTCCTCACATGTGCCCTTGTAGTGCGGCGGGCCAGCAGAGCCCGTAGTTCCTCCATCGGCCACCGCGTCGATTGTTCGCCCTTCAGAGGCGGCCTGTGCTCCCTCAGGACGTGCTGAGCGGGTGGCCTCTAGCGGGTCACCGCCACCGGCTCGTACGACGGGTTCCTTCTTCGTTGTGAGCCTAGCCCTCGGAGGTTCCTCTCATGGGACTCCTCGGGGCGCACACGCAAGACCGAGGACACAAAGTGGTCGACGTGGTTGGAGATGCTACGCCGACCCCTGGTATGTATTTATTTTTCTTTTTTATTTATATTTTTTTCTTACAATCGCTGGAAACCCCATAAGTGGGGGGATGAAGGAGCCCTCAACGATTCTTCGAAGGGCGGGGCTTCTGATGCAGGCGTGCAGTCTAGCGCCGGGAGGCACGATGTCGCTGGTGCTTCCGGGGCCGCTCCCGCGGCCGATCTTGGGCTGTTGTGTACCAACGACTTTAAGATCAGCCCTGGTGCGGCCACAGTGTGCGAGGAGGTGTCTCGCTTGTCGCCTGCCCATCATGTCTCTGCTATTCGAGAAAATGCCGATGAGCGAGATGCTTGGCTATTTGAAGCGAACTCCGCTAGGGTGTGTAACTTAACTTTTTTGCTTGATGAGGTTCTACGTGCTTGACCGTATGCTTTTGCAGACAATGATACTTTCCCGCGCTCTTGGTGCGGACATTACACGGGAGTACGCAGAGATCCAAGGTCAGGTGGACTCGTCCTTTGCGCGTAGCCAAGCGCTCTCTGCGGAGCGCGACGAGCTCGCAGAGAAGGCGAAGGCTCTGGAGGTGCGGGTTTCCACGCTGGAGGTAGAGCGGCAGGGCCTTTGTGACGAGGTGCAGACGCTTCGTCGGGCTAAGGCGGACCTGGACGCCGAGATTGCATCGGAGCGGGAGCTGTTCGAGTCGGTGTCGTGTTCTGTCTAGCAAGCAATGGAAGCGGTGGAGGACAACGTTACTGCACTTGGGGCCGCGCCACCGCCGAGAACACACCATGTCTCGGAGGTTGATCGGACGCTGGACCGCCTCCGTCGAGGTGGCGAGATTTTCCTGCCCACCGCGCAAGCCTACGGTGATCATTGCGCGAAGGTCGCCTGGACTGCGGCCTTCCTATCGCTGCAGAAGGGCGGTTGTGGGCATGTTGATGCCCTTGGGGCGCGGTCCTTGCCCGTGACTTCGGGGTCCGACGTCGCCGCCGATGAACGGTTGGTGCGGAGGGCAATATGTGCCTTTGCTCAAAGCCTCGGAGCACCGCAAGGACGCTTCCCTGCGATGGGTGTTGGAGCGGAAGACAAAGGGCAAGGCGGCTGAGGCTCCCGAAGCCACCGATGGTCGGGGGGCGCTCCTGGCGATAAGGTGTGACCCTCCGACCATCGCTTCGATTCTAGCTTAGGCTAGGGTTTTATTTCTATTTGTTCCTCCCCGCTCTGGCTTGTGCTGCCGGGTAGGGCGTGTTTTGTAATAATCCATCTCTTTGTTGAATGAAAATGGTCGGTTTTTAATTTGGTTTGTACGATTGCTTTGGTTTCTCTTAGGACGGACCGATGGCGGTTCGGTGGACCACCGAACGAGGGCCCTGTCGGACCCGGGAGTAACACCCCAGAATCCTCTGTGCATTTCTGAACTAGTCCCATGATCAGTAGCTAGTTCACACAAGAAATGTGATATGGTAACATCCATAAATCGCACAACTTTATTAATAAATACCAGAGTTGATTACAAGAAAGGCTTACAAGCCAACATTAAACAAACACAGCGGAAGACGAAGAAGTAGTGGAGTCCAGCTGATCTGCAACAGGCAATCGACTGGGGTAGCGGCCTAGTCGTCGATTTCCAAAGTCCTTCTCCTCTGAAATTTATTTGCATGAAGCAAGGGTGAGCATAACTACCGTGCTCGTAAGTTACACCCAATAACAGAGTTAATGCATGCATGGATATATCAAAGGAAGGTTTATTGGTTGAATTTGCATAAAGCAATGTTTTCTTTAAATATTTGTTACTAAGTTCCAAAGCAGTTATTCTATAACTAAAATTCATTTTTATAAATTCTCAAGTTTTATCGTAGGATAACCTCCATATGAAACATGGTGATGGATACCCTCCTATCACATGGCTAACCGCCCAATTTTACCACAAGGATTAACCATCCTCAAATCATTTGCAAAAATCATTTTTTTAAAAACAAAATCAAAGTCTAACTTTGAGTGGCTTTGCTCAGCATGTCCATGACCGTGGACACAGCTATTTGAATAGTTTTACACTCTGCAGAGGTTGTACAACTTTACCCACAAGACATGAATTCTCTAGTTTGTTTGGCATCCGTCGATCCCACTCGCCACTACCTTAGGTAAGCGGCCTAGAGCACGTGTCAAGGCTTTTACAATGCGCCATCCCACCGTAGTCCCGCCGCTAAGGTTTCGCTCCATTGGGCTAACCACCGGACTCAAGCCCCCTCTTGCGCCATGTGGAAATACTGTCTAACCGACACCCACACACCAAAATGACACAACTACGATGGAATGTTACAAATTATTTAGCCAGGTCCTGCCCATACAAGACATGTGGTAGTACGATGTGGCTTAGCAAGATGCGGCTCGAAGACCGGTCCTAAACTGACTTGGGCGACTTCCAAAATAACCCCTGGTCTCAATCCTACCAGATTGAGCCCGTGCATAAACCTGCACCCACCAAGCATCCATTTCGCCCAAGTACAAACCAACTTTTCATTTTTGCTTTTCAAAGTTATTTGCAAAATCTTCCATGACAAACCAATGCCTATGGATACAATTTAAACAACATTTGATCTTTGGCTGAAAGATCCCAATTTGAATAAGTTTAGGTCTAAGCATCACTAAGCATAATTTTTCTCGAAATGTTATAGTTCATACTATTGCATAAACTAGATTTTTATCTAAGGTGTCAAGGTATGTTTTAGTCAACAGCAAAGTTGGCTATACAATGGTAATGGGAATAACTATAATTTAAGAACATGTATTTAAATTACTTGGATAGAAATAGGCATGCAATAATAGTTTAAAATAGAATTTAAATAATTTAAAATAATGGGATCAAATATGATCAAAGGTATAACTTGCCTTGCTTGGTTATATGTTGTTCTCAAACGGCATTGAAATCTGGTTGTCCGAAGTCGTAGAAATCTATACGCGTAAACGATCCAAATTTAAACAAAATCCAAAAATTATAAAATAAATACTATCAGGAAGATATCTAATTTATATGAATATAGGAATTTGAATCGACAGAATCGGAGTTCGTATGAGGGAGAACGAAATTCCGGAAGGTTGAAAGGGAGAGTGAATAGTAGTTTGCATGGCACTATTCATTCCCATGCATACATGAATAGTAAAAAGAATAGAACAAATGGCCGTGCCAGCGATAGGAAAGGAGAGATGACCGAACAACAAAATGGAATCTTGGGAATGAGACGGACCCAATGGTGGTGGTCGTGTCACCGCGGAAGTCCAGGCGTGATGGTGGCGCAGAAACCGTGTAAGGTAAATAGT
Source organism: Hsuehochloa calcarea (assembly GCA_036346395.1). Taxonomy (NCBI): domain Eukaryota; kingdom Viridiplantae; phylum Streptophyta; class Magnoliopsida; order Poales; family Poaceae; genus Hsuehochloa; species Hsuehochloa calcarea. The sequence continues at coordinate 35,167,441 of CM070600.1, forward strand.
AGCGTCGAGAGCCGATGATGTTTTGGATAAAAGGAAGGTAGCACAACGGAGAGCATCGCGAGGCGAAGCTAACGGTAGTGATGACATCGCCGTCGGATCAAAGACGGCGCCGAAAATGACGACAGAAGGTAGTTCGCTCTCCGGCGGAAAATTCTTGGTTGCGGCGAAAAGAGAGCGGCGAATTCCAGGGATAGGAAGGGGAAACCGAGGGGCATGTGGCGACGCAGTCGGTTCGGAAAAAGATTGACCGAGGAGGGAGAACGGAGGTGGTGAAGTTTGGTACGTGCATAGTACTATTCATCCCCTGCAACATGAATAGTAAAATCGTGGAAGAATTGGTAGTCAGCGAGCGATAGGAAGGAGAGGTGATCGCGAACAACAAAAATGGAACCCCGCGAGGTACTCTACCCAATGGTAGTGCGCCTTCGGCCGGCGACGACGGGTGGCGGCGGCGACGCACAAATGGAATAAACAGCAAAAATAACATAAAGACTAAAAATTACAAAATAAATACTGAAAAATAAAAGATGATTTTACGAGCAAGAATCATCGGATTCGGAGTTTGCAATAGAGAGAAAGAATTTTGGGAAGGAATTAAATGGGAATGCACAAACTTTGAATCGACTAGATAAATTTGTCTTGTAGTGGATCTTGGTTTCAATGCTCAAGTTCAACAGAGGAAGGACTTTGGTGTGTATGGCATTTGTGGCTACTTGCTAGAGAAAGAAGGAAGTGCGGATGGATGTGAGTATGAAATAGATGTTGGGAAAACTGTCTCAGATTTTTCCTCTTGTACACACATGCATACGGACTAGAAAATGAGGAACATGTACACGAGAGCGACTAGAAACTCGCATATCTTTGTCGAGCTACTGATTCACTAATATCCTATCATGGATGCGAACTAACTAACCAACTAGCTAACAAACTTACTAATACTACTCGGTCATGCCGCATGTACCATCACAGATCGCCCATGGCTCAACTAATTAATGGACCTACGTACATGCGTACACGAGTACGCGGCTCAACAAAATTATTTCTAACGGGGCTCGCATGGTCCCGGGGAATGGCGGCGATTCCGCGGATGGTGAGGGTACCAATGGGTAGAGGATAGGATGGGGATGACGGTGCTCACCTTGGTTGTGGTGGAACGCGTACGGATGACCGGCGGCGAGGGCGACGACATCGGTGCGGTTCGACCATACGTGCGGACGTTCGACGATGCTCGGGATATGGCGAGGTGAGCACCACATAGAACGTCGCGAGGCAAAGCTAGGAGTGGTGGAGATGGTGGCGGGGATGCACTTGCAACATCCCAAATATGGATTTGTGTTTCAAATGTAAGAAAATAAGAAGAAATTAAAATTTTTCTTGCATCTTGAAACCCTTGGTCATTTTTGTAATTCTTTTAAAAGAATTATGGAAAATCAAAATTAAATCCTCATTTGACTATAATAAAAAAATCTCCTTGGCATAGATTTTGTGCCAAACCCTTGGAAACATTTTTCCTCAGTTCTAGGGAAGCTTGGCAACCCCTCTGAATTATCCCATGATTTTTAGAAATTATTTGAAAATTTTTGGAGGCAAGTCAAATTTGGTCAAACCCTATTTCTCCTCTTCTGGAATTTCTGGAGAAAAATTCAGTGCGTGAAAATCTCTGAAAATTTTATTGGAGGTTCCTCCTGCTGTCAGCAAGCTCCATTTAAAATTTCATAAATTTTGGAGTTTTTTTGCTACCTCAAATAATTCCTCAAAAATCATATGTTTAAAATTCAAATTCTAACTGGTTTGCACTGTTCCTCGGGTTCGAACCGGACTCGGGCTCGAGCCACTTGGACTCGGTCCATCAACTAATCGCACCGCGATCGATCGGGCGCGCGTGTTGTGAGCCGTTGGATCAGCATCGAACGGTCCTTGATCAACCGAACGATGGAATCGTTTTAATCCACCCGTTCTAACTCACCGCTCGATTTCAATCCGACGGTCGACACGCCGCTCGCTTCCTCCACAATCGGTAGCGCGTGAGCTCACCATGGCGGCGCAGAGGAGAAAAGCGCGCGCAGCGATCCCACTCTTCTCGCCTTTAAACGGCTAGCTCATGCGGATTAAATGCCCGCTGTGCTCCTCCCTCGAGCATCCACTCTCCATGCCCCGCCGCTCTCTCGCTCAAATGGCCGTGTTGACCGAGAGGATATCGCTGCTACTCGCCATCCTCGGCTATTTAAGCTCCATTGTTTCTCCCTTAGCTTCCTTTAGCACCTCCGCAACTCCACCAACACTCACAAGTTTCTTTGAGCTGCAGATCTCGCAAATCCTTCTACGCCATTGCTGGGCTTTGGAGCTCGGTGGAGTCGGTGCAAATAGGGTTTTCTTCTTGAGTCTTTGCTCCTCTCGCTCCCCTTTACTCTCTGACTTAACCTCACTCAATTTTGCTCAATTTGCTCGTATTGGCTGGCTGAATTAGATTTCCTTTTTTCCGAAAGCGCCATTCTTCTTCGCCCGGGCAGCTTCGACTCTCCTCGGTGCATTCTTTGCGCTTAGGTAACCCCTCTTTAGTTCCTAGTGGCCTGGCACCTGCTCCCTTGAACCGCAGCTGAGCTCTTTGCCGTTTTTCGTTTTCGTCACTTTCGGCCACTCCGGTTCTCTCTGGCTTGCCGGCGTTCTGGACCACCGCATCCAAATCCATTGGTACCTTTAGGTGCGCAATGATGTTTGGGACCCATTTTGGGCACTTGCTCGCACCGCCGCGGCCAGAGCCGCCGGCGGCGAGCCAATCTTCCCCGTCGTTTGAAATTTGCGCGGAAATTTGAATTCGTCGCACGTTTCGGTCTGTGGCCCGTTGGATCCAAGATCAACGGTCCCGATTCGAGTCTGCGTGAATCGTTGGATCCGAGATCCACGGCTCGCGTGCGCGTGAACGTTCGGACCGCCCGCGCGCTCGGGTCCACGTGAACCGTTGGATCCAGATCCAACGGTTGACGCTAGGGTTTCGGTCGCTGCGGCAAGACGTCTGCCAAGACGGACTCGGACCATTGGATCCAAGATCAACGCTCCTCGTTCGTCCACGTCATTTCAAATTTCTTATTTTCCCGAAAGGATTTATTTATCAACTGAAAAATGTGATAACTTGAAAAATACATAACTAATTCATTTTAAATCCTTTTCGGGAGATTCAAATTTTGTGGGTTATGTTTTCAACTGAACTTTAATCTAAAAATGTTTCCAACCCCAGTATAGCTCCAGAAAATTTTGCTAATGAATAGTAATATTTTTTATTTATAAAAGCTGAGCAAAATTGTTTTGGCCATATCTTTTGCATTAAGAATCTAAATTAATTGGTTCTTGTTGCTAAATTCTTTATAAATCATGATCTTGCTACTGGAAAATTTTCAGAATTTTTGGAGGGAGTTTACTTTTGGGTCTTTGCATTTTCTTCGTTCTTATCAGTTGTTTTTCGCTTTCTCGTTAGGATCCGAAGAGCACGTTGACAATATAATTGATCCTCAGCAACATCTTGACCCACAGCACACAGGCAAGCAGTTTGATCATAAATTTCCAATTACTTTCAAGTCTAATATCTTGTTTACAAATCATATGTATGCATGCTTTTGTGTCAAATTAATTTTCCCGATTAGAGGTTGTTATTCCTATTGCATTGTTGCCCTCAAATTGTTATCCCCTGCCACCAACATAAGTTATTAATATCGCTGGTGAATTAGAGCCCGGTGATTTAATTATGCTCTTATACTGTCTTTTCGAGGTCATGCTTAGAAATGCTTAGATGTCGGTAGTATTGGGCAGTCATCGACTTAGTCGATGATCTTGATCACATAAATATAATTATTACTCCATTATGTCCCGCACTTTGTGCTTTGTTAATTTTGTAAAGTCAAAAACTGAAAATAAAACTGTTTCGACTTGGGCACAATGGTATGTTGGTGTGATCTGTTGGTGTGAATGGAATGGTGCCTAGGTCATCAAGGACCGAGTTACTTGTGTCACTAAGACAAGCGCTTATGCGTGCTAACCACGCGAGAGGTGATGAGGACATCCCTCCTTCGGATACACGCACGACACAAGACCCTCCAGATCTGGGTGCTGAACTACACGGTCCTATGACAAGAGCTAGAGCACGCCTCCTTAATCGATCGTAAAGTCGTTTCTAGGGTCGAGTGTATTATTTGAGAACTCTATGATGCTGCCTAATGGAGATGATTTACTTGTACTCAGGAATCTAGGACTACGACCAGTTCAAGAAGGTCTACTACCACTGCAAGAAGATCTACGACCACTACAAGAAGACCTACGACTAGTCGATTCGATTGGAGCAATCTACGATCAGAAAAGCGAGTACAGTACTCATTGGACACAATCTACGACCAAAGATAGCATGGACTCTCAAAACCACCCTAGGACCAGTCCTACGACTCAGATCTTCGACTCGTAAATACGCAACACAAGGTGTCGTCACCGCTTTGAAAACTAATAAGACTTTGTAAGCGTAACGAGGTCTGAGTCCGTGTTGTGTACGCTTCATCCCACCGCAAGACAACCCTAGGTCGACCTCTCACGTTCCCTATATATATACAGAGCCACCATAGTTTAGAGGCGGGTTTTCTTAGATTATACGCCAATTGCGGTTTAGCGATTATCGGTTTGAGGAACCCCACTTGTAAACTTCATCTATATCCGCAATACAATTCAGATTGCATCTACCTTGTTCTTGTGAGTTGCTTCGATTGCTTGCGTGAACCATAACCTTCGTGGTAAGGTCGATCGCGTGTAAGCGTGGGTCGATAACGACAAAGCGTAAGGGGTGTGGCAATTGCGCAGGTGACGATCCGCTGGTCTAAGCCTCAAAGCGTCAACGTACTCACGACGAACCAAATCGAACCTATTGGAAGATCGGGCCGCCGTGACTCATCAAGAGGGATATAGGACCTCTCTTGACTAAGTACTTTGGTGTGTGTTATCTCCGAGTCGCAGGAGGGGGTTGTGTGTGTTGTGTGAAAAAGGATATGTGTTCTTGTGTTGGGTGTGCGGTGGTGGAGATTCCGGGTAGGCTCTCCACCTCGAGGGGTATTGTAGTTGTCCAAGGCTTTACTGCGGACGGTAGTTGACCGAGGCTTTACAATGACTCCGACACAACGTATGGGTTTCTATCCATACGGACGGCTCGTAGTTAATGCACAATATTGGAAATGTCTCGTAGGACTTAGCTGTGCCGGTATACCTAAGGAAGTGTGCTAATCATGTGGCAAAAAGGTGGTCTGACGTGTGGGTACATTGGTACACCCCTGCAGGGTATAAAACTATTCGAATAGCCTCGTCCTAGGTTATGGACATGCTTGGTAAGGTCGTGCAAGAACTAGACTACAACCTTTTAAATTAAAATTTGACATGGTTAGTATGAATGGGTAATTCATGCTATTATTGTGGTGACTAATGGGTTAGTCACTTCCAGGATTGTTGTTGTCATCTATCTACTGTTATATTGTTGTCATTTACGGTTATTTGAACATTAAAAACAGATTTGTTAACTTGCTTTTAAATGTACTACATTATTGCAAATAAAGATTGCTTTGTGCTGAAAATGAAACATACAACCTCCAATTAAATAAACTTGCATGTAGCATATGTATAGGTCTGTTACTCTACACGTAAGTCTTGCGGAGTACAATTTTTGTACTCATTTGCTTTGCTTAAGTATTTGTTGCAGAGGAGGAAGGTGAGCCCCAAGGGCCTCACTTTTGTGAGATGTGCTGTGGATTCGACGACTAGCTTGGCGGTCCGGTCGGTTGCCTTGTGGGTTAAAGGCACACTGATTGGCTCTTTTGGTTTATGGCCATCTTATGGCACTTTTGCTTCCGCTGTTCAATTTCTATATGTATATGTCATTTGGCCGGTCGGCCTCTCTTTTGTAATAACTATCCTTTATTTATCTTAACTGCTGGTTTGTTGTTTTGCTTTGGTTCTATGTGAATGAATGGAATTGATGCATGAATTTTGTAAAGAGGTGTGTATACTGTATTTCTGGGAAGTATACATGTTTCGAGTCTCGGATTATCTCATTTGTGATGCTAGGACCAAGTGGATGGTTAAGCATTACAAGCCCGATAATCCGGGGTCCTCACAGCACTGTACGCGGTGCAAATGGCCGATGAACGAAGTTTAGCCATCGTCGGAAAAACTTCGATTGTGGAGAGGAGAAAGCGAGGGAGAAGCTAAGATTTCCGGGGATGGATGAGGGAGAGGAGAGGCACCAGGGCTCTCTTTTATAGGGGTGGAGGTGGACCGGAGGAGGAGATCAAGGAACGGGTGTCATGGCCGGACATGTCGCGTTCCGTTGATTTTGTGTATTAATGAGGGGAGGAATGACCAGGAATGGAGGTGGAGTGATGAGGGGAGTTGAATGCCACTAATTTGGGGGAAGAATCATATAAGAAATATCGAGTTTTGAAAGCTTCAGATGAGCACTAATGGCGTTGCTCGGTTCTCGACCAGTACAGGATGAAGAAAACGGTTCGGCTTTTGGAGAAGAAATAAAGAGAAAGTAAGGAATAAAAGAAGAAAATGGAAGAATGACCAAGGAAAGAAAATTGGAAAGATGGTACTGCATGTAGAGACTTTCATTGTTAAGTGAGCTATTTGGTGGACCAACGTAGGGATGGGTGACCGGCCGGGCATCCCTTTTATTTTTATTTTGATTTTTTTAAATTTCGAAATACATATTAAGCCAAAAATTTGAACACACTTTAGAATAAAGCAAATAGCGTTAAAAAATTCTAGAAAAATTCATAAAAAATTCTACAATTATTTTGAACTTAATAAAAATAATCCCAACTTAAAGTTGCCTTTTATTTTTGATTTTATTTTCCCAAAATTATGAAAAACCTTTTCAAATAACAGAAAAAATCCAGAAAGTAATTAAAATTTTAATTTTAATTTAAATCCAATAAAATCCCAGAAAATTCATTAAAACTCAATAAACTTTCTTTTTGACTTTAAAACCAAGAAATTAAATAATTAATTTTTCTTTTTCCTTTTAATAGTGAAAACTCTTTTTAGTTTACAGAAAATTGAGAAAATTCTTCGACGGTTAGAAAATCCAATAACATAATACTTTATTTTATTTTGGTAACAGAACTTTGGGATGTTCTGGCCCGCCCCATGTAGGGTGGAACATGAAAGTGGTAATCTTGCCTCATAGATGTGAAGGCTGAGCGCCTCGCTCATCTCAAGCCATGCCGCGCCTCATGAGCCTCGAGCCCCGCATGCCACACCGCCCCCTCGCTTTATTCTTGTGAGTCGTGTACCATGGTGCCAGTGGCGCTACTGAAACGTCGTGAACCGGAGGTCCATGGAGCGCTTTTAGGCGCTCGCAGCGCGCAAGGCCGCCCAAGGTCGTCTTGAGATCCGTGCCTTCTAGGCGGGCGAGCGTTAGTTTTGCCCGACCGCTGAGCGTGGTGATGTCGGGCGTGAGGTCGATCAAGTGTCTGAACGTCTTGTGCGTCTTGGTGTCCCGACGGGAGCCGCTTATGCGTGGGCGATGGGCGGTACAATTTTCGTTGCCTCCGATTCTCCGAAGAGGAACCGGCCGCGGTACGCCTAAGTGGAAAAGTGGGACCTCACGTTGTGACACGGAGAGTTGTAATCACTGTGTACCAACTTATGCCTTTCCGGTGTTGTACCTTGCGATGTAACAATGTATATTTTTCGAGTTGTACTTTGCGATGTAACAATGTGTGTTTTTGGAGTTGTACCTTGCGATGTAACAATGTGTGTTTTTGGAGTTGTACGCTTGCGATGTAATGCTGAATTTTTCCAAAGTTTTACCTTGCGGTGGGCTCGAGAGTCCCTTGCGATTGGAGCGAGGGGAGGCGGCTCGCGCCGTCCCCCATTCTTTCTTAGGTTGGGCTCGGGAGCCCCTTGCAGTTGGAGCGAGGGGAGGCGGCCTGCATCCCCCATTCTTTTAGGTTGGGCTCGGGAGCCCCTTGCGATGGAGCGAGGGGGCTTTGTCCCCCATTCTTTTTAGGTTGGGCTCCGGGGGAGCCCCTTGCGATTGGAGCGAGGGGAGGCGAAGGAGTTATCACATTTATTCACGGGGCCGTGGGCCATGCGCTGTCGCTTATACACTTCACACCTCGGGGGTGAGTTAGCGCTGCCGGCTCGGACCCGTGATGGCATCTTTGCAAGTTATCGCGTTTACTACCAGTGGCCGTGGGCCATGCGCGTGTCGGGCTTTGTAC